>OZ005757.1:6639916-7839916 GCA_963930825.1 Silvanus unidentatus | reverse complement strand
TGGAATTGGGGAAGATGGAAGTGGATGAATTGGCGAAAAAACTTAAAGTTTTAGAGAAACAAATGGTGCATGGGGGCAAAAATATTGTTGATAGTGTGAACGAGAATGAATTGCGATTGGAGCAACAAAGAGCCGCAATTGCAGCCAGAAAAGTAAAAAATTTAAGCGAGTTTGACTGTTTTTTTAAGGTTGTTAAAATTTTAGAAACGGGAGATTGAAATGCAACAAAAAATCGAACTGGAAGAAGAAACCTGCACGGAACTGAAACAAGTGTTTGCCAGTTTACAGCAACAAGTCGACTTTAAGCGTGAGAAATTGAAGCGTTTAAATGCGAAATTGCAGTCCATTCGACAGGAAGTGCGGGATAATCATGATGTTTATATGAACGATCGACAGGAGATTGAGGAGGCGAACAATGATGCAGCGATGCATTTAAGACAGTATTTTCTGGTGATTGATAATTTTGTGCCGTCCGAGGAACGGTCCAGATTGATTAGTTTGGCGCAGTTTGATGAGAATAAGGACAATTGGGTGCTGAAAAAGGAGCAGATGAAAGTGTTGCATGGGGATAGGCCGTTGGCGCATCAGTATCGCAGACCGATCTCGGATTATGCGATAAATGCGAGTCAGAATTCACCGAAATACAGGGTACTGTAATTGGCGGTGTGTTTCTTGGGTGGGTTTTTTGATTTGTTGTGTTTTTAGGGGGAAAATGTGTTGGATTTGAAGCTGGATATGCCGATAAGGACGACACAGGATTATAATCCGCCGGTAATTTGTCCACAAATTAAAGCAATTGTAAATGATGTGATTAAAAGTGATATAGAGTCTAGTCATATTAGTGTGAAGTTGGCAGTACATTCGGTTGGAAGGAATGCATCGAAATTGGATCAAGAAGGGAAATATAAACAAGCGACGAAAGTTGTGGTGGATATGCATAATTATAAGTAAGTGTTTAGGGATGATTGAAGACAGTTTTGATGAGATTTTGATGTTTTAGGAATCGTCAAATGCCGAAATCTGCTAAATCAGTTTTCCATTGAATTTTAATATTTGCAATATTTTTATTTCTTTAGTTTTATTTTTTTCCTGTAAATTAAATTAAACAGTACAGATTATTATTGTTTTTAAAAGACTGTTATTTTTATTGTAATATTTTGTTATAAGAAATTGTTAATTTTTTTTTAAACGTATTTATTTAACAATATAATCGATAGGAGCAAGTATTTTTATTACGCTGGTTAGTGTTGTAAATTGAAAATTAATAAACTTAATTTTAAATTAAAATATTTTTTCAATTTGAAAAACGCGCTCTGTCAGCTTATCAGTATTGCCACATTAAAATCGAATTCTAGTTACCGGTTCTAGAGCTGCTCGGAGTAAAAGCACCCAGTTCAAATCATGAAATCGTTAAAAATAACAGATAAATATGCATGTAGAGATTATTTTGCTTTAAATACTTGAAAAGATTCATTCATATTTTAAAATTGATGATTAATAAACCTAATATTTAAAGTAAAATGATTTTTTCAATTTGAAAAACGCGCTTTGTCAACTTATCAGTGCTGCCACATTAAAATCGAATTCTAATTTCGACAGCACTCAATACAAATCGTGAAATCGTTAAAAATAACAGATAAATATGCATGTAGATTATTATGCTTTAAATACTTAAAACAGTTTCGTATTTTTCTACACATTTTTAATATCTACAAAAATTTTTATCAAAATCAAAAGTGATATCGACTGGTACACACAGTTTGCAATTCAGGTGATTAAACCCAATTTTCCCCAGCATTTTGACCTATATTTGCCATATTTCCTGAAGGAACATTCCAGAGCCCACTTCTAGAAACTCTTATTTTTAGGTTGATGCCATAAAGAAATGACAAGAGCTCCAAATTGTCCATTCAGCGATCAAAAGACAACATGTATGCTTGGGGAAGTACAATACACGGTGAATTGGGCCTGGGCGGTGTAGAAGACGAACAAATTGTAACACCCCGTGCCCTCGACTGGTATTTATCGAATTCTGTGATAGCTGCTGCCTTAGGTGATAATCACACACTACTGTTAACCAAAGATGGAAAAGTGTACTCGTGTGGCTCCAACGATTATGGACAATTGGGCCACGACCAGCCCCGAAAGAGGCCACGTATGTCTTTATTTAGTATGTGCCATTTTGCTTCTGTGTACATTAAACGTTTTACATTTACAATCACAGGGCGAACATTGATATTTTTGGATTTTGGATGTTTAGGTTAGAATCCTGTTCAATTTTTTTTTTATAAATCATTTTTTAGAGGCTGTTTCCGCGCTGGATGCTCACGATATCGTCCAAGTCGCCTGTGGCGCCACCCATTCTATGGCTCTAAACCAATGGGGACAAGTGTTTTCATGGGGTTCGGACTATTACGGTCAATTGGGGCACGAAAACGGTGAAAACATTCAAAGTGTACCGAAAATTGTGCGTCAACTCGCCAAATTCATCATTCTACAAATCGCTTGTGGACAACGACACTCCGTTGCCCTTTCAAACAGTAAGAAATCAACTATTAGGCTTCTCTAAGTGACGTCACACGCTCTGCGGCTAAGTTCAGTTACCTGAATGCGTTTTCATTCTGTCAAATAAAAAATGTAAGTTTTCGTTCACTTTTCATGACAAAATTTGAAAATTTTCGGAAAATTGAACAGGTAACTGAACTTAGCTACAGGCCTCGGATGACGTACTTGGAGAAGCCATATTTTCTCACTGTTAGTACAGAAATTCATTTTCAGGTGGCGATATTTTGACATGGGGCTCAAACACTTTCGGTCAATTGGGTTTAGGTAACCTCTCCCAATCGGAATTAACCCCAAAAATCGTTTCATCCCTGCATGGTATCCCAATCGCGTTTATCACATGCGGTTCTAACCACACTTTTTGCATCTCCAAATCGGGCGGTGTTTACGGTTGGGGAAAAAACACCAGAGGTCAATTGGGCTTAAATGATAACACCAACAAAATGTACCCCACCCAATTACGCACTCTCCGCAATATCCGTGTTCGGTACATTTCCTGCGGCGAGGAATTTTCCATGTTTCTAACACTAGATGGCGGTGTGTTGACGTGCGGTGCCGGCATGTTCGGTCAATTGGGCCACGGCAGTAATTCCAATGAGATTTTGCCACGACAAGTGGTCGAATTGATGGGTTCGACAATAACGCAAATTTCCTGCGGTGCTCAGCATTCATTGGCGTTAGTACCGTCACGTGGACGGGTATATAGTTTCGGTATTGGCGGTTCAGGGCAACTAGGATTAAGAAAAACATTGAATGCCAGCACACCGCAAGTGGTTTTGGGGCCTTGGGTGTCGCCAAGTGGGATGCCCGTTGTGCCGTCGCAGGAAATGTCGAATAAAGTGATTCGACGGATTTTCGCCGGTGGGAATCATTCGTTTGTTTCGGTGACAAATCAGGAAGATAAAGTGGCACCGTACGATTGTCGCGAGTACGAACAAAATACACAAATTCTTGTGATTAGCTACGAGAGTATACGAGAGTTGACGAGTTTGTCGAGCGATGAGTCGGTGGATCAAGAAGTGATTAGTTATTTAGAGACGGCTTTTAAGAGTTTGGCGTGTTTGAATGGATCGTTTCTGTTGCCGAATGAACAACATTATTATTGTAGCAGTAAACATCATGGGGTTGATGTGGAATTGGCCGAGAAAACGTTCTCAATTATTGGGGCGTTAGAGAATAAGAGCGTTAAAGAGTTGGTGAGTGATTTTTTACGGTGTTTTATCTATTTTGGTGAAAATACTGCTTTTTAAATACATAAATAAATTATTTAGTTATTTTAGTAAATAAATTTTTATGTTGGCTAAAATGATGTGACAGTTATCGCCAATTTTTGATTTTCAAAATGTCAAACATCAGTTCTACCAACATCAAATTTAAAAAAATGCACTACATTCTAAATTTCGCCAATTCAGAGCGATAATGAACACTTTATGACACCAAAATAGATAGACACTCATTTTTTTTTTAAATAAAATTTGAAATCAATGTGAATTTTAAGATTTGGAACTGCATTGTTGATTATATCCTTAAAAGTCTAAGTCCATCGCCACCCGATGTGGAAACAATACGAATCTACCTCACATTGCCATTGTATCATGAGTTCAATAATCCAAAGCAGCATTTAAAATTGCAAAAACCCTTCTGTACCGCCTTGTTGAAATTGAATAAACATGCAGCAAGAGTGGTGGACAGTTGGTGGGGCATGATGACCTGTGATTATGTAGAACGATTAGTGATTATTTTTAAATCTGTTGCTAGTTTTATTTTACGGAATCAAACGATACCCGAAGGAAAGGTAAAGAAAATAAATTATCAAATTGAATTACCGATTATTTTTTTTGGTGGTTTTTAGACAGTTTTTTACGATGCTAGTCTTGTGGCGATGTTAGAAGTGTTAAAAAATCTAAATAAACTTAATCACAGAGTGGAAGGACTGAAAGTACCTTACGATACGTTTCATATACCTGAAATAACAGAGTTTTTGGATATACGGGTGGATTATTTCCTCTGGTTGTCGGATAAAAGTGTAAAAAATTCATATTTTTTTTTAATTCCTCGCTTGATTTGCTGTTTTTTTAGAATGAAAAACTGTACATGTGTAATTATCCGTTTGTGTTTGATGCGAACGCAAAGATGCAATTATTAGAAACGGATCAATCGATTCAAGTACAATACAAGTATTTTTTTTTTAATTTTTAATTCAATGTGCATTTTTAGATGCAAAATGCGATGCATACAGCGGCCCAACAAGCACTTTTAGCCCTTTTACTCTCACCAGTTGCATCACATTCCATAAATCAGTTCCTAGTTTTAAATGTGACCAGAGATCATATCGTTGAAGACGCACTTAGAGAGTTGAGTAGTACCGATCCATTGGACCTGAAAAAACCGTTAAAAGTGAAATTTTTCGGTGAAGAGGCGGAAGATGCTGGCGGTGTGAAAAAAGAATTTTTCATGCTTTTATTACGGGAAATTCTCGATCCGAAATATGGCATGTTTAAAGAATATGAAGAGACACGAACGATTTGGTTTGCTGAGAACACATTCGAGGATAATGCCGTTTATTTTTTGATTGGAATGATTTGTGGTTTGGCGATTTATAATTTTATTATCATCGATATACCATTCCCGTTGGCATTGTATAAGAAATTGTTGTCCGAACCGGTCGGTTTGACGGATTTACGTGGTTTAACACCGACTGTTGCGAATTCGTTGCAAAATTTATTGGATTACAATGGAACGGATGTGCAGGATGTGTTTTGTTTGTGTTTTGATTTGACAAGGGATGTGTGGGGTGAAACGACTACAGTGGAATTGAAAGCGAATGGCTCGAATATTCCAGTAACGCACGAGAACAAGTAAAAATTTGATTGATTCTTTTTTTTTTTGAATGAAAAGCATTTTTTTTAGGGAGGAATACGTGAATTTGTACATCAATTACGTGCTGAATGAATCGGTTAAAGAACAGTTTAAAGCGTTTTATGAGGGATTTATGAAGGTTTGTGGTGGACGTGTTTTGAAACTGTTCCATTCGCATGAATTGATGGCAGTGGTGGTTGGGAATGAGAATTACGATTGGCATGCACTCGAAGAGGCGGCGGAATATAAAAACGGTTACAAATCATCAGATCAAACGATACGTTGGTTTTGGGAGGTGATTCATGAGATGTCATTGATTGATAAAAAGAAATTTTTACTGTTTTTAACTGGTTGTGATCGGATTCCAATACAAGGGATGAAAGCAATCAAGGTAAGAAAAATTACAGTGTTTTTTGGTTTGTTTTGTAAGTGGGGTTTGTTGTTTAGATTATCATTCAACCGACAAACGATGAGAAATTCTTGCCAGTGGCGCATACATGTTTTAATTTATTAGATTTGCCACGTTATCAAACGAAAGAACGGTTGAGATACAAATTATTGCAAGCAATACAACAGACTCAAGGCTTTTCATTGGTCTAAAAAAATAAATCATTGGTTGTTTTTTTTGTTGTATAAAATAACACTGTTAATAAAAAATTATTTATATACTCAGTTGATGTTGTTTAGTATATAAATATAAACTTGATAAGTTTATTGTGTAAAAATGACTATTTTTATATACGATTTGTTCATGGTTGGAAAAATAAAAAATGTTCACTTGAATTTTTGTTTTTATTTATGCGCTTACAAATACAAATATAAATACATTTCGAATAGCAAAAGCTCGAGAAAAAAGTAACGCATTTGAGGAGGAAAAGCGCTTTCGCATCATTGTGTTAATAATTTATGTTCAAGAAATCAGTTCAGCATTTATTATCACAAACGTAGCATTCTTAAATACTAACTATACAAAAACTTGACACAAACAAATCGTCAAGTTTTGCCACATTTATTATTAAAATAATTAAAATTGTACTTAAACATTTATGAGGGTTTGTAGTATTGCGTGCCTGGTGGCACTTTGTAGCCCGGATAAGAGGAGTTGAGTGCATGCTGTGCAAAGAAATTCGTATAGTCTCGATGCACTTTGCGTGGCCGAAAAGCGGGGCCCTTTGTCAATTCGATCCGTTGACGATTCTCCTCCTCCATTTGACTTTTCACGTTCTCTGGTGGCCATTTCAGGTCACCTCGCAACTTCTTGCCTCCTAAAATCACACTCTAGTCACACAAAAACTGTCATTTCTATGCGAATTGTACCGTTAAAGGTCGCCGTGGCTGGTTGTGATGTGAAAACTGGCGGTGGTTGTTGAGTGACGGGCGCCTGGGGCCGCAACACAATCGTGGACGGTGGCGGTTCGACTGGTCTCTAAAATCGACAAATCGTACTTTAACTCGCATACGAAAATGAAACAATGGACAACTTGCATGGCATTTTTTTATTACGGATTCTTAAGATAGACCCTAAATTGGGGGGTTTTTATTCAAATTTTTTTAAAAGTTCACTAAAGCCCTTAAAATTGTTTTTATCGTTTTTTTTTATTTTTTATTTTATTTAACTCTCTCAAAATCCCCGTTTCATGCAAGCTGTCCATTTTTTTCTTGTCCGAACGACTGTGTTAATTTCCACACGCATACCTGAATCGGCACAGCTACAGGCTGATTAACAAGTTGATTAGGGAGTGTTTGGGTGTATTCAGGAGCGGGTTGGTAAGTGTGTGCGACTACAGGCTGATACTGTTGTATCGGTTGCTGGTAAATGGGTATGTGAAATTGATTGGGATGTGTGGGCGATTGAACGGGTGCCCACTGCTTATTAATAGAGGGTGTCGATGGCCGAAAACCCGCTGGACTTTGATTCAAATTTGGTGAAATCGGTGACGATGTTTGATTGCCAATCACTTGACTACTAGTGGAGATATTAAGGGGTTTTAATGGTGTAATAGTAGGCTGTTTGTATGTTGGCACCGGTTTTTGTACTACAGGTGGCTGTGGGGCGCCCTGACAAATCAAAAAATTCCCCTATTAGTAACGGTTCACGTTAGATGGCATGCGATTTCGGATGGAGGGTGTTAATGGCATGATTTTCAAGTAGTTTTTTGAAGCGTACCTGACTTTGTGGCACTTGATCGGTGCTGGTCTCGTTGGTATCGGGTGGTGGTGGCCAAGCAACTCGTTTTACACCTGAAAAATTCAAAGAAACATTGGCTGGCACTGTTCCAAGATATTGAACTTGATTTATTTATTGTAGACAATTTTCAAGAGCATAAATTTTATTGTCTCTCTTGCCAGTAAACTAGAAAAGTTATTATAACGATTAAATGCTATTATTACAACTTGTTCAGGTGAATCAGAGTGAAATAAAATCGTATTAATATTACTATAAATAAAATATTTTGTATCAATCTAAATTTAGTCCCATAGCTTAGCACATTCATGACTTTACTAAGCCAACAACATACCAAAGAGTCTCTATATTATTAACATTACCTAGAAAAAATTAATTATATTTTGATAGTTAGCCAAAAGTATGTTCAGAAACAGATAATGCTTGTTATTCTCAAGTTGATTCTCAAAAATATGAGGGAAGAAAAAAATTATTGGTGCAGCAAAAAAAGAACTCAAAAAGCAAAAAAAGGGCAACATTTGTTTATTTACCTAAAAAGAAAAACGGCAAACGTGAGTGACTTTTTGTTTAACTCAGAAAAAACACAATGAGCAAAACGGTTCTTCAGAGATGTGGAAAGTGTGTGAAAAACCAGTGCCGTACGTTCCAAAAAATTAATCTAGTCCCCGTTTCGTTTGGTTAACAGATAAAACGACAAAAAGAGGTGGGGGCACATACGCAAACTCACATTAAACAGATTTTACCTGGTGTAATAACGTCTCGAAATGAGGCTCTTTGATGGTGTTTTATCTCGTATTCTGGTGGTGGCCATTTAACACTTTCTCGTAGTGGTCTCGGTAGAAAATCGGCACCTTTTTCGGCCGATATATCAAAAATTCAACCGAACATTTTTGGAAATCAAAAAGTTAAAAATAAAAAAAAAATGATTAATTCAAACAATATACAAAATGTGGCTGTGTAAATGTTTCTGATTGAGATAAATTGTTTTTGGCAAATGTTTTTCGGGTTTTTTTTTGCAAATGTTTTTCGGTTTTACTCACTCGCTGCATGTCCGTTCCTTTGACGATGTTCCTCCTCTTCCAGCATCCTTAAAACTGCGGAATTTTGGAGATTCGCCGGTTTGCCAACGCCGGGGTTGTAAAAATTCACACTGAAATCGAGAAAAATTTCGGTCACCAACTGATACATGTACTTAAAAATACGATTGGCATTGTGAAATCACTTAAAAAACAATTACCGACACTCGTTGAACTCCATAAATATTTATGTTTATTTATCGAATGCTTTATAAATTCCTCATTCTAGAAGTGACTATAAAAAGATTGAAATTTTATATTTAGATCTTCGTACATTTCGTGTATTTGCACAGATGGTCCAAAGCGCTGTTTCTAAATGTTTGCTTTACATAACAAAGAAAAAACGCGATTTCCTTATATCAAAAATTGATATATTGGCATTCTTCCCATCCACACCAGACAAGAATACTCTTTCGTTGTTGCATTCCGAAAACTGTGGAAATTGTTTACTTTGGCTACCAAAATCGAAACGTAAAGTTAACCACCTTTAATGCCAATTAACATATTTATAAAATGATGGATGATGACAGAATTGTTATTGTTTTTGGGTGGACTTACCCCACGGCACCGTTGGCCAAGATTTGCGTGTCTCTCTCCAAAACTTCACGGACATTCGCTTCGGAATACAATCCAATCGGTGAATTGAATTGTTTATTTACTAATCTCGGTTGGGTTGCCATTTTTTTATCTATTTGGGATTAATAATCGCTTCGAATCTGCCAACAAACAGAAATTTTTTAAAAATCTAGTAACAGGAAATCAATTTGAATTTTAGTTGAAAACTGGTGACGTCAGAGGGCGGGAGGAAATAAAAAATTTGAAAAAATTCAAAATTTTTAAAATGTGTTGTAAGATTAAAAAATGAATTCATTTGTGGTGCGGTTTCACTGATTATTCACACTTTTACAAATTAAATATAACTCTATTGGAAAAACAACAGATTGCCAGCCAAATGAGTCATTTTATTCTATTATTCAGAATAAAGCGCGTTCCTTTGAGTTTTTTTAAGGACCTTATAGAAAATCCTTTCTATCGATTAATTGAGTGCTTAAAATAACCGGAAAATACGACTTTGAATAAATTATTTTGTCATCACATATTATGAGGAGCTCTTCACGGTTTTATAGTTTCAAATATTGCCAAAAAATGCACACACATGTGGCTGATGTTATAAATGATTTATTATTTTGCTAGAAAATTTTAAAATAAGGTCACACCAAAAATACAAAATTAATTATCAAAAAATTCTTATTTGAAAATAGGTAATTAGTTTTTTTTGTGGGGCAAAAATGAGCGGAAAAAAAGCGGCAGCGAATTTATTTTCGAACATAAAAAATGAATCATGAAATATATTTTTAGAATAAAAAATTTATGATCGAATAATCAGTAATTAGAGAGGAAGAAGTGTTGGAATGTTATGGAAAAATCGAGGTATTTAAATGCGTAATTTGTGTACCTGAATTTTTCGTAGCCGCTTTTCACGATCGCTGGAATAAACTAGTCGCTTGAGCGTTGGACTCGCGACGCCCGATGCTCTAAAATGCGACGTCGTTCATCTCGTAGGCGTGTTGGAACGTCGACATCACCACGAATCACCAAAAATCGTCAATAGGTCAATGAAATAGAGCTGTCTTTAGCATCGATGAGGAGAAGTCCTCGAAAATGGCAATTTTTCAGCTAGACAAAAGGCATTTCAAAAAATCTCGCATTTTCCATAGCTTTGATTATTGTTGCCAACAAATTTTGCGCAAATTGCACTTTTGCAATGTTTCTAAGCGTAAAAATAGAAGAGATTATTCAAAAAAATTGACAAAAAAAATGTGTGGTTAGATTTGTTGGCCAACAGCCAAATGGTTTATGAAAATTGATATTTCAATTGTTCAATAACAGATTTATAACACACTTCCACGAATTAAAAGTGTTCTGAATAAACAAATCGAAAAGGTGTCGATTTTCATACCGATTTGAATTTCGCGCTGAAAATTCCGCTCGATAACAAAGCAACCTGCGCGTGCCTACGACGCCAAAAGTTGCGACGCCATTTTGAAAACGATAAAGCAGTGAGCGTCATCTTTCCAATCGTTACCACAAAATAGATTACTAGTTTACCGTTTAACAAACACTGTAATTTTAAAGAAAATTATGAAAACATACAGTAGAAAAAAATCCGATGAAACCGAAGAGGTGATCCTCGATTTGAATGAATTGTGCCGCTTGTGCATGTCCAAAGAGCCCGAATTAATTTCGATTCATAATAATGACGAATCGATTCCACTCACTGTCCGGATTATGTCCTGTGTTGCATTGGAGGTAAATATTAACAAAAAAACATCAATTTTGAATGAATGAGCATGTGAAATTTGTAGGTGTTCGAGGGGGACGGACTCCCCGATAAAATCTGCCACCCCTGCAAGTTCCAACTGGAAAAATCGTACAGTTTCCGAAAAAAGTGCGAAAACTCCGACCAAAAACTGAAACAACACGTTCGTGAAATCAATGAAAAACTGGGCGTTGTTGAAGAGGATGAAAATAAGTCGGAAATCGAGGCTGAAGCGTCAGCTGACGAACAATGCACCGAAATGGACGAAGCGCCCGTTGCCGAAGCGAGCACTGAAGAAGATCTCGTCGGTGTGACGAAAGTCGCTTACATCCAACAAGAGCCGGACCAAAACGACGACCCAGAGAACATCACTTTACCTATAGAAACAGAAACCACCAACAAAGAAGCCTGCACATTAAAAGAGAAAACTATGAAGACGGAAATCATCGAACCTGAGACGGACGAGAACGTTTTCATCATGGAAGATCAAGAAACACTCGAAGACACGGATATGGACGCAATTGCGGACGCTGTTAAAGCCACACTCGCTTCCCAACCCGGTAATAACCTGAAATCCAACACAAAAATCTCGTATTTCAAACTGAATTGTTCCAGGTTTAAATCTAAGCGGCCAATTACAACTGAAAGTGAACCAAACCGAAGGGAAATCCACCCAAGTCGAAGTAACTACCGAAGATGGCTCTGTAATCGTGATGGAACTCATGACCGAAGAGGAACGAATGCACGGCGACGACTCAAACGATCCGTCGTCCATCGAAATAAACGATGCAGGCGAATTGAAGATCTTCAAATGTCCCGACTGTCCGAAATCGTTCGCTAGACGGATCCAATTACGGCGTCACGCCTCGGTTCACATGCAACAACGCGGATACAGTTGTGGAGTGTGCGAAAAATGGTTTCCAACGCGGTCAGCATTGATCCGACACGAACGAATTCACACCGGTGAACGGCCGTTCCAATGTCAAGTGTGTCAGAAGAGTTTCGCCCAAAAGGAGATCCTGTTCCGGCATTTGATGACACATACGGGCCAGAAGCCGTACATGTGTCCACATTGTCCAAAGGGGTTCACGCAGAAGGAGCCGTTACGGTTACATTTGCGGTCGCATGTGACGGACAGTTCGCCGGACATTCAGTTGCATTATTGTTCGTTGTGTCCGAAAGTGTTTTGTCATGCATCCGGGTTGAGTCGGCATTTGGTAACACATACTGGCAAAACGTTCAAATGTCGTACATGTGAGAAATCGTTTACGGATAAATCGTCTTTACGGCGGCACCATTTGCAGACTTCGCATCAATAGTGGATTATTTTTATGTATTAATTTACGATGTACAATTTATTTTTGTGTGTTTGTGACTCGATTTTTAATATTAATAAATTGATGGAATGATATTACAGATTGCTTGAATTGGTGTGAGATGTGGCATGTGGCGAAGAGAGGTCGCTGGTCGCGTTGTCATGCATCGAGCTTGAGTCGGTATTTAGTTTATTGAAAATTAATTGTTAAAAACATCAACATGTCGAAAATTAAAGAAAAATGCGAAGAGTATTTCGGTACTTCAGACTTTTACAAAATTTTAAACGTTGATAAAACAGCGTCAGATAAAGAAAGTAAGAAAAACAGTAGTTAGTTGATTCTAACCTCAAACATGTTTAAATATTTCAGTTAAAAAGGCTTATCACAAATTATCGTTACTGGTTCATCCTGATCGAGTTCCAGAAGAACAGAAAGAGATTGCCACTGAAAAATTCAAAGTGCTCGGCAAAATCCATTTAACATTACAAGACAAAGAGAAACGTAAAACGTACGATGATTATGGCGAATGGAACGAAGAGGACGACTTTAATTGGATGGATTATTGGCGGAATATGTTTAGGAAAATTGAATTGTCCGATATCGACAAATACAAGGCTGAATATATTGGATCTGATTTGGAGAAATACGATATTAAACGAGCTTACGTTGGCTCAAAAGGCAATATGGATTTTTTGTATGAATATGTGTCGTTTGCGAATATTGAACATGAACAACGGTATATTGACATTGTACAGAAAATGGTAGATGCCGGAGAAGTCGAATACTTTGACTGCTTCTTCAACGAGAACAAAAAGAAGAAACAACGTCGCCTTAAAAAGTATCAGAGGGAAAGAGAAGAAGTGGAAGAATTGGATCGTATGTATCTAAATGCCAATTTGTAACGAAATTAATTATTTCTATTTGCAGTGGACGAACTCAGTAAACAAATCGAAATCAATAACCAGAAAAGAGCTGCCAACTTTGGAGATATGTTGAAAAATCTGGAGGAGAAGTACACGAAACGCAAAGCCACCAAACGTAAGTCCATCACAGATGGGGAAAATTCATCTGCTAGAAAAACCCGGAAAAGCACACGGATATAATTTACTCGTATTTATTACATATTTTCAATTAAAACTATTTTTTTCATCTCAATAAACATTTTTTTTCTAAATTGAACGTGTTGTTGGTTGCCTATACTCGAATTCAAAAAACCCAAGTACATTGCATAAAAATTTTATTTTATGTATAATATAAAATATATCAGCATAAATAATAATTATTCATATAATATATTACATAAGTTAATAATTTACAAATTTTTTAACACAATTTTACTATACAAAAAATAATTATATACATAAAAATTACATTACATACAAATTCTGTCCTTAAACTTACTACATAATAGATACGACTTGGTTTTAAGTGGAAAAATACCTAAATTCAATTGGCACTGTTACTAAAATATCTCTAACAAACAACAATAAGAGAAAAGCACACAAAATTAACAAAAAAAAACACTACTTTCTTATTATTGTTACGGGTCTTAATACATAGATAAATATTAATTAATTTAAGGAACAAATAAACACTAAAAACTCTAGTTTATTGTTTGAAATTGGGGGAAAAACCTAAGCAAAAAAAAATTTTTTTTCTTCTTTGGAATAACTAAAAAGTTGAGTCACTGGCCAAATAAAAAATAAAAACTATAGTACAAAATTATCACTAATGTACATGTCCAGGAATAAATAAATTCGCTATACTGTATAGTACTTTCGCGTACCAATGTACCCCTTCAACTGGCTCCGAATACACGCCATTATCAGCGCGCCCGAACACCGACTTCACCCCATTCCACATGCCCAAAACGGCTCCCTTCATTCGAATTGTGAACCTGAGCGGCGCAAACGATCCATGTGCCATCGATTGACTGTCCACCACCGCATAACAAGACGCAATCACATCATTCACCACCACCGACCCCGTCGCCGTCAACGGTGCATAAACGCCCTTCCTCTTCACCGACCGCACACCGACCACTTTGTCCTCATTCATCACATTATCTACATCCCTAACTAATAATATATCACCATTTACCAAATTACCGGCATATATTTCCTCAAAATTGTCCACGCCGCCTTTAAACACCAAATGTGTCGGTGTCACTGTCAATGTCCGGCCCGATTCTAATCGAATCTCGGCAAATGTTCGTACCTCACTTGGACTGTAATCCAAAAATGTTACCACCTCACTGTACACTAGCCGTTTCTTGTCTTTGTCCGGTACGAGAATCTTGTCACCAACACGCAATGTGGACATTGATTTTCGTTGGCCATCCGATGTTTGGACAATCATGTCACCACTGAAACAGCCACCATATTTGGCCGCCTGTGAGGACTCTGGAAAAAATCGATTTGATCAGAAAAAAAATGGCTAATTGAATGTAATGTTTAAATGTGACAGAAGATAAAAATCAATCGAACGATCTGGAAGAAAAGAACGTGGAGTAGGAGGAGAATTCTAAACACCGTCCAAGAAGAGGACATTAAAAAAAATATTAATGTTAAGTATCGCTTTTCAAGTGGTCCATCCGATCTTTCTATATTTTTCGGAGAAGAGTTTTCAGGGCGTCCGAAATAACAAATGACCGGCTCGTTGGCATTTGATGATAATGCGCTGCAACTTAGTAGGATTGGGTGCCGTTTCGAAATTAAATATCTCTGCTCAAGATAAACCTTATTTATACCTAAAAACCGGTTCATCTCTCTCTTTACCATTGTAAAACGTTTACAATACTTTTTTAATGTTTTGTAACGAAAAAAACACACACGGTGGAGAATTAATGTTGTACACACACACATGAGAAAAGGAGAGAATTTCTATCGAGAAGGAATAAATGAATCTAAGGCAACACACAAACATAAAGGCAGCCTCTTTGGAAAAAAATCTTGCCAAGCTATTAAACTTGAGAAGCGCAGACAATTCGCTTGCATTAATTAAATTTTATTGGACCGGATGGATGTAGATGTGCCCATTTAGTCACATTTCAAGGTTGTGCACATTTTTCCAACCCCCCAAACAGCACCCAATCTCAATGTAATCGTATTTTAAAGAAATCCGATAACAATTTCTCATCTGTGTACACCAAAGAGCTTAGTATTTGTTAAAATGTTAGCCCTGGATTAAGTATATTGGTTTTGTTGGCTTTTCGATTCCTTGAAAACAATTCTTCCTCTCTTTCCACTCAAAAGTGATGTTTAAATACTCCCTTCATCATGTTACTTCTTAAGTATGTTCATTCAGGTGTGGAAAATTTATTTTACAAACTTCTGTTATGGATTATAGGTTCTTATAATCGTTTTACAGCAAGAACCTGCATGTCTTTTCATCTTCCCATCACCCCGAAACAAAATAATTACTGTCTAGACATTCATCTTCCACAAAGAATTGAAAATTAATTAAATTCATTTAATTGAAAATATTTTATTACACGTGAAATTATCAAACGTTTGCCGTTTTTTTTCCACATTCTTTTCTCTCTTTTATAGACTGACGATCCAAAAGTTGTCACATAAAACATCTCGATAAAATCTCGAACAATATTTAATTATTTACCGCAAATGGGGAAAAAATTTGTAAACAATGTGTTCCTCTAACTTTTTCTGTCTATACAAAATTTTTTCCTATTCGAAATGCACGTATAATTTACCTGATTTCACCGAACAGTGTATATGCGACTTGCTCTCATAATAAACCCAATCAAAGCCCGCCTCCACAGCTAATCGGGCCAACATTCCATATTTCGATCGGTCCCTGTCCGATGTGGTTATGTCCACTGCACGTCCTTCATAATGTAGGGAATCTTTCGAATGGTGACTCTCTTCGTCCCATCCCTCGGTCACTAATAACCGCTCCCCTGGCCATTGATTCATCACAGATATCGCTAATGTGTTCAATCGCTCCTTGCAGCGCTGTAAACCAGAAAAAAAACGGTTTTTTATTACTAGAATCATCATGAACAACAGTATTAATTATTGTCAATGTGGTTGTCTCGTTTTCGGTTTTTATGGAGCCCCAAAGAAGCGCGGCACTTTTGCCTCTTCGTGGGAAACGAAATCATTGTATTACCATTTACCTGGTAATAAATATTATTATAGTTATGTTTTGAATTCATCTCTAGTTAACTTTGGGTAAATTATTAGTCACCTTTTATAACACCGGATGTTATAAATTGTCAGTGTTTTGGCTTATCGTTGTCAATACTTTTCTCTCCTTAAATAATAAAACAATGCAAAAACGTCTTTGACACGTTTTTGGGGCCCTTTTAGTTGTGTTGGGAACGGAACGAATTTTTGTTTGGCAACAACACAGTCAAGTGACAAGTTGTGAAATCGATTTTCACATTTCGGGGGGCTGTTTTCGGGAATTGTTTAGAGTGGGTGGAGAAAGGTGCGTTGTTTAATACGAAACGTAAATACTCGATTCGTTACATCAAACCTTTTTCAACGGCATTTTCTAGTTTGCAAGCTATTTACATGAATTTTTTCTATAAAAAGACCAACTTCGAGTACTCATTATTTACTTATCACATTCTTAAATTGAAATTATTATCTATCGCCGTTTATTTATATAAAAAAAGTGTGAAAATATTTATTTATCTCGTTATTGACTTTAGGAAATGTGTAAAATTGCGATGTTTTGAAAAATAGCCAAACATCCTGAATAAACTGAAGTCGAGATGGGGATTCTGTTGAAAAGTGTCGATTTTTCAAATCGATTGAAAATTTTAACAAAGAAATCGATCCGAGTGAACTTTTTTTCGAAATTTGAAGATTTTATTTTCTAATTTACTTTTTTCAAACATTTTCTAAAGTCCATAATGTTGCTACAACTCAAAATGAGCGTTTCATGTTGAATAACATAATTTATAAAAAAATGAAACGGAAATATAATTTAAAAGTACGAGGAAAACACCTCTGAAAGTCTGTTTTTGTTTTTACGATAAAAAGTAAACATTTTTCGGAAGTGAATAAAACGATTTTATCGATTTCCTCACCACTAAAATATCGATTAAGAATCGCCATCTCTAAACTGAACGTTTTTTCTTTCTATAACAAATACACAATTAAACCTAAATTCATCACCCTCTCCGGAATACGAAAAATCGTTCTCTGGGGATGAATTTGTACCGACAAGATTAATGATCCACCCTGAAAAGAAACGACAATTATTGTATAAATAAAAAGACAGAGTGGGTTAAACAGATGCAAAGGAACAATTCTCTTCTTGATTCTTTTATGCTTTTTTTTGCTCTCTGCACACACATAAAAAGGAAAATCGTCTGAATCCTTAGGGCACCACCCAACACTCAACAGATTGCAACTTAAAGCCGCATCAACATAGGCAATGAATAATTGGACAGGGCGTTGAGAAAATGACTCTCTGAACCAGCCTCAACACCTCCGGCGATCAGCCAACAAGCCAAAGAAATCTGTTTCTTATGAAGGTCATCACTTGGATGATTATTTTTTTTGACACATGCGATGATGGTGGAAAAAAGAGTGTCCATCCAATTATAAAATGGAAATTTACGTACATTTCGCAGCATTAAATACGATTTCCTTTTTTTGTTGAGCCCGAGAGAGTACCTCATTTATCACCAAATTTATGGGTGGAAAAGTTGTGACAACAATACATCGAAAAACTGTAACATTGTTTACCTGGGCCGGTTGTAAAAACCTCCATTCAACAATACAATTTTGTGGTCTTCTATTATTTATTTACTGCAAACATCGTTTTCAAAGTCAATAGACATCTGCGTGCTGGTATTGAACAGTTCTTTGTCCCTTCGCACCGAACAACATCAATAAATCCCATAATTTTATTTATAGATAGCACCTAAACATATTTTGTATTATTTATAGAATTGAATAAATAATTTCTTTAATGAAGTTGTTAAATTGTGTAAATTTCTTATGTAATATTTATACAAAACAATGTTTTCCCATCTGTAAAACGATAAGAAGAGAACATTGTTTATTTATGCACATTGCAATTGTTGCATCGACTTTTTTGCTTAAAGTAGCATAAATGTTTATTGGATAAGGACAAGTTGTGGCAATGCCTTAAATTGATTAATAAATAATAACACACACGGAGAAAAAACGGTTTGAACATGAGGAGAAATCATGTTTCTCCTCTCCAATCGCCCAATATGCCCATGTAATCATATAAAATACAATACACTCTCTCACATTTTGATTAAATATTTATGATACCGGTTTGTGTATGTGGTTGAACGACGACGACGACGCATATTGGACGACTCTCTCTCGTTTTATTCACATTTGATGATGCTGTGTGTGCATTGATGAATTATTATTCGTTGGTTTTGTGTTGATGTCTTGACAAAACATTTGAAAAATGGCCGATAACCTCGTCAATTGTATGAATAATAACCGCATATAAATAAACTTTGCTCAATATTCAACGTATTTATTGTCCAACACCCTCTAAACATTCAACCATAAATTATTCCTTCATTGTACATGTTAAAACCTTTTCCACATCCAATCATTTTAATCCTAATCGTTTGCTTAAAAATCCAATTGACTGAGAAATATTGAAAATAATGTAATTCCATTGTTGGGCGAAAGTTTTTGCCGGCAAGTCTTGTGTATTCATTTTCAGGCAATATATTTTAAAATGGAGCTAATGGACAAATGTGTACATAACTCAATATCAGGTAAATGTGTAGATTTTTTAAGGGAGGCCACCCCTGTGTGCGAAGGACAATAGAAGAAACGTTGCGGCTTTCGAGTATAGAAAGAAAGAGCGACGGAGTGCGCTTCTTCCGGTCATCTTCACAAAACATTCCCTTTGTTTTCGCCTCTTTCTATGTGCAAAGCCAACAAGTTGATGTTGCGTATTCTTTCCGATGGACTGTACACATGCACCGTGAAGAAAATATTGTTGAGAAGAAGAGAGAGTGGGGGAGAGATGGGTATAAGTTTCTTGTAGACTGGTTAGGAAGCGAGTGGCTATAGAATTCAAAGATGCCGACATTGAGAGTCCCAGTTCTTTTTGTGAAGCCGAAATAAGGGAACGAGAACAAAAAACGTTTTGCTGGCTGTGCTGCTGCTGATGCCGAGGCGGGCGTAATGGTTGCCCGCCCACTCTTTCTCTTCTTCACGAAGCCATCGCATCCCATATTTATATGTGTTGATCCACCATCTACAACCAGCATCCTCTTATACATTTTCCATCAAATTCTCATTTATTTATTCATTTATTTGCGCTTCCTTATGTAGCAACACGCATTTCATGTGAATTATTAAACATGCACTCAAAAGGCGCACTTGAAACTTGTGCGTTTTCATATTTTATGCACATAATTGAGAAATTTTTAGTGGATGAATCTTTATCGATCTTATGAAAATCGTTTAAACGAAACGGCGATTTTTCATAACTCAAAAAATCGAGATAAAGTAAAATTAAATTATATATTTTCCTAAAATGAATAGATTATTACCGAACAAAAACAGTTTTTTTTATAAAAAAATAGAAATAAACGATATTTTGCAGTGTTTTTTAGATTTCAACCCAATCAAAGTTAAACTAATTTTTTTAAATCATTCAAATTTGAGTCGATTCGTTTTAAATATCGTTTGTAAGATAATCAATCCAAAAAATCGATAATTTTCGCATAAAAAGATCGATTTTTCAAAATATCGATGCAGAATCGCCATCTCTAAAAAGGAAATCAGCGAATTTTCTCCGGTTAAAAATGCACCACAACAATTTTTATTCTTTTTTCTTTTCAACTGTGTTAAATTGTTATGTGTGGGTAACATAAATTCCTCTTGTAATTACATTTTTGACATGTACGGTCATATTTTCAATTTATTTATTAATTTATTGTTTTATGGGCCGAACGTAAGATGTAAAGTTGAATTATTACTTTGAAGCATCATTTTCACTGTACAACCCACCACTTTAATATACTTGCAAGAAATTCAAGATGGTTAAACAAAAGTCAACATTGTTTATTGGAAAAATGGCAAAGTGGTCACCAAAAAGGGCTCCGAATGCCGTTGGTAGTGAAACCGTCGAAGCGTACTTGGGACAAGAATTAAAATCTGTTGACAAGAGAGTCACCTCTTGTCGTAACTTGGATTAGGTTACCACAGTGAATGAGATGAGACTTGTGCAAGCAACCGTGAGGTTTCATCTTGTTTACGTCAAACTGAATATGTTTATCCGTTGCTATCATTTCAGATTGGCTTTTTCATTCTCTCTCTTACATTTTTTACTATCTGTTTACACACTGAAAAGATTAAAGGTGTCAAGTAGCCCCCTAAACTAATTCATTTGTTTCTATTTAATTTGACATTAACATTTATGATTTTCTTCCAAGAAAATCGTTTTACAACCACCAAAAAGTCATTCTGTTCCCATAAGTATTAAACTATTGTTGGAGGTCTCACCGTATTTAATCCGGCTTTATTTTTTTTTATATAATGCTGTCTGGAATCCGTAGATTATCTACTCAACATTATTTGACTACTGATATATAAACAGAGTCACCAAAACCAATCATGGTATTATTTTTATCAGTGGCTCAGGTAATAAGCTTGTCCATAAAGAAAAAAATCGATGAACGATCTTTTATCGGGCAGATTTTCAGTATCAAATGCACTCAACAAATAAAACAATAGAAAAGTTTCACTTTGGCGACCTATTTAAGATCATTAGAGTTTCAACACTCGCATTAAACTCGATTTAATGGCTTATTGTTACATGTTAGATGATTTTGCATATTCCTTTCAACATACAACTTTGCAATTTTATAAAAATGAATTCTGTTAAAATGAAATTATGTAACACTAATTGACAACTTGAAGAGATAAAAAACAAATTGTTATTTTTATTTACACAAATTTTACATAACATGCTGGTAGTGTTAATTGAGAATTGCAAGTCACAACAGTTAAAAGAATCATTACTAATCTATTTAAATAACATTTCGCATATAAGTATTAATAATCCTTTTGTCTCCATAAAAATGTTATATAATTTTTCGGTATTTTTCAGTAATAAAAGTGTTTATAAAGTTATGTAACAATTTGTTCGGTGTGTGCATATAAATTATTATGTAATGTAATCAAATGGTACTTGACAGAGCAATAAACACCTTTTTGATATTATAAACAAATAAATTAATTTTTTCCCAAACAATTGGCATGTTTTGTGTGGCATAGATTGAAGGTTTGTCCTCTACGCTTTTATTCAACTCACTTTTCCACACACAAAAAAAGAAAAACAATACTGTGTATCCGTTTACCACCCGAATATGGGCCTGTAATTGATATATGAAGTAGTAACTATTAAATAAACGTGTTTTATACACACATTTCATTCCTGTACACTTGAAATAAAAGCTTTAAATAGCAAATAAGGATTAAGTGCCTTCATAACACTTTAAACATCTGCGTGTATTTGAGAATGTTGTACAAATAGTTGTAATATTCGTCAAATTGACTTGCTAATACCACAACAAACGTACGATTTTACACAAATACTAATAATGATTGTACATGAATTGTTTGGAATTGGGCCAAACACTCTGTGTGCCTGCACAAATATTGATTCACTTAATTAATTCTCTCTATTTACTTGAGGAAAAAGTGCATTACCTGTTTAAACTGTGTTATGTAAATGTTTTTCTCAGTTATGCAAATTAATACTGAAAAATGATTTTTTGTTAACAAAATTTTTTATAGTAAACATTTCAATTATCAAAAATTTAATCTGAACAAAAATGTGTTATCAGTCAAGTGGTTGTACAATTTAGAAAAATATTTAATCTTTAATTGTACATGATAATCACTTGCAATTTCAATGGTAAATTTCCGATTGATTGCACTTTCAATTAACACTTTCATGTAGTAAATTTAGGTCAAATAGTCGTGGATTTATGAAATGACAAGAAACCCAAGTGCACGACACAATAAATAATAAATAAATAAAGAGAGGAGAGAATGTAGCATCAGCAAGTTTATTTATGATTGTATGTAAGTCATTAATTCATTTGGATGCCAAAAGTAGCGTGTTCGCCGCTATATTATAATCCATTGGATTTCTTATATGCACGCTCGCCTTTTATATTTATTACATTCAACATTAATACTTGTATAAAATCCTATTTTTTTCCATTACAAAACACAAAGATGACAAAGAAAAAAAAAACAATGTGAATTTCGTCCTACATAATGACCCAAGTGTCATATAAGGCAAATTGCTAATTAACCGTCCATACAAAGAACAAAAAAAAAGTCCACCAACAAAAAATTTAAATATCATCAAATTAAGCGTAATTAAATTCTATTAAAATTCTTAAACGTGCCTGCAAACAGAGTGCGATATATTATGAAATTCTGGTGGGTATAATTAACACTGAATCAATTAAATTGGCATTATTTTTACTATATATGTGAAAATACGTTTCAATGAAACAATAACAACTTTGGAAAGGAATGCTGACCTAAGCTAACATTATTTTATATACTCTCAGACTTGTGAGATGTTATAAAAGTTGGTGAAACGCGTGGCTTATACAATAGCACAACATCACGGCTATTGTCAAGGATATTTAGTTGGAAAATATAAAAATACATTTATTTGCCGATTGGCAAATCACTAAATCCCCTCATAAACTCATTAAATGATTAATTTTAATTTTTTTTAACAGTCATTTATTAAACAGAAAATCCAATTAGATGCGGAAACGGCGCCCCACAATTAACACAAATTTACATGCAAATGAAGAAAATGTGTCAAATTGAAGGCGTTTAAATAAATTTCTGTCTAATCAAGGTCGAAAAATATGAATGAAACTACAATTTACACTAATAGTATTTCGATACGGTGTAGGTTTAAAAATAGACTTGATATTATTTTCTTTAAAAAAATCGCCATGACCCCAGAAACTTTTTTCTCAAAGAAAAACGTTCCAGCACCGCGCTGTAGAAAATTTTCAATTAACATTCAACAAAATAGTAATTTTCTACTTTATAATAACAGTACCTTAAATTAAATTAATACACTAATAATCACGATTTCACGTGCAGAATTTTAATTGAAATTTTATTGCATACACACACATGGATTTCTGTATGGTTAATTTTTGTGCAGTCATCGAGGCAAATGGAAAAAATCCACCAAGTGTCTGATGTATGTAAGTGGTTGAGGAAAAATGGGCAAAGAAAGTAAAAAAATTGTAATTCCTCCACATTAGCATATGACAAGAGAGCTATTGTATTAAAAGTGTACTGGCGATTCGAGAAAATTATTTTCCTGTTGCTAAACAATACACGCTATTGTTGTATATGGTCCATGAATCAGTTGTACACACACAATAATATCATAAATAATATTATAAAATGTCGATACAGGGAGAGAGAAAGAGAGATTTGTGCTTGTACGATTCCGAATCACCGCATTTTTTAACAATTAATAACAAACCAATCGAGTTTTATCTCTCGCCTTACTAAGCACTTATTCATTTTATTATTGTTGAAAAGAAAAAAATGGTAATATTGATTTCGAAATTGTACGTATGGGAAATATTAAAGCTTATAAGAGATTGTAATCTTGAATTTCTACAGTTATAAAATGATGATAAAAACATGCTTTCTCTAATAACGTCAAGCGATATAAACGCATAGATTACAATATAATTGGTTTGAAATGTTGAGAAAAACGCATCTTGAATGCCCAAAAGACAAGTGTTGGAATTTAAATGAGAAATTGAATTATGTAAACGTATGTTGTTTGAATATGGGGCGCGTTCTCCCATTGATAAATGCTTTATTTCAATGTAATTTAAATTTGTTGAAACGCATATCCAATTAGTATTAATTAACGTTTGATTATTTACATAAATTACATGTTAATGTCATCATTTTACAATTTGAATTTCTAGTTTATTACACACTGAAGTTGAACCGACGTGCAATAAAACCATTTGTCTATCTAATTAATTTTTATTCGATTTTAAATAAGTGTTATAAAAATGTATACCACCAAAAAGGGACTTTGTGTGCAAACCGTGAAAGTAAAAAAACACAGGAAAGAAACCTTAAAAGTGATCGTGAGAACACACACATTTTCCTACCACATCTCGAAATATATTTTTTCAAAAACTCATTATAATATCAGAGAACAGTAAATACACATTCCTATCACATAAACTTATAGACGGCAGGTTTATTTAATAAACAGAAACATTTAATCTTTGTACTAAATAATTTAAAAGTTGTAAACATTTTTTATTTTCTCTCTCTCGATAATAAATCGATACTTTTTTCCTGAGTCACAAAAATGCATCAGTAATTTTTCTCTCTATTTATATCAAAACTATGTGCGACTGATAAAAAAAAACATAGAAAAAATAATTTTTGCATTTCGGTGCCATAATAAGTGCTTTCTCGCCCGGTTTTGCGGGCGGTAATCTCATTCTCATGTTTTATGCAATCGTAAAATACAAAAAGTGACTAAAAATCTTGTAAACACTAATTTTTGTTACCTGTGTCATAAGCCGGTCTGCGCCCGTTCCCTCTTCATCCCTAAAGATTATGTCCTCATTGTAATTCGGCACCAGATCCCTGAACCGCGAATCGTTCCGATCGATGCGGCCCTCCGTCAAACCGCTGGCGGACAATGTGTTCTCCGCCACATTCGGTACATGTTGCTTAAAGACCAACGGCGTCAATTTGCGCGGTCCTCGACGGCTGCCAGCTCGCCGTCCCGGGCCGCACGTCTGTGCCGTGCCCAAGCAAAGAGCCAGCAACACCACCAGGGCATTGTAATAATAATAACACCTCATCTCCTATTTAATAACAGCAAAGAGCAGCACGGCCAGCACACAGCATCACAGCACCGTCTGATGATGCTCATCCGGCACCACTTTATGCACATACCACCATCAAACACTCCTCAGAGTCCCTTCGGCACGTATACACAGGTAGAAAAGTGTACTTGTTGCACTTGTCATAGGTGAAACACCGACTGCGGGCCCCACTCTACGGTCCTGGCCATCTTCTGGCAATGGTCCGCACGCCCATTGGCCAGCGGGCGGGTCTTCTCGCGCCTTCTTCACACACTCCAGGTAAATCGGATGCGATATTATTTATAGCATAGAGAGAAAAGCGCGTCCGTTGCGTGGAAAAGATGCGACAGCGCGCCCCCCGGCCGCAATTTCCAACTGACGAGAGGATTTGCGGCGATTGTTGAGTGTCAAGTTCAACTGACGGACTCGATGCTACATGGACGCCGTTTTATATGTGCTCCTCTCTTCCCATACACACTAAACTATTGGAATGACGAGATTAAATCCCATTCATCAACTATTTTACTTGGAAGCGCGCGATTACATGATGAAATTTCGATGGTTCTATATGAAATGATGGGAAATTTTCGGCTCCGGGGGATAACAATGTCAATACTACACATGATAAAAATTATTCTAATAGACTATTTACACATATTTCAACAGCAATCTACAATTCCTTTGATTTTTTTTGTATTTCGTCATTCATCGATATCTGATCGAAAAAATGCCACATTAAATATTTATCTAATTTTTTTGTGAAAAAAAATCGTATTGTCATCGAATTTGACACATTCAATTAACACCCGATTAAATGAATATCATCTGTTTTCAATTCACATCCATAAAAAGAATAACAATTTGTAAAATGTTTCGGGAAACCCGCGCGCTTTTCCATTGTTCGGATTCTTTAACATCTTAAAAGTGTTAATTAAGCGCACAATATGCTGAGAGAGAAGTTTGAAAGCCAGCTAGTATTGTTAATATAATATGTTAGCATGTCCAGAAACGATCCAAAAAACAAAAGACACTGCTGTTTGACGGACAAATTAACAATGTGTTGGGTACAATGCATTTGTGTTTGTACAATGCATACAGTTGCATAATAAGGTTCTGTTTCATTTGTGATTTTCTGAAAAGAAACACGCATGAAGAAGAAAAAAACAGTTTGTTCTATTCTGTGAATAGTCGAACATGATTAAATTTATTTGCAGTTGTGGATGTCTCTTTTTACGGCCATTTAATAAAATTGGATAAATATCACCTGCACAAACACACCAGACAACATTTATAAATGGCATACATTCATATTTAAATAAAATATTCCGCTGCATCTTATTTACAAACGTGTAATAATCCTAATTACAATCAACATTTTACTCGACTATGTTAATTGTAACAAGTAATTAGGTTAAATGCTACTAATTTAACATAAATTAAGTGTTTACAAGTGATTTTATTAATTTATTCCCCCCATCCAGAGACAATAGATTTGATATATTGTGTTTGAAAGTTGTAGCCAAAGCAGAGAGCTTTTATTGCTTTTATTGCACAAAAACGAAGACGCGTTGTTGTAACTATGTGGTTGTAATTTATACAAGTCGATTTAATGATATCTTATTATGCATCCTTATTGTTCGTGAACTTGTAAGTCAAGCCGTGTAGGTTTCATATTTCCGGTGTTGCAAAAAATGACAAGAAACGGCGACGACGACGCTCACCCAATCTTCGAAATTTCTCTTCATCACAAATCGAACGAGCGACGAATTATGATGGCGATTTTTTGAAAAATCGATTTTTTGATCGATTTCATTCCAATTTGAAAGAATTTTTGATACAGATGGCGATTCTGCATCGATATCGATTTTTTATGCGAAAATTATCGATTTTTTAGGTCGATTATGATACAAGCGATTTTCAAAAAGAATCCATTCCACGAATTTTTGAATAGAGATGGCAATTCTGCATCGATATTTTGAAAAATCGATTTTTTTTGAGAAAATTGTCGATTTTTTTGGAACGATTATCTTATTACAAACGATTTTTAAAACGAATCGATTCCAATTTGAAAGATTTTTTGATAGAGATGGCGATTCTGTATCAATATTTTGAAAAATCGATTCTTTTTGGGAAAAATGTCGATTTTTTGGATCGAATATCTTACAAACGATTTTTTAAAAGAATCGATTCCAATTTGAACGATTTTTTGAATTGTTTAAAAAAATTAGTTTAGCTTTGATTGGGTTGAAATCTAAAAAAAACTGCAAAATATCGTTTATTTCTATTTTTTTTATGAAAAAAAGGTTTTTGTTCGGTAATCTGTTTACTTTAGGAAAATATATGATTTAAGGCTGCTTTTTTCGATTTTTTGAGATATGAAAATCGATGTTTCCTTTAAACTATTTCCATAAAATCGAAAAAGATTGCCGATCTTAAAAATCGATGCTTTTTTAAAAGATCGCCATCTCCATCGACAATTCATATTGTGAAATGACGGTAAAATACCTGGAAAAACAAATCACACACATATAACAAATTATAATTCGTTCGTAAATAGAATGCAGTCATACATAATGCATAAAACCCATAAAAATACCGAAAACGAAAAAATTTCCATAACAATTACCCTCCGACACTAAACAACACAGAAATAAACCATAAAAAGCCACCATATCGTTTAGTGGTGTACCGCTGTGAACACCTCAGCACGAGTTTTCGAAACGATAAAACAATAGCCATTCATGGTCGCATCCCAATGCGTTCATCTCACACACAAACACACAGAAAACCGATGGGATTTATCGCTGCTCGGTAATAACATCAAACGGGGGTAGTTTCAGCCCTGAAATGTCGCATGTCTCAGTATGCCGTGCATTATCAGCCCGTTTCTCTGTGTGTAAACAAGGTGTGCCTCGGAATTGAGAGCCCGTGGGATATTTCAGGCGCCTTTTCTACCGACAAACAACACGGAACATCACAACCAACTAAATACAGGTACACACACACATACATACATGAATAAATACAACAACACATTCACTTAATGGCCTTAGAATTTAATTTATTCAACATCATCTCCTTACAAAAGGGGCATTATATTTGTAAGTTTGTTTTGGGCATTCTTTCGCCTTCAAGAAAGTCAATAACTGTTTAGGGTGGGTGATACTTGTCGTTTCGGGTCCTTTCCACTCGTTTTGTTTTTTAAAATGTGACCACCACATTTTTCCAAACGCATCACACTTGAAACAAAACACCGAAATTTCTCTCTTTCTCACACTCTCTTTTCAAATGGTGATTGATTAAATGAGCAATTAACCGTTTTGCTGTTAGATAACGGTCTCTATTTGCATATTACATAATCGTTTAGCGAAAAAAATATTCAAACACCGCACCGCAAATCGATATTGGGACCCTTTTCTCGTCTAACGATTCAAGTGACAAGAAAACTATCAATCAGACCACAAAAAGCGATCTCAGGTAATTTAAACTAGAGGAACCGTAGTATGTTTACAGATTCTAATCAAAACAAGACGACCGCCCGGTCAGTTGAACAGACACTTCTATGGCAAGGTTGGTGACAATGTGCAGTGGGGCCCACTTGCATGGCTGCTGGTCCCCAAAGAGCAACATTTTTCCTTTTACCTCACCTTGTCCAGCTTGTGGTTTATTTCAAGGCGGCGGCACAGCACCAAACTGCCCCAGTGGAGAAGATTTAGTGAATGTCTCTTTGCCGACACGGGCTCCTTTATCAGGTGACAGTTGTTGTACTAATGAATGTTTTCCAGTTGAAGAAGGGGGACTCCCTTCTGTTCACTTGTTCTTAATGTGGGTTTCGAGGACCACCGTTTCCCTCTCTTCTATAAGTCAATGGAACAACACCAAAACTCTTTCATCAAATTTTGTTCAAGATGTGAATGGCATTTTTCTCTCTCATTTGATGGATATCCCGAATTAGACAAAGAATTTCAAGAATTTTCCTCTCAGAGAATTTATTTGTTGGTCTTATCAGGTTCTTAACCCACTAATACCCTTTCCGACAATTTAGAAAAACTGTTAATCAAATATTAGATGCAAACCGTTAGTAAATATTGGAAAAAATCACAATGAATCCAAAGTGTCAACTACGCTTTAACTGATTTATGGTTTACTTTACAACCGAGCCACTGTGTTTAATATTGTTCGGAAATATCGACAACATTTGCCTATACATAACAATAGGAAATTGTACAACAGTAGCTAATCGTGTAAAATTGTGATTTTTACTAAATGGACGAGTTTATTGCATTTCACTTTTCGTTTTTCCTTTCACAGCACTAACTGAACACCTGCAGTGTGTGTTAAATTTGTTTATCTATTATGCTTGGAATATTCGTTGGTCTTCAATTGACCCATTTTTTTTATCAAAGATAAAACTACTTCGAAATATAGAAAAAAATCGGTTAAAAATACACGATTACGTATGTTAAGAAAACATTGCGGTTTCAATAAAAATTCGGAAATCCACAATTCTTACATAAAATGTATATTAAACAATTAAACGTCAACCGCAAGTGATTTTTCCAAAAATTTATGTAATTTTTTTTGATGACACTTGTATTTGCATAATCATTTTTTATTACTTAGTTTACATTGTACATAAAGACAATTTGTACGAAAATAAACGCACAAGGTCGTTTAATGACCGTCAAAAATCAGTCACCCCAAAAATCACTCAAGAAATGTGAAGAATGACAGATTTGAGTCTCACTGCCCAACGAAACCGTCAGCCCAAACACCGAAAACCACTAGATCTTGTTGAATACCATCATTTCGCTTTTGACAAGCGCATTTTTTACTAGAGGCGTTAAATTAATAGTGTAGTGACTGAAAGATATGGCTACCTTGTTAATAAGCACCCACGCAACATGAGAAGAGTTTGACCTCTTGGGAGCGTGGGTGCAATATAAAAGCGAGCGATTGCGAATCCATAATACACCTTATTTATACAGGATGTTTTAGCTAAAATAATGGTAGATTCTCCTCACTGCCCTGATTCCGAAAACCTATAACACTTATGCCCGGAAACGCTTAATAACAGAGTTAGAGGCCTTCACAGTTCTTGAAAAAAAAAATCGAATTTTTAAAATATCTCCGTATAGAAAAAAATAATAAAAAACCACATTTGGTACACTTACTTATCGCATATTGACTTATCTTAGTGCAAAATTTAAACAAAATCGGCCACCCCAACACCACTTTTTGACAAAGGGGTGACTTACCACCTTTGGCCATTCGTGTGGGGGATGTCAAATTTTAATTCCGATAAGTCCAATCGATAGCAAATTTAATAAGGAAACTTTTTTGTCTCTTGCATTTTTTCGTATGACGCGCCGTTTTCGAGAAAAATGCAATTTTATTTGAACTTGTCAAGATTTTTGGAAAATTTCGAAACTTCAGTGGTCCATAATTTTTTAGTTAATGAACCGAAAAATCTAAAAAAAATATTCAAAGATCACCATAGGCTATACAATATGATTCTTTAAAAATTTTTGTTAAAATTCCTCAATTTTTCGTTAAAATTGGATCGACCATTCCTTTTTTGCCCACTTTAGGTGAAACACCCTGTATACATACATGTACATAGAGAATTATTAAAAAAACATCGCCCTTAATGCGATTCATTGCAACGTGTTCTCAGCAACCATCACTAATCGTTCTCGGATTGCCTTTTCAAAGATCACCTTTCAATCAGGTATACAAAAACGGTTTTATGTTGAGGGTTTTATGACGACTTTTCCATACTGTAAGTGAAAAAAAAATCAAATAAACACTCTTATATACAATAATGTTGGCTGTTTTGGGTTTAATTGAAATACTGACCTGCACACACACACATTTCCTTATCAAATTTCATTATTCATCTAAGCGCGCCGGTATTAAGTCGAATGTAAATAAGAGGAGTGCCATAAAGCCGTTTTCAAATAGTCTAGAGACTCTAAAATATCGAAAAATAAATACAAGGTAATGGCAAATAGATTTTCTTAGATCCTTTCATAAATAATCATAGTGTTTCCTTGAGAAAAAATCAGATTCCTTCAATAATATAAACTGATATAAACAGATAAGTTGGTATTACAGAAGGTTATTGCACTTTATGTTATACATACTTTTATAATAAACTTTTCAATAACAAATTTAATACTTTTCTTATTTTGTCTCACCGCAGCACGGAATTTCTTTCCTTTTTTTTTCTGCAATATTATTGTTATGTTTTGTTATCAGTTGTAATTTAATATTTTTGTCAATGTTAACCATAGGTTTGTTTTATTATTTTCTATATATTCAATTCGTATTCTAATCGAGCGTTCAAGTCTCTCATCCACTACCAACTGAACAAAAAAAAACCCGCTTCGATGTGTTTGTAAAACAACAGTTACACTTAGACCATCAAAGTGCCGTACATTGAATAGATTATTGACGAAACGGCTCGCTATAAATAGGCATTAACATAAATACATCTGATTAGGAAGCAGTAAATGTCAGTTTTGTGAAGAGTCTTACTAATGAAAGTGTTCAAGGGAACAACACGTTACTGGCCATCATCTGTATGTTGAATTTATTTCAGATTTTCTAGAAGGAAATTTTTCTCGATTTTTTTACTTGCCACGGTGTAAATTTTGTGAGGTTGATGGCTTTGTCGGCGACATGTAATTGCAATTCTATATCCATTAAAACAGCAATTTCATCTTTGCAATAAAACGGATTTTACACTTAATTGTTTGAAATAATTACTAGATTTGTGAAAAAAAATTCTATGCAGCAAAAAAAGGAAACTGTCAAATATCAAAATTTAAAAAACAGAAATCTACCCTTACTGCAGTCCTACCAATCGCACAAGTGAAATCCCTGAAAATTGTGTATTTTTTTGGAGACAATAAAAAAGCAACGTTAAGAGCCTACAAACTCAAGAAGAGCGACCTCTCGAATAGCTCGGTGACTCGTCAGAATATTAATAATCTCCCCAACACAGCGGGCATCGCTCGACACGGCCTACTCGCCGTATCCTGCAGTTTTTCAACGGCACAGCGGACACATTGTGTCCTTCAGTTGGAGGAAAAAAGGGGCCATAGCCGTACCATCTCGCTTGCTTTTCTACAATCTTTCGTGTATGATGGGAACACCGCCTCACCATTGGCTGCTTCTCTTTTTTTCCTCTGTATTTAAAATTATCTACTAACGTAGCGGGTGTTGGGAGAGAGATTCACATCTGAAGAATTTACATCGGATTTGAAGAGAACTTGGCAACGAATAAGGTGAGGTGCTTTTCATTCATAGATGAACAATAATTTGTTAATGTACAACACAAAAGAGGCTGTATCTATACTTATTATGATTCAGATTAAATCTGACAATGTTTATGTCGTTTATTTATAATTATTATTACTTTAATCTAAGCATGTGTGTTTGTTATAGTAAACAAACATCGGAATTTATCTTATAGAAGAGAAACGAAATTATACGTTTCAAAAGAACGAAATCACTCTTCTATTAATTGTTTATTTTATAAAAAGGCGCAAAGAAAACGTTTTGGCGCTAATTTCGTGTTGAAATTTATTGCAAACAACACACGATGCCACAATTATTCTTTCATCTTCTTATTATCATAAAATACCTGAGTGGTGGATGGTTGCGTGGTCCAAGGTGAAAAATGACGTATTTCCGACACATTATCTGAAATTGGCCCTTTAGGAGCTGTTGAAATTAACATAAAAGGTATTTCTAGAAAACGGATCGCTCGCCACTCGCATGTGGGGATATTTATTGTGCATTCTGTGGCCTGTTGCAGATGTTGTAGCGGTAATAGTGTCCTGCGACTATCTGTGACTTCCCCAAGGTGAACCTGCCGGTTCGGCTGCTGTTTCTAGGGCTGTTTCTCTCCAATGCGAACAATTTCCGAAATATTTCGCAATTAAACTCGTTAATTAAATCGCCTGATAAATGGCCAACAAAGTGCATGGCTGTTGAAAAAACAGCCCATTTATAATATTAACGTAATTTGTTGGTTTGGTGGCGGCAAAGCGAAGGCATTTAGTTTATTCGCCAAGTGGCATTCCGTGTCGCATTCCGCTTACAAGTTTACACGACCGTAATATCCAATTACTGAGTTATAAACTCCAGTTTGGTATAAATACGTTTTTCAAAAGAGAAAAGAAAAAATGTATGCAAGCATAAAAAATTATAATGTGCCAATTCAAGTATTTACTTAAGGACATACTACTTAAACGTAAGGACCTAATTATAGTTTTCGGAAATTCGGAATGCGCATAAAAATCAACGTGCCATTCCACCGAGAAAAAAAAAATTCTAGCGGAAAAACTGTAATGAAAATTCACAGAAAAATTATGTGAATATCTAATTTCATGCGGAATTGAAGTCACGTATTAGATGATTTCATTGATTCCATCTGTAAGAGAATAGAAGTGAGCGTAAAGGCAGCGTTGGACCACACAGCTCGCGGCACGCGCCAAATAATCGATTTAAAACTGGCCACAAGTTCGGCTATTTACGTGGTCCCGTTGGGTGTTCAGCTTGCGCAAACCTACATCGAAGACCACACATATCGTGGCACGCGCATCACAACACATTCGTACCCGCCTAGCAGTCACAGCCATCGTGTAAAGTCGATGACGCACGCGCGCTAAATGCAGCGGTTAGCGGCTATTACACGTACGCCCTAATCACCAATTTGTCAATTAACATTAGGACCACCCGCGATTTTCGCGCTATTTTTTCAAAGCGCTCTTTGGACAATTTTTTCGGGGCATTTTACGGTTTTACATTGTTTAACATTGTTTTTTTATCGGCAATCTCTCCAAAATAACGAAAACGCGCTTAGTTGAGCGCTTTTAGTACTGTTGGGAGTGAGAATGGCTAGCGATAGCGACGATACAAGTTATAAGAGTCCGACGCGGCTTGGATATTTCCCACGGGCCGGTGGAATGTCGCTATACCTCCCTCACCTCCTCACGCTTTTGGCCTTAACATTAGCCCAGCAAGAACAAAAGACCGCTGCCTGCGCCATCCGAATCATGGCCTCTTTATTTGGCAGCTTTGGAAATTTTTACTTTACTTCTCTGCATGTTATTTTGGATGTTTTATTTTATTTTTTTTCCTGAAGGTAAAAAACAATCGGATTTTATGTGAGCGCTTTTAACAGACGGTTTTGTACTAAATTCAGATGATTTTATGGTTTTTGTTTAACGGAAATTAAGAGCGAGTTGCATGTTTGAAATTTGATTGGAATGATGAACGTTAAAACGTTGACGAATGAAATAAAGAAAAGCTCAAGAGGATTTTCTTATACTGGTCAGTTTTATCTTTATGCAGCCATCAAAGCTCGTTTTTTGAAACTTTAAATTCTCTTACATCATATTCAACCTCCTCTTCAGCACATTTAGGATTTAAAGCTTCAAATGAACAACGAGTTATTCGATCCAAATAATATTTATTTATATCTTAATATTATGCTACAAATAATATATGTAAGTATTAGAGATAAACGAAAAAGATACAAATGGTCTTGATAAATATATTACTGTTTTCTTTTTAAATTAATTTAAAATTTTTGTTTGTATTAAAATGCTAACAAATATAACAATAATAAAAAGACCGCACACAAAAAATATTAGAAAATTATCACATCTTCTTTATGTAATTTAAATAAGCGGAAAAAAAAGGTTAACAGAAACATATATTGGTCTTTTTATTACAGGAACGAATTTGTAAACCATTTGCAACTGTTGGGGATGTGTATATTGACTAAAGGCGTCCAAAACCACAGGATAATTTCTCATTTGATTAAAAATTACATTATTATAGTGTAAATATCATCCAAACCTATTAATAAAAAGGCAACATGGTATAGAAATATGTATATATATAACAGTTTACGAATCATACGAAAAAAAAATAAGAAAAATTAAATATTAACCCACATTAAATACAAACTGTTTTTTTTGATAACAGAAAAAAGAAAATACATATAATTATTGAAAAAAATACAAGAGAATTATTCATATATACATACAATATAAAAGGAAGCACCTTTTCTAACTTTAGGATAAAAAGTGTAAAAAATATTGCTTTTTCACAATCGTTGGACAATAAATGTTCCGATTAATCTAATTGACCGTGTTGTATTTAGAAACAAACATTTCTCATTTACGAATGATATTTTAATACTAATATTTCATGTTTCTTTTTCTTTTTGTAGCCCGTTACCAAATGGCACTAAAAGAACTACCAATAAAAAAATAAAGACTTGGAATGCTAAAACAAAAACACTTTTAAAATATTAGTTTTTAATACTTAATTTGAAGAGAAAAAAAAGGACAGATCTACGTACGTTTTGTTAAGAGCAATTAAATTAATTCTTTTCCACAGTATAAGTTATCACATTATACTTATTTAAAACAAAACAAAACTTCAATAACACGTAAAATAATTATTAAAAAGCGATTTGGAAATGATTCATTTATGAAAGCAAAAGAAAATTATATGTTTGTAAGGGCACTTACGAGTATACACTCATTTTTTTGTTACTCTGAAAAATAATACTTAAAAATTCTCGCAAAATTAAACTGAAAACATTAATAATTATAGTAATAATATGAAAATTATCTCAATATTGAGCATTACAGTTTTTTTAGATCTTTTTTCTTTGATTATGAATAGATTTTTTAAAAGGTTTGTAAAGTTTTCTTTTTTTTTTATCAAAAATACAGATTTACATATTCTCGAACTGATCTACGCGACGTTTTGTATTGCCTTTACGTATTTCACGTAATGTTTTATATTTATCTCTTCCTTGACGGACATTCTCTCTATGTATTTTGTCCATTGCCGTCTCTTTTGTCTCGTCCCTCGACTGGGCCAAATCCTTCTTCAACGCCTGCAACGGAAAACACAAGTCAAATAGAAAAATAACAGAAAAATTTCATTGTTTGGTTAATTAATGAGATTTTATGTATTTTATAAATTTAAAATGCGATAAAAAGTAGCGCAATTTTTAAATTTGGTGTTGGTAGAACTGACGTTTGACATTGGGAAATTCAAAAATTTCGCCATAACGGACAACTTGCATGAAAGGGGGATTTTGAAATAAACCATATGACTCGATAGAGGAGTGAAATTTATTCGACAATTTTTTTTTATTTTCATATTAGCCCACTAATTACGGAGAAAATGAAGATTTTCCAAAGCACTTTTCAAATCTACGGAAAGTTTACTAATCGGCAACGCTTTCGGCTATTGGTCTCTGTCTTACGCGTTAAGATCATTATGTTCATGCACACTCTTTCGCACAAATTAGTTGAGCGCGTAAGTATTTGAAATTCAAATTCAAACAAACCGGGAACTTAAACAAAGTGCGCTCCTCTGTCGAACCTTGTTTAACTCAGGGCTCTTTATAGCCGGGAGGCGTGGTCTATTTGCGAAGTTGCCATATTGCAACTTTCCGTAACCTTGAAAATTTCAACTTTCAAAGTCAATTTTAGGGGCTTTAATGAACTTTTAAAAAAAATTGATGAATAAAACTACCCCCAATTTAGGGTCTATTTTCAGAATCCGTAATAAAAAAATTTCATGCAAGTTGTCCACTGTCACATCATTTTAGCCAACATAAAAATAACTAAATAATTTCTTAATTTAAAAAGCAATATTTTGACCAAAATAGCGTAAAAAACTCGTCGCCTAAGGCATTTTTCCTGCAATCGTGGATGTTTCATTCAATTTGCCTTAAATTAACTCGTTTTTAATATACTTTTGTTCAAATTTGGAATTATATTTCAGAGATTAGTTGATTTTTCTCACTGTTTAAATTTGACAAGTTCAAATTCCAGATTTGCAAACATTAGAAACAAAAAATTCCCTACATATTTCACAAAAACTTTCTAAAAAATGCATGCAAACAACAATCACAATTTTAGTAGGCAAAAACACATTGTTATTATGTCTTGTACCTCATAAAATCTGTCTTTCTTAAATTTGCAAAGTTTACAATGGATTACCTGAAAATGGAAATCCAAAATAACTCACACCCTAAAAAAACCACTTACCAAAAGTTGATCTTGCAAACGTTCATTACGTTCAGCCAATGTACGTCTATCTTCAATCGGATCTACAATATTCTCATCCGTATTTAAGTCTTTATGGTATCCATTCACCATTTCATCATCTTCATCATGATGATTCTCCTCTAAATGCCCTCGAGTTGCATTCGCCAATTGTTGCTGCTTCAATTCCTCTTCTTTACGCCTCGCCGCCTCCACCTCTTCCTGCAAACGTTTCGTTTCCGTATCCTTCGCCTCGACCTCCTCTTGTATACGTTGCACCTCCAATTGTTTCGCCATAATTTCATCCTCCAATTTCTGACGTTCGGCCGCCTCCAAATTCTTACTCTCCTCCAAACGTTCCATCATCGCTTGCAATTCATTCTGTCTCTTTTCTAATTCCTCTTTGGCCGCTTGTAATTGCTTCAATTGATCCTCTAATCGTCTAATCATCTCTTGAGCTTCCATCAAATTCGCCTGACTACGTTCCATCTCCTCTTGCATTGCCTTCAATTTATCCTCGTACTCTTGTTGCTTCTTTTCTGCCCGTTCTCTTGCTGCAATTTCAAATTGCAACTTTTCACGTTGCTGTTGCTTGGCGAGCTTCTCTTCACGCGCTTGCGCCTTCATCTGTTGCACGTCGATCGTGTCCGGTTTCCGGCGACGCATATACAACTCATGATTGCCCATACAAAGTGCCAAGATGCGTTTGTTGATTCGGACACGGGGCGCAAAGAATACAAAGTCCGGTGCTTTCTTGTCGATTGGTTTTATGATGAATTTGCGATCGTTGAACGATATATTACGAATTTCCGACCAGGGGAAGCCGATTTTCGGCGTCAATCTATTTAAAAAAACAGAAAATTAACTGTGTTTCATTATTTTTTTGGTTTTGTGTTGGCTTACTGGTCGTCTTTTTCGTATATATTGAGGCCAAGTGCATCGACACCCAAATACAATTCCGTACCCTTCTTGTTTCGTATTTCAAAATAATTCACACCGTACATTTCTAGATCTTGGGCTATTTTTAAGTACTCCATCATTGCGTCTTCACGTAACATGCCTCGATGCTCTTTCCACCATGTCATTATACTTTGTTCCCATTCGTCTTTGGACATTTTATGTTGGTCCATTACTCTACGGAATTCCAACAAATTTTACTACTTAACCACAGTAACAAACCAAAATATCTAGTGTATTAATGATCGACGAGTTTTATATGCAATTTTTTGCATTTTGGTGCATTTTTAAACATTTTACATGAAAAATCGATGTTTTTTTTGGATTTTATTAACTTTTTGTAATTTACAATTGCAAAAAACAACCAATAAAACAAAGCAAGCACTTGTCATTTGAAATTTATGCCATAGAATTCCAGAATTACAACATCAAAATAAAAAAATTCGTTTTTATGGTACCGAAATGCAAAAATGTTAATTATTAACAACTAAAGAAAAATACTGTTAAATTTCTACAGTTCCAGACTGCTTTTTCATTGTGTTAAATCCACACAAACTCCAAAATGAACATACCCTCTAATTTAAAGTAGAACATTACTCCAAAAAAAAAGGAAAAAAATTGTAATCAGTTAAATATAATAAACGACAAAAATAAAATGTGAAAATTTTAACATTGTTTCATGTATGTATAAACAATGTTGATAAGAAAAACAATGTATAATTGAGATTATCTAAAATATAGTTGTTTCTAAAATACCATTGTAATTTGTAATACAATTATTTAGATAATGAATTTACGTTAAAACGTTGTATACCTTTGTGGGAGCAGTCGATCATTAGCTAAAAATCCAGCATTATGGTCCCCTTTATTATAATCACCATAACGTGCCTGCACCGCATAAGATGCTAAAAGTACCGACGTCTCCGGTGGACAATAGATTTCATCAGATAAAATTGCATTTTTCACTTGCAAATAGAACAAACGCAATGTGATATCTTGTATTATTTCTTCAGCCACATCTTCGGGATAGAATTTTGCACGGAATTTAAACTGTAATGGATTCTCCTTTTTCACATCTTGGCTCATCACCTGCCACAAAAAAACAAATTATTTTTATTTTTATTCATTCTTTTTGCTTATGCTAAAGTAAAAGGCAAAATTCATCATTTTATGCAAATATTATTAAAAATTTTTTATTTTGTATCAAGGCTACAAATGTAAACAATTATCGATTCTCATTTAAATTTAGAACTAATCAATTCATGTTTTCCTATCTGCATTTTTATTGATTCTCCAAAATAAAACGCATCCAATTAATTCCCATGTTTTTTTTTTTCATTGAAAGAATGAAATTGCAAACGTGGCGACCTCCTCACAATTTTCTAATGAATTTTATGTACGTAATCATGTGACACTGTGCAAATATGCAGAAAATTCAAAGTGAAATTTATTACGAAACACACACACATTTATTAACAACAAAATAATCATATTTTAATGTTTTTTTTAGAAAAATTTGTAATCCAAAAACTGTATCATCCCAAAGCGTAAAATACGTTTTAATTAATTGTTTATGGACATTTTACACGGTTTAGAAATCTCGGAAACATTTTTTCGTTTAAATTCCATTACAAGTCGCACCTTATTTACAAATCACAACAAACCCACACAATTTAATTTCGCTAAAAATAATCTTCACACAGAAATTTCTCTACATATTCAATAATTATTAACTGTAATAATAGTCGATAATTTTAGAATTTTCGTTATTTCTTTGTGCTCACTTTTGTGGAACCAAAATCCATAATTACTTAATTACAGTACAAACGTTTAATTGAACAAAACGGCCATCCATATTCTTAACTTACCAACTCATTGTCACTGTCATTGTCATCTTTGCCATCATCCTCAGATGAATAACGTCTTTTTAACGTCTTTAAACAGCGTACAGTTTTCATTAACATCGTCTCCTGCTGCATGCATTAAATTTTTTTTTTTAATTATTCTAAGGACATTAACCTAAATAACAACTGCAATTGAAGCATCTTTTTAGTCTAATTACAGTCATTAGGAGGCCAACAAACTAATCAACGAAATCACAGCCGAAATTATAAACGTTTGTGTACACAAATCGAATAAAAAAGCTCTTATCAATATAATAATACCAAAAAAAAATGCCATGTGTTTCAAATATATCTACTACTAAATACATAGAATGCGTTGGAAAAATGGTAGTGAAACAATCAATGCACACTCGAAATCGGATTGTTTCATTACACAAACAAAAATAATAAATATGTGTTACCTAGAAACCAAGTGGAATTGTCAATATTTATTGTTATTTATTCCGATGGGGAATTTTTCATCGTTCTCTCTTTTCAATAGAATTGTTGGAAATGGAAAAAAAATTGTCAATCTAAATACAAAGCTGAGTAATTAGATTAAATCAGAGTATTCGGGTACTTTCTTTTTATCATTTGTCGTTCTTTTAGTTCAAAAACCGCCAATGACATCAACATGATAATAAATTGTCAATGCAAATCGCAGTGCACCATAATTTTTTTCTGTACATTTTCCAAAGTCGGTCATGGAATTAAAAGCATCATGTCAAGGCCAACGATGTAATTTCCATTTTTATTATAATTATTAAGGCGTATATGTGACCGAACAAACATTAAATCGAAAACAATACCAACATTTATTTATAAAATCAAATTTTGTTTCTGGCAATATATATACAGGATATAGAAACAAGTTTTAAAAATAGCTGGCAAATTATGAATGAAATAATCGCGCAAATTACACTTGATGCTTTCAAAAGTGGAAAACAACCTTAAGAGGTCATCCAACACAACAAATACCTGCCAACTTATTCACTCTGTTGCAGTTTTCTATAGAAATTCAAGATTTAATTACGTCAGAACAATATTTAGATATGATCCGAAATGACTCATAAATTTTTCATAAATGTTTGTGTAGAAAAAAGCCTCGAACAATTCATCTACAGGTCCAAGACAAAAAAAACATTACAGTTTAATACGTAATTAATTAGATTATGTAACATGTTCTAATTGGAGCCCCCCAACAGTACTTGAAACATGACGTCTGATTACGTTTAAAATACAAACAAATCAAGGTTAACAAACCATTTAGTTTGGAGTTTAACCTTGATTATTGCCTATATTACTTTAGCATAGTGAAATTTCTAGCTGTTTCTTTATCCATTTTACCTTTTTATACAGTTTCACCCACGTTAAATCGCCTTTCGAATCGGTATATTGCAAGCCAAAGAACCAAACCTCCCTTAAACCGATCGTTTTCACCACTTGATCGAACAATTGCTTGCCGGACGTCGTTTGCTGGATGGCAAACTCCAGTTCCGCGTCCATCGTCGTCACCCTTACATTCATCTACAGAGAAAAAACAGCAAATTACAATTTTTCCCATTTATTTATTGCATTATTCTCTTCAAGGTTAACAATTATATAACGGAATGGAAAAATGCAATAAACGATTCGACATTTTCTCATATATTTTTCGTTTAAAATGACATCATATAAATTTTTTTATGTAAATTACACAAGTAAACAAGATAAAGCACAGCAAAAAAAAAACATTATTCATACCAGTTTACTGGACACCATTTTTGCGTCCGTTTTACTTAAAAACTGCACAGAAATTTAAAAAATGTTTCTCCTCTCTTTACTTGCACATGTACAACATTCAACTAAAATGTTGAATGATTGTGAACGATATTCGAAAAGACCGTTAAAAACCGTCATGAGAGGATGGGACTTGCAAGCGGCAATTGGTTGAATGTGAATTCAAATTTTATAGCCAACGCGCAAGCAACTTGTACAAAACAACCATCAGCACAATGTCCAGATGGGGTCGCTTTTAGAGGAACGCAAATGGTGTACAAAATAGAGATGGGGATCTTTAAAAAAAATCGTTTGTAAGATCCAAAAAATCGATAATTTTCGCATAAAAAATCAATTTTTCAAAATATCGTTGCAGGATCGCCATCTCTAAATTCGCTTAAATTGGAATCAATTCTTTTCAAAAATCGTTTTTAAGATCCAAAAATCGATAATTTTCGCTAAAAATTTCGATTTTTCAAAATATCGATGCAGAATCGCCATCTCTACGACCCAAAACCAGCACCTGTTACATCCCATAACCATTGTATTCAGTTTTTATCATAGTAAACATTGAAACTGGGTTGAAATTGTAAAGATTTCAAATGTACAAACAAGATTGGAGTTTGCCTTTTAACTCACTTTGCCCTTAATTAGCGCTTTTAAAAACGCCTTCATTACATTATTATTTATAATTATTTTGTAATTTATTAATGAACATTATTTCACCACACAAACTGGGTTTGGTCTCTTCGAAAATTCCCATCCTCGTTCATTTCTCTCTTTCAAATCGAACGTTTTTTTTTGTCACATTTATCGGAGCGTATAACACAATTTAAATCGAACAATATGAAACTTCCGGAAAATTACTATATACTGATTACAATGCTTTTAAAATTGACATATTCAATGACTAACTTTCTATTTCGATAGCATACATTTTCGTCGTCCCATACGAAATCATTCACAATATTCAGGGTTTTCTGTGCTTTATCTTGCCGTTTATTGGTACAGTTTTTTTTTCTGATAAGAGTCTAGAAATAGTAAGCAAACATTCCACAAGAGTTTTACAATTCGTCATACTTCCAGGTACTAGAAATTGATGTTAAAAATCACTGTTAGTTTGACTATAAATGAACTTTCACCACAGTATCAACAGGTGTCTGTTTCGTTACATTCTCGACTCTTTTAAAAGCGTAGAATAAACAATATAAAATGGGAGACGGTCTTACCGATTTCGGCATTTTCGCTGCTGTTTCCTTTCCAATTCCAAGACTGCAAAAAACGAAGAAAAAAAATGTATTAATTCAATTAGAAGCAATTAACGTGTCCATTTGTCGAGAATCCCGGCCCTAAACATGGCCAAGCAACATTGAACATTAATTACCGTATTCCTACATGGAAAACAATCGTAAATGTGATTTCAATATGAAGTGTTCTCTTGTTTGGCCTAATTAAATTACCTGTACCCTACAAGGACTGCTGGAAAGCCACCATTTTTATGTACAAACGTAAACAATTGAAATGGTGTGCATTTTCAATGGGATTAGTCATCCGGACTGGGATATTTGTTGGAAAGGAACAGGTACAAGTGGATTTAGGTCTGCCGGTACTCTCGTACTTTAACTATGGCGCTAAAGCGTCAACGTACTAACGTGACACGTTGGTCTTTTCATCGATACTCACATAAATAGATAAATAGAAGATTATAACAACTGTAACCACCACATTAAACAAATACCACACGGTTTTTTATTATTCCCTTAAAGCACACACCCTAATAAGATGTGCATGAGACAAATACTTACGCGACAATTTGTCAGATCAGCGAAATGTAACCTTTTTCGCCAGTCTCACCGCCAGGGGGGCCCCGAAACAACGCGCTCAGCGACCTCTCTTGGCCACATCTCACATCAATTCAAGAAAACTGTAATCTTATTTCAATAATTTGTTTTAGAATTATAAATCGAGAAACAAACTAAAATAAAGGATGTTTTAATGAAAATCACTGAAACTTTTAATGATTTTATTGTTTTATTTATCAAATCTTAAATAAACAGCGGTAGTCAATTAACGCTTTCCACCAACCCGTGGTGCGGCCTTCTGTACATTCTTTGCAATTTTCTGTTTGGGGGCTGCTTTCTGTTTTGGTGGAGCGGTGGCTTTCTTTGCAGCTTTCGTCGATTTCTTTTGCTCTTTAGCAGCACTAAAACATTACATTAAAACAGATGCAAGTCGAACTAAGTCAGAATGTTTACTAACCGGATAGCCTGATCTCTCTGGGCCTTCCTTACTTCCGGCCGTTGATTACGTTTAGCTAAGATGTCATTTAAAGAAGCACCAACGATGGCACGTTGGAATTTCTGTGTCCTACGTGTACGTTTCTTTGTGGCCTCTTCTTCCTGACCCTTCTTATGTTTACGTCTGTATAAAACAGTCCACGTAACTTTACGGGGATTCCTTTTCATTAAATGTGCATGCTCACATTTGGAATTCAAGAATGTATAATTCTGAAACAAAGTTAGGTTATGTTTACGTATTGAAATATTTTATAAGAAATTGATTGAAAATACATGTAGTACTTATAATAGATAATTTAAACTGTTTTCAAAAGTGTATTTATTACCTTTCCATCGACTTTAACCATGGTTTTGCCATGGCCTGGGTAAATTTTGTACCCACTGTAGGCACACAAACCAATCCTAAAATCAAACAAAACAAACACTGTTACAATCCGATTTATTGAATTAAACGGGATTCGTTCAGAAAATTATAAAATATTAAAGGATGATTGAAATAAAATGAAAATATTACGAAAACAACAAACTTACTTCATTTTGTTAAAATATGAAAACGAGAAGAATGAGCATGCGTCTATATTTGAGCAAAGTTAGCTCTGCAACTCGTTTCTCCATCTATGATCTTTCCATTGAAGTTAAGATTTGTCATCTGTCAATTTAGTCATCAAAATAATTTAAAAACGATAATAATTCATTTGATACTTTATTATTTATTGCATATTAACTGTAAATGGATATTTAACACAAAATGTGTGCAGTTAGTTATCAAATAGTCAAACATATATGGTAGCGGTGTCTTTCACAAATAACCTAAAAAAATATGTCAACTATAAATCCAGATTTATTCGAAAAATTCAAAAACGCTAGAAAATTTTCAATAAATCGTTCAGATGGTGATGGAAATGTATCGAACATAGTCGAAATACGAGAAGACAATGAACAGTATGTAAAATTAGAAGAAATCATCGATTTATTGGTAGCTGTTGGATATTTCCGTGCCCGAATCAAAGGCTTATCATCGTTCGATAAAGTCGTTGGTGGAATGACTTGGTGCATCGAATCATGCAACATAGACGTCGATGTGGACCTCCTATTCCAAGAGAACTCAACCATCGGCCAGAAGATAGCTTTAACCGAGAAAATCGTCAAGATATTACCAAAAATGAAGTGCCCCCATTTAATTGAACCGCATCAGATCCAGGGCTTAGATTTCATACACATTTATCCAGTGATACAATGGCTCGTTAAGCGGGCCATGGAATTTCGTAGTGAACATGCACAATTCGTCCGTTCGTACGCCATCAACCAATACAACAAGCAATTTTCCAATCAAACCGAACCAAACGATGAACAAAAGCAAATATTCAACAACATCAATATTGTTAAAGACGTTTATCGTACTGTACGTTATTACAAACGTAAAAACGCACCCCCAAACGACATTGATTCCCGTGTACAAATCACTTTGTTGGAATATGGCGATAAATTCGATCAGAATCAATCGATTAAACAACAATCCAATGAATTAATCGAAGATAATTTGATTACAGTCAATGAGATCGATGTGGAATTAAACGATGATGACAAACGTGATTTAGTCAAGCATTATAATCAATTACAGTTCGAATTGGGGTCCGATGCAAACGAGCTAAACATCCAAACGAAAATCAACAAATTGGAACAGAAGAGATTGCAATTAATCGAAGCGAATAAAAAATTATTGCAAGCAAGTGAAGCGATTCAAAACGATTTGAAAGATGTTAGTAACGATTTTGGGGAATTGCTGAAAAAACAGTCGGAATTTGAGAGTATGTTGAAAGAATTGGAGGACAAATTGAATGCCAACGAGAAAAACACAAAGGAAATTCAAGATTTGTTGATATTGTACGAGAATTTAACATTGCAAGACACACAATTTCGGGATCATTGTAAACAGGAGAAATTACGTTTGGAAAATTTAATATGCAATGCAAAACAATCGAAATCGACCAGTCCCAGTAATAAAAGTGTGAAAAATTCCGAACTGTCTCAGGAAATCGAGAGAAAATCAGAGGATTTGAAAGTAATTCGTTTGAAATTGGCCAAAAAGAATCGAATTGTCGCATCGTAAGTATAAAAATTGATGAAATTTTCAAAATTGACGTAGATAACGAATCGGGAAACGTTTAAACAAGGAAAATGAATATTTTTCTTTTATAATAATAAAAACGAGTAGTCCGAAAAGTAATTAATCACCTAAACAACAATTTACAATGTTTTTTACAATGTTTAACACAATTTCGTTGTTAGATTGCAGAGACAACTGGACGATGTGCCAAACCGAGCGGAACTCTCCCAATACCAGCGCCGCTTTCTCGAATTGTACAACCAAGTGGCCGCCAAACACAAAGAAACCAAACAATATTACACATTGTACAACACATTAGAAGACACTAGAGTGTATATGAAAAAGGAATTGTCACTGTTAAATTCGATTATCGAGAATTATCCGGACGCAATGCAAACATCGAACGGTAAAGAAGAGTTCCTTGCACAATTCCAACAAATTGTCGATAGTGTGAAACAATCCAGAGGCAAAATTGAATTGAAATTGATTGAGGAACGCAAAAAACGTGATATGTATAGTGAACAGTTGCATAATTTCATTGAGATACAACGGAAATATGTGAATGTTGTTAGACAGTTGAGTATTGAATGTAAAAGGCATGAAGCTCTGTCGAAAACTTGCCATTGAAGTGCAATAAATATGTGTAAGATTTACATTTCTTTTATTGGTTCGATATTTAATAATGCTAGTGAATTATGGAAGATTTGTTGTAGACATTTTAATAAATAGATTCGGGCGTGCAGCAATGGGAAGAGATGCTCTTTGGGTTCCTGAAAAATTCTTTGATTAGTGATGGAATTTGTGAATTTTGGCATTGTTTACTGTTAATATTTTCACACGACGATAATAAGTGCTGAACAACGATGATAGATTTGATAAAAACGTGATTAAATGTTGTGGATTCACGATTCCTTTAGATAAATCTTGTATGGAGTTTTTGATTGTTAATGGAAATTGGGAGACGTAGACAAAAAACAATTCCCATTCTTCTGGCTGTTTTAAAAGCTCAAAATGAATTTTTTCAGTGTCTGGCAATGGTGGATAAAAGTTCAATGCGACTTTATCGTAGAATTGTCTCAACAAAGTCTCCAAACGGGCACAATTGTAGAAAATAAACGCCGCACCTTTGTTGCATGTCGACAAATTGTTTAAAGTGATTTTGCATGATTTGTGCGGTTTGTTTGATATCATTTCAATGTAAATGGCCGCTCTAGCGAGTTTCTCAAAGTATTCGTTCACTTCTGAAGAGTTCCGGATTGGTAGTTGGTATTTGTGTTGGGCGATAAGACGTAAATCAACGGCACGTTTACTGAAACAACGAAATATTTAGATAAAGTTGGTGATTTATGAGGTGATTTACTTTAGTAGTTGGAGTGCAGTCGTTTTGGGGTCTTTAACACCATCTTCATTCATTACAGGGCCGCAAATAATACTCTTCTCTTCTGTGTCTTTATTATTGTTTAATGTTACATTGATTGTAAGCGTTTCTGGTGATCTGGGATTGATTGTACAGAAATTAGTCAAGTTTTGTACGACTTCTGCTAAAATATTTAATCGTAATGTAGTTAAATCACAGTCTAAGCTAAGAGCTTTACAACATCGAATGTTGACAGTGTCTTTAAACAGTTCACATTTGCCATAGTCTTGGTTTTGTTGTAAAACTTGAATGGTTACTAAATTGAACACACTTTCACGGTTTAAATGAAGGATCACATTGTTTTGTTCGATTACAGACTTATTGATATTTATTAACCAGTCTTTGGTTTTAATTTCAATCTCTTTTAGTTGCTCTTCAAGAGTACTGTTGGATATTTGCATATAATCAAAAATTGTTATGATTTCATTCAGGTCTTCGATGGTGTCTAAATAGTTGTACCAGTTTTTGATGCTTAATGGAAAACTAAGATCACCATTTTCTTCTAACTTCCTTGTATGAATACGGATTATTTGAGAGCATTTTAATAAAGGTCTATTTGTTAATAAATTTAATAAACTGTTAATAAAGTCTTCCAACATCATCATATTTTCGTTTTGTACTTTTTTGAGGTTATCTTTGTGTTTGACAGAAACTGAGTGGCGTCATCTGTAGGTGTTTTCCTTTACAGAGCGCGATTGACTGAACGGCGGCCATATTGTTTACAAGCTTCTTCTAGTTGTATCAATGTTGAAATGCAATTTTAATTGTTATTAACTAAACAAATTAAAATGAGTGCTCGATTAAAGCATATTGAAGTGGAGAACTTCAAGTCCTACAGAGGACGAAGGATAATTGGACCGCTTAAACCGTTTAATGCAGTTATTGGCCCCAATGGCTCAGGTAACCCCCTTTTGCAGTCTTATAAAAAACCCTCATGAAATGTTTATATTTAAGGCAAATCTAATTTTATGGACGCTATCAGTTTCGTTATGGGTGAACGTACGCAAAGTTTACGTGTAAAGCGTCTAAGTGACTTAATACATGGCGCATCTATAAGCAAACCGGTGTCTCGAAGGTAAATTTTCAACGATTTTACAACCCCTTTGTAATCGATTTTTGTGTGTAGTGCTTCAGTGACGGCCGTCTTCATTGTGGACACTGATAATGAACAGAGAGACATGACTTTCCAACGTTCTGTACATGGTTCCAGTTCCGAATACAAAGTGAATGGAACAGTGAGTTTTAATTTTCAACTTTCAGTATTTTTTGCATATTGTACTCACAGAACAGCATTACTAAAGCTGTATGAATGTTGTTTAAGCTGGTACATAGAAAACTTTCCCTTATAACTTACTACAAAGGGCACATTATTTATGTTTATTAATGAATGTTTTTTTAGGTGGTGACAAACAATGAGTACTTGAGCGAATTAGAAAAGTTACGTATTAATGTAAAGGCAAAGAATTTTCTTGTCTTTCAAGGCGCTGTTGAGTCTGTAGCGATGAAAAATCCGAAAGAAATGACTGCATTGTTTGAGGAAATTAGTGGGTAAGTAAACATTAAAATTTCCTGTTTTCACACTTGAAAAATTGCTTGGTTTATACAGTTCTGGCGCTTTAAAAGAGGAATACGAACGACATAAGCAACAAATGCAAAAAGCTCAAGAGGAAATCAATTATGCTTACCAGAAAAAGAAGGGCATCAATGCCGAACGAAAAGAGGCTCGTTTGGAGAAAGAGGAAGCCGATAAATATGCTCGATTAAGAGACGATCTGGTAAGTTATCATATATTTTTTTAAATTCTTACTTGTTTTGTCTATTTTGGTGTCATAAAGTGTTCTGAATTGGCGAAATTTAGAATACGATAAAATCTAGTGCCATTTTTAAATTTAGTGTTGGTAGAACTGACTTTTGACATTTTGAAATTCAAAAATTTGGTGATAAAATAACTGTCACATCATTTTAGCCAACATAAAAATTTATTTACTAAAATAACTAAACAATTTTTTATTTAAAAAGCGATATTTTCGCCCCAAAATAGCGTAAAAAACACGTCGCGTAATTTTAATTTCCTATTTTTTGTTGTTTAGAACGACAAACTGGTCGAACACCAATTATTCCGTTTATTCCACAACGAACGTGAAATGAAACAGCTCGAAAGCGATTTAAAAAGCAAACAAAAAGAAGCCGAAAAAATCGAAAAGAAAAAAGAGAAAGCCGAAGACATTCTTAAAGAAAAAAAGAAAGAACACGGTCGATTTAATCGTGATTTAGCGAAAATCGAACAAGATATCCGCGAAGTGGAAGTAGAAATCTCCAAGAAACGTCCACAATTCATTAAAGCTAAAGAAAAAGTCACACACATGCAAAAGAAACTGGACGGTGCAATAAAAACATTAGAAACCGCCCGGAAAGCGCACGATGCACACATGAACGACATCCGCAAGTTAGAAGAAGAATTAGCCGAAGTGGAACGCGCCAAAGCGGAATACGAACAACAAATCGCCGGCGAATCGCAAAGTCAAGGCCGTGATGTGCATTTAGAGGACGCTCAAGTGCGTGAATATCACCGATTAAAAGAGGAAGCGGCTCGACGATCGGCCCGATACATGCAAGAATTAGATTCAGTGAATCGTGAACAGAAAGCGGATCAAGACCGATTGGACAATGTGCTGCGAATGCGAACCGATGCCGAGACGAAACACCGTCAGAAAAGCCACGAAATGGAAGAGATGGAGAAACGGATTGAGAAATTAGCCGAACATATTCGTAGCAGTGAACAAGCACTACACGATCAGAAACAATTACGGCAAGATCTACAATCGGATGTCGGTTCGTCCAAGGATCGAGTGCACGAAATCCAGAAACAATTGGACGATGTTAGTGAACAGTTGGGCGATGCAAGAACCGACAAACACGAGGATGCAAGACGGAAAAAGAAGCAGGAAATTGTGGAGAGATTCAAGAGCAATTTCCCCGGCGTTTATGATCGGATGATTAACATGTGCCAACCGATACATAAACGGTACAATGTTGCAATTACCAAGAATTTAGGTAAATATATGGAGGCGATTGTTGTGGACACGGAACACACCGGTCGGCAGTGTATTAAATATTTGAAAGAGCAAATGTTGGAGCCGGAAACGTTCCTCCCATTGGATTATCTCCAGACGAAACCGGTTAAAGAGCGGTTGAGGAATATCAGTGAACCGAAAGGTGTGAAACTGATTTATGATGTGCTGCAATTCGAGCCGCCAGCAATTGCGAAAGCGGTCATGTTCGCAACGAATAATGCGCTAGTCTGTGAGACGCCGGAGGATGCAATGAAAGTGGCGTACGAGTTGGGGGGACGGTACGATGCGGTCGCTTTAGACGGTACTTATTACCAGAAATCGGGAATTATTTCTGGGGGGAGTTTGGATTTGGCGAGGAAAGCGAAACGGTGGGACGAGAAGCATATGTCGCAATTGAAAGCGCAAAAAGAGAAATTGGGAGAAGAGTTAAAAGAGGCGATGAAAAAGTCGCGGAAAGAGTCAGAATTGAATACAGTTGATTCGCAAATTCGCGGTTTAGAGACGCGATTACGGTATGCAAAGACCGATATGGAGAGTACAACGAAACAAATCAAACAAATCGAGAATGAATTGGCAACGTTGTCGGAAGAGATGACGAATTTCAGTCCGGAGATTGAGGCGATTGAGCGGAGCATGCAGTCACGCGAACAACAAATCGAAGAGATCAAATTGAAGATGAACAGTGTGGAGGATGTGGTGTTTTCGAGTTTCTGTCAAGAGATTGGTGTGAAGAATATCAGACAGTATGAGGATAGGGAGTTGAGGGCGCAAGAAGAGCGCAAACAGAAACGTTTGGAGTTTCAGAAACAGATTAATCGTATTACGAGTACGTTGGAGTTTGAAGGTAGTCGTGAGATGCAAAGTAATGTGAGTCGATGGGAGCGGACGGTGAATGATGAAGAGGAGAAATTGGAAACGTTTAAGAAACAGGAACAGAAACAGCGCGATGAAATCGATAAGGATTTACAGCAGGTGGAACAATTGAAAGCGGAACGGTTGAGTAAGAAACAGGAAGTGGATGCGATGGAGGAGGAGGTGGGCAAAGCGAGACGGGAAGTGGGGAGTATAGCGAAGGATATTCAAGCGGCGCAAAAAGCGGTGGTCTCGTTGGAAAGTAAGATAGAGAGTAAGAAGAGTGAGCGGCATACGATTTTGTTGCAATGTAAAATGGATGATATTGCCATACCGATGATTGTGGGGAATATGGAGGATATTGTGGCGGCTGATGCGAATCAATCCACTTCTGATTCCACGAATAATTCCATACAACAGTATGAGAAAGAGGCGAGAATTAAAATTGATTACAATATGTTGCCGGACAATTATAAGCATTTAGAAGAGAAGGATGAGATTAAGAAAGTGGCAGATAAATTGATCAAATCGATACACAATTTACAGGAGACATTGACGAAAATTCAAGCACCGAATATGCGTGCAATTGAAAAATTGGAATTGGCACAAGGGAAATTACAGTCGACTAATGAAGAGTTTGAATCGTTGAGGAAACAGAATAAAAAAGCGAAAGCGGCTTTTGAGCGGATTAAACAGCAACGTTATGAACGGTTTTCCAGATGTTTTGATCATGTGTCGAATGAGATTGATAATATTTATAAATCGTTGGCACAGAATCAGTCGGCACAGGCGTTTTTGGGTGCAGAGAATCCGGAGGAACCGTATTTGGATGGGATTAATTATAATTGTGTGGCGCCCGGTAAACGGTTTCAACCGATGTCGAATTTATCGGGTGGTGAGAAGACGGTGGCGGCGTTGGCGCTTTTATTTGCGATACACAGTTATCAGCCGGCACCGTTTTTTGTGTTGGATGAAGTGGATGCGGCTTTGGATAATACGAATATTGGCAAAGTGGCGAGGTATATAAGGGAGAAGACGGAATCGTTGCAGACAATTGTGATTTCGTTGAAGGAGGAGTTTTATTCGCATGCTGATTCGTTGATTGGCATTTGTCCACAGGTTTGTATAAAAAAAAATTAAATTCGAGAAATTTAAATTGTTGTGTTTTTGTTTTTAGCCCTCGGATTGTTTGGAGAGTCAAGTGTTGTTGATGGATTTGACAATTTTTGATCAGTTTTAATTATTTTAGTGAGTATTTTTGGTCTTTATTTGGAATAATTATACATGTATTTTTTTTAATATAATAACAATTCAATTGAATCGGTTATTGCTTAATTCCATTTGCGTTCCTTTTAGTGTTTCACAAGACAAGAAATCTTGCATTGAAACTTTATTTCAGATTTACTTACTCTAGTTTTAAGGAATTTATTTAAAAAACTGATAATATGAAAAAATTAACATTAATCTAATATGTTTAATTGATTAATTATTTACCTACATGTTTATTCAACTTTTAGGATTTAGGTACAGTTAATTCGAATTATAATGAATTTAATTAGGTAAAATTGAACAAAACATTTAGTATTCGATTCAAGTCTCGAAACGAAACACAAAATGTATGGGTTTTTTAAAAATCTTTGTCAGTAAAAATGCAAACTGTGAAACCGATATTGCATTAGATGACTCTATGCCATAAAATAGTCACAGTAGATTTTGGTTGATTTTCTTTTAATTATTTATTCGTAAATAAGATTTACGAATAAATCTTATTTAATCGTTGTAGAAAAATAACTTAAGCACTTCTTTTATTCATATTCGCATTTGACTTAGTGCAAAACGAGTGCAAAGAATCTTCCTTTCGCCATTCGTGTTAGTGATTTTCTTGTTATCATGTTGGTTTCGTTTTTATTGATTTCCAAACGTTCACAATAAAACTCTCTGGTACATTATTGAGTATTCCTATTAAAGGGATTATTAAATAAATCAATTGACTAATGTAGAAACTTATTCAAAAAAATAAGCAATGTTTAGTATTTAAGTTTTAACATACCAAAATTGGATAAGTTATTTTATTTCCAAGTTTTGTGCAATGAATAAATACACACACCATTCAGGTAAGCGGTCTTTTATCTTATCAAAATGCGATATGGAATAATGAAATGTTTGTTTAGAGCCAACAGTTAACAGTAATGTAGTAAATAGGGCACATTCGACACTGAGCGTGTCGGCAGTGGATTATTATTTAAATTTACCATCACAAACGGCCACTAATAGCACCACTTGTCCACCGTCGCCTTCAATCTCAACAATCACTTTAACACCAGGTAGAGTGAGGAATATTGACCAGGATATGGAGACTTTGAGGGCATCGAGACAGGATAATCCGTTTATTCAGGTTTTAAATTGCATTTAAATTGTTTTAAATGTGAAAATATGTTTTCTTGTAGCAAATAATCGCGAGTCGAGAGAGTTTGATTGATAATGTGGAAGAAGAGTCCGATCATGTCAATTTAATGTCGAAGGAACTGTCGTTAGATTTAGAATTGGATCCGTTCGCGTTGCCTGAAATGCACGAGCACATGATCCGCAGTCCGCCACCAACGAATTGGCCAAAATCGCCGCATGATTTCAAAGCATTCCAATTCCCAAGTGACGAGGACGACGAATCAATTCAGGTGGAGATTGCCAATAAATTGTCAAAGGGTGAATTGAAAACGAATGATACGTCGCCATTGCGTTCGTTTACACACCATTTCCATCACCATCAGGACAGATTTTCGTTGTTAACGTCCAATTCGTTACGGTCGTCCGATGAGGACAGTATTCGATTGATGGCGGAAGATTAAACATATAGATTCCTATAAACTCAATTGAAACGGTGATATATATGGAAATGATAACATTTTAGATGAATTCTAGTCAAATTTGCGAGTCAAACTCGATAAACTTGTTAAATGGGAATTAAATAATAGTAATGTAAGACTTTATATAGGATATCATTTTATATAGCATATATATATATATTTAAAAAAAAGATATGGAATTCATTATTAATAATTTTGTTGTAATTTCAATGTTTATGAAAAATTGAATCCATTTGCAAAGTGGAATTTACGTTTTTTTTCTCTAAAAGAAAAAATTGTTTTCGTATTCTTTTCAATATTCAGAGATATTTTATGAGCTAATAATGTTATTTAATATATATGATGAATTTAAATGTGTATTTTTATTCCCCCATTTCATTTTTATAGCATAAAACATAATAATAATGTTGATATTTTGCAGGTGCAACGACGATGCAGTCGCATATTTGCGCATCAAAATACCGAGGCCGAAAGGGCAGCAAGTTTGCCCTTATTCCGAGGTGTGTATACTATTTTATTCACAATCAGACACAAGAAATAAATTTAAAATCCTCAATATGGTTGCTAACGAATTGTTTACGGTATCTAATGAATTTCAACTGGTAGGTAAGAAAAAAACTAAAGAGTAATGAAAAACCAAAGACAAATTTTCATAATAAACAGTAATCGCTCTCTCCCCAACTTTCAAATGTCACCGAAAGTGAAGTATTACATACGGAATCTAAATAAAGAAATTTCCCATCGACAAAACCGTGAAAATCCTCCCTTCAACCTAGATGGCACCCATGTTCCCATACCCTAAGATGGGCGGGCCACTTTTCCGATCCTTGTACAATGGCATAACTGGAGAAAAAGGGTGAAATCATGTCGGAGGCTGGTGAAAATACGAGAAAGAGACGGAACGATGCGGAGAGGGAATACGACGCAGCACAAGCACAAGCACACAAATACAATATGGGAGCGAGTGCGATGTGCGTCCACATGCATCGGGAACAGCAGCAGCAGCCGCACCACCACAGTAGCACACACAGGAGAGAGAAGAGTACGAGAGGAGCGGATGCGCATTTGTTGGAAATTTGAACATCGATGATGATGATGGTCAGCTGTGTATGTGTGCGCCGCCGTCGTCGCCACCGTCGCTCTCTCCATCCAATATCCCCCAAAAAGTGGTATGGCATAATGTACAGCTCGGCGATGCATTTGTGTTAGTAGAGAGGAAGAGGTCGTCCGTGCCGCCCGGTTTCTCGCTCGCGCCCCCCTCACACAAAAAAAAACCACTCCACATGTGTAAAATAATGTTAGATTCGTTGAAGAAATGCGCCATAGGTATGTAACTCTGTTGAATAGCAGAGTGATCGTACGGCGACGTCGACGGCGACTACATAAACAGCATCAGCATGTTCGCGAAGTACGGTTTCGAAATCACATAGACACTGCTGCTCCTATATACTAAATTATGCGTGTTGTGCTGGTGCCGCCGCAGCTGCTGTTGTCTTATCGTAGTAGTGCTAATTGTTGTGTTGTGCCATTATTTGTTGCTGGTGTGCTGTTGTTCATGATTGTTGTTTGTGGCGGTGTGGCGTCGTCGTGTTGCAAGAAGCCGTCGTCATTGTCGTCGTCGTCGTGAACAACACCACACACACACACACACAGCAACCATCGTCGTGTCCGACGACTCTCGCTCTCTCTCGCAACCGCACACACACGTACACAGTGCGGGGAGAGTGTGTGTGTGGCACACGGGACGACGGGAGACATGGCGTCCGTGGTGGCGGGCTCGACGACCGAACAGCCGTCCGCCGCGCACGGGCACAGCTTCTGCAAGAAAACGTTCCACAAGCCAACCTATTGTCATCATTGCAGCGATATGCTATGGGGCCCCATACAGCAGGGCTTCGTGTGTGAAGGTGCGTTTATCAACAGGCACATTTCAAAAAAGACAATGAACTTGAGGAGGAAAAATAGTCCTCCATCCTTTCGCCCTATATATATATCATACAGGTTTTATTGCAGCGTGTCTTCCAAATAGGTCATACGGTTTCTGGGGAATGGGGGGATGCGCGCAAAACGGGAGCCATCACATCTCTCCTGCTGCTTGTATATGCGAGAGATTCCAAAACAATGTATATGTGCGCCTCTTCTTTCCCTCTTCTATACAAGAAAATAGAAACACTTTGGAAAAATGAAACACTTCTTCAACGACACTCTGCAAAACTCGAATATTGACGTCATTTTCATTAGCTAAATAAATTGGCTGTTATTTGTTTATGTAAGGGATTTTATAAACTATTAGTGTTTCTGGTAGAGATGAAGAAAAAAACTAGTACCGCTTTGCTTTTCTCTTAATTATGTAATAGGAAAGTGTGAAAAAAAATGGGAGAGAGATTAGAGTTTTGTATGTCTACAAATTGCTTATTCTCATATGGGCGAGTGTTCAATTTGGAAAATCAAGGCTGAATTCCGAAGGCCGGAAATACAGTTTATGATTAAAATATTAAACCGCAATGACTCAATTATCTGGAAATAAAATACATGCCAGAGACCGGTGTGTTTAGAAGTAAAAATGCAATAAAGCGATTAGAACGCATTTTATATTTGCTGGAAACTGTGGAAAATTGAGAGGGAAGCGTAAAGAGACAAAAGTGCGCGCGGCAAAAGGGGCGCATTTGGTGATTGAATGCCTTTTAGATGAACAAACAAAGACATTGAAGCAAAGCAAATGATTTTCTGCATCGTAAAGGTCCAGATTGTTTTGGAAAAACGTGAAACGAGTATGAAGAGTTGTATGATGTATTTTGGTATTTTCCTCATCTTCTGTGACAGAATATATATACGTTGATTGCTGATTGGTTACTATAATGTTTCTAGTGCGCCCGTCATCGCGCATCGATCCTCTTTTCCACACAGGACGACATACACACATGTAGCAGAGAGAGCCACCAGCAGCAGGAAAATCTCTCTTTATCAAAGAGCGCTTGGTGCGATGTGGATCGAATGGGCACGAGGACGAACAACGACGTCGACGTCGCTAGAGAACGACGCGGCGCTTCCACTATGACGTCGTTAGTCACCTTTAAAAACTCATGATATGCCTGCAAGTGTATACACTATATTCCCCAATTCTGATGATTATAATGACATTAATCCCCCTTGCTTTCCCTAAAAACATGATCTATTTTTGGATTTCGGATGGAAAAATGATTCATCTCTCTCTATAGATTCTTGTTGGGTCTATCAATAAATTCAGCATATATACACATGAACATACTACAGAAAATCTAATGGAAACAATAAGATGTCTCTATCAAAATGTATATAATTCCATAAACAACAAAACTCTCTACTCTATTATAGAGTTTTATCCGTCTGAAAACATTGCAAACAACAGACACTCCACATAATACAAAATGAAATTGAATGAATTTTAACATTAATGATGTTTATTTGTATTTACAAGTTTAGACTATTAATTCAATTAGATTATTGATTCATAAATGTGTACAGAGGATGTTTTATGTTCAAAATCAGGGTGCTCTTCATGTTTTTTCTTGTTTCTAGTATGCAACTTCGTAGTGCATGATCGCTGTTTGAAGACTGTGGTGTCCCCATGCTCTAGTATCGCCGCCAGCCTTATAAAGGTACCTAAATCCAGCAATATGTTACCTACGAAGGCGTAGAACGGACACTAGTAGACTTCTCTTTTAAATTCACTTTTTAAAAAAGTGCGAATTCACAGGAAAAAGTATGAATTCACAGAAAACAGTGTGAATTCACAGAAAACAGTGTGAATTTACAGACAAAAGTATGAATTTAAAAAAGAAGTCTACTAGTGGCCGTTCTACGCCTTCGTAGTTACCAGATTCTTGGTGTTAAATTGATTTTCTTCCAGAACCCGGTCGCTCATTGTTGGTCCGAACCGTTACAAGGGCAAAAGCGAAAATTCTGCAATGTGTGCCGAAAACGTTTGGATGACAGTGAATCCATCCATTGTGAAAGTAAGTAACAATGTAAACATTGAATTACAGTTGTTATTGGTGATTTTTCTTGCAGTTTGTGAGTACTTCGTACATGCCGAATGTCAGGACTTTGCGGTGGCCGATTGCAAGGAGAACGCCACTTATTTGCCAGGCAAACAACTGGGCCATGTCCACCATCAGCACCATTGGCGTGAGGGAAATCTGCCGAACAATTCAAAGTGTGCTGTTTGTAAGAAGAACTGCTGTACGACGGAATGTTTGTCGGGTTTTCGGTGCGAGTGGTGTGGGCTAACGGTAAGAGGCGTTCTTAACGTTGTTGAATCGGAAAAGACTGGATTTTTTAATTCATTACTTTTTTTACAGTGTCATGCATCTTGCCACATAAGCATATCAAGCGAATGCACCTTCGGTCTTCTGGAGCCAATCTATTTACCACCACATGCAGTTAGTATTCCTAGGACTGAGGTGCCCATGGAGGCGATCATCGGTGTGCAAGTTAGAAGGAAGGATACGTTGTCTCGTGAGTATTCGTACCGTAAGTGTTGCGCTTTTTTGGATTTTCTATAAAGCTTTCAACCATTTTTGAAAAATTGTATGTAGATGTTTATTATTTTCGCGTAATTAATTATTAAAAATTAAATTTTCGAGTTGGTACCGGAAATATTCGAAGTATCTATGACGTAGTTACTCGAAATGGAACAATTATACAGGATGTTTCAGCTAAAGTGGGCAAAAAAGTAATGGTAGATTCTATTCACTGCCCTGATTTAGAAAATCTAAACACTTATGGTCAGAAACGCATAATAACAGAATTAAAAGCCTTCAAAGTTCTTGAAAAAAAAATCGAATTTTCAAAATATCTCCGTATAGAAAAAAAATTAAAAAACCACATTTGGTACACTTACTTATCGCATATTGACTTATCTTAGTGCAAAATTTAAACAAAATCGACCGCCCCCAACAGCACTTTTTGACAAAGGATGTCAAATTTTAGTTCCGTTAAGTCCAATCGATAGCAAATTTAATAAGGAAACTTTTTTGTCTCTTGCATTTTTTTCGTATGACGAGCCGTTTTCGAAAAAAATGTAATTTTATTTCAATTTGTCAAGATTTTTCGAAAATTTCTTAACTTTAGTGGTTCATAACTTTTTAGTAAATGAACCGAAAAATCTAAAAAAATATTCTAAGATCACCACAGCCTATATAATGTAATTCTTAATAAATTTTTGTTATAATTTTTTATTATTTCCATAAAAAATCCAATGAGTTTTCGACTCAGCGTGACCCGGATCCACCATTTCTTTTTTGCCCACGTTAATTGACTTTTTTGACCGTTAAAACTGCAAATTTTGATTATAGTTCACAACTCTATTACCGCTTTATGATTTGCTCAAAACACAGATTAAAGATGAATGTGTTAAATGGTCTGATTTTGTAGCTCGCAGCACTTCGGACGAGTTCAGCAGCGGTGATGCAGGCGGTGGCCGTCACCGTGACGTGGACGATTACGGCCAACAGCCACACAATCAACAACGGCAAGACAAACAGAACAAAGACAAAGAAGACCGTGACGAGGAAGTGATCAAAGTGTACGACGGTAATAATTCGTTAAGACGGCACATCTTTCGCACCATTGTCGTATCCAGACAGGCCACATTGAAACAAGTCTTAACACAAGCATTGAGGGCATTCCATATTACAAAGGATCCAAATTTATTTCAATTAACTGATCTCTATTCACCCGAAGAGGTTGTACTGCAAGATCCGACGCCTGTTTCCAATCTACACAAGGTGGAAGGTAAACGTCCTGCCGTCTTTTTACGAATCAGGTACGATTTGTGAAATTTTCCGTGTTTGTGGCTGATTTAAACGTGTTTAGGGATCACGAGAATGATAAATCGGAGGTTCGCGTCTATCCTGGCAAGTTACAAGTGTCACAGGCATGCTGCACCGTGCCTGTCGATTCAAACACCACCGTTGGCGATCTAATTCGAGAATCGTTGAAACGATTCGGTTTGGAGAGTTTCAATTGCGAGGATTACCGATGCAGTGAAGTGTTATTGGATCGGGGAGGTTAGAAAACCGCAACTGAATCTGTCAAGTTGACTTGATTTGTTTATTTTTCCATAGTAACTGAACGTGTGTTGTCATGGAACGAGCGACCACGATTAATAATGAAATTCCTTGCCAAAGAAAGTATCCGCCAGATGGAGTTGATGCGATTCTATCTGCAATTGAAACAAGATCCACACGGACCGAATCTGGCACTGTTCGTGGGCAATTTACCGCCGAATTTAAATGAACGCATCTACGAGAACATTTTAACCGAGTTTTTGGGCAAGGAGAACAAGTTCTCGAAAATCGGGCCGATTTATTACGAATATGGATCGATGGTGATTACGTATGAGGATTCGGAGAAGGCGGTTAGAGCGTTGTATATTTTACGGGAGTCCAAGTATGAGGATAAACAAGCGCTGTTAGGTACGAATTTCAATGATTTCCGACTGTGTTCTCATTAAATTTGTTGCAGTGATGCTTTTGCCAAATATCGAACCATCAATGATCCCCCAAGGTGTGCAACCGTTGTTGGTGTTTGTGAATGTAAAATCGGGCGGCTGTCAAGGGCTGGAACTAATCTCCAGTTTTCGTAAACTGTTGAATCCGTACCAGGTGTTTGATTTGGAGAATGGTGGCCCATTGCCCGGCCTGTACGTGTTTCGCAACATCCAAAATTATAAAATACTCGTTTGTGGCGGTGATGGCACCATTGGATGGGTGTTGCAATGTTTGGACAATGTGGGCCAGGATTCGCAGTGCTCGTCGCCGGCTTGTGCGATTGTACCACTCGGAACCGGTAGGAAAGTTGCGATTTGAGGGGGGATTTTGATTGATTTCGGTGTGATTTCGTTTAGGTAACGATTTGGCTCGTGTATTGCGTTGGGGTGCCGGCTATACAGGCGGCGAGGATCCCCTCAATTTACTACGAGACGTAATCGATGCCGAAGAGATACGCTTAGATCGATGGACAGTTGTTTTTCATCCGGAGGATAAACAGGATGATAGCAGCGTGAAACAGGTCAACTCCACCGGTAAGAAGAGGCAAAAACTGTCCAAAATGAAAGTGACCAATGAACAAATTAGAAAAGCAGGTCAATCCTATGTGTATATAGATGTTGTTTTGCTGTAACATTTTTTATTTTCTGAGGAGATTTATATATAAAAGAAAACGTATTTTACTAACTAATTTCTCAATCGATTAATAATCAATTTCTAAATCAATTCAATTTAATTCTAAAAATGGTATTTGGAAGATTTTATTAAACTATCTTCCAAATATCTACGAAAAACCAAACTGTAAGTAACATCTATTTACACACTTAAAAGAATATAAAATAAACCCTCGATTTTTAATCAAAAAAACCATCGTTTAATGCATGGCTTTATATTTTTTACGGCAAAACAACATGAATTTTTTCGAGTGACGAATTAGAGACCTACTAAGTAATTTTGTATTGATTGCATGCTGTAAATAACAAATTTGTAATTTTTGAGACACTGTTTTGATACTCTTTCAACTGTTAAATCACCACAATTTGCTACAACACATTTTATATAGTTGTAGCCGGTTCGACCAGTGAAGACAATTCACAAATATTCGTGATGAACAATTATTTCGGCATTGGCATCGATGCGGATCTGTGTTTGGACTTTCACAATGCCCGTGAAGAGAATCCGGGGAAATTTATCAGTCGATTGCATAATAAAAGTGTTTACGTGAAAATGGGACTGAGGAAAATGGTGGGGCCGAAGATGTGCAGGGATTTGCACAAAGAGGTGCGATTGGAGGTGGATGGGAAGCTGGTGGAGTTGCCACAAGTCGAGGGAATTATAATACTGAACATTTTGAGGTGAAACATTTGGCGAGATGAATTCGATTGGGGGGTGGAATGAGTGTGTTTTGTTGTTGTAGTTGGGGTTCGGGCGCGAATCCATGGGGACCTGAGAAAGACGATCAGTTCTCGAAACCGAACCATTGGGATGGGATGCTGGAGGTGGTTGGGGTGACTGGTGTTGTACATTTGGGTCAGATTCAGTCCGGTTTACGATCAGCGATGCGGATTGCTCAAGTATGGCATGAAAATTTGTACAGTTTCTTGTAATTTGAATGTTGGCTTTTGTTTCTAGGGTGGCCATATTAAAATACATTTGAATTCTGACATTCCGGTGCAAGTGGACGGCGAACCATGGGTACAAAGTCCATGTGATGTTGTTGTCCTGAAATCAGCATTGAAGGTAAAGAGTTTTTTTGTGTTGGTAGTTGCTTCCTTTGAAATTTCCCTTCTTGGATTTTCTACACCTGAGTGATTTGTGTGCATGATTTTGATTTGTACAACAAATTCAACCATTTTCCACCCTCCCCAAAATACGAGACAATCTTAGGGATGAATCAAACGTAAAGTCAAAGGAGCTTTTATGAAAAAAAACTACGATGCTTTCTATAACAGCATTTTCTCAATGAAATTGAAGCGAGACAGCGATAAATCGTTGTGTAAATGAAAAATAAAATTGATTTTTGTGCATGATTTTTCACAGCGAATTGTCTTAAATCTGTCTCCAAAAGAATTTTCGTAAATGTTTGACCCCGTAAATGTTTTCTGTTCTAATTTTTACGGAAATTCTGCCTTTAATGTAACATTTAGTTGTTAAATAACGAGGGTGTTTCAAACTAGGCTTTGGTTCACTATTTAGTGAATCTGTTTGTCTGAAACATTCCCTGAAGTATTGTTTTTTTTTGAAATCTACTCATACAGGCGACAATGTTGAAGAAAAATAAGTTCAAGCGTCGGCCTACAGAACCAAACATTCTACCTGCTAATGGGGAGGGGGGCAAAAGCACAGACGATTAAACAGTGTTTTTTTTTAAAATCATTTTCTTAACATCAAAATAAAGACAGTTTTAGGTATATACATTTCTTTGTTAAAGCATGATTTAATTTGATTATACAAATTTGATACAATTCTTTTGCTTGGTAAACTTTCTTATGATTTTCTTCACCTTTGTGAAAGATTTTCGTGTAAGCGAGGAAGGGACTTTATGCTTTATAAACAGTAGTTGAGAATTGAGATTTTTTTCAATATTTACTATGTATTTATTAGTGATTTTATTATGTACTTGTTTTTGTGTACGTTCAAACATATAATGACGCCCCTCTCTCCACAACAACCCCCCAAAAAATAACAAAAAAACGAACAATAACACACACAAAAAATGAATTTTGAATCAACCCTCCCACTGTAGGCCACCATGTTGAAGAAGATGAAAGGGAAAATGAAGAGACGCAACACTGAACCGACAATGTTGGTGTCACCCGGTGCCCAATTGGCACCGTTACCTTCAAACGATGGCGAATCACCAACAGATCCAAACAATACAACATTTTAAACCTTAAATTATTTTATATAATAAAAGAGAATGCATTTTTAATTTATTTAATAAATAAATTTATGTAGTATATTGTATGAAAGCCAAAAAAAGCGAGAAATAATTGTTTATTTTCACACCAAATCGGTAATGATTGTAAAATTAATTTTAGTATGGTATTTTTTACCAAAAAAATGGAAATAGTGCAAAAACATTGTAGCGTTTTTCTTTTTCTGTTCTTAATATATAAATGAATATTGTATTATGAGAGCAAGTTTCCGTTTTATGAAGAATACTCGTGTCAAATTTTCCTTTCAAATTTTGAAAGCGTTAATTGAAAGGAAAATGTCAAATTTTGAGAAATTGTAAAACTTAAAAATGTACACACATGCACACCCTGATATATCGCCTATCGGGGGTGGCGCTTTTAGTGCCACTCCCAAAAAAAAAAATTTATCGAGTCGAAAACACGATTTTCACCCAGTGAAAATGTTTTGGTGCTCGACATTTTAAGACTCTTGAAGATTTTTTCATTTCTCTCATCTGCCATCATTTTAGAATGCAAAATGTTCAATCTTGCTAGTCCAGGAAGTGAAGTTGAACGTTCATGTCGTCGTAAATCTGTCCCGGTGCAAGGGGCTCAGTTTTTTACGGGTTCCATTTCGAAAAATTCACCTGGAATCAATAAGAATCGTTCTTATGTATAAAATCGGAACTCGTGATTAATATAGCACCGGAGACGGCAATGTATATGTGAAATTGTCTGACAGATTTTCGCGAATTTCAAAAAAAATCACACTCTTTTCATCCCCCTTGAGAAATCCCAGAATTCCTATATAAATTTAGATTATTTAAGTGAAGAGAAATTGAAAACAACAAACAAAAAAAAGAATACGTACCATAATTTAGCTAATTATCTTATAAATTGCAAGTTGATGTGCTGTTTGTAAAATTTTAAACAAATTTAAAACTATTTGAAATAAAATAGTGTACGAAATCCCTAAACAGAGGGATGGAAAGTAAATTATGGTTACCAAATGTCTGATTTCTCTAAACATTTTTTCTGTTCTGTTTTCTTTCCCAAAATATATTTATAGTTGAAGACATTTTAATATTCGTTTTGCATTTTTTGATTTCTGGAAAAATTGTTATTGTCTTCCGGTAACTGTTTTAAATTATAAGAAATATTTAATGTGTTTTAATTTCAAATGAAATGCGATCATTTTGGAACTGTTGCCGGACGACTGGAAGACAATATTAAAATGTATTCAAAGAAAAATACAGAAATAAAAGTAAAACATATAAAAATATAAATGATTAAAAATATATATGTATATGTGATTATAGATATACTTAAAAATTGTGAAATATAGAAATATTACATGTGAATTGATTGATTTTTTTTCGAGATAAGATAATTTTATTGAGGTGGCATCGTTTGTTTAAATCATTTCGGAAGGATGCCCGATCAATCGTATGCGAAAAGTATCCGGAAACCGGGCGATATTGTAATTTTTTCAAAAAATTGTAGAGCAGATTTCAGATTATTGCAAACCCAAAGAATCGAGGTACGTTTATAGTTTAAACATTATCTAATCAATAGCAAATAATTGATCTATTTTTGTAGGTACCGTTTGAAAGCAGCGTTTTAATCACTTCGATCAAGGTGACAAACAAATGGAACGATGGTACTGGAGGGTATGTGGAGATCAAGGATGGAGGAGTGGGTTTTAAGCATGTTGTAATTGCACTCACTTCGCAATTTGGTCGAGGTTTTAATTTTGATATTGAGATTTGGGGAAGGCCCGATAGCAATCGGTATTATGGATCTAGAAAATAGAATATTTGAAGTTTAATAAAGTTAATGATTCATAAAAATTTTTGTTAATCCTCTAAACGCCAATAAAAATGATTGGGTGTGAAAAGTAAACAAGTATGAAATTTTGATAAGAGATAAAAAGATCCGTGCAAGTCACAAACAAGTGACAATTGTTCAAGTAAAGATGAGCCACTCTTTTGTTGAAAGTAAACGCCAAGAGGGCGATATTATTATTTTTCAAAAAAAGATTGAGGAAAAGTTCAAGCCCCTAGGGAAACATGAGCTTGAAGTAAGTTTTAACATTGTTAAATACAGAATTAACAGTTTGGTTGTTAAAATAGGTGCCATTTGAAAGTGATTCCGAGATTACTTCCATTAAGGTGATTAATAATTGGAATGATGGAACTGGAGGGTATGTGGAAGTGCTTGCTGGCGGTGTTGGGCATAAGTTTGTTAAATTTTTGCTGACGTCGCAAAGGAATCGAGGAATGAGCTTTGATATTGAGATTTGGGGAAGGCCGCCGCATCATAGGCATGATGGGCCTCCACATCATCATCACCATCATCACCACCATTAAATGTGGAAACAATTGAATATAAATATGTGTACAAAAATGTACTTGTATTGATTTATTATAACTTTTCAATGAATAACACAATTTTATTAACAGAGTATCAATTTTTTAAATTTAAAAATCCCACTTAATAATTCGGAGCTAATTTCACAACTAACAACATAACCTCACAAAACTTGAAAGTTACTCCACAGTCGATTTTCGTTGTGTTTTAAATATAATTTTAAAAAGAATTTTATCATTTGCGTACAATGGATAGAAGGACGTTAAAACAGTACATAATCCAATATACAATGACCAAAGGGACAGTGCCTAAAAATGAATTAACCAAAAAATGCAAACGAGTCGCTGCAGGTATGAAAATTGTATAATAACATTGCTGCAATTACATTGATTTATTTCAGATAAAACCAACATTGATTTAAACGTTTTAGTACCAGAAATCAACTCAAAAATCAGGCCACATTCATTCGCAATCGAACTCACAACTTGTGAGATTACAAACGAATCGTTGGTAATTTGGTGCAATACGAGAAACGACGATTTATCCAAACGCCAAAAACATTTCTCCAAAGTCCAGTTGGAATATTTCCAAGCAATCCTCTTGGAAATTTTATCTTCAACAAAGAATCGTATTTTATTTATTACTGCTGTAAACATCGCCTCCACATTAACCGAGAAATTTTCACTTTCTGCTGGTGAAAAAGCCTTAGAAACATTCATTCAAGCCGGATACTTTGTGACACATTCTGATCAATTATATTTAGGTGCAAGAACCATTGTTGAATTTAGACCGTTTTTAATGTCGAATAACGAAATCAAAGTTACTTGTGAATTGTGCAATGAACTCGTTTTTAAGGTAATATTCCAACAAATTTAAACATTCGGATCTTTATTAACATAAGTATTTGTTTCAGTGCACGAAATGCAACAAATGCAAGCGGCCCTTTCACAGTTATTGCATCCAGAAATATTTAACACTTCAAAATGAATGTCCAACGTGCAAAAAACGATTCACCGAAATGGAATCGGATAACGAAACTGCCGAACAATAAAATCACCTACTTTATTTAAAAGTTTGAAATGTACATAAATATACATAAATTAAATAACTTAGAAATGCACCAACCCTACATAAAAAATGATCATTTACAAGAAAGAATGCAACTTAAGTTTATATACAATGTTTACATTATAAATACGCGCATACGAACACAATAATTTCATTTCACTTTTAGAATCTTCTTTGTACACTCGACGACATCTTTGGCCGATGGCAAAGCGGCCACCTCCAAACTCTTCGTGTACGGCATTGGCACATCGGCGCCGGTGACACGCAATGCGGGCGCATCTAAATGGAAGAACGCCTCACTTTCCATGATTCTCGCCAATATCTCCGATCCAATGCCGCATTGGGGCCAGCCTTGTTCCACACTGATTAAATGGTTCGTTTTCACTACAGATTTAATAATTGTTTCCATATCTAATGGACGTAAGGAGCGTAAATTGATGACTTCCGCTTCGATTCCTTTGCCGGATAATTCTTTGGCTGCTTCTAAAGACGTTTCCACTGCCTTCGAATGGGCCACAATTGTTACATGTTTCCCTAAAAAGAAATTCAGTCATTACTACTTAAAATCAGGATTTTTGAGTGTGTTTCTTGCCTGGCCGCTCGATTTTCGCTTTACCAATCGGCAGAACAAAGTCTTTAGCAAGCGCTTGATCGGACATTGGATACTGAACACCATACAAAATTTCATTCTCCAAAAAAACCACTGGATCCGGATCCCGAATTGCAGCCTTCAACAGCCCCTTGGCATCCTCGGAGTTGTACGGTGATAACACTTTCAAACCGGGACAATTTGCGTACCACGAACCGAAGCATTGTGAGTGTTGGGCGGCGACACCGGACGCAGCCCCATTCGGACCCCGGAACACAATTGGCACATTAACACGGCCAGCTGACATGTAGAACGTTTTTCCGGCCGAATTGATGATTTGATCGATTGCCTGCATGGCGAAGTTGAACGTCATAAATTCGCACACTGGTCGAAGACCGGCCATGGCAGCACCGGTGGCGATGCCACCGAAGCCCATCTCGGTGATTGGGGTGTCGATGACACGTTTGTCGCCGTATTTCTTCCACAATCCGCGCGTCACTTTGTATGCACCGTCGTACTGGGCGACTTCTTCGCCGAGAATGAATACACGCTCGTCACGTTCCATTTCTTCGTCTAAAGCGGAATTTAGAGCGTCTCGGACAGTCATCTGTTTGGCTGTTAGGGTTGTTGTGGTGCTTAAGTTTCTTCGGTGGAGATTTTTTAAATTGTTGGCGAGATTTAAGAGTGCACGAGAAGATGTGGATGCCATGGTTAGAAATTGACTGAAAGTTAATTAATGATTAAGATGGATAAAGGGGTTTTAGAAGAGAGTAGACTTACTTGTACTTATGCCAAGGTGAATAAAGGACGTGGGGACGAGAATGTAAAGAGTGTGGTTAGGATTGGCTGTGCGCATGAAAAATTGAAAAATATCTGTAAACATGTGATTTTTTTTAGGTGAATTGACGTGATCTGTCTTTATATTTTAATTATTAGAGAGATTGTTGCCTACATTTTCAAATTATATAAATAATTTGCATTTTATTACGTAATTGGACATGTGTCGGTAATGTCGATTGTGATAATTACAGAGCTCTGCGAAGTTGACGTTTCATATTTTTGACAACTCCAACATATGGGTTATATTTATTTTTATTCAAATTTGTTCAGCGAGTTTGATTAAATATTCTTCGTTGTTTATTACATTTTTAATTGTATTCCGATTAAATAGAACAATGGCTGATTGGGAAGAAATTAAACGTTTAGCTGCAGACTTTCAAAAAGTCCAACTCACTTCAACTACCCAAAGGTAAGCTTTTCACAATCAACATTTATCTCTGAATCGATTCTGTTTGCTAATAACTTTAAATTATTGCTAAAATTCAATTCACATAGATTTTAATAACAATAATGAAAAATCAACCCTCGTTAGTTTATTCAAAACGAGATAGATGGCGACTGTGTCATTTCAAAATTTTGAAAAAACCCTCATTTTTTGAATATAAACTCACTAAATGACCTTTTTTCTTTAGATTATCTGAAAGGAACTGCATTGAAATCATATCATGGCTCATAGACCGTAAAATGATCGATTTAATCTTCACCCGAGATGGCAAAGAATACTTAACCCCATCCCAGCTAATTAAAGACATCCAGGACGAATTGTACGTAAACGGTGGTAGAATAAACCTCGTCGAACTAGCCAAGATAATCGGTGTCGATTTGGCACACATAAATGCCCGTCTAAACGATATCCTAAAAACCCGCAAAGACGTCCATTCCATTTTGGGTCAATTAATCGACAGCACTTACATAATCCGCATTGCTGGCGAAATCAACGAGAAACTCTCCCAACAGGGCCAAATAAACATCAGCGATTTGACCATCCAATACGATTTACCAGCGGATTTTCTTCAGCAACAAGTAGTCGAAAAGAATCTAGGCAAAATCATCCTCGGTCGACAGGACAAAAGCGACCCTCGTATTATATTCACTGAATCGTTTATTGCCCGTACCAAAGCGAAAATGCGTGGCGCTTTGGCTGCCATCACCCGTCCAACATCAGTTGCATCCATTTTAAGCCATATCGATGTGAACGAGAAGCTCTTTTTCACATTATTCGATCAGACGAGCATGTATGGCACGCTTACAAGCCGATTAGTCGGCGCCCAGTACATTCCCTACGTCTATTCCCGCTCTCAAGTATGTAAACACTCAATTTCTGTTGAAAAACATCAAACTGTTTGATTTTCAGAACGAATGGGCGACGAACTTTTACAAACAAAACGGTTTTCTTAAATTCGACGCTTTGGGACGTTTGGGGATCAGCGATTATAAAAGCTACGTGAAAAAGCAACTGTCCAATGCAGAAATAACGTTCTTGCATTCTTGTATTGTGTCCAAAACGATTTTAGATCGGATTGAAGGCGATATCGAGGAATGTGTGTCGAGTAAATCGTTTGTAGACCTACAAAACATTCTTCCATCGGTTTTCACCGATTCTGATATACAATTAATATTGGATATTATTATGAGTCCACAAAAACAACAGCAAACAATCGTAATGGACAGTTATATAGTTAGTAAAGCGTTTCTTGAGAAATTGTGTAAAGATTGTGAGGAATTGGTGAAAACAAATGCACAGAAAATCGTCGAGAATGGAAAATACCAGCAATACCAAACAGATCTTCAAATGCCGAAGAGAATTGCGAAAATGGAAGAAGTTGAAGAGAAAGTTGACAAAAGAGAAGAGCGTCGTAAGAAAGCAACCGGGGGTAAAAGCGGTGGAGGCACACAGGGCCGTGAAACAAAGACAAAATCCACAAAAAAAGGAAATCGCGCTGGAAAACTACAAGAAGACACCGATTATCAACCAATCGAGAAACGACGCGACTTGGAAATTATTTCCCGCTCGGAAATCGTTGGCATTGTTTCAAACTGTCTAGAAGAAGAAGGTGTAGACGATTTAATTGACCCAATCATTGCATATCTCTTACCGAAATTGAATAGTCAAGGTTTGGAGATGGCGGCGCATTTATTCGCCACTACAATTGCCGATCGCACTGCAAATCGCCGTCAAACGCACAACGAATTGCAAAACAAACTGAACACATTAATCGGTGATGTGCGTTTATTTGAGAAAGGAATTAAATTGTTGGCGGGCGACTTGCAACAGCAACTCTGCAAATATTTATTGAAAACTTTATGTACGGACATTGTGAATGAGATCTTGAATTATGTGGCTGGTGAACAAAATTCCAATACGATTGTGGATCAATTTAGTAATGAGCAGAAATTGAAGTTTGTTAATGAGTTGCCGGGGGAGTTGAAAATGCCGCTTGCAGCATTGGTTAAAACATTGTCAGGTGCGAGTATTGATGAGTTTATGGGGTGTGTTGAAGAGGGTTTGGCGGTGTGTAGTATGATAATAAAAAAGATTGATAAGAAGCGGGATCGAACGATTGTTTTGAATCATAAACATGAACTGTTGGAGCAGTTGAATCAGTGTGAGGATTTGGCGTTGGTTTTGCATTTGGCGACATTGGCGATTTTTACGACGGCTACTCAGTGTATGTTACATGCGAGTGGTAGACATGTGGCGGCGATTTTGGCGTTTTTGAAGCAGTTTTTGAGTGAAGAACAAGCGAATGAATTGATGTCGTATCATGGTAAATTTAAATTCGATTTTTGTTGAGGTTTTTTGAACTGTTTTGATTGTAGATTTTGTAATGTTGATGCTGAGCGGCGGTTCCGAAGTGGAAAACGCTAAAGAGAAACTGAAAGAGAAGAGTGTGGTGATTAAGAAGATTGCAAACGAGTTTAAAAGGCCCGGAACTTGTGTGGAGAAATAAAAACGGTGGGTTTTTTATGTACAATTTTGTATATATAAGAGAATAAATGATTTTTATTGAATTTTGTTAAAAATTTATTAACAATTCAATACAATCCATAAATAAAATCTATTTTACAATGATATGTAAGTTAATTACTAGATAACAATGAGAGACAACATGTTTCCTCATAAAAATAGTAACAATTATTCGTTCTGCTCTTTTTTTATTGTCTATTCATTCGCGTGTTTGAAATATTCGATTGTGTGTGAGAATAATAGTAAAAATGGTACAAAATTGTTTAGAAAATAAATGCAATATTCTAACTAGTATAGCCAGCAGAATAAGTAAAAAAAGCAGAAAAATTCTTAGAGATTAAGTCGATTTTAGAGTGATTTTCGCTTCGGTCTCGCACTTCTAGCAATCCAATGGCTCTGGAAAAATACAAGATTGTTAGATAAATGGCTTTTTGTGTTATTCTGCTTGCCACACCATCAAATAAATTCGCAATCACAAGAGATTAAATAAATTTCGGTTGACACATGATGAATTTGAGGCGCCGTTTTAAATTAAATTGCGCGGCGATTATTTTTAAACAAATCGCAAATAATTGCATAGTAAAATAGAATAGTAAATAGTATACGGTGTAAATGTGTGTCTGGTCGTCAAACCAATTACCAATCTAATTACGTTCAATTGAAAACTACAATAGTTTGTTCACTCACCAAATGTGTATTAATAGAACTTTAATGTACATCAATAAAATATTTCATTAAATCTATGTGAATACAAATAGGGAATTGGGCTAATTAATAAGACGACAGAATGGTGCGGTGTGCGTCTTTGATGCCGGCTAATTAGATTTTTTTCGGACTTGATTGGATTATATGGTCGACTCCACAATTCCGCTCAAAACGTAAATTAAATAATGGGGGACTTTTTTATGCACGTGTCAACCGTATCTCATATCTTGTAATTGTTATTATTATTTATATAAATACAGTTTGTTTTTTATCAACGGCGGTAGCACATTTTTCACTATCACAATGGAATAAAAAGCAGAAACGCAACAATTGCATTTTGTGCGCCTTCATTAATGGTCGTTACACTTTGAATCCAACAAAATCCATAAAGAAAATGAGGATATCGTATTTTATCTGTTCAAAGCGAGTCAACAATGGAATCACTGTTTGCTTCCATTCGAATTGTTTTCTAATTAAACTAAATTATGGAAATATCAGTAAATATACACAGCAATCGATATATAAAAGGACTTATCAAATAAAAAAAAATAGTAAATATTTGAGGATGTGGCGAAAATAACTGATTCAAGGACATAAAAACATTGCTATCCGAAAACCAGTCGTATTTCGACTCAAATTTCACAGCCCACAATTTCCGAATGGAAAAAAACTAAAGAATCGAATACTCGTACCGCCTCCGATTCTCTACATTCTCATTATCATCGAAAATCACATTCGATTTCACACACTTACCGGTTAAACTGACTTTCTCCCCATTCAACTTGACCATCGTCGCGTCCACCCTCTCCTCTTCCATTCCCTTGAAGCACTTTGTTAAAAAAAGCGCCACAGAACCAACTGCTGGCGGAATTCCGGCCAGGATAAACGGTATCGTGTAATCATTATTGTAATAATCCAAAAAAAGCCCAGCAATGTACGGTCCAAGGATTAGAGGGACGGAACACATGCCTAAAAGGTATCCAATCGCTTGTGTTCCACCTTCACGTCCGCAAATATCAAACGCCAGCGGTCCAAGGATGGAAATGAAGCAGCCATCAAACAAACCCATGCCAAGAACGACTGCAATCAGCCACCAATAATGCCCGGTTGTAAATGGTAAAATAATCGTGAAAATTCCAATAGAAAAAAATGCAAGTTGTTGCAATAAAATCCGATTCGTCGTCTTTTTATCGGCAATAAAACCGAAGATTAATCTCCCCAAACCGGACGCACTCGCTATACACAAGATTGGTAATTTGTTGTCATACGAATCACCAAAATTTCGTGTCACAAAATTCAACATGTACACATACGGCACGAAATAACCGCATAAAGACGCTGAAATCACAAATGCCCAAACTAAAAACTTCTTATTCTTCAATACAAACAATTTAAACAGACTCCTCCACGCGAATTTCCTCCATTCCATCTTCTTATTACTAGTTTTTTTAATTGGCTTGAATAGGAACGCGGCGAACATGATCATTGCAGCAATGATCGCTAACAAACGCAATGTCCACACCATCCCGTAATTCCTCAGGAACATATCGATCAGATACGGCATGCAAATGGTGAAAATCGAACTGCCCGCAGTCACAATACCATTAACAATGCCCAAATACTTCTTGAAATAGTGCCCTAAAACGGCCAGCGATGGGGTGTAGGCCAGTGAGCCCCCCAAGCCGTACATGATGCCGTACGTGATGCAGAGACCCTCGAAACTGTCCGCATGGAACGAGGAGAGGAACATGCCACAAGAGGCGATCGCACCGCCGAGGAACGTCGTCTCCCGGATACCCATGTAGTCGGTGAGGACGCCCGATACGGGCGATATGAAGAAAGTGGTGCCCATCGCCAACGAACCGACCAATGCTGCAACGAAAACAAGAAAAACACATTGTAGCCTTCACCTTTTTCGGGGGTAATCGATAATACACAAATATTTACACATTTTTATGGCTTGGTTTATTTTTAGAGACGTGAATCAAGTTATCAAATGATTTTTTAATCTGTCGTTTCCTTCCCCTGGATTTTTATTTCTGGACAACAAAAAAAGTAGGGAAGATTCAATACAGGTCAGTTGTGATTAAAGTTCATTAAACCGCAATTAAACTGTCTACTCCTACGAACGTTTACATAATTTATTGTACGTCTATTGTTGGAGACTGGTAAACTGGTTAATTTGGTGCAATTATTGCATAATTATCAATTTTATGGGATTATTGTTTAAGAAATGATAAGATATGTCAATTCTAGAATCATTTACGCAATTCAAAGTCGATAGGAAATTGCTGGAATTACTTAAAACAATTAACTTGTCGTGCCCTTCGGTGAAATGTTATCGCATAATAATTGGAAGTGAGCGTAAAGAGAGGTATATTGTTTTTTTGTGCAAAGTAGCAATAAATAATTTTGCTGTTAGCGACTAATGTTTGTGAATGAATGAATTCCACAATGAATAAATAATTAATTAACGTCTCTGTAATTAAGAACGTGAATTTAGTGCGTCCGAAAATAGCGAGACACAAAAACCCACCGTTATTCAATCCCCATTGGAAAAATATCAAATTTACAAGGCTAATGACATATTAGCTTGTAATTCAATCTAAAATCAATCGAGCCAAGTGGTTTTGTTGCGTTTTAACACCGTACCGGCCTCACCTGCTTTTCCCTGTGGATTCGTAACATTCTTCCTGTCCAGACTGCCATGCAACTCCTCGTAGATGACCCCATACGAGTTGATCACCCCGAAGAGGATGCCATTGCAGAAGAACGACGCCACCATCACCAACCACGCTCGACTGCCGCCGTCCGGCGGTTCCATTGCCTCCTCCACTTGCTTCAGCTGGTCCATTCCGGTGCCATTGGCCAAATGCTTCTTGCAGATGAGATTCAGGTGCTGGGTGGCCGGTTCGTTGCGGTCTTCCACCATTTCGCTAAGTTTTTTCAAGGCACTTACAACACACACATAACCGAAACTGTTTTTTTGCTAAATTTCGTTTCTTTTGCACACAGGCGGACACGCACACGTGGTGATCAGCTGTAGAAAGTGGATATGCAGTGGCTGGCGTCTACTTCTAAGCACATAACATGCTGTAATATCGTATATTGTATGCCAGTTCTCCGAAAGCGAAAATAGAAGCGGGAACGCTTGCGCATCGCTTAAATCCAATATTATCATATTCAAATAGCGATATACGGTGCGGTCTTGCTTCGATTTAGAAACATTTTTTGTCTTTAAACAAATATGTGAAGAGTTGAAGACGAAGAGAGGCACGTAGGTACAAGAACGTGTTGAAATTGTGGCGGAGGCGCCGCGAAACAATCCTTTTTATGGATTAATTACATAAAGAAATAGAATAACCTTGACTGTTTCACCTATTTTATTAAAATTCACTTCCTTGTCAACAAATAGTGCTCGAGTATTTGAACAAATAACGAAAATGTTGGAAAAAAGGCGATTTCCAATTGTGGTGAATGCGCCAGGAGAAAAAGGATTTGCATATCGGTAACGTGGACTATAATATTTGTTCCTTGCAAATGAGATTAGATAGGACACCACAATTTGCATTTTTGTTGATTTAAATAAGTTAAAGTGGAGGTACTCTTTAGAGATGGGGATTCTGTTAAAAAGTGTCGATTCTTCTAATCGGTTGAAAATTTTAACAAAGAAATCGATCCGTTTCTAATAAAATCGAACATTTTTTTGGATCAATTTGAAGTTTTTATTTTGTAAATTACTTTTTTAGAACATTTTCTAAAATCGATAATGTTGCTTACAACTCAAAATAAGCGTTTCATGTTGAATAAAATAATTTATAAAAAAATGAAATGAAAATATGATTTAAAAGTACTGGAAAGACAGGAAAAACACCTCTGAAAGTCGATTTTTAAGTTAAAAAGTATATTTTTTTTATAATTAGGTATACACATATTATTTAAGAAAAAAGGGAAAAAAAAATTGTGAAATTTAATATTTCACACCACCTCACCACTAAAATATCGTAATTTTTCGTACAAAAAATCGATATTTAAAAATATCGATTTAGAATCACCATCTCTTAAAAAAGGATAATTTAAAATTTTGGTGAATGCGCTAGAAATAAACCGACAGGAGATTGTAATAAAAACCTTGATTCCTTTGAAATAATAAGACACCCTAGTCAACAATTAGTTTTTTTTTATTAAATAAATACACTTAATATATATATAATAATTTTAGTACGATAAACATGAAAAAAGGAAAAACATTTATAAAAAGTTTGTATATAGTCAGCTAAGTGTATAAGTAAATAATGTGCCAATGAGCTAAATATCATTATGTAGAGAATAGAATGGATAAATGCAAGCAACATCGTTTAACATCCATATTTCGGTAATGTCCCAGACGAGTCCATCGTCCTGTAATTCATCGTATTCCTCTTCAACGTGTTCCCCTTATGTTGGGGATACAAATTCAACGGTGGCAAATTCGGATGTTCAATGCGTGTCGGCGACGAGACCCTCGGTCTAATCGTAATCCCACGCCGGAACGTGTTCGTCCCAATGCCCAAACTGGCACATCTCATGTCCGTATTGCCCAGCATCATATGAAACGGCACTTGGGCCCCATTCTCCATATCGTTCATTTGGTAGCTTTCAATTAACGGTGTCGGATCTTCGTAATCGTAATCTACGAAGCCACAATTAACAAAACTACTTTTTTCACTCGCTACTAAGCTTGGTTGCAAACCTTTTTGGTAGGTGTGATAAGCGGGTGTTGGATGGACAGCGGTCGGCTGCAGATTATCGATTGTCTCGTAATGGTCGTCATTGTAATCGATCAGATCGCTTGGATAATTTTCAGAGATAAAGTGGCGGGTGCCGTGCGGTGTTAAAGCCGCCCACACCATACGATTGTCTTGCATATTCGTCGTACTGTGGTACAGTACCGAATCGGCTGGATGCACCAATTTGTTTGGATTCAAATTCGATGTGCATTCACGTGATTCATGCTGCGATTTGGTCGGTCGATGATTATTCTGTTCACGTGTGTGTAATGAGCATTCATTGCTGTTAAACATATTCATTCTATAAAATGGTAAATCATAGATTTTTATACGATTTTCAGTTTGTATACTTACTCTCTGCATTTCAGGAGGAACATGGCAAGTAAAGCGCCTAATAACAGGACTCCAATGGACGAAGCGACCAAAACTAGTAACCAAGTGTCGTCGATTCCGTTTACCGACCAACTTTCCACATCTAAATCTGCAGAGATTAAATTTTGGGGCTAAATCGAGGTGGTTTTGTTACCTTTCCGTGGCATTTCCACGTAATCTCCACTGTCGGGGATACGATTCAGGGTTGGATGGTGCGATTCGCACAGTTGAGCGGCCGAACAGGGGGTGGTGTTGAGGAGGAGGTCGGGTAAGGTGTGTTGGAGGAAAGTTGGGGCTGGGGGCGGTGGCAGGAAGAGGATACTGTCAGGCGGTGGGCCCAAATCCATGCACTCCCCGAAACAGGCCATCGTTGAGTTTGGCACGGTTGAAAACTGTGGAAAAGTGAGAAAATCAATCTGTGTTTCCGTTGTTTTATGGGGTTTAATTTAAAATCCATAAGTTGCAATTAAATTACTTAATGAGATGTAAAATAACGTTGGCAATAAACTTGACACGGTTTTTACATAGAAATTAGGAAACTGGAGCGACTGATAAGTGTCCCATTTAATTTTGTTTACAAAAGCGTTTGGCAAAGGTTGAAAAATTGCATTTTTATTCTTTCTGATATAATTGAGCACTGATTGTTTGAGAAAAATTTTTTCTATTCGATTAACTGTTTGTTGACACGGAAATGTGATCAATTAAAGAGTGTACAGACAATTTACCTTTGAATTAATTGAGTTATCAAATAAATAACAAAATATTATCACACAAACCACCCACTTGAGTTAGGGGTGTACAGAAAAATGCCTTAATATCGATTTCCAGGATGGAACGCATGCGTCGCGACGCCTCTGCCGTCCAATATTGATCCTGTTTGTCTGTAGTGTCCGACAAGTGTCTAATTTGACATATGTAATGGCATTTTTACCACTTGCAGTACTAAAACTGCATGTTTTTGTCCAACAGGTGCATTCAAGCTGTTTTTTATGTAGAGGCAATTAAACCAAACTGTAAACCATGTAGAAAAATTGAATGGTGTACATTAATTGTAAATGAATTATTAGTAATTTAACAAATTAACATTAATTATTCAAATGAAATTGCAATTATGCAGTTGTGTCATTGGCGCATTCACCAGTTTTTAACAAAATTCCCAGCGCATCCGCCAGTTTTTCAACAAAATTCCCAGCGCCTTCGCCAAAACTCAAACACCGCCTTCGCCAAATTTCCAAAAACATCTCCACTTCGTTATAATTGTCTCTTATTATTACGGCAATTTCAGATGGAGGGTCGAGTGTTGGTTTTGGCACTTCGGTGAGGGCCACAAAATGTAAAGTGCGGTGCGCCGATGAGAATGCGGCCGATTGCGACGCGCGTCATCGCATCTACAGGTTAATTCATCATGTCCAGCAATAGTCGAGGAGAAGTAAGACCTTCTGTCTTCCCAACGAACGGTTGTTGCACACAGCACACCGCCTCCAGGACAATCAGCACACCGCTACTCGAATTACGTCAATTGGCGGCCTAAAAAACAGCCGAAAATCAGCATGTAGAATTCCAAGGGTGAGTTAACAATTTTAGTTTGTTAAATGTGATCATTTTAATTAAAAACTTTGGAATTCCTGTGTTTGTTGATTAATGGGATTGGACGGAAATTGAAGTTGTTATTTGTTTAATTATAAAATCGATAATTTTCCATTACTTTGTAGGAATGTCTGTGTAATGATTCATCAAACTAGTGTTCCAAGTTTTTATTTTTTGCATTCTATTTAAATTGTTCACCAACAAAAGCCTTATCTCTATTACAGTAAAAGCCCGTGTGTATTGAGAGCTTTTATAACTTTATAAAAAAATTACATTGCGCCGCTCAACACACAGAAAGTGAAATTGAATTTTGCATTACAAGTTTTGAAATTAAAGTGCATTAATATTCATGAGAGTAATCAATAATAAGTCTAGTTGTTTTGTTCACGTTTTAATTTCTATTACGTGTGTAAAATGAGAAAGAAAAAAATTATGTCATAAATTTTAGCAAACAATAAGCGCGCATTTCAGGCCCCTTTCATTCCCGTAATCTTTTCAGAAGTTTATTACAACACTTTTGAGGAATTATTGCCACTTTCAAGTGGCTTTATGTCAGATGGATATAATAACAGCTTCAATTTCGTTCAGATTTGAGAAAAACTCGTATTGATCTTAAATTAAACTTTGTCAACTTTTACAGCAATAAAACAATGACTTTAACAAGTCGTGGATTCGTCCGTCTATTCCTGTTCATCGGTGGTTACATTCTATTTTTAGTGGTTGGTGCTTTTGTATTTTCGGCAATTGAAGCGCCCGAAGAGCACGAAAAAGTGGAGAGTTTGAGAAATTTGAGGAGTACATTTTTACAGCGGCACAACTGCATAACCGGTAAGCACAATTTTACCTTCTTGTTGACGAAAAGACGAGTTTGAATAATAAATAACTTTGAATTCGACCAGCAAAACACACCCTGAAAAATATGATAACAAATTTCAACATAGAAAAGATAACCCCTTGAAAATATTATTTGGAATTATCGATTCGTACATTAGATCATCAATTATTTAAAGAAAAGGTCTTATCAAACAGCCAATAAACAATTTAAGACGAAGTTTTCTTCCTTTTTTCAAAGAGTTAATTGAAATAAGGTTGTTTAACTTTACAAAGTCCAAAGTTTAAGTACAACACAACTGTTTTTGGTAGGAAACTGAAACAAAGTTTAAAATCGTGAAAATTGTGTCAGTTAAACGAGATATTTTCTAAAAATCAACGAAATTATATGGAAAAGGTCGAGTGTGAATAGCCGGCGGACAACAAGGTCCAATCTATCAGTTGGACTTTATCGCATCTCGTGTTGGGATTTGGTATGTTAAGTAATTCATTTGGTAAACAGGCAAGCGATATGAGATGGGAGAAATGTAAAAAGTTGCCGAGACAGCAAAAGGAAAGAACAGATGATGAGACACGCGAACCTGGGTAATTAAAGCCAGCCAGAAGAGAAGACGAGATCATTTGAATTCAAGTGAAATGGAAAAATCGCCCCCTCATAGCAATTAATGAAGTTGAAACAAGTTTAATTGAATTTGTTATTGTATTGGAAGCGCGCACAAAAGAGAGAAAAAATACTCCATATTTATGTAATTTAGATTTTCGGCAGTGTTTTATTCCTGTGTCATTAATATTTCATCAAATGTTCAGGTTTGTTGAAGAAATAAATCGACAGCGATCATTTAAATTTAAATTTAAAAAAACAATTTCGCTCTTTTTTTGTGTCACTTTAAATAAATGTATTTTAATCTGCAAAGCGATTTGAATTTACCAAGCAATTTACTTTGTAAATTACACTTTAACTGCCTAATAAGTTATTAAAATGTTTCCATCTTGGGGTCCAATCTCCCCATTTACAGAACCTATCATAACAATACCTATTTATCAACAATGGACTTGATTACATCCTCAAACACTCCTATATACAATATTTAATTATCGAAAGTTTGCTCAGAGATAAGACGAGCCATATATTAAGTGTAGTGAACTTAAAACGTTTCACATTGAGTGTAAAGTGTGGAAAAAACGGTACACGAATCTTGTGCGAAAAATGGAAATAAGAACTTTCAAACAGACATCGATAATACGTTCGTCTAGTCAATTTTTTAGTGAACATTTTAGTTGATTTTTTAAGTGTTTTTCTGTGAAAATGACTTCGAAACATTACGGTACTATTATTTACGATGAAAGAACACCACTCCATTTGAATTACGCACGCGACTACGAAAAACCGAAATTTCTCGGCATATTTAATACTCAGTTTCTTCTGTCTATTTATTTGTTCGTTTATGTGGTGTTTTTGTGTAGTGGTGCGGCGATTTTCAGTATTCTCGAGGCGCCTGAAGAACAATCTGTTCGCATGAAAGTGGATACCGCTTTCCAAAAGTTCCTGGCACTTTATCCAAACGTTTCAGGTAGAATCATGCACGAAACACGGCCAACAAGTCTAACATTTTATTGATATAAGAGGTTTTCTGTATTGATAACCTTTTCGCAAAATATTCCAGAATTTTTTATCTTATCGTCTGGGTGAATAACTCGGATTTGTTTTGCGAAAAATTCGATTATCGATTTGTGACTTGTATTTGTGATTCCAGATGAGGCACTTGAAGATCTCATTGGGGAGGTGGTGAAAGCGAGCAATCGGGGCGTATCGGCCGTACGTAATGCGACAGGTGAACCGAATTGGAGTTTTGGACAGTCGTTGTTCTTTTCCAGCACTGTCGTGACGACAATAGGTGAGGAAATTGAAAATTTCCACTTGAATTCAATGTTGAATGGGAAATGTTGCAGGATATGGTCACGTAACGCCGTTAAGTCGTAGTGGAAAACTGTTCTGCATTTTGTACGCAATCATTGGCATCCCCCTGACTTTAGTATTGCTGTCTGCATTGGTGGAACGATTGCTTGTACCGACCATTTGGCTGTTGCAGTGGTTGAATTCGCGTTTAGGGCATCTTTATCAGCCGTTCAATATACGGTTGCTGCATTTGTTCATCATAGGTAATTTTTTCATTTTTTATTTTTTTATTTTTCTTTATTTATTTTTGTAGAAATGAGTAAATTAAATTTTACTTCCTTGTTGCAGTATTTATTCTCTTATTAAACCGGTTTAATGAAAACCTGCCAAAAAATTTAGTTTGTTTGAAAATGGCGGGAACTAATTGGATTTGTAGTTTTTGTTCTAGTTGGAGTGTTTCTGCTATTACCAGCGGCCGTTTTCGCTGCAATTGAACCGGATTGGGACTATTTGGACGCGCTGTATTATTGCTTCATCTCATTGACTACAATTGGCTTGGGCGATTATATACCGGGCGATTCGCCCAATCAACCGTATCGGCCCATCTACAAAATCGCCACAACTGGTAGACGATTTACCATTCCATTTTTGCAATAATTAAACTGACTCCTTTCAGGGTATCTCTTTGTGGGTATTACGTTCATGATGCTGACTCTGGCCGTATTTTACGACATTCCCCAATTGAATTTGGGACTGTTGTTCACGAATGTGGATGATTCCAGTTCGGAGAAGGTGCGATTGGCGAGTGCCGGCCTTGGATTGCAGTATGGCACGCCGTCAACGGAGGAGAATAACCATCGGCAGGTGGTGAGGGTGCGTTCGCGAAGAGCGGACAGTCCAAGCCCAGAAGAAGGCGGTTTAAGGATACCGTGAACGAAATAAATTTTCTCATGTGTGAAATGCACCCAAGACTTCTCTAATCCGACCACATATTTCATGTATTTTAACACCAATGTTGATTTATGCCTAAAGTGATTTTGTTGAAACAGTATTTTATTTTTGAAATGGCTGTAAAATGTACACAAGAAAATATATTTTAATTATATGAATATGTATAAAGTAGTTGCGTGTTTCAAATATGGTGGACCAAATAAATACAACAGCAAAAAACGACGTTTTTTTTATAGATTTTATTCAAAAAACCATTCATAAATGTTATAAATTAAATTGTCTCAATCTAAAAACGGTTCAGATGATTTTTTTTGTAAGTTTTTTAATGACAGTGTTTCACAAGACTACATCAACATTCATTCCATTTTTCATATGATTCCTTATTTCCTAAACTGTTTTTAAGCACAACACATACAAGGAGACTACAATCTAAGAAGAAAACAATTTTCATCTGTGCTTTTGTGTGTGTGTCTTTGAATTTGTGATATATAAAAATGTTGGTCATCTGTTTTGTGTGTGTTGTCTAAAACTGTAACATTGTTCATATAGATTAAATCCATAATTATTATAATAGGTATTTATTAGAAATGGCTCGCACATATCCCAAATTGTGGAGCGTTCTGTGATTTTTTTCCAATATTGAATACAAATAACGAACGTATGAGTTGCCTATTATATAAAAAAATAATAATACTAGTACTATTTTAGAAAATAAAACCAGTTTAATTCTATTAATACATAATTGTGTATATATAAATGTATAATATGTTTTAGAGAACATAAATGTAGAAAATCTATTTGCAATTTGATAAAAACTATACTTTCTCACGATTCTTTTTTGAAAAAATAAAACTCTCTATCTCATCATTTTCCTATAATCAAAAAAGCAATAGATTTTCACTTAAACAAACATAATTAAGGAATAAATTAAACGCTTTCTTTTTCACCCAAAAAATTTTGGATTAATGGCCTATATAATATTTTTTCTGTTAATAGCTATAAACATTGCAACATTTTTGTCTCTTATTTATATATTTTCATTTTCAATATACAATTTACTGAATTAAGTATTGAAAAAAATATTATGTTAAGGCCTAGTATGGTACATAGTTTTCTTTTCTCTTAAGGTACGTACAATTTTAATTTATTTCCTATAAATTGTATATTGAAAAATTACGCAAAATTTTTTATTTATAATAATAAATTGTATATCGTTAATAATTCTTCACTAGGCAAACTATTTGACGACATACAAAACGAATATTTTTTATATATATATTATGTATATAATTATATATAAACTATAGTTAATAGAAAAAAAAATTCGGGAAATATACACAAGAATTTTTCATGTATCTAAACTAGAATTCTTAATTACCACCCTTGTTATTTCCTAGTCGAACGTTTGGCCTTCCTTGTGCCAATCGTCTTTGAAGCGGCCGTTGTGGCTGGCTGTTTGGCTACTTTCGATGTTGTTGCTGTCGGTTTCACCACTTTTGCACCTACAAACAATCCACAATCAAAAACCCCCTCAAATTTTAGCAAATCCTCTTACTTTTTGCAGATTTGTTCGAGACTGCCGTCTTTCGGGCTACTTTCGCCAACACTTTGGCCTTTTTCTGATCCACCACTGGACTACTTTTATTGTTTTCATTTCGTTTTTTCGCTCTTCCAGCTCGACTCGTCGTTGCAACCGATTTCTTCGGCTCAACTGGCGACGGTTGCGTCTTTTTTGTTAATGCAATCGGTTTTCGCGTCGGTTTCGTAATTGTTTTACGCACTTTTGCTTGGTCTGGGGACTTTTTGTTCTTCCCTCTTCGTCCGGCTCTCAAAGACGAGGATGCTCGGCGTTTGGTGCCTTTTTTTGTGTTTATCTGGCTCTCCTCCGTGTACAACGACAAGTCCACTGAATAAAAAACAATTAACTCGTCACAAACAGAATTAAACAGTGTTTATTCACAATCAGGATGTAATGAGGCATTTTCCGATGTTTTATAAAAATGGAAAGAGACCAATTGTTATATTCAAGCGAGTAATAAATATTTTCCTGTCTAGGGAGAAAAGTTTTAACTTTCCTGCGGCAAAAATCCTAATAACAAGCCATTACTCACTTGTCATTTGATGAGTAACAACAAAAAATGTTGACATACAAAAAATTAATAAAGAAAAACACTCAAAAAACATTTTTTTAATTAATTCGTGTCTGATTGTGAATAAAATAGTATATAAACCTCGGCAAATCTACAATTCTTACATCCATCTGGATGTTCTTCCGTTAATGACGGCGAAGTGACTTCTCCCTTTTCCACTGCAAGTGACCGCTTTAAAATACTATCAGTTCGCTCTTTTTCCTCCGGTGGAAGACGGAATTTCCCTTTGTCCACTCGATTTAAATTCAAATTCGTCAATATACAATCGAAATCTGCAACAACAAAATATTTACCCACATTTTTCTTATTGAATAACAAAAAATCTCCAACCTGTTGTATCGTAAAAATCCGGTGTATAAATTTCGCCGCTCTTATCATTCTTGTCCTGTGACAACCATCGAATTTTGATCTTCAACGATGACTTATAAATATTTTGTACCGCTTGACACACATAGAAACTACCCTCTGAATTTCTAACAGCCAAAAATTCATTCCTGCAACAAAACATCCATGAATCACCGTCCAACACTCAACATTCTTACTTACTTGTAGAAAACAATCAGTTTCTCATCATGATTCTTGTTTTTAGGCGTGGACGAAGTGATTTTCGAAATGATTTCCATTTCCGGTAGAGGACTTTGATATGGCTGAGTTCGTGTACGTTGTCTTTTCACTTTGCCTGCACTCGGCGACTTTTGTTGTACTTTTAACTCAGTTTTCGCACTTTTCGGCGTTGTGTCCCCGTCCAGTTTCGGTGTTTTCGATTTACGCGGCGACGTTTGACGCGGTGTACTCACTTTCGACGGTGACGGTGTCTTTGTCGGTTCTTTAGCCTTTGGCGATTCGCTACTTTGCGGGGATTCCACTGTCGGCGTTGATTCCGGCTCTTTTTTCTCTTCATTCACCACTTCCGGCTTTTCCGCTGGCGGCGGACTCGGTTTCTCTTCTTCCACTTTTTCCGGTGTTTTTGTGACAGTCACTGTCGGTTCAGCGGCCACACTGCTCTCTTCCACCGCCTTTGCCGGCTCTGGTGGCGGTTTCTGTTCAACTTGAGGCGGTTTCGGTTTGTCCGGTGACTTGTCCACCGTCACTGGCTTGTCTTTTGCTTGTGTATAGTTTGCTTGTTGCTCGGTAGTACCATTCGATTGTGGTTTCACTGTTTCCGTGCTGTTTTGAGTGGAGGGCGGCGAAACGGCTGCGGTCGGTGGCAGAGTCTGACTTACTGGAGGTAGAGTGTTTTGCTAAAATGAATCAAACGTTAAAACTGCCCTCAAACAGTGTTAAAATCGTCTTACATTTGTTGCATGTCCGAGATTTGGTTGATATCCACTCGAGTAGTTGACATTCTTAGGGGGATTGTAGATTTGCGTGGATGGCTGACTGGTATTGGCCACCGGATGGTTACTAATAGGTACTGGAGCTGTGTTTGTGTTCACGTAGTGTTGGGGCGCACTGGGCACGTTTAGAGAGTAGTGGTTTTGTGTGGAATTTTGATGTGCATGTGCTGTGTTCTGATTATGGGGTAAATTCACCAAACTGGGCTGCATGTGGCTCGGTGGCTGACCGTAGGTGGTGGGTGTACCTTGTTGGTGCATGGGTTTGTTTATTTGTGGAGACCCGGCAGGATTTTGGGGTCCTGTTGAGGATAATACTGGCTTCAGTGCTGAATTCATCCTTCATTGACCAATTACTCAATGATCTATGGATAAAAGAGAGTTTATATGATTATTTAGTAATGGAATTGCATGGAATTGTGTTGTGGCTTGCGTTTTAGCAGCCGGTGTTAATAAATAATACCTTTACGTAAACAATGAAATTATGTGCACTTTCACAATGATTAAATGATTGTAAGCACGTTTCCTAATACAATTCGAGGTGGATTTTTTTTAAGGAATGCTTTTGTGTGTTGTTTACGGTTAAAACAAACAGCTTGGGGTAGACACACACATATTCAGTGAAAATTCGCAGAATTTATGCAAAAACTTGTATCTTATCAACGCATTCTAATCGTGTTTGTTGTAGATTGGCTATATTTCAACTTACTCAAGATCATGGTATGTTTTATAAGAAATTTATCGTAAATTTAAAACACTATTCACTAAACTCTGATGGCGTCTTGTACTTTTGTCGTTGAAATACCTTCTCTCACTCTATCGCTGTTGGCCGGTCATTTCACTACAGTGCCATCTCTTGTCCTCTCACACGTTCTTCTATAGTGCTGTCTTTTGTTATTGGTGATTTGGAGAGTACCTAATGTTAGGGGCCGTTTATACTAGTGTAATATTTCTATTATTAAACACTATCAGTTAATCTTTTTATTCTATCAAGGTTTTATGTTGAAATACAGGAATTTCAAAAATATCCCCTTGATTTGTTCCTTATTATTTCAAAAATTCTATGCTAACAAAAAAAATGTGTTTTCATTTAATTATGTAGTTAAATTAATACATACTATCTAATCACGATTTAATTTAATCGTAGTTCATTATTAATGAAGGTTATATTAAACGTAGACAACTTCCTAACACCAACAGTGAAGCCACCTTTAGTAGCTGCATTCGGGCCCTGCATCGGGCATTGTCGTGTCTACATTTCTTGTACCAAATGTCAATTTTGTATTTGTAAAAATGAAGTGGGGGGCTGAAAATTGTTACCAGTTGCAATAAATAATTACAGTTTTAACAATAACAATTAAACTAGTGAATCATTTGTTAAAAGAACCTGAATTTATAGTGAACCGATTAGACCCGATCAATTTTAATTAAGGACCATAATTGTGTGATTACATTTTCTGTGAATATTTCTTCATTCCACAGCACATTCATCCATTGATTTCGTCAAAATTGGATAATCGACATGAAATAAACCAAAAAAACCATTACTAATGTTGTTCTTTAAGGGCAATCAGTCTCTCGTGGTGGCAAAATGAAGATGACCATCTCTTCAAATGTGTCCAGTGATAGAAATTCAACTTCTGCCGAAAGCAATAGGTTTGTTCATTGTTCAATGTAAAAGACAGTGTACAACATATTAATTGATTGTAAATTTAGATCGTTAAGCCCGAACTCAAGCCCTAGAAGCAGCCCCCGACCCTCACCCCGTCCGCAGGCCAAAAGGGATCATTCCAAATCCGATACACATTTAACAGTGAATTATTGCAATAATAAAGAGCCACACAACAAGGCAGAAAGCTCACCCTCTGTGAGTATCCAAAAAAAAATGTAGATAATGAATTTGTTTTACATTCATTTGGGAATGAAAGCCTAAAAAATGCATTCTTCCAAGTGAAACATTAACAATTATACAAAAACGTTACATAAATTCACGGTTCACGGTGTTTTTTTCTATTCTGTGATAACGTAACAACGTAATTGACTTTCATTTTTACGATAGTTTGAAAAATATCAAAACAGCTCGCACAATGCATTTATAAATAATCATTATGATATATTGCTTTTATTGTAAGTAAAAACAAATTAGCATTTTGATAATAAAATTCGCTTTTTTCCATGCAAACACACAACCTTACCTGCTAATTAGCTATTAAAGAAGGTCGCGCTGTTCTATGAACTTTGAGCATCATTTTTAATATTCATTATTATGTTTAGAGTTTAAAATTTATATAACAAACAATTTCGATCTTGTTCGAAACTAGAATGGAAGTAAAACATCAATTATTCAGGTTTTCCGTGTAATTAAGCATTTGAATGTTCCAGAGTCAAGATGGTTCGATTAGTGGCCGTTCCAGTAATGCAGACATCAGTCCCAGCAGTGAATTAAAAGCGGAAAATCTCTCAGCACCGGTGAAAGAAAAGAAAGAGTCGCGCACAAAGAAGAAAACCTCCTGGTTCAATTTCTATTCCACATACAAATCGAAATCGGAGGACTTGAAACGTTTGTTTAAGACTGTGCCGGATGATGAACGTTTAGTTGTGGGTGAGTGAGTAAAAAAACAAATCTAAATCGTGTCACGTGCTCCATCATTCGATAAGAAAGTTAAATATGTTTTTTTATAGACTACTCGTGCGCTTTACAGAAGGAAATCTTGATGCATGGCCGATTGTATGTGACACAGAATTTTTTGTGCTTTTATGCGAACATTTTCGGCTGGGAAACGAACGTCACCATTAAATGGAAAGACGTGGCGGCCATAACTAAAGAGAAAACCGCCCTTGTGATACCGAATGCTGTGCTAATATGTACCAGAAGCGAGAAATTCTTTTTCACCAGTTTTGCAGCGAGAGACAAGTCGTATTTGATGCTGTTTCGCGTTTGGCAGAATGCATTGATGGATCAGCCGGTTTCCGGGCAGGAATTGTGGCAATGGGTGAGTTATTCAACTGTTTTCTAACTTCCTATTGCGTAATTTGTGTTTGTTTAAGGTTCATCAATGTTATGGTGATGAATTGGGCTTGACAAGTGACGATGAAGATTACATTGCACCTGGAACAGAAGAGGAGAAATTTTCTACCAGGTTATCAGTAGAGTCGTTTGAAATACGAGTAAGTTCCAATCGGAATAGTTTGTTAATAAATTTATTCGGAATTTTTATATCGCATGGATAAAATGCATGATAAGCAGAGCTATAGATAGTGATAGTAGCTTGAAGTTTGTCAATTAATTTCGTTTTTCTAATGACTACTACTTATTGCGTGCATTTTTGTATTGTACGACGAAATTTGGTGTGATTGTGATTTGTTGGTGATTGTTTTGTTGCAGCAAGAAACAAGTACTTTAAGTGACTCCATTAGTGATAATATGGAGGAGAATATAAAGTCATCTACGCCAGTAGAGCACAACAAAACAAAGAATAGTAGTAGTGAGAATCAGTTGCCTACTACAGATGTGACTGATAATTCAGAATCTGAAGCGGAGACACAAATTAAGTGAGCGTTTTGTTGTATTTTGAGATGATTTGTGATTTTTTCTGTTTCTGTTATGGTTTTAATTTGGCTAGTTGTTCACTTTCAGAGAAAATCCTGCAACCCAAAATCATTGTTCCTTTCCCAATGTATCCAATAATATAAATGATTCCGATGATTCAACTGTGGACAAATCGACGTAAGTGTAATTTAGGATAGGTAAAAAAATGGTTTGTCCACTAACAACGCTAATTCACATAAAAATAAACTCACTATTAACTGTTCTTGAAATCACCAATTGAATTGGCGTAACTAACAGGAAAATCGGGAAAATACAGGGGGTTTCAGGTAAAGTGAAACATTCGGTGGGTGAAAAACTCATTGGATCTTTCATGAAAAAAAAAATTATAACAAAAATTTATTAAGAATTATGTTATTTAGCCTTTGGCGATCTTTGAATAATTTTTTTAGATTTTTCGGTTCATTAACTAAAAAGTTATGGACCACTGAAGTTAAGAAAATTTCGAAAAATTTTGACAAGTTCAAATAAAATTGCATTTTTTTCGAAAACGGCGCGTCATACGAAAAAAATGCAAGAGACAAAAAAGTTTCCTTATTAAATTTGCTATCGATTGGACTGAACGGAATTAAAATTTAACATCCCCCACACGAATGGCCAAAGGTGGTAAGCCACCCCTTTGTCAAAAAGTGGTGTTGGGGGTGGCCGATTTTGTTTAAATTTTGCACTAAGATAAGTCAATATCAGATAAGTAAGTGTACGAAATGTGGTTTTTTAATTTTTTTTCTCTACGGAGATATTTTGAAAATTCGATTTTTTTTTTAAGAACTTTGAAGGCTTTTAATTCTGTTATTATGCGTTTTTGAGCATAAGTGTTTAGGTTTTCGGAATCAGGGCAGTGAGGAGAATCTACCATTACTTTTTGCCCACTTTATCTGAAACACCCTGTATATACAAATCGTATTATTGCAACTATTAAACTAGATGGAAGCAAATTTGAACGACGAAGTTAATTTAACTTTATTTTTAACCAGAATTTAACTGTTTAATGTAATTAATTGTTTATGAATTCAAACAAAATGAAAAAACAAGACATTCGAACATTTTTCAAACCAAAATCACTAGTTACGCCAATAATTGTCCACTAATGTCTTTTGTGCGCTTTTTCGTCTAAAATTCTCGTGTACTTTGTGTGGCCCTGTTTGCTGTACGTCATGTTTTAGGTCTGAAATACGCTGCACTTGTTCCCACAATGGGCGTCAATTAGTCAACGAAATAATTCCTATACATATAGACCATTTATTTACATTACTCTTTACCAGTTCGAAATTTTACTTAGACTTTCAAGCATGCAGAAAGACAACGGATTTAACGCAAACTGCATGGACAATGAATCCGATTGATAATAGTAAGACACGTGTGGTTACATTAACGATGCCATTAACGCATGTTATGGGTCCGAAATCGGCACAAGTGACTGAAGCGCAAGTAAAATGACCGAAAAAAGTCACTTAAATGTGAATTTTATTTGAGTTTCTTTTCAGACAATGCTTCCATGCAGTAAAGCTGGTTACTTGTACTCGATCGATGTGGAAACGTCGAATGCTGGCATTCCATATGCGGACAATTTCTGTGTTTTAGTGCATTATTGTTTGCAGAAGATTTCCGAGACGGACAGTTTGTTGATGGTGTATGGTGAGGTGAAATATAAGAAAAGTCTGTTCAAGTTTGTACAGAATATGATCGATAAGAATTGTTGGTTGGGTTTGAAGGATTATTTTGAGGATTTAGTGAAACAGTTGCATTTAGAGAGTGAGGAGTGCATTTCAACGTTGAATAAGCGGAACAAATCTCGAACAAAACGGATTAAATCGATACATAGAGCGGATGCTGAAGAGACTAGTTTAAGTATGAATTATTATCGCATTTTTTTCAGAAAAAAATCATTGATTTTGTTTTTTTTTTAGATGTACCCAGTAGGAATAGAAAATCCGGTGGCATATTCAACTTTGATATAAAAACGTTAATTGTCTTGTTAGCATTGATAGTACTGTTAATTTTAAATGTTTTATTGTATTACAAATTGTGGTCGTTAGAGGAGAGTAGTCCGTATACGGTGTTAGATTTACATGTACTACAAAACCCTCCAAAATCTCATGATGAATGGATCAAATTGCTGCAACAGCAAGAGACATTGCATACAATTGAGGCACAAAAATGGCAAAAAGTATTAAGGAACTCCATACAACTGTTGCGGCAAGTAGAGGAATCTTTAAATGAATTACAACATTCTATACATCCAACGTACACAAATAAAATTGTATCCATTATAAAAAATGATGAAGAGAATGTTGGCGATTCGAAAGAATTGTAGTGTGATTAACTCTGTTTTTTCTCTGTTAATTTATTGTCAACTACGCACTGTGTTATTAAATTATTATAGATTTTATTATTGTTCCACTTTCAATATATTCTGAAATGATTAATTTGTTTTTTAATGAATCAACAATGTACCCTTAAACCAGTTTATTTCGTGTTCAAGGAGCGTTTTTTACAAGATTTCCTTAACAATATACATTTACTGTCTATTTATCTTCTGGTTTAGAGAAAACCAATGTATATCCACACTTTCCGCAATAGTGACGGTCCTCCATGGCGGCCATGAACACTCCAGCACCGCATTGTTCAGCTGGACATTCGCGTCTCAATCTGTGGATTTTTCCGTTCTCGTCAACCTGCAAAAACCAAAAATTCATACTTACAATTTAACAAAAAAATGCACATTTCTAGAACTCACTTTATAAAACTTCAATACGGCCAACTTCACCTTCTTCTTCTTATGTTTAATCTTTTTGGGTGTTGAGTAATTCTTCTTCTTACGCTTCTTAGCACCACCACGTAATCTCAACACCAAATGCAATGTTGACTCTTTTTGTATGTTGTAATCGGACAAAGTGCGTCCATCTTCCAACTGTTTACCAGCGAATATCAAACGTTGCTGATCGGGTGGAATGCCCTCCTTATCTTGGATTTTCGCTTTGACATTTTCGATTGTATCGGATGGTTCGACCTCAAGAGTGATGGTCTTGCCAGTAAGAGTTTTTACGAAGATCTGCATGCTGGAATTTTATCTGAAAACAAAACAAAAACCATAAAAAAATGGAAATTTAAACAGGAAATCGTTTAGGAAAAATGAAACATCAAAACTACGAAAAAACACATTTATTTAAACTAAAAGTACAGCATTAATACAGCCATCATTCTCCGGATTGTTGGTAACTTGTGCATATTTCCCCCATACAACTTTACCGGCTTGTGTAACCAACCCCAATTCAGAGATGTTCACTTCCAGCACTGTCCCCTTTGTTATGACACCTAAACTTGTAAACATTGCCGAACTGGGATTCTTCTTCACTCCAATTATCGGTAAATAGAATGTGGCTTTTAATTCTGGATGTGTAACGTGTGCTTTCTTAAATCTCAACGCCATCGGTCTTATAAAACGTTCAAATTTCGGTGGTTTTCTTGTGAAATTCTCACCAACAAACGTAACTTTGGTCACCATTCGTTTCCATGCTTTCCTTTTCGATTTGCCCGATTTCACAACTTTTAATACTTCTGCATCCGATTGGGCACGTACTTTCGGTATTGGAACGTCCCATTTGCCTGCTTTCTCTTTACGTTTCTGTTTAATCATGTTTGAGAGCACTTTCGCCCTGGATTGTACATCACGGTCCAATAAATACACCGGCAAAGCACCCTCGGCCACTTTTTCAGTGGTTTTCTTTGTCTTCTTCTCTTCATGTGCTTTGATTTTCTTTTTCATTTGGATTTTCTCATTGCGTCGCTCTTTGTTGAAGATCTTGGCTTTGATACCGCGCAGACTGCGTGCTGTTTGGGCCCGTTTGTGGGGCTCACGAGCCTCACGTTTACGTTTTCTTTCTTCATAGTCGAGACGACGACCGTGCAATTTACGGTGGCGTTCAATGTACTCGTTTTGTGGCATTCTGGTCTGGAATGAAGAATTAATTTGTAAACGTGCATAACCATATTCAAATTTGGTGGACAACTCTTCTTTGAATATGACTACAACACGTTGGAAAAATAAAACGTACTTACCTGTACAGAAAATTAGTACAATTTGACTAAACTAGTCATATTCAGAGAGGTTGCACCTCTTTAAAACTACAAACACTAATGAAATTTAAGGATACCATGTGGCCCCACATAAAACATGTTTTTTAATAAAAGTATTCACCGAGAGTTTAATATTCATCAAAATTATTACTTACGATGCTTAATTGAAGTTATTTGTCAAGTTTACAAATGAAAATCCGTTGAAAAAACTTATATTTTCTACGAAATTACGAAAATAATCATAACCCACCTTTTATTCCACCATGACACGCCGTGAAAAGAACTTGACAGAATGGCCGTCTTTCCGGCACCGATCGGACTACCAACATAAACATAATCCAAACACGAATTCCCCTAGTGGTGACATTTTGCTCTCAAGCAGTTTTGAGGTTAGATTTCTCAATAAACATTTCAATTTTCAATTAAAAAGTGATAATAATACTGGAATTAATTGACTACAATTATGCCTGGTTGGTACTATGATAAAAAAGAATTGAAAAACACACCATCAGCAGCAGATGGAATTGATTATAAGACTGAAATGCGTTATCGCAAAGAAGGTGAGTTACCAATTCTGTTGATGTAATAAAAAAAATGTTATTGAATACATTTTTTAGGTGCCCGATTTATTATCGACACTGGGGCCAAAATGGATTTAGGCTACAACACATCAGCAACCGGTGTTGTATATTTCCATCGATTTTACATGTTCCATTCGTTCAAACAGTTCCCAAGATACGTAACAGCTTGCTGTTGCCTGTTCCTAGCTGGTAAAGTAGAAGAAACTCCGAAAAAATGCAAAGATATCATCAAAACAGCACGTAGTTTGTTAAATGACCAAAAATTCGCAACATTCGGCGAAGATCCCAAAGAGGAAGTCATGACACTGGAGCGAATTTTACTGCAAACAATCAAGTTCGATTTACAAGTCGAACATCCCTACAATTATCTACTAAAATATGCCAAATGTTTAAAAGGGGACAAGACCAAGTTACAGAAAATGGTCCAAATGGCATGGACATTTGTCAACGACAGTTTATGCACCACTTTAGCACTGCAATGGGAACCGGAAATCATAGCAGTCGCTTTAATGTATTTGGCTGGAAAGTTGAGTCAATTCGAGGTGATCGATTGGGTGGGCCGGAGCCCGAAACACCTTCGATGGTGGGACATGTTCGTCGAAGATGTCACAATGGACCTTTTGGAGGACATTTGTCATCAAGTTTTAGACTTGTATTCCCAACCGACGTCCGAAAAGACACCGGACAGTCCACCACCACTGCCCCGGCCCGCTCAACAACCCACCACTCGACCGTCAAACGGCCAAGAGAAGACCTCTTCCCCCGATCAACCGCAGATGGTCAACACAAAGATCCCACCACCCTCCGACATACCGCCCTATCCATATCAGACGTTCACCGGTGGCCATCCGGTCGCCAGTTACGCCACACCGTTCCCAACAGCGATGGCTGCCCCGCCCGGACCGCCACACATGGCCGCACCGCCACCCGGGCCTCCACCGCCGCACATGGCCGCTCCACCGCCGACTGTGTTCCCGGCATACGGTCTACATCCGCCACCATTTCCACCCGTTGTGCCAGGAGCCACGTTCTATCATCAACCCACTCCACCGCCTCCAAATCAACCGCCACACAGACCATACTATCCACCGACGTAAAATAATCATATTTTATTTATGTAATTAGATTTAAAATCTATATTTTAATCATCTTTAAGTGTATAACTTAGAGCATTTGTAAATAAAGTCGAATATTTTCTATAAGAGTTTTTTGTAGAAAATGGCAGTGTATAAATATGTACATTCGTTTTTAAAATTGGTGCTATAACGTATAAGTACAGTTATTTAAAACAAATTGGCCCGACAGAGAAGCCAAACGCTTGATTCGGTTGTCCATAATCCACCGGGTAAAAATCAACAATTGGTAAACGGTCGGATTTTTTCGTACGAATTTCAAAGACAGTCTCACTTTTACTATTTCGGAATTTGCAGCCATCCTGCAGTACTGTCGGTTTTAATCCTTGATATGAGAATTCTTGTTTATTGTCCCCCAACAGTTTAATAGCAGTGTCAAATTTGTTCGTATCGGAATTGTACCAAGCGCCGGTATTTATGCAAGTGTACGTGAAATTCTGGTAGACTTCTTCAGATAGGAGTCGTAAGAACGTCATTTGTACCACACCAACCGTTTCGTAAGTAATCTAAAAATTTCATATTTGAATAAAACATTTTATGAAACGTACCTAATTAGTGATACTTTAAATCCTCCACGCAAATTCGAAAACCAGTCCCTTCGATTTCCTTCTTTCCGCCACGGAATATTCGGCATACTTGAACTGTGCACGTCTGGATACACACACGTTTCCCCCTCGGCGGTCATATTACAAAACACATAAATTGCGTCGTCTTTCATTCCCAAATTAGGATCAATCCAATACCAGCCTGGAATTAATTAAATGAAAAGGATTTTACACATTTATGGCTCTATTTACTTTACCGTTTGTAAATTGTGGATGCCCGTAAAATAAATCCCGACAAGAACGTACTGGATTCTCGCGTGTTCCCACCGGTTTTCTCGTCACTTCCAATTCTTGTCGCATTGAATAAATCGTACTGTACATATCGAGGAATTTTACGTTTAAATCGGTTTGTTGGGGATCGTTTGTAGTAGTTTCATCCTGTTTGGAGTCCACCACGTCCTCATATTCATTTCTAATTAAGTATAAAGTGTAATTTTTTTGTATATTTCTTTTTAAATAACAATACTAACATTAAATCTTCAACATTTCGTCTATTTCGAATTATTTCTTTTTGGAACAATAATTCTGGAGGTAAAAGAGGCATTTCCGCTGGAGGACCAGGCGGTCCAGCCGGTCCTGGAGGACCTGGTTCCCCTTTTAAGCCCGCTTGACCTTCGGATCCTTTTGGACCTGGTGGACCATCATTTCCAGGTGCACCAATTGGTCCTTCATTTCCTTTTAAACCTAATGGCCCTGGCGGTCCCTAAAATATCACTTTAATTTCGGTTTATTGAATAATTCATTTTTATTTACAGTATTGCCTTTTAATCCTTCAGGACCAGGCGGTCCAGTTTCACCTTTTTCCCCTTTTTCTCCATATTCTCCCTTGAGGCCAGTTAACCCGATTTCTCCACGGTGTCCTTTTGGTCCTCGTCGCCCTCTGTCCCCTTTTTGACCGGTTACACCACGTTCACCAGTTTTTCCAGGACTTCCAGGTTGTCCTGCTGCTCCGGGAGGCCCATTTTCCCCCTATTTATTTTATACTCATATTTAACAATAAAGAGATTGTTGAAAATTATTTACAGCTGGTCCGGGAGTGCCTCTGAGTCCAGGCAAACCTGGTGGACCTGGATTTCCCTGTGATCCTGGGATCCCTTGAACACCAGGTGCTCCAATTGGTCCAATATCCCCTTTTTCTCCTGGTAATCCCGTGCTGCCTTGTAAACCAGCCGGTCCTTCAGGTCCCTAGAAAATTTTCACTTAACAAATTAATTTTTTACAGATGTAAACAGAATTACTGGACGTCCTGGTGGCCCTACAGGACCGATTTTTCCCGGTATTCCAGTCTCTCCTGGTGGACCAGGTTCTCCTTGTTTGCCATCGCTTCCGTCATTGCCCGGTTCGCCCTTTAGGCCTGTTAAACCAGGCTCTCCGGGTGGACCAGGAAATCCAGACGGACCTGCAGATCCTTTTGCTCCTTCCGGACCAATCGGACCTCGAGGCCCTGGCGTTCCACTTGGACCCATTTTACCTTCTTCGCCTTTTTGTCCTTGAGCTCCACGTTCGCCCTATTTGAAACAATATTTAAATCTCTTCGTTTATTAAAAGAAATGTAAATATTTACGTCTCGCCCCGCTTCACCTGGAACTCCAGGTGGTCCTGGTGGACCGTCATTTCCTTTGGCGCCTTGTAATCCTTCCGGCCCAGGCGGACCCACTAAACCATCAACACCTTTCGGTCCTTTCTCGCCCATTTCACCAGGTATTCCTGGTGGACCTACTGGACCTTTTTGTCCGAAATCGCCTATTTCACCTTTCATGCCCGGTGGACCGGGTAAACCTTGTGGTCCCGCAGGACCAGCTGGCCCTGGCAGCCCTACACTACCCGATTCACCTTTTTGTCCTTGTCTACCGATTTCACCTGGTGGCCCCTTCTCACCAACTGGACCAATTGCACCAGGTTCTCCCCGTAATCCTTGTATGCCTGGATTTCCGACCGGTCCCTAAAAACGTTCATGAACATTTCTCTAAAAAACTAATTTATTTTAATTTTACAGGTTCTCCACGTGAGCCTTTAAATCCCTTTTCGCCCGGAGGTCCAATATCCCCTTTGTCTCCATCTTCGCCAGGTGGACCGACCGGTCCTGGAGCTCCAGGAAGTCCACGTAATCCTGGCAGACCGTCTCGTCCTGCTACGCCAGGTGGACCGGCATCGCCACGTTCTCCTTTTGTTCCACCGGCACCGGGTGGACCAGGAGGACCATTTCTGCCCTCTGGACCAGGTGCACCTTCTTGTCCTGGTTCTCCTTGTTGCCCTTTATCACCTGTTGGTCCTATGTTGCCAATCGGTCCTGTATCGCCTTTCAAACCTTGCGCTCCCTTAAGAATAAAATCATTCTTTATAGAGATGGGGATTCTCTTGAAAAGTATCGATTCTTCCAATCGATTGAAAATTTTAACAAAGAAATCGATCCGAGTGTTAATCGTTTTCGTTTCTAATAAAATCGAACTTTTCGAATCGACTTTTTTAGAACATTTTTTAAAATAATGTTGCTTACAACTCAAAATAAGGGTTCCATGTTGAATAAAATGATTTATAAAATAAATGAAACGGAAATATGATATAAAAGTACGGGGAAGACGGGAAAAACACCTCTGAAAGTCTTTTTTAAAATTAAAAAGTCTACTTTTTTTTATAATTATAGACATATTATTTAAGAAAAAATTAAAAATAATTGTGAAATTTAATATTTTGAAGAAAAACGATAACCGGAAGTTAATAAAACAATTTTTTCGATTTCCTCACCACTAAAATATCGTAATTTTTGAGACAAAAAATTGATATTTAAAAAAATGGATTAAGAATCGCCCTCTCTAATTCTTTAGTAACTTCAATCACTTTTATTTTAAATTTTTAGTTTATAATGTATATTTCGTTACCGGAATTCCAGTTGCTCCCTTTTCTCCTGGAAATCCTGGCAAACCAGGCATTCCCGGTGTGCCAGGCTTACCAGACGGTCCAATTGGGCCTGGGGCTCCTTCTTTTCCAGCGTCACCAGGTACTCCAGTTTCTCCTGGAGGTCCAGGTGGGCCTGGAGTGCCTGGTTCTCCCACAGGCCCTGGCTCACCAATCGATCCTTGAGGACCAATCACGCCAGGCTGTCCAACAGCTCCAACTTTTCCTGGTTCTCCCTAAATATTAAAAAAAAAAAAACACACAAAACTCTTTTATTTTATGTAATTTTTCTTAATTTTACCGGAGGTCCTCTTTCACCGGGTAAACCGGGTAGTCCATCTTTCCCATTAAATCCAGGCGATCCTGGTGGACCACTAAAACCTCTTGGTCCTTCTAGACCCGGTAAACCAATTTCTCCTTGCGCTCCAGGTGGTCCTGGTTGCCCAGTATCACCTTTCGCTCCTTGTAAGCCAATAGAACCACGACGTCCTCTTGTTCCTCGAAATCCTCTCGGCCCGGTTTCACCTCTTTCACCTTGTGCACCCGTATTACCCTGCAGACATTCATTTTTTAACATAAAATCCTTTAAAAACAATAATTTTGATTACTCTTTCGCCTTTTTCTCCAGGTGATCCAATTTTTCCAGTCGCTCCTTTATCACCTTTATCTCCACTAGCGCCTGGATAACCAGCAAAACCTTGAGCTCCTTGTTTTCCTTTCTCCCCAGGTGGTCCAATGTCTCCAGCTTCACCTCTCGGTCCGTCAAAACCCTAAACCCACCAACTTTATTTCTTTCTCTTTTTTCATGATTAAATTTTTTTACTTTAGGTCCTTCAATCCCCTCCAACCCCGGCACACCAATCGGACCTTGTAGTCCTCCATCTCCCTTATTCCCCGGTTCTCCCTTTTCACCATCCAGTCCTCTGTCCCCTTTCTCTCCCTTTTCACCCAAACTACCACGTTTTCCTTCATCACCTTTCACACCTCTAGCGCCCGGAAATCCAATCGGTCCTTGAGGTCCTTGCACTCCTTGCTCTCCTTTCGCTCCCGGCATACCTGGATTCCCATTACTGCCCGGCAAACCTTCAGCACCAGGTAATCCCGGCAATCCCGACTTCCCTTGCGGTCCCTAATTAAACACTTTACTAATCAACCTACGACTAGAAGATTTTCTTTATTTTACAGCAACTCCAGGCGGTCCTAGCAATCCTTGAGGTCCTGGTGGTCCAATTGCACCTTGTGGTCCAGGTTGTCCAGGTGCACCAGGCTGTCCAGCTGGACCAGGATGCCCTTTACTCCCCGGAGCACCTTCATTCCCAGGTATTCCTGGTGGACCGGACAATCCAGGTATCCCTCTTGGTCCTGTAAATCCTCTCGGGCCCTACACACAAATCTTTTACCGTTTCTATGCAAAAAACAAACAGATTCAATCAAACCATTTCTCCTGGCTGTCCAGGTACACCGGGCGGTCCATCTTCACCGGGCATCCCTTCATGTCCTTGTTGTCCTTGCTCTCCCGGCTGCCCAGTTGCACCTCTCTCCCCTTTATCGCCCGGTAAACCTGGCAATCCAATCAATCCCTGCTCTCCCTTAACACCGGGCAATCCAGTCACACCCCGATCACCATCTCTTCCAGCACGTCCTCGTCGCCCTTCTCGTCCAGGACTCCCACTATGCCCTCTAACTCCCATCGGACCCTTAAAAGTCCACCGACATATTATTAAGTTGAATTCATATAACATATTAAATTAAAGTTATACCGGCTCGCCAATCTCGCCCGGTTCCCCTTTAATGCCTTCAGATCCAGGCGGTCCTTGCGGACCTGGGACTCCAGTAAGCCCCATCGGACCCTCAATACCCCGCATGGCCATCTTTAATAAAGTTTCAAACAACTGGTTATATAATTAAAACACAAACAAATTAAATGCCATTTATTACCATATGTTGTGATAACAATTGCCTAAATGATTCAGCTTGGGCGTCCGGCCCTTTTTCGTTCCCTTGAGCATTTAACTGAATAATCATTGAATTCATTATACATATACATATACAAAGTTTAAGGAAAATATTTGTACTTACTGGAATCATGAAAACATGGCCTGGTGGGCCCGGTATGCCCACACTACCCGCCAAACCGTTCCTGCCAGTGTCTCCTTTCGGACCGGGAGGACCGCGCTCTCCAGGCGGTCCAGGGTATCCTCTAGGGCCTGGCGGACCCCGATTTGTATAGTCAAACGACACATTCCGTTCCAAGTAAGTCTCATAGTTAATTGTCGTGACTTCGTCAAAGGAGCCAGTCGTGTTTACATCTGGCTCGATATAATCTACATTCGAACTTTCATTAATGTTTTCCTCCACTGTTTGTTCGGTTTGATTGAATTCTTTTCGTTCACTGTCTATTTGATTGAATCACTCGCTTAAAATACTATTTACACGATCATTTCAATACATTACCAATATCGCCTCGTATTTGATTCGACAAATTCGAAACAATTCCACAATCGAGTGCATACTTTTCGCATAATTCATATGCTGCATCCGGAAACGATGCAATTTGCACCAATTGCAAATCACCCTTAAATAAATATGCCCACATTTAATTAAATAGATTTAAAGGGTACATTTAAAATTACATTGAAAAATCCATCAGTGTCAAGTTGATAACCAATATTAATTATTCCTTGAGTACTTAATTTCGATGTGACCTCTCTGGCTAATGATTTAGAAATCGTATCGTGACAATCGAGGATAAGTGTGACCGAATTGCCCTTAAAACTGAATCCGATCCGGTGCCATCTACAAATCGTTAATTAAACGATTAATTTTCGAAATAAATTCGAGGGTAGTCAGGTGCAGTAATACTTGAAAATAATGCACACAGGACGTAATATTTTGTAATATAGAGACAATAACGAGTTGACTATAGTTGTAAAGTTTATAATGAAGCGATTATTTCATTTTATGAGGGGATAATATAGTTTAGTTTGAAGTATGTTGTTGAGCAAATTATACACTAATTTAATTCCATTGGTAATTCGCTATTTTAACTTTCCCACCACTTTCTCCAAAGAGTAAATAGAGTGGAAAATTGCCGTTTATTTATTAGATAAACATATTGAGTAGTAAACGACTTAATAGACAATAAAAAGAGCGCTTTTTATGTGCCTTACTTGCCATCATCCACGGACACACCAAACGAAATCAAATTCCCCACCTCCGGTTTCTCGTCCACATCCTCATAATAAACGCTCACATCTCGTCCCACACTCACCACCAACTGTTCATCCCCTTCTTCACTGTACAATGTGAACAGTGCGTTGGTTTCACCTGAAATTTTCCGGTAAGTTTTTTTTTTCTTCGAAGCAAAATGGATTTACAACCTGCATTCGAACGGACAACAAGGAGAATAGAAAAATCCGTTGGAAAACCGTTTGGAAAATAATCGCTTGTACTTAACGAAATTTGTGCACGTTCATTTAATCTATATGCCCAATCGGTTTGTAGCGGTTCTCTTTCGGATGTGCTGTTCAAACATCGGCCGAGTATACGGAGGACGCCCATCGGCTCCGACCATAAATTTGCCCCTTTGATTAGGTCAACTATTTGGACATCTACAAACCAATCGATTTTCATTAACATTGTGTTAGCGTGTTAGATGATCAACGATATATTGACCTAATTTTATTAGGAATACCGAAATGATTTTTTAAGTGGATCGCTTTTCAAAGTGCTTTCACCTTTTCTTACCATTTTGTGCGTCTATCAGCCATGGGACGAAAATCACACTTAAATATAAACTTAATTCCACTCTAGTCCACATGAACATTGTTCACTTTTTTTGTTATACTGAAAATCACCACCATTCCATATCCAACTTTACACAAAGTAATCTAATGAAAAGTTTCACAATGAAAAATTTCGTTTAATCAAAAACCTACAAGCAAGCACCTAATGAGGGTGATGTTTAATTTTTATTGTTGTTACAACAGAGACAGTAAGAGAGTAGAATATTTATTTTTTGCGCTGTGTTTATGTTTGAAAAATCTAATTTACTGCAACACGGATGTGTATAAAAATGGGTGTTAAAAGTGCCGTCACAAACGTAAAAAAAACTCATCAAGCTCTTTTAATCAGTTTGGCCTTTGTTGTAAGGTATACAGCAATTTAATGCGATTTTTCAAAATTATACGTCTTTTTGGGGGATGAACGAAAGAACAAGGAAGCTCGTTAAATAAGCATTTGCATCATTTTGCACGTGTCTCGTCTCAGTAAGGTCGTAAATAATCCAAACTTGGTTTTTTGAAGATTCAAATTTTATTTTGTTTAATTTTCCCGCTTCTCTTAAAAAATACGGTGAGCATCTGCTCGTTTTGGTTTGTATGAAAATATGTATAACCGCTTAAAATGGATTAATAAATACCTTTTTCTCGGTTAGGAACCGTTTATTTAGTTGTGTAGGCGATTTCCGAGTATATATTTGCATTAAAAGCTCAAACCGCCCCCTGGAAAATGCCTTCATCCGATCATACATCTTTTATGTACTTGTTATAAATTTGACAAACTTGAAGGGTTCTATGCCTTTTTATAATACGTGTCGGGTTTAAACAATCTCTTATACCTAAACAAATTCGCTTTTCACATAAAAATCTCTATATAATAAAACTAGCGCGTGTAATAGTAAAACGCAAATCGTTTTTGAAAAAAATTGCATCATGCTTTTAAGCGCGTGTGTCACTTTTCCACCTGTCTCGTGAAATATTAAAATTAATCTTTTTCCAAGTTGTGTGCACGACCAAAGCATTATCTTAATTGTGTGGGAAAAGCTTTCAAGACGATCTTCTTTGAAGTTTCTTACTTGATAAGCATATATTAATAGAAACCATCGACGATAGAGAAGCGATGGACGGTAGTGTGTGCGGTAAATGAGTTGTCGATAATGTGATAGCAAGGAAAGAATCGCGTATTCACCTATTTTACAGTCTCACACATTTTCATGATTGATGATTCCCGTTGCTTTGTTGGAAAAGTGCAACGACCACCGAAATACAAGGAAATCTTGTCCAGCGTAAACAATTTAATCCAGTTATGGGGGCCTTAATGAAAATTGAACATACGTAAACAATTTTAATTTGATTTAATTGGATATACACAGTCTTCAATAACGCGGTTGTTATAAATCGAGGGATTTTCAAATCAAGTATTTCACACAATAATTGGATGCTATCAATCAAAATAAAAATCCCACCGTACACAAATTACGATAACAGAAGTGTTTTTTTCATTAACGTTCTACTAGATTTTATTAAATGTAGCCACTTCACTTATTGTGTCTAATTAATGCCAATTGCGCTTTGAAATGTGTTTAACAGACACAAAAACATTACCATAATTTATTTAATAGATTTGTATAGTAGGAAGAGATTGGGAATGTTATAAATAGAGTACACAGAAGGATGTACTCGAAATACAGGAAGTTGCATACTAAAAATCCTTATTTCAGCCTTTATTATCCTTTTTCCTATTTGAAATTTATATTACTAGAAAGAGTTTTTCTATATTTTACCTTTACTGAGGCACGGGGATTATTAACAGTCGCTTTCAAGTGTTTACATTTTTGTAATAAATTGACTGAAATCGAATTTTACTTACAGATAGAAACTGATTAATTTCGTTTTGGGTTTTAATTAATTTTTTCACTGATCGAAAACTATTCAATTATAAATTTTATATGATAAATAGAAAAAGCATCACACAAGCAACACACTGGGATTTAATTACTGTCCTAGTGGACACTATAAACTAAATAAAGACTATTAGATCTTTTAAAGAGCAGGGAGAAGAGGAGTATTTGATTAATTTTTTTCCCAAGTCTTGTGGCCAACATAGGCGCCGATTAAAGGGGCGTTTGTTTATTGCAAGTAGTTGACAAGGTTTTTATGAGCGGTACACAGTGAATGAGTCTTTGCTGTCTTACATAAAAAGTGGACAAAGGGCCATTTGATGAAATAATTGTGTTTGTCATTGCATCGATTTATTGCTAGATAAATTGTATTCTAATCGTGTTATAGATATTGGGAACGCCGCCTCTGGTCTCTATAATAATGTGTTTTACTCATTGATGACGCTTGCCTCTCTAAGTTCCCGTTTCCATATGGAAAATCAGTTGGATTACGTAATTTGCTTGCAATCTGAGTTTGTTGACATTTAAATTATTCAGGATTTTTGCCTAGAAGCTAGAGTTTTTCTTTAAATATCATTGAAGAGAAAAAATTGGCTAGAAATTTACTATAAAGAATCCAATTAATTTTCGGAGGGTTAAAATGCGCCCACGATGTAATCTTGAAAACGTTCTGCATAAAATTGTAATATGTTTAAAAACAATGTTCAATTACGTTCTAATCTATTTGTATGTACATTTTTATGAGTTTGGTTTTATTCAATATTCGGATATTTATTGGAAATTTATGTTTATTGATAGAGAAATTCACACAATTAAAACAAATCGTAAAACGGGGAAATTAGCCAAAAATTCAAATTCAATTCCGGTTTAGTTTATGTGCTTTGAATCGATTTTATGGCAATTTTCACGCTTTCTCCAACAAATAGTGAATCTAAGCCCTTATTTAGAGTTTCAATAATTGTACAACATTGTGGTTGCTTAAAAGTTTGTTGATTCTAGCAATTAACAATGTTTAGTCCTAATTAAGTAAATGATGTAAATGTGATGTAATTTTAATGAGTACGAGAGCCCTTTAGACTGTTTTCTGTGGCATATTTAAATAATTTAATTGCTGCACCATTTTCCATATAATATTTGGGCTCGTTAAAGTGCATTTCGGATGAATGGCACAATGTAAATGTCGTTAAAGGTGTAAATTGTCCTTCAATTCATCTGACATGTATTTATACAATATTGATTAATCTTAATATAATAAATAAGGCAGAAATCGAAGTGGAACAAGCAAGATACAACGTTGATGATGATGAAAACATCACCTTTAAACTGTTTTCAGGATAGATAAAGAAAAAATGTGTGCATTATTTCACACGGAAAATGGATTGATTAAACTTAAAAGGGAAATTTACTCGTCCAACATTAATTCCATCATTTGTACGTACCTTTAAACTTTTAGAGAGAGAGATGTTCATGGAATTTTTTTTATTTTCACAAAGAGCTTGAAATTCTTTTAACAAGTTTGGCCATTGAAAACTAACTCTCAATGCTATAACTGATGGTTGTTTAATTTTTATTGCTTTTGTTGCGTTAACCTTTGTCGATTTTTCGTTCACCGAATGGAAACATATTTTTTTAAGGAATAATAAACACTTGTTTCAAAAATTTTTTTCACAAATTCTACATATTTTATTCACACTTTAGATAATTTCTATATTTTACAAATATTTAAGAAATGGTAAAATTAATTGAAATAAAACATATAACATGCACTTATGTAATTTATTGCACATTCTGCTTATATATTTATATTTTCTTTACATAAACTTTCCTATATATTGCAACGTAAAGTTTTATAAGAATCTGCAGTCTTTTTTTATTTAAATAAGTTTTCTTTTATTTTATGTACAGACCAATGAGAAAACTATTTAATTTTTTTGTTAATCAAACATCAAATTAGCAGATTGAATTTTTATGTCGAAAGATGTGCTCAAAATCTATACTAGAATAGGCCATTGATTCGAACAGAAGCGCAAAGAGTAATAATTTTCGCAATGGTCTTTAGATACAATATATGTTTATAAATAAATTTGATTTTTTCTTTTGTAGGTACGTTCCAGTTTATAAAATCAGTTGCTTTTTAGCCCCACCTCAACGGTTGCCCCAACATTCTTCTGTTGTGTTTTTGCATGTCCAATTCGGGGGGCAGATTGGCGGATCGAATTGGTGTCCTGCTAAGGCCCATATTACTAATCGGAGTCCAACGTGCAAACATCGACATTGCCTTCTTTTTCTGCGGCGGTAGCAGGACTACGTAATAATCTGCTGTTTCTGGAAAATTGGAAAATTATACAGTCGCATTTAAATGAGTTATTAAGATTTGTTAACAAGAACCCCATCACTTTTCGACACAATTTCAATTAGATGCAGGGTTAAAAGATTTGTAAGTATTGTTTTTTATGGAGTGGACGTGAGAGTAATTCACATCCACTAAAGAAGATGAAATTTGCATCAGGTAATAAAACCGCAACGTTTCTCTCACATTTTGTTTTAATTAATTCTTTTACAAAAAAAATGTGCAACATTATTTTCCCTCCTATGAAAAAATGAAAAATTTCCCATGGGAATTTCTAATGGTCTAAATGTTTTCGTTTTTTATTAAAGTTTGGCATCGTTTGATCTTTTCGTATAACAAGGAAAAAATCATTACCTTTGTTATATGTTAGTGGATCGCTGGCAGGAATTCGGCGGTATTTATCTGCTGAAATGTCTTCATTATATCCTACCAAATCGGTGATTGTTTGGCCCCAAAGTGGTCCTTCTTTGGGCTCTTCGACTGGTCGCGAAAGTACACCAAAAATGAGCACGTAGTACGAGACCATTATAATCTTTATCATTCGCCACATTCTGTCAAAAGAACAAAGAAAAAAGAAACGATATAAAATAATAATCAGTGGACTCGAGAAAGTCGGATTTTTATTGTATTGTTTGATATTAATGGGATTTTCTCGTTGGATATGAAACTAGATGGAAGAATTATATTTTTATATAGTCGAATCGAGCACAGTTCTGTAATTTGATTAATTTTACCTATAGTGTTAGTTAATTTAAAAGGGCCGACCTTGTTAGTGATATGAAAGAGTGGCTCGATATAATAATTTTTAAGTCGTTCGTGCTTAATGGAATTTAAAGATGTCACAAATAAGCGCGTCCCTTTTATTCTGCCATAAAAGTGGAGACCACGCTTTCAATTTAGATATCCACTGCAACACCTGCCATGTAAAATTAAATTGAATATTGTATAGTTAAATAAAATCGATGAATATCCAAGAATATTGTGTAATAAGGGGGGAAATAAATATTTTTCTGTGGTCAGATACAATAACGAATCAATTTGTCAAATGCAGAGAAGGCGAAATAAAAAAATTAACCAACATCACATGTCCATACAATTTTCAATGGGATGTTGTAGTACTTGATGAACAACAATTCACACACCAACTGCTGAGAACAATAATATCCACACTTCAGTCATTAATGTCCTATTTACGAACATTTCAATTAGCGCAATATTTTCAATTGTGTTTAGAGAAAAAATAAAACTGAAGGGAAAGAAAATCGCTTTTTTCTGTGGGATTATTATTTATAGGAAATTGGTGATAATTAACTTTTGATTCGTGTTTTGTGTGCTTATTGGAACAACTTTTCACTTTGTTGCCTGATATTTCAGTCAACAAGTTGTAAAAGTCTAAAGTGGAAAATTAAATGTCCAATAAAATTCATGTCAAATAATGTATACGCAATTTTCGCTACTCGATATTTTATTTACAACAAATAATCTAGGAAGAAGGTAAAAAATTGTATAAGCGAGGATTTTGTATAGATTTGATTCGAGTTGAATTTTATTTTTTCATCAAAAGCATATAAGCGAGTTCTGGAGCTCTTTTTAGTAATAAAATTACCCCTAGGTACATGTAAGATCTTCAATCTCATTATAAAATGTGTACATGATATTAATCTCATTGTTTGTTCATTTTACGAGTTATTTTGTGAATTATTTCTGAAACTCTTTATTTGAAATTGAATTTGAAAAGGGAGAGAAACGGAATATTTAATAACATTAAAATTGATGAATAATTAAAATTATTTATTCGAAATTTGAAATGAAAACATTTGCGGTAGGCGATTGAATTATTTTGACATTTACACAAGAAAATATTTACATTATGTCATTTTTAACAATTTTTTACATTTATTTCAACATTTTTCACATTTGTGCCACTTTTGAAGTGGCCAAATTGACCGACAATGAATTTAATACGAAAATTACTAAACCCGAAATGGCATTAGTCTTGTTCTATGTACCCTGGTGTGGTCATTGTAAAAGTTTCACACCGCAATTTAATGAAGCAGCCAGTAAATTAGCCACAGATTATCCAAATATTTCCCTGTTAAAAGTGGATTGCGAGAATGACGGTAGAAAAGCATGCGAAGAAAACGCGATCACCGGTTATCCAACATTGAAACTCTTCCGTAATGGGAAATTGTTGAAGGAATACGACGGTGGAATGAGGAGCGATGAGATTGTTGATTATATGAAGGCCCAAGTGGGGCCCAGTTCGGAACAATTGGAAGACCACAACGATTTCAATGAGTTTTTGAGCAGAGATGGTGAAGATGTACGTTTGGTGGGCTTTTTCGATACAGATGACGAGTTGAAATCCGCTTACTTTCATATTGCTGATGAAATGCGAGGTAAATGCCGATTTGGACACACTTTTGATAAGGATTTAATGCGGACACATGGCGTTCAAGATGGTGTGGTCATGTTTAACGCTGCTTTTTTAGGGAATAATGTGATTATTGGTGTGGGGTTATTAATATTCGCGTTAAATTCACTTAACGGATGGTAAATGTGATTAAAGGGCTAGACAAACACATTTTTGTGTAAAAACGTAATTAATAGTCAATAAAAATGTCTATCGAGTTGTACATTTTTTTTCTGAGAGAAAAAGCTCGTTAATCAACGAATTGTTCTGAAATTTTGTGATACACTTCGTGAATGTGATTTATGTATCTTATTTATCTACTAGTTGTCTATTATACATCAAGCCCCATTTACTTACGCAACAATAAGTCTTGTTATCTATGACGTTATAATGCTAGAAAATGTAAAATGCCTACGCATATTTAGACTTACATTATTAAATAACAAACTTGTAATGAAAAATTCCACTTTTTATTTGCCAGTAAATTTGTTTCAGTTTTATAGTCGGAAATATTATTCATAAATAGGTTTTAAAATTCAAGTTTAGAACGAATAAAAGGGGGTGCATTTTTATGGATACTCTGCGAAATATCAAGTATAGATAGTTTAATTAATTCTTGTGAAAAAAACACGATTTTATTGGAGGCAATTTACTTTTTTAATATAATTTTATTGTATGCATGTTTCGATCATGTCAAGTGCACGATTTGCGAGATGAAGTTGATTGATTTAAATAAAAATTGTTGTAATTATCAGTGATGAGAGTTTTTGAGCGGATCTTTTGTAAAATCTAATTTCGCAAAGTATCATGAACATTTCGTTAATTTGTATAATACTTTAAGCGTTTAAACGGTAATTATTTGAGTTGAAAGAACACAATTTCCTAGTGGATTTGTGTATAAATGTAAGTTGAATCTTTTACAACAGCCTCTCGTATGCCAATTAGTAGAGCGAACACTCGACAAAATCCTAAGCATTTTTGTATCTCGTTTGCATTCATATTTTATTTAATAATCCCTAAATGAAATGCATTTTTAAACAATACAATAGTTTAATTATTTCATTATTAATTTATACTTTTAAAAGCTTTTAAATTAAATATATTGTTTGGTGAAATGCACTTTCATTTCCATGTCCGTTAAAATTTCTCAATTATTACATTGAAAAAGGGTCCGTTTTTACTGCTCCTTTTCCCTTAATTGAAACAACAAGTGAATAAGGCACGTGTATTTTATGAAGTAGAACGGAATTTTTTTAGGGTGCACAACTTATCGCATTAATTACACCCACATATCAATGTTTATTGCACGATTGTTTCTATTAACTAATTACTTTATTACTCAATTCCAATTCAGTTTGGGGAAAATTGAAAGAGTTTTTTTTCTTTGTATGTGTGGGTTGGAAAACATTAAATGAATATGCATTTATAATTGAAAAATTACTCTACTCTATTGATTAAGCTGTTTTAATAATAAAAATTCAAGGTGCTCTAAATTGCGATTAGGTCAAAGTGATTCAAATGAAATTGAGTATACGTATGAATTTTTAATGAAAATTTCGCATGTAGAAAAGGATTTGTGTGCCCTTTTCGAAAGTTGCACGCAAATTTGTAAAACGAGGGCGAGAACGTTATAAATACTTGTATTTATCATGCCTTCCCATTGACCAATTCCTTATTAAATTTGTTATTAGAATATAAAATGTACTCACTTTTTAGATGTTTTGTTAAAAAGTGTGTTGTTCCTGCTTCTTCCCACTGTCTACTTGGGTGTCGTGTTCTTAAATGGATGTTAATAAGAAAATTTCAATTTTCGTCCGTCACACAACACCACCAGAATATTACTAGCACCATCTGCAAACACCGAAATATTCAAACTTCTGTAGGTACTACTGATGCTGTGTATGAAATGGAAGTTTTGATAGGATATGCGGACTTGTTGCACACCTTTGTGAAAAATTCGACTTACTATCAAAACTCATTTCCCCCACCTGTTTGAATTTCACCCCCTACTTTATCATTTCGCTTGATGGTTGGTGGAGAGAGCGTGTTTTTTTCCTGTAAGGAAAATCAACGGACAGCAGACGTTTATGAAAAACTTTGGACAAGTCGACATTCATTCTTTTATCGTAAGTAATACAGCCAGGGTGGTGTGTGGGCGGTTTCCTAACACTTTGTTAATGTTAATTTGCGTATTTTTCATATTCGGGTGTAGAAAAGTTCACGAAACTTTACAGTCGCGGTTATTTTTTTGGCGGGTTTTTACTCATTAACAGTCACGAAATATATCATTGCGTTTTCAAACTGATTTACGCTTGTAATTAGTGTTATGTGCAGTTCATTTATGCAAATTTTCTTTGTTTTGGATGATGGCTTTATTTGGGTGGGAATGTGGAAAACTTTTCCAAAGTTCTAGACAAAATACTGAAAAATTGTTCTATTTTTAAACTAATTAGGGTTTAATTTTGTGTCGTGCTAAAAATAAATTTAATGATTTTATGAATTTTCCCTTAGGGTAGCATTTTTTCAAATTTTTAAACCTGTTCTTAGACCAACTGCATAAAACCAAAATCCCCATTTTCATCTAAGGGCTCTGAATCTGACTTCACGTTTGTTTTGGTTTCATTCGTAGAAACGTAAACTAAAAACCCTTTTTATAGATAAAATAATTAGAAAATGGAAATTGTAATGGATTTTTGTCGACTTTGTCAAGCAAAACGCGGGTCTATCCCGATTAAATCCGATTTGAATATCATTGAAGCGATTTCCAAAATTGGAGATATAAATGTAATCTGTTTTGGTTTTGCCCTTTTGGGGCTTTTTCTAAAAGGTTTTTTATCTTTAGGTAAACGATGAATCTTCTCCGCTCCTTCCACCAAATATTTGCACAGACTGTGATTTACAAATAAAGGAAATAAACGATTTTATTGGAAATATAAGCAAAGTAGATAAAAAGTTACGAAGTATATTGATCTATCAACAAGAAAATCAGACAATTTCCTTAAGTCCAAGTAATGAAAAAGACATTTTACAAGATAAAAATGAAAAAACCGACCATAAATGCGATAAATTTTATAATGAAGGCTTGTTTGAATGTGAAATATGCCAGAAGAAATTTAAAGCGAAATCTAATTTAAGAATACATGTAAAAACACACAGTGTAGGCTTCAACTGTACCAGAGAAGAATGTAACAAAGTTTTTACATCATCTTATGCCCTAAAAATACACATTATGTACGATCATGACGGAAACCAGCGATATTTATGCGTTATTTGCGGTAACTTGAAAGTTATTCCAATTATGTGCGCTAATAAAAAAATGTTTAATGTTTAAGGGAAAAAGTTTAATACGAAAAACTCTTTAAACTGTCATGAAAAAATTCACTTGGATGTGAAGGAATACAGCTGTAAATTGTGTAATATAAACTTTTCGGTAAGAAGTAATTTGCGAGCGCACGAGAAGAAGCATCATGAAGGCGTCCGATTTTACTGTTCCAAATGCTCCAAGTGTTTTATAACAAAGTGTAGTTTAGATCGACATGAGAAGATACATGCTGGAGTTAAGGAATACACGTGCAATTTGTGTCCAAGTGCTTTTTACACGAACAAGGAACTTGTAAAACATAAACGGTATCATGAGGTTCGTATTATTACTATGAATTTGCCGCCAAACCGACATCTTGTTTGGCTTAGTTATTTTTGTTTTGTAACTGAAAAATCGAAACTGTTTGACAGTTTGTGATTGAGGTTAACTTCTTGGGGGTTGTTTTTTGCATTTTCACCCCATCACAATGGCAGACGAGAACGATAATAGCGAAAAAATGGACGGAGAGCCAATTAAGAATGAGAAAATGTTTACATTAAAGAAATGGAATGCAGTCGCCATGTGGAGTTGGGATGTTGAATGTGACACTTGTGCAATTTGTCGTGTCCAAGTGATGGACGCCTGTTTAAGGTGTCAAGCCGAAAGTAAAAAAGACTCTTACGGCAAACAGGACTGTGTTGTTGTATGGGGTGAATGCAATCATTCCTTTCATTATTGTTGTATGTCTTTGTGGGTTAAGCAGAACAATAGATGTCCCTTGTGTCAACAAGAGTGGTCGATTCAGCGAATGGGCAAATAATGGTTCTACACTTTCATTTCTCAAGTGTTTTTCATTTATAGTAATGTGTTGTTTTTGTTTTGATTGCAGGGTATCCGTCAGCACAAGTGCGATCACTGTTATAAGACATTTTTCGAAAGGCATCATTTAGTTGTACATTTAAGGAGTCATACTGGCGAAAGACCATATGAATGTAAAGTGCCTGGCTGTGGTAAATCGTTTATGGATAGTCAAAAGTTAAAGAGGCACCATTTGGCAAGGCATTCTACAGAGGGTTGAATTTCTATCGTGATTTGTTTTATACTTTATAGCAATAAATCTATTTATATCCAAAGCAGGTTTTTTCAGTTAAAATGACATGGTATGCTTATACCATTCGATTCAGAATTAAACTATCTATCGAACAAGATAAAAAAATACAGAGTGTTCCATTTGAAATAAGAAAGTTATTCTACTTTAAAGATACTGCAATGTAACTGGTTATAACAACACCCTGTATAATCAGAAATCCAAAACCAATTAGACAGTCTTGTAGCTGAGCTTTCTGACTACCTTCGGCCCAAATTTCAGCTTAATATCTTTATTCTGACTCATGTTACAATTTTTTTGGTAAAACACTGCAAAAGCCAAATTTTGATATAAAATAATTATTTTCTCAAAAACTGTCAATTTTGGAGATATGGTACCTTACATAAAGTCACATCAAAATTTGACAAGGAATTCAAAAATGCAATAAAAAATGGGGTGTATCATTTAAAATAGCAAAGTTAGTGTCGACTTCTGGTATAACCGAAAGTGCCACCATTTTAAAAATATTTTAGATCGATCATCCCCTTAGATGGATAACGCTTATTGCCAAAATTTCAAGCCTCTAGCATCTACCGTTTTCGAGATATCTATGCCGCTCGGTTTGAAACTGAAGACCCTGTATAGTATTCAAATTTCAAAGCTTTGCTGGTTGCCAATCTTTAACTAATTTAAATTGTACAGAAAGAGAATACCAAAAAAACTCAGAAAGACTGTTCATAAATTTCGATTTAGATATGGTTTTAAAATGTCTTTTGATAGGAAAATTTATGTTTTATGTAGTAATAAAGATATCGATCATATTTATACTGAGAGTTCAAACTTTAATACTAATTTGAACGAATTTTCGGAAAATCCATGGAAAACTGCATTTCAAATTGTCCATAAAGCAAAAAAACTTTACAAAATTCACTTTTATTGAACATGAAATAAAAACTTCCACCTTGATGATTAATGATGATTGCAATACGTTCTCATTAAAATGAACCACTTGCTGATGCTGTGTTTTGTATGACAATAATTTAAAATGATCGTAATAGAGAGAACCTGTCCATCCCACACATGCACACAGGTAACCAAATAGAAGAGAGGACGTGCGGAGAGTGAAAGTGTCCCCCCATATTTTCTGTGCATGTATGTGTTGTCCGCGGATCGTTAGTGTTATAACCGCGAAGGCCGATCTATCGGCGAGGACCCTCGGTCCATAATACAAACCAGCGTAAGATGTGCTGTTGGTTCAGTTGGCCACCAAACAAATTGTAATAATGCCACCACTTCCTGAGCAAAGCGCGCCACAATAAAAAGACGAAAAGTGAAAGGGGTGGAATTTCATGTGCGCGTCTTCAATTGTGCCTGACGTTGACCGCTTCCGAGCCTCAGTTTCCGCATAAACACTCTTCGAATGCACATGTGCTCCGTTTAAAATAACAGAGAGTGGTGTTATTCTTGTAAGTAGTTTGCAATTTGTTATTTTTTCGCGGTCTGTGTTACTATGTCAGGGTTTTGCGCCTTTTTGGACAACATTCAAATGTAAGTTTTTCTTTTAAATGCTCGTTGGTTTGTAGAGTTTCTAATTTATGAACATATTTCAATAGATTATTCAGTTTTTTAGTAATGCTCTACCTCCGCAGTAAAAATTTTCACAATTTTTCATCTTTTTTTCTGTATACATTTGAATCATTTCGACCGTTTTTGGTGTATTGAAGGCCAGCGCGCGAAAAAAGCACCAAGTCGTTTTGTTTTACGTTAAATTCTAAAACATTACATTTATATGGAGAGGAAAATTTATTGTAATCTTTTGTTGTTCTTTCACATATGGCTACAAGAGTTGAAAAAAAATGGTTTTATTTACCATATAGAGTAAAAAGCGTCAGTAACGTATTTTACTTGCAAATGCGAATAATTAGTCTATTTTTAGAAAAAGCTCCGCATTGTTATTAGAAAAGAAAATTTATGATAATCTTGCATGCAAGATTCATTTTGTGATAAAATTAGGTGAAAAAATTGATACGTAGGCTGACCACTGACTCATTAATTACTCGAATAGATAAACGATTAAAAAACAGTAATTGGAGGCGTTTCTTACTGGTTTTTGAGGGAGACTTTTTGGAATCGTGCCTTAACCTTTCCACAAAATCAAAGATCGAAACTAATTATGTAATATATAATCCGATTTCTGACAGCTAGATTGATAAGTTCAAATGTGCACAAGTTAATTGAGACTTTAAATGTGCAGTTTCCTCAACTGTTCCATTTTCCAAGAAGCAAACAATTACTTACACGTGTTTTCCTTTTAGTTTATTGATCAAACGTTGGAAAATGTGCGTGACTTTGCTTGCAACTTATCCTAATTGTTCTAACTCGACTCTTTAACAGTCCAATGATTATAATTAGAATTTATTGTGCGGACATCCTGATTACATTTTCGGCCCTAGTCAAATATCTATTCTCTTTTTTCTTGTAATTATTCACTTATGTTTGGTATTGCCGCACCCTGAAAGAAGTCTTTCGATAGACCGGCAATAATTCTCTGTTTGTCTTGTATTTTAGCCTTGATGGCAATTGTACAGGGTGTGTTGGTGGGTGTTATTGCTGGTATTATAAAATGTAAACAGTCAACTTTATCAAATTGTGATTTTATACTGATTCATCTGGCGAAAAGTGGGCACATAGATCGATTCGGTTTTGTGACTCATAGAAATTCAATAAATCCATTGTCATAAGGCAAATATTGTGCGAATTCTTCTTACGAAAATTCTGAAAAAGTCACTTTTCTAACTGTTATTTCAAAATAAATCGAAACGGGGGTTAAAGGGGTATTTAATTTAAAATTACACACTTGGTGTGATTAAATACAGTTGAAATAGGTTCGGTTACGCCTTGCTTAACAGATTTCGCTTATGGTTACAGTTTGATTGGTGCTCTTTGATATCAATTAGTTTGATAAGTTTGAGGCGGTTTTGCATAAGAGAGAAGGAAAAACCGTTGGTTTTAGCCAAGATGAAATTTGTGTTTATCTTTTGATGTTGTGTGTGTTTGTATGCACGTAAATAAATTATTAAAACGGGTTTGACGGTTTAATAATCCTAAACATCTAGGTCATTTGTTGCTTTACATGGCAAGTAATTAATATAAAAAAAGAGCGTTTTTTTATCAAGTGTTGTATGAGATTATTTCCAACCCTGACCGGTAGTTTTGGCGAACCATATGACAATTGGCAAACAATTAACGATTTATTCGGTATAATGAATCATACAGATTGACCATCAGCATCTGGAAGATGCGAGATGTGTGATTAATGAACTGAAATTCTAATTGGCACGTTAATGAGCCACATTCTTTTCAAGGTTGCGTACAATTGGCATAATTAGGTGGCAATTTTCCTTTATTTTTCCTCAGGCGTTTGACTGATTTTTTTAAGTGATGTAAACGAAAGGGAAACATTATTGTCAAGGTTTTGGATGGTGGCATGACGAAATGTTCTTCATCCCACAATTTGACCACTTCTCTACGTATTTTGTTTATTATTCAATCGGTTACATCAATCTATGATTTTTAACTGATTTATAAAGTGAATAATTATGGATTTACTGGAAAATATTTAATCGCACCTTGTAATTAATTTAAATGTATAGTAAATTGTAATTAGACAGGTGGAGGAATAGCTGGAAGAAAACTACTTTATGGTAATTTCTAATTATCAACAATTTATTAAGATTTGTCATATTATTTATTTTGAAATTTTTCTACGTTACATTTCGAGACATTTATTTAACTTGAGGCGAAATTCTGCTTTTATCTCTAATAAAATTAATAGACAATCGAATCGTATGTCAAAAAGCGCACAAATGTTTCCCATGGAAAACATTATATTGTTAATAGTAAACACGGTGATGTTGTAATCGAGTTTTTAAGTGTATTGTCTTATTTAAATGCCTACTTGAAATGTGTTTTGTTGTTGTGTGTACCAATTTTTCAATATCACATTTAATATGATTAATATACCATTCAATTGGTATAATTTATAGTCAATTTTGCCGGAAATATTTCTCATACTCCGTTTGAACAATAAATATCGGCATTTTTTGATAAATTAGACATTGAATTGATTTTCTCTTAAGTATTTAAAACAATGAGTGTGCAACAATTATAATAAACCTCTGACCTTATCTTGAAATCAATAGAATATTCATGTGTTTTATGTTTTTCCATTACAGATCCAATTTATACCGAAATTGAAGGTCTATTCTGTTGTGTTTGTGGGCGTAGATATTTTCTAATCACCGTTTTCCAAATTAATTAGACATTACTTAACAATTTTTTTCTATAACTGTAAAATTCGTGTTTCTCGTTGTGTCAACAATTACGCGCTACATTACTTGTAATATTGTATAATCAGTGAATTGAAATGCACACCGATGTAGTAATGTTTATTATTGTTATTAACGAAACTGATGTAACCAAGTAAATGGGTTTGAAGTGCAATGTTAAACACAGCAGCCGCATGTTAAATAGAAAAGACAATAAATTCACTTTTGTAATTGAGCAATTTATTAGAGCAAATTAATTTCGGCTAAATTATGCCTGTAAGGCAACTAAAAAAAACAGTTTCGTAAATTTAATAATCAACTTCAATCTACATATAATTTAAGCAAACGTTGACTATTAACGAATTTAAAACCGTTTATAAGTAACCATGTATGTCGACTGCTGAAATGAATGCTAATTTTATTCAAATCGATATTTTTGCTACAATTTCAACACACACAATTGATTATCTAAACTCAACTGGAGAGAGAGAATAAAATTGAATTTTGCTACTGGAATTGCTTCATAATCAGCCCTAAATGTTGCAATGAATTGTTTATTTATACAGTGAACCAGTTGGTAAAAGGATTACCCTCTATACGCACTAGGTAATAGCGCACAATTGTTTTGTAACTCAATTACAAACAGTAAAAGAGTGTTTATTTGTGTGGGTGGTAATTATCAACATTAACAGTTGCCTTGTACGAGAATAATTAAAACGCAAACTTAGTGTGTATGCACCGATATTAAATTGAATGGGAGGAGAGAGAGCAAAATTGCATGCCACTGTAAGTCAGGAATTCATGTATTAGCAATTTTTTCACTCTTGCTGTTTTGTAGAACAATGAATATAAATTAGTGGAACATGAATGGGTTACAAAATGTCCATAAATAGTTTGAACACGTGTTTTTCGTCCACAATTTATAAATTGGGCACTTTTCGTGTCGATGAAAGCACAGCAAGGATTTTTCTAAAGAAACAATTTGCAATGTGTTGAATTCCATACGTTTATATAAATTCAATTAGTGGCGCCTCAATTAAACCCATTTAATGTCGGTAATAAATGTAATATATGAACTTATGTACGAAAGTGCACGTTTAATGATCCATTTCACGATTTCTGTTCAGTTTTTTTTGAGACCTTCATTATTTCAAATGTTTATTGTAAGATCTCACTTTGTGATTTTTCACATTTTCAAGTGGTTTCCTTCCATGGATGATGGGCGGTTAAATTAGCATAAAGCGCGAGTACAAAGTCCGGACAATAAAAATGTCGAAATTAAAATGTGGGCGCGAACACAGGTAGAAATATGCCTAATTATAAATGTATTTTGCATTTACAAGGGCAGTTTTAACATAATAGGGGGAATTGTTATTAATTAGACGTTGAAAATAAAAAAAACTAACGAAATAAAGAAGTTGGCAATAAAATCGTGAAATATCACAATCACCTGCTGCTTTAACAATGTACACAATAGAAACAAATTTATTTAATACAACAATCATTTTCCGATATTTCTAACAGTTGGGTGTTAAAATCGGACGCATTTTTCCACATTGCTCGTGACTTGTGAATGATTTTTATCAAAACTAAGTCTTAGAACCGGATTGAGTGTTTTCTTAGGTCGAAGACCTGTTCACATAGAATTTTGTAAAAAATCTCAAATAACCCATAGAAAATTACGCACAATTAATAAATAATGGAAGGTTTATATATGCAGGTTAACCCAGTTTTGTAAAACAATAGAACCGGAAAATTTACAACCATTTAATATTATTAAATTCATTTCGACTGTGTCGTGTACAAACATGAACTTCTTTTACATTGTAAAGATACTTATGTAATTAATATGTGTGTAGAGTACAAGAACACGAAGCAAATAACTCATAATTCATTCACGAAGTGCATAACGGAAGATTATACCATTTCACCATCCGCAACAGAATTGGAGATGATAATGTTGTAACATTAACCATGGACCACCACTTGACACATCCAAATGCGTTTTTCGCTTCTTGAAAAACAGTAGTTAGATACTGGTTTAATTATACAGTTAGAAAAACTTTCATATTATTAGTCGTAACTGGTTTTTAAGAAATTAGTTAATAATTATGTAAAAATTCGCTAATTGTGCGCGTTTTGTTATTTAATATTTCGGTTGGAATGTACAAAGCAGGGAAATTGGAGACGAGTGGAAAAAAGTGCTTCAACTGAAGATAATTAACGGTTCTAATTTTATTGAATATCATTTCAAGGTGGAAATGTTGAATAAAATGTTGAAGAATCGGTTTTAAAGCAACAGGTCTTCCCAAAAGCGATGGAATTAATGTCTTCGTCATGTTCAAGTTACATTTTACAGCTTTATTTATTGCATTATAAGCTTTTGAATTTACCGACTTTTCAATTAAATATCATTTAAAATTCTGTTCAAAGTTACATAAATAATTTATTCAAATTACAATTTTGCATTTACGCATTTAGAATGTAACGTAATTTTTCATTTTTGTTAGATCATCAGGGCTAATTATCGAAAAAAAAACGTGGATGTTGAGAAAATGATCATTGAAACCCGCACTCTTTGTGTCTAGAAATATTTTTTACAGCCTCTTGGGCGCTTGGGTTACTTTCTTTTATATTATAGAACGTCACGTTCGCAAGACACGGTTTTTGTTTCGTTTTTAAATCCTTTAACCAAAGGTCTGATCCATACCCATATAAAAGACTTATCTTTTCTATGTCACACTATTGAATTTATATGAAAATTTGTCCACAGCATTAAATTTCTATCTATACAAAGAGTGTTTGGTGACGCTTTTTAATTCCTTAATATGGCCATTGTCTGTTGATTTAATTTGACAAATATTTATTCGCGGAAATATTTTATTATTTCGTGTGGTGTGTGTGTTAGCGTGTCGGAATTAATTAAGATTGATCGCCGAAAATGTGTATTTAAATATTTGCTTTTCTATTGCAAATATTCGAACATTTTTACTATGTGAATGGCTGCATTTTCGGACAAATGTTATCCGACCTAAGAAGGACATTTCACATCCTGAATGGCGTTTAACAATAAATATTATATTACACTTATTGTTGTTTAGAAAATGGAGCAGACTAAATTAAAATATGTAAATTTTTCAATTTTCCAAGGCCATATTTGTGTGTTGTGGACAATTTTCTGTCCGTTCTGTATCACCATTTTTATAGATTCGAGAATTATTAATCATGTTGCTTGTCTGTAATTTAATTTTGTGTTCCTTTTTTGTTGGGGTGCATTAATTATGCGAATTAGACGCTCCTTTTTTATGGCGTTTTTGAGGTGAACAAACTGGAATTCAAAAAATCGCATTTTTTCAAGTTTGTCGAGTGTCGCTCTATCGATAGGATTTTGCGTCTATTTTCTGCTGTTGGAATGTTTGCATTCCCAATTTTAAATTAGCATCAGTTTAAATATATAAATGCACATCAATTGTGATAAATGCACTTGAACTTGATCCCGTTTTCATCTCGACAAACGAATTAACTTCATCATCAATTTCTCAAAAACCGATCAGTTCAGGTGCGATGAACTTGAAAATCAATTTTCCACTTCCCACATTAGAACCTGCCGATAATGATCGATTTTTGTCTAATTAGTTAAAGAGTTTTTTTAAGTACAAGGCTAGAAATAGGTCCAAAAGTGGATAATGTCGAGGATTCAGTAATGTGTGTAAAAAATTCAAACATTGTAACAAATTATTAATTGATGAAGCAATCACTGAACAATTGTGCAAAATAATACCAAATTTGGATAAATTAGTCCAAGGCGGTGTACTAAACACATTTAAAGAGTCAAGTAAAGCCACCATATGTGCATATTGGCGCCTGGCAGCCTGACCATCATCCTCTCCACATTGAAGAGCGCCTTTTTTTCTACCAATTTATTTGTGCACACTGGAAAATTGTCATAATTAGATGCGAAATTGGTGTATCAGTGTTTAATTACTGTAATTATCTCAATATTACATAAATATTTATATGGCAATCGATTATTGTACGTTAATTTTAATGCCGTATTTGGAATTAACTGGCGACACCTGAACAATGTTTTTTTTATGCGAATGATCTTGATTGTCACCTTGTAGAGAAAAAAAATGTACATTAATTGTAAAGACATATGGGTATTTGTAAAACAAATGTATTTCAATTAAAAATCGACATGGGATTCTAATAATCACGTTTTTATTAGCTTCATCTCCTGGGGCGAAAAAATACTGAACTGAAATTAATGACTATGTCACTTTTCCAATAACTTTTAAACAACAAACTCATTTAAATAAGTGTTTGGTTGTAAAGATTTATTTTTATTGATATTAAATTGTTTTTTGCACTTAAGATTAATCGGAATAATTAAATCACTTCTTCAGGTTGAAGACTTTTTTTTTATTGGATTTAAAAATGTTTAGGTACAGTTGAGTTTTCCTGCTTTGGATAAACAAGAGAAAATCTTTGAACAATAATACGTTTTTCACTTATATATCATTTTATTTATTATTGGCATCGTTCAGGAAATAAAATAATAATTCAATGGCATTCTTTTTATGCTGTTTCCTTATTAAGTATGCACATTTATGGACAAATCTAAACGTGTATACCTAGTTTTTGCATGTTCAATTAAATATAAATTGAATTGATTTAAGTAAAACGTTATGGGAAGAATCAATTTTTGTTAATGTATCTGGAAAGTGAAAACTTTCAATTCTTTTTCTTAAATCACTGCGAAATTATTTATTCAATGGGAGATTTCCAATTTCGAATTGAATTACCATTCGTTTTTCTATAGCTAATTAGATTACAGCACTTTGATTATGTTTTATGTCACCGCGTTTTTATTAACTCGTTAAATGTGCGATTTAATTAACGTGTGCTTATTTTCTATTTTGCAGATCTGACATTATGTAGTAACAGTGTTACGATACACTTGGGGTAAGTTTTTTTTTCTTTTTTTTACTGTATAAGTGAATGCTCTTAGCAGCAAAAATGAAGTGAACGCCTACGAAGTTGGACAATTTAAAATTCAAATGTAAGAACAACAATTTTTACAATGAACAGTAATTTTTCTACATGGAAACACCCACGATGGTTTTATGCGAAATGTTCAAAATCTGGATTTCTAACTGTGATTTAAACTGATAAAACCGCATTTTTTTTGTTTAAAAGCTAATAATTAAATAATCTATACTGACAGAGTGTTGTTAACAAGTTTAAATAAAACTGCACAAAAAATAGACGAAACAGGTTTTAAATCCGATTTTTATTTAGACACTTTTCTATAGTGTGTTTTTTCTGCTGTTAAAAGTTTTCAATTCATTACGGTTTCGTGTCACATAAAATTCAGTTTTATTTATTCAAATAGTGACACTATCTGTTGAATAAATCATTCAAGAGCTAATTGTTTTTCTATTCCATAAGATAGTTGAAATAAATTTCAGATTACATCAATATATGTATCTATTTTGCGAAATTATGAAACAATTCCAAGAATATTGCTTGGGCATTTTTATCAAATTTAGTTTCTCTATGCAATTAGAGTATACGGTTTATACTGCTTTTTTTATTATTATTCGCATTTGCATGTAAAGATTCTAATCTGTATATGCATTCTATTAAATTATACTACAAATTAGTCGTCATTGTAAGAGCCCCTATTGCTAAATGGAAATCTTTCATCTTGAATAGTTTTACTTGAAAGTAAGCCGATTTGTACACACTTAACAAGAATTATTGCGATTTTTAATTTGAAAAGCTTAATCGAATAATTTTTTTATGAGATTTCTCATCTATTATTTATTTCTGCACAAATAAACGAAAAAACGAACTAATTTGAATGCACTCTTAATTAAAAAAGTTTAATTTGTGCGAGTATTTTTGCAAAAATATTTAAATTTTTCCTCGCAATTTCGATTGTACAAAATCATCGATTTACTGTAGTTTCTCGCTTATTATTTATATATAAATATAGAATTGCATGTAGGCGAACTGGAAACACAATCATGTGTGTGTCTCTTTGAATAAAATATATTATGTGGGTACATACGTAATCTTTAAATCAAGATAAAAATTTATTTCATTCATTTTGTATATGATGAAAACGCTTTGTTTCTACAGCAGAAGGTTTAGAATCGCCTCTAATATCTGTTTGTCAGCATTCAAATTAAATCCATAGCTGTGTTAAAGATTGTTATTACCGATTGTTATAGCTAATTGCAAATATTATTTATTTTAATGACGCTCATATTGTAAATAGGAAAAAATTCTTTATTCTTGTCTATTAACTCTCATTAAAAATGATAAAATACAGAGTTTGTGTATTGAAAGAGCCTTGATATTTTGTAAATTTATTCAAGAAATTGCAACAATACACAAATATTTAAACAAATGTTCCGAGTTTTGTATTTGAACAAATTTATTAACAAAATAAATGTAACGGGAAAAACTGAAAAACTCGCCTTGACTATTGATAAATTCTCTCTAATTGTTTTAATGCGAGGCTGTTAACTTTTCATTTCTGTTATTTCCATATTTGAAGTTAAAAAGCTGATGATTAACTTTTCCAAGATTACAATTTAATCGGGACATGGACACTCGATAAAAATTGCCGATTTTGTGAAAAGTGTCGTCATTTACTAATCGCCCACATCGTCTTTGTTCACAGATCCCTCTGAAACTGTTTAAATAAATAGGAAAAATGGACTCCCGAATAGGGCTGGACTTTATTGTCGAGAATCCCGAATACATAAGGAAACTAGCAGCGGCTCTCGATACCAACAACGTTACAGTCAAGAAGCAAGTCTTTGAATTGCTGTCCGCACTTTGTGTGCACAATGAAGAGGGCCACGCTCGCGCCCTTGACACTTTAGACCATTACAAGGTTTGTTATTTTGCACCGAAATTGTGTGACTCATTTCTCTGATTTAGTTTTGGATCATGTAATTGACCTGAAAAACTGGACGGTTTCCCCAAACTGAAAAACTTCTCGTCTCCGAAATCACTTGTCAAATTAATTAGCACTTTCAAGGCTTATACGGTCGTAAAAAAGCGGCTCTTGAGTGCGCATACATAAAATCTTTTATAGGACAATAAATAGAAGTTTATGTGCAATTCGTTCCAATTAGATACACACAAATGTATATCGGAAAAGTCCTTTCATTCGATTGTAAATTATTAACAACTAATTGTTTATTAATTATTTTATGATTTAATATTCAACTGAATAGCAGGAAATGTAAACAAGTGTAATTTGTTCTAACTGTTTTCGAACTGATAAGGGAATTGAACAGCGCGATTGGAGGAAAATCTGTTTATTTTTAATGCGTTACATTACAATTAACCCAATTCGCATTATTATTACTGTTTTTCCTATATGAAAGCGTGTTAAATGAGCTAATTGTGTTTTCTTTAGGGCTCGTAAATGCCACAGTAATCGGCTTGTTACATAACAGTTTTTTTGGAAACCGTCCAAATTCTTTACAGAAAATCTCTTTATTGATTTCCCTTTGTGAATAATTTTGCAGAAAATCAAAAATGAGAGATATAGACTGAATGTGATCGTCCAAGAGTTGGATAAAGCGACTGCAGTGGATTATCAGACAGCTTTGGTGGCCTTCATAAACTGCCTTATTATATCAACCCCCCGTTTAACAGACAGAACGAGACTGAGAAATGAATTCATTGGTAAGTTTCATTATCAAACCTATCAATTTTCTATGTATAGTCTCATTTATCACATTGATATTTGATATGAATACAAAGTTCAGCGACTTACTGTACATATATTATGCCTGAAATAGTTAAAGGATGTGACGAAGGTTGTGGAATACGTAATTGTTTGAAGAAAATTCAGGTGAGAGAGAAGAATTGATTGAAATATGCATTGTTGGCCTAAAAGCACCCGCACCTGTACCAAAAATAAACTTCTTCAAACTCCATTTAAATCACACTTAGTCATTTTGTATTCATTGCACATTTTCTTTCCAGGATGTCACCTTCTTCCGGTGCTTAACAACTTAAGGTATGTATGAATAACCATTTTGTCCACATTTATACAGGGTGTAACTGCTCGTTTGAGCAGAAATGCAATGACAGATTCGGGGGGTCGGCCTGAGTCGAAAACTCATTGGATTTTTCATTGAAAAATTGAGGAATTTGAACAAAAATTTTTAAAGAATTATCTTACAGAGTCTATCGTGGTGTTAATATAATTTTTTTTTGATTTTTCGGTTCATTAACTAAAAAGTTACGGGCCACTGAAATTTAGAAATTTTCGAAAAATTTTGTCAAGTCCAACTAAAATTGCATTTTTCTCAAAAACGGTGCGTCGTACGAAAAAAATGCTAAAGACAAAAAGTTTCCTTATTAAATTTGCCATCGAATGGACTCAACAAAATTGAAATTCCACCACCCCCCAAAAAAATGACACAAGTGTTAAGCCACCCTTTTGCCAAAAAGTCATGTTGAGGCTATGCGATTCTTCTGATATTTTACAGGAAAATTTGGTTATTCACATTTATTTCACTTAAAAGATATTTGAAAAATTCGACATTTTTTTAAGAAGTTTAGGAAACGTTTCCCAAAAAAAACGGAAAAAACTATTCGACTCAGAACCACTTCCTTAATCTGTCATTTCATTTTTGCTCAATCGAGCACTTACCTACACCCTGTATATCACTGTTAAATTCCAAAAACGAGAAATGAATCCTGTTGTAATACGTGAATTGTGTTCATGCAAAAAGGAAATGTGCGGAAGCCGAGCCCGAATTGGCCGTCCAATTGGACGTCTTCGACGAACAACGGGAGAGTGATGACGCACAGAATTTACAAGGACCGCACGGTGTCGATTTGAATTCACCATTGGACGTCTTTTATGCCATCCTGAAACAAGTTAGACCCGAAACTCACTTACATTTCCAATCTCCAATTGATATTTTTGTTTAGGTAGCGGAAACACCACAAGAAATCCCATTTCTAAGTATTTTACAGCACTTACTTCGCATCGATCCGAAAGAGGCTGTCAGCGACATAATTTGGGACACAGCCGAACGTCTTGTCCATCGAGCTACTTTATTGGAAAGCAGAGACGATGCTGCAAGACTACTACGAACGCCCAGTGTGCAGTCAAAGTTCTTTTGCTACTGTCAACACCGATCCGAAAGTAGTCCCAGTCGTAAACAGTCGCTGAATTCGCCGTTAAGTCCTCCACCGGCGCCACCACCACCGCCATCCGGGCCTCTACCGCCGCCACCGCCACCGCCACCGAATATACCGAGTGTTCCGCCACCAGCGCCCGTTCCACCGCCGCCGATTTGCAATGTGAAAACGAATGCGAATCTCAAAACGGAATCGAATACTGTGATAGAAAAGTTACCCCAACAAGAGATACCGACGCCAAAAATCAAGATGAAAACGATTAATTGGAACAAGATACCGAGTAATAAAGTGGTGGGGAAGAACAATGTGTGGACACAAGTGGCGTTTAGACATCAACATTCCCCGATGGCGGATATGGATTGGTCGGAGATGGAAGGGTTGTTTTGTCAGCAGGCACCGCCATCGGCACAGAATTCACCCAAATTGGGGAACCGAGAGATGAGCGGGAATGCAGAGACGTTGGATAGAAGAATGCGGAAAGATAATGCAGAGGTAAGGTTGGTTTTGTGTGGATTTTCAGTGTTGAGGAATGTTTTGTCGACAGGTCACTTTACTGGACGGTAAAAGAAGTTTGAATGTGAATATTTTCTTGAAACAATTTCGAACTTGTAATGGGGACATAATTCAGTTGATTCAAGAAGGTGAACATGCCGATATTGGTACAGAGAAGTTGAAAGGGCTGCTGAAGATATTGCCCGAAGTGGATGAATTGGATATGCTGAAATCATACACGGGCGATTTTAATAAATTAGGAAATGCTGAAAAGTTTTTAATACATTTAACCAATTTACCAAAGTAAATATTCGGATTGTGGTTTTTTTGGTTGTTTAATTGTGCTTTTTTGCAGTTACAAGTTAAGAATTGAATGTATGCTGTTGAAAGAAGAATTCGCATCGAATATGGGCTATTTGGAGCCGAGTATTAACTCTATGATTGTGGCAGCTCAAGGTAAAAGGCGACAAGAAATTAATGAAACGAATAAATTTATTGTTTATCTAATCTCATTTGCAGATCTCATGACCAATAAACCTTTACAAGAAGTTTTATACATGATCCTTGTGGCAGGCAACTTTCTTAATTCGGTATTTCACATTTATCATAATTTCTGTTCAATTCTCATCATTTCTTTTTCCATTTTTAAGGGCGGTTATGCAGGCGATGCCGCTGGTGTTAAGTTAACTTCCCTACAAAAAATCACCGACATTCGTGCGAACAAACCGAACATGAATTTGATTCATTTCGTGGCTTTGGTGGGTTTTCAACAAATTTTTAGCACTGTTTAATTTCGCAAATGTGTTTCAGCAAGCGGAAAAGAAGAACAAACAACTGTTGACTTTTACCGACAATATCGGCGTTTTGGAGGACGCCGCAAAGACCACAGTCGAACAATTACACAACGAAATCAACGCTTTGGACGTTCGTATCAAAAAAATCAAAAAACAAATCCAAGTGCCAACAATCCAACCGGAAATCAAACAACAAATGAACGAGTTTCTGCAAATGGCGGAAATCGAAGTGGCGAATTTACAAAAAAACCTCGGCCAATTGGACATTGTACGTAAACAGTTGGCGGAATTCTTCTGTGAGGACGTGAACTCTTTCAAACTGGAAGAATGCTTCCGTATCTTCCACAATTTCTACTGTAAATTTAAGCAAGCGCTCGCTGAAAACGAACGTCGCAAAGTGCAAGAAGAACAAGCGAATGCCAGACGAAAACAGAGGGAAGAACTGTTGGCCAGCAAACGCAGACAATGTAATACAAGTAGAAAATGTTGTGATTAAAAAGAGTAAAATTTAATTTATTGTTAGTAGGTAGTTTAGCGGGCACGCCCGATTCCGATGGTTTTATTGATATGCAAATATATGATAACAGAACTGGATTTACATTGAAAAAGGTATGAGGGAGGGAAATGGTGTGTGCTTGTTTATAATTTGTTGGTGTTGTTGCAGGGACGTAAGGGGGCGAATGGAAGCGGTTTCTCAGAGGATGAACTCTCGTTAACTGGTTCACCGTCACTGTCAAGACGTCGTTTGGGCTCGTTTAATGGCAACGGTGATTCAGCTACTGGCCGAGATGAAAAATCACCTGGTAAACAAAATTCCCAATTAAAATGCATGTTTTATTAATCGTTTCGCTTTGATATACAACAGATATAACTCCGAATGGCAGCTTAAGACGACGTCGAAGTCGCGTATTGTCCGAAGAAGATGAAGGGAATCTGATGGAGTTTCTTCGCGCTTCTGGACATGACACTTCACGGGAAAGAAAGTCCTGGGGCAGTTTAGGTACGAAATTGAACAGTGTTTTGATTTTTTCAATGATTTTTCGTATGTAGATCGCTCGTGGGCTAGAAAAGCACGTGGAAGTGGTCCAAGAAAACGTCCAGCTTTGTTAACAGCCGACTTTTCAGTCGATCGCGAACGTCCTTCCAGTCCCTCACCGTTAACCGAATCGAAACCGATCCTATCGGCACCGGAAGAGGAGAGCAAACCGCGTGAATGGCGACAGAAAATCGAGAATTGGTTGCAAGCGAACGAAAGTGATCAGATTAGTGACGAGGCAAGACGGTCGGCAAGAAGAGTGTCCAATAGGCGATCGTTTGAAATGGATTCGGGTAAGAACTGTGTTTAAAAAACTAAAAACTGTCTTCATTGAATGAAATTTTAGAAAGTGAACGAAGTAGCACTTTGGACACCCTTCCCGAAGGCAAACAAGTGTACAGTGGCAGTCAATCGTCGTATAGAAAAAATTACCCAGCTTGGAAGCCTTCAATTACGCTTAATAATACCGATGTGGTCAGTGCAATGGAAACTATCGAAGGTGCGAATTTAATACGATTTTTATTGAACAGTAAGACTGTTTTGTGATTTCAGATGCCCAGCCTCAGATTAAAGACAAATCCGCTTGGCGTAAATCGACTTTGAATGTAGCCAACAGTACCGAAGCAACAAAAGAGGATACACTGAGGAACAGACGTATCGCACCGACTTCCGACAATACTCTACACTCGATTGACGAGGATAATGACCGGAAAGGATTGATTAGTTCGCTTGGTGAACGTCCAGCCACTGATAAACTCACTTTATACATCCGGAAACCAAGTATCCCCGATTCAGCGCCCACCACGCCAGAACGCACATCGAAAATCAACTTGAACTACATGCCAAGACGGATTAATGATTCACAGAACAGTTTAAATGATTCGGTAAGCAACAAAGTGGAGATTGATCAGGACAACATCGAAACACCGCCTGCAACTAGACGCATTTTCACCACCACCGAAAATAAACGTGACACACCAGCACAAAGTTCGTGTCGTCGTTTGGTGCATCGTTCAAGTCGCGATTCATTAGCGAGTCCCGATGAGCCGGAATTGAGTCAAACGTTGGGCGATGGTCAGTTTGATAGATTTTCAGCAGCCAGACGTACAAGACGCTACAAAAGGAACACAGAATCGACGGAAACACCCGCTGAATTGGCAGAGAGTCACAGTGTGAAGCCAACACAAGTGGAGATTTCGCAACCGTTGAATAATACCGACCGGGAGGCACGTTTACAAGCTTGGAAGGAGAAATTGAATGCACAATCGGATCAAGAGAATCAACGGCCCGGTAAACGGTATAGAAATCAAACTGGAGTGAATCGAGACGATATTGAGATGGCATTACAAATGAACAACACCAAAAAGAACGTTTCCACCACTTATATTACAAATAATAAAGTGGAATCGAATAAAATCGATATTCCATCAAAGAAAGGTAAAGAGCATGACAATGATGAAGGATTCGAAGAGACGCAGAGTTTGATGAGTGAATCACCAAGTCAGGGCGCCTCGTCCGGTGGCGGTAATTACGAGCCGGACATTGTAGATGGCACTCAGATCGTGGTCGCTGATTTCAGTAAAACCAAACCGAAACGAACGATTTCCGGTGAAAGTAAAGGAACAACATCGAGTAGTAGCGATACGAATAGCAAGAAACCATCGAAATTACAGCCGATCACATCGAAATTCACCCGTACAAGTTCATTGCGACAAACAGCAAATGTGGAACCGAAACGAGTGGCTGGTTTGTTGCCCCGTCGAACGGAGAGTTTAACGAAGAGTACGGTGATTGCATCGATGCCGAAGAATGTGCAACGGTCCAATTCGAAGACGAGTATTATGAGTTCGAGGAGTTCATTGAATAGTGCCACATCGACAAGTACGGTGAAACGGTTACCTTTAAAGCCAAATAATGCAAATGGAGGCGTTGCACAGAGGTCGCCTAGTAACAAGTCGATTAATAGACAAATTAGTAAGAGTAATTTGAGACGGTCTCCGTCTGCTGGCAGTACGACGAGTACCACGACTCGGCCACCAAGACCGGCAGCGATGTCGTTTATGAAACCGACCACTTCGAGTAGTACGAAAATGAATACGAGTGTAGTTAATAGACCGTCATTTCGGTCGAAGAATTAAGAGAGTTTTTATACCAAAATTTCAGTTTCAAACGAGCCAAATGAGTTTTTGTTTTGTTTAATATCACTTTCTATTTTGTTACTAGTCAAGAATTATTTTGCAGTTTTTTAGTACTTAAGTAATTTGAAAAGATATTGAATATGAAGTGATGTTCTTTTTTAGGTAAATTTATCAATATTTTGCATATATTAATTAATAAATAAAATAATAATGAAACAATGAAATTTAAAAGTTTTAGGTATACGTTTTTAACATAGTTTTAAACTGTTTTTTAACAATTTTTTTACGTGTTAGTTGAATTAAACTAAATATTATCCGGTTGAAAATCCAAGATGGGCGCAATTTTTGTATTTTCAAATTGTTGTAATCAGCTTTGAATGTGTTTAAAGATTGCGCCCGATGTTAATTTGCATCAGTATTATTATTATGTGTTTGCAGAAAACAGGAATATAATTTGACACTAACAATTACCATTAAGATGTATTTAGTTCTTAATTAACTAGCCCTTACTTTTTTAAATAATGAAAATTAATATCTCTGTTTTTTATATTTATTGTTACCAAATTTTTAACCTAATATAATTTTTATAAAACGATGTAAGTGCCTTTAATACCCTTTCTGTTTTTATTTTTGATTTTAAGTTTTAATCCTGGGAAACACCCGGAGCAGGCAGGAAACACGCAATTTGAATTTTATTAGTAGTTCTGATACACCCCGAATGGCGCGAACCCGCAGTCATGAGTAGTTCAAATGTACTAAGTGATTCTAACCTCACAAAAACCGTTCCAAATGCAATTATTTACTTTATCTTTAATTAAAAATAGATTATTGAATAAAAAACGAATTCAGTTTGTTTTAAAATACAGGAATTTTTCTAAAAAACCCCCTTGGAGTGTTATGTTTTTTGGTACCGATGATTTTTCTATTTACAGTCTAGAAGCCCTCCACAATGAATAGTACTTATAAATACATCTTTTTCTTATAATATATGTAACATGCTAAATTTTTAGTAGAAAAGGAAACTTGGTGAATAAATTAGATGTAGTCACAACTATAAAACGACCACCAAATCCTGTCCAGAAATTTGCTGAGAAGCAGCAATTAAAGTTCTTTAATTGGCCTTTAGACGTATCTGGAAAACAATACGATTTAGGGCTCGTTGTTTCATTTGGACACTTAATTCCTGAGAAGATAATAACTAAATTCCCTTTGTATAACTATAATTTTTACACATAAATGCAAAAACATTCCAAAAATTCGATTTCAGGGGCATTCTTAACGTCCATGCCAGTCTATTACCACGTTGGAGAGGTGCAGCCCCTATAATATACGCTTTAGCAAATGGTGATACTCAAACTGGTGTAACAATCATGAGAATTAAACCGAAAAAGTTCGATGTTGGCGATATTGTGTCCCAAATCCCAATAAATATTCCATCAGACATGAAAATGCCCGATTTACATGACAAATTAGGACGTTTAGGTGCTGAAGAAATTGTACGGGTATTAAAACATTTACCAGAAAGTTTAAGTAATACAAAACCTCAGTCTGATGATCACGTTACCTTCGGTAGAAAAATTTTTCGAGTTATCAATGAGTAAAATTTAATTTTTCTTAATTGCAGCCCCCAAAATCACTCCTGATTTTGCTACAATCGATTGGACCACAATGGATTCAACACAAATCTACAATCGGGAGAGATCTTTAATCGGAGTTTACGCCCTTGCAACTAATTGGCTGGGAAAACTGCCTGTAAAATTGCAAGACATTCAAATATGTTCAAATGAGCAATTTGAACAGATGAAACCTGGTTTTGTGTTGTATCATAAACCGACAAAGACATTAAATGTTTGTTGTGCTAATAATACTTGGATTAGGGTTGGAAAGGTAAAAGTGCATGGTAAAAGAGTGATGGAGGCAGCAGATTTTCATAATGGGTACATTAAGAAGGAGCCTCCAGATTGTCGATATTTTAGATAGTTTTATTAATAAAGAAAAGAGAATCATCTGAAAGTATTGAAAGTTTTAATTTTTTTCAATATTTTGGTAGAATAAAATGTATGTAGATGTTGAAAATATTGTTGAAACAATGATTTTTGATTGTTGCTGAACCACAAACATTCGTGAACGAAACCCTAACTCAATTTTTCTGTTTTATTCATTTTTACTCTATCTCCTAAATAATTTCAAATATTTTTACAAAATATTTAGACTAAACCCTCGGCATTAGATTTCCTGATTTATGGGCTCATGAATATCTCAAAATTATCCTGAATGTACTAGAAATTTCCATGCGTTTCTCGATAAACAAACATTCCGGAATGTTTTTAAAAACCTTAATAAAAAACGAAATGAGCATTTACGACTGAAATTTCATCAATTTTTCGTAAAAACTTTGTAAAAATTCTATCTTTATTCAAAAAATTCGATTAAAAAACATCCTAGTAGCTCGTAGAACGGTATGGATGTGACGAGAACATTCTCGATTTACGTGTTTCTCGATTGTTCCCGACCTGCCCTACGTACACTAGTATTGCAGCTGATTCGAGAAACGTCGACGTCGCTTTAAATACGGATATTTGCCGAAGCAGCGGCAGTTTGAATTTGAGCACAGTTCAAAGCATCAAAGCGAATACAGTCCTCAAGACAAGTGACCAAGTATCTCAGTGAATAAAAAAGTGAATCAATAATCAAATCAAAATGTCGATCTACGCATTATTAGCAGACGATTCTCCATTCATTCGTCCATCTCGAATTATGGACCAATGTTTCGCACATGGTTTACAACCAGACGACTTTTTCCAACCTCTGGTGGTGCCCCGCATATTGTCCCGTTCCCACAATGGATATCTGCGTCCATGGAGGTCGAATGCGTCTGAAGGGGATGCCGGTTCCACTGTCCATTTCGACAAGGACAAATTCCAAGCGAATCTCGATGTGCAGCAATTCCTGCCTGAAGAGATTAGCGTTAAAGTAACTGGTGATAATACAATTACCGTTGAAGGGAAACACGAGGAGAAGCAAGATGAGCATGGTTACATCTCTAGGCAATTTGTGAGAAGATATGTGTTGCCAAAGAATTGCGACATCGCCAAAGTGGAGTCGAAACTGTCGTCTGATGGGGTGTTGACCATCACAGCTCCAACGAATGATGCCAAAATTGAGCATAAATCCATTCCAATTACTCAGACTGGTGAACCGGTGAGAAAAGTCGAGCAGAAGAAGGTGGAGGATAAGAAGATGGAGCAATAAAGTCTCGATTAAAACCAAATAATCCTGAAGCATTACAATGTTTATTATAAGAATTTCGTGTTAGTTTGTAATTTTTTTGAATTTTTCCTATTTTGTCTATTATATTTTGTGATGCACTGCTTAGACTGATTAATCTTTAATAAATAAATGAAATTATAGCTGTGTAAATTTGTTTTTTATTTCTTCTGCAAATGGCGAATAACATTGTATCTTGTGAATCCATCTTTCCGGTGAGCAAATGTGTAGGGTGGAACGGAAATCGATATTTGCCGGCTGCAATGTAATAAAACGGACTTTATTGAATACTGTCTGGAAATAGAAGGGTTCATTGACTGATAGAACAATATACTTTATACTATACAATAGTCAATGCATCTTTTCAAGCAAATACTCCTTCTAGAGGACAATAACTAGAATTGATGGAAGTTTTTTTTTGATATTGTGTATAACCAATAATGAAGCAAATAAAATGAATATTTTTGAGTAAAATGGAAGTTGAATCTTCTGATTACTGAACAGGGCCCTAATGTATCGAAGATGCTGTTAAAAAGGTTTTACATGACATTTTAAGGTTTTATGAAATTTCTGATATCTTCTCGATTTTCTGTAATCCTGGTAGGTATCGAACAAAATGTTCTCCAATATGGCGACAACAGGGCACCGGAGTGGGTGCAATCGCACCCACCTTAATTTTAACTCAATTATCTCACGGATCCTGAGGAAAAAATTCACCCTTGTAGAGGAAGAGTTGCCTGACAATCTCTCGGCCCGATATTTGTGATAGGACCCTTAATAGCTGAGAAAAAAAATAAATAAATTCACCCATCAAAGCTCAATTTGCACATTTTGGACTTTTGCACACTAAACCCTTTTTTTAACACAAATAATCCAAAAATTCGAGCCGAGAGATTGTAGGTCATAGATTTTTACGTCTTCCTTTGAAATTGGATCCACCTACAGTCATAAATAACCGAGATCTTGAAACAAACGTAAAATGAAACATGATATTTTTTTCTCAAAACAAACATGACCGTCCAAATTCAAATCGGTTGTATGAATATAGCTGCGAAAAGAACTTTTCGAGAAAAAAGAAATTAGTGACAAGAGAAATAAAAGGCGCCAAATAGTTGAATTATAATGCTGATCTAAAGAATATAATAAGTTGAATTGTTAATGTTTTGTATATATGTATTGTCCTAGAAAAAGTAACTTAATTAATTTCAGAACCAATTCAGGTGATGAATTAAGTATTTTAAAAAGTTTTATATTTGTTTTTACAACTTTAGGATGGCATGTACTTTCGCAAGGCTTTAAGACCGAAACAGTAAACAATTAATTAAAAAAGACACCCTCATTAGTCATTAAATGCTAATAAATGCTATAAATTCGTTGAGATAATAAAAAAACATTTTTTACGACGAAAAACGACCAAAGATCTTGTTAAATGTCCCTCTTACCACAATATAACCTACTTATATCGCATATTTTTAAATCATCAAAGCATTTATTTACTGGACGATAAAGAAAAACAACTTACTTTTGATACCTTATAGCATAAACATATCAAAGAATATCTCTGTATTCTTATATTGAGGTATTAGGTCTTTGATCTGTGCATAAATTCCAATTTCAAAAATATAAAAAAAACAAGATCCATAATCATACGCATCACTGTAAGTACCAGCCCCAAAACCACATAAATAATTAATACAAATCTAATTTAAATATAAATAGACAATTAATTCATAATAATTAAATTTCCAAAAACACATTACAAACTTTTGTGCCTTCAAATGAGATTCTGACAGTTTTAAAATGATAAAAGAAACAACGAAAATAAAAGAAATACTTTGAGACACTGTAATCCCTGTGAGAAAAGCATCCTACAGGATTTCTCTCTATATATAAAGAGAAAATTCGAATACCGATCTCAGATCCAGACAAACAGTTACCCAGTGAAGAAGACTCCACAAAATCATCATGGCTAGAAGGTAAGAACCACCATTCACCCACCCAAAAACCCAACACTCTTTTTTTCAAGTACTCTGAAACTATTCCCAACTCTGGTGATCTGCTGCATCATGTTGTGGCTCCTTCTCAGCGAAACTTCCGGCCAAGTAACATTCTCCCGCGATTGGGGTGCAGGCGGCGGCAAACGAATGATTGAAGCCTTCACATCCCCCGATTTCCGCCCCAACAGTCTGAAATCGGCCAACACCATTTGCCATATTTTAATCGTAACTTGATCAGAACTTCAACCGACAAACGTTCATCCACTTCCTGTTCCAGAACCATTTAAAAGAGACAATCACCTGCGACAACGACGATCCACCATCCACTTCATCACTATTCTCCGGAAAAATCAAATAAATCTCCACATACATGCGCTTAATTGTAAAACGCTTCATTTGAAATATGAAATAAACAATTAAAAAAAATATCATTGTTTAAATTCTTTCACTTCGTTGTTTTTTCTTTTATTAAAAAACCTCGACGGTAACAACAAATATAACTATATTAAAAATTGTAAATCGATAAAAATTAGCAAATTAAATAATTAAGGTTATATACATATAATACAAGTCAGAAATATCAATAATAAATTAGTGAAAGTAGAAAAAATCGGACGGTTTAAAAAATTAGAAAAATCTCTCAGCACCAAAAAGTGTCTTATAGGCACGAAATCGATCGATTTACACTTGAAATATACTCTCATCATCCGAATTCGTTGTACTCACTTTAATCTCATCACTTTTATTCACTTTCTCATACCCAGCCGCATCGTAATCAGCATCATTATTCAACTGTTCATACGGCGGTTCGGTCCTGTCCGATTTACTAGCACCCGAAGAACTATCCGACGATATCGTACTATTCGCTGTCAAATGTTTCTCCCTAGAATCCGTCGTTCTACTACTGGAATCATCATCTAATCGCTCATACGGCGGCTCCACTAAATCTTTCACACTCTCATAATTCGGATCCGATTCACTGTCAGTCGATTTAATCGCTGCATAATTATCACTTGACATACTCTCATAATTCGGCTCTTCAATTATTCTCTCCTCCTGCAATTCTTTCCTCTTTTTCGTTTTATTCACTATCGAATATCCGTCACATGTTAAATCTTTCAATTGTTCATAATTCGGATCGGAATCGGATGAAGATGACACAATTGTATTCTGTTTCAATACCTCATAACCGGGATCGGAACTTGTAATACTATCAGGTCCATTAATACTCGCATAACCAGGCTCTTCATTACTGTCCACCCTCTCATATCCAGGATCATAATGTTTTCTACTCTTTTTCAACGTTTCGTAATTGTGCTCTTTACTGACAACTTCATTCTCTTGTTTCTTTTCAAATACTTGTTCCTCTTTCTTCGATTTATGCACTTTGGCATAGAGATCGTCCAAGTTCCTTGGCTGCGGTGCTTTATCTACATGAAAATCGAATAAATTCGAATGTGTTACTGGATTAGACGAAGAAGCAGTCGGTGGCGGTGGTAATGGGGAGTTTGCTTGCCGTTTTTCCGGCTTCGGTGAACCGACATTCGCTATGGAACTGGACGAAGACGCTTGTCGCGAATGACAATGGCCAGTCACCTGTTTTAAACTGTCCACACTTGGTGGAGGCGGTTGAACTGTGCCATAAACTTGTTCATTCTCATTGTTACATGTGATTGGATTTATTTCAGCTTCCACTTGGATCGGCATCGCCGGTATACGGGCATACGTTTCGCTTTCGCTGGTGTAAATCGCGTTATTCGGATCGGGAATTGTCGTATAAACATCATCTAAACAGAAGAAATAGTAGATTACATACCGAGGCGGAAAAGGCAGCATTACTGTCGAGAAAAAAGTTTCTCGAGACAGGAATGTCTTTTCGGCGAGGTTTGTATACTATTTTATTCACAATCAGACACAATTCATTAAAAAATGTCTTTTGGATGTTTTTCATTATATTTTTTTACCTATTTTGGTGTCATAAAGTGTTCATTATGGTTCTGAATTGGCGAAATTTAGAATGCGAAATTTAAAATGTAGTGCATTTTTTTCGTATGACTCGCCGTTTTCGAGAAAAATGCAATTTTATTTGAACTTGTCAAGATTTTTCGAAAATTTCTTAACCAGTGGTTCAAAACTTTTTAGTTAATGAACCGAAAAATTTAAAAAAATTATGCAAAGATCACCATAGGCTATATAATATAATTCTTAATATATTTTTGTTATAATTTTTTTTTAAACATGTCGAAGAAGTTGATGCCCTGAAGAGGCATTCCCATGAAAAATCCAATGAGTTTTCGACTCAGGGTGACCCACCGAATCTACCAATTCTTTTTTGCCCACTTTAGCTGAAACACCCTGTATATTACTCGCTTGAATATAACAATTGGTCACTTTCCATTTTTATAAAACATCGGAAAATGATTGATTAAATTGCAAGAAAATCGACTGGTGGTAAGGCACTACGTAAACAACTTGCCACAAAGGCAGCTTACATACTGATTGTGAATAAAAACAATTTACTCTTCTTTTTGGAATAATTCTTCACCTGAATCATCTGAAACTGTCGAATAATGCGGATCTAAATCCCGTTTTCTCATTCCACTTCTTGTTTGTTGTTTTGTTTGGGCTAAAATATTGGCCAACGGTTCACGCACACTAATACTGGTATAACCCTCTAAAAAAACCAACAAATCAAACACACAAGTGCAGTTTAATTTGAAAACGTACTGGAAGAATCCTGCGAATCGCCACTGAAATTGCCTTGAACAATTGGTGGCGTCATGTAGGGTAAATCGGGACTGGCAGCGATGCCTCCAGCGACAGCTGACGCTGCTGGAATCTCCAATCCATGGCCACTGTGGCCGGAAGAGCGACGAGATCGACTTGGTGGCACCGGTTCATTTGGGGCATCCACTCTAAAATCAAATTTTCAAAGTAAATTCATTATGAATGCACAAAACGCAGAAAAACCTTAATAAAGTGGTACGTTCGTCGGTGTTGTTCACATGGTTCTCTTCATGTAAAACTTGTCTCGAAGTTGTCGGCTGCACTTGGGCATAGGGATGCTCCTTTGCTTTGATTTTATCGTATTTAACACGCTCATAAGGCGAGAAACTGTCGTCCGCTTGGCTAATTGAACTGTGCTGTGAGATGCTGGGTCGCGTCTCAATTCCGTTCGTTAATGAACGTGTTTTATGGGAATTTTGGTATTGACCAACAGTGGCATAATGTTCGGATGAATTGTCACCAGTTGGTTCCCAATTCACGCCGGTAGATTGCTCGAATGGAATGTCTGGTAGACTGCGACGTGTATTTGTTATATTTCTAACAAAAAAATGAAACAGAATGAAATGTGGTTGGATGTGAAGAGAAGTTTTGCATGCTGATCGAAAATGGATAAGCACCTTTTACTAGAATCAACTGAATCATTGCTAAAAACATCGTCATTCGTGTTGGATGCAGTGGAATTGACGGAAGGTAAATGGTTAACGTTCTCGTCAGGATTTTTTTGTGTGACCATGCCATCAAGCCCTAGCCATTCATTTCTACAAAATTAAAAAATTATCAATCAATACATCACACTGGGAAGGAACAAGGAAACACAAAACAAAGCTTGCACAAGTGGACAGAAATTTGTTTAACTCACTTTGGTGTTTTCTTCCTCCAACAAAGACAAAATGCCAAAGAGATGACCATTGCAATTGGGAGTAGTAATGAGAGAAACAGCATGGTTTTCTTATTAAGACACAAAATGAACAAACGTTTTTAGTTTAAATGGGCTTTTGTTGGGTTGGATCACGAAATTCTTCATGATTACTAGTTGAAAAGAGTGATTCGTGAGGTTAAAAGGTCACACCTTTTGCCTACTTTTTAACACATTGAGGCACACGGTAAATATTACATTTGGCGCAGTGTCGCAGTAGAAATTTCAACGCGATTGTAATTAAATTGTAGATAAATATTAATTGATGATTGTTTCATAAACATAATACAAGCAAAAACAAGAAATTGACAACTAGAAAGTCATTTGACGTGTTTTCTTGGCAGATTGGTCGCTCGTAATTGGAGTGAAAATAGCGGCAGTGCCGAATGCACCTAAAGTTAGCTGTCGATATTTTTCTTTAATCGCGCCCATCTCTATACCTGTCATTGGTACGCTATTTTTGACTGGGAGTACTCTTTTAAGCACTTTAAATATTTTTTTAAAATAATTTACAAGACAAAATAAAGCTTAAACATATAATTTAATTTAAAACCATTCGATGCGGAAAAATGTCCTTAATAACACATTAAAATTGCAGAATTGAAACGGCCTTAGTACACTTACTATCAAAGATTTGCTAGATTACTATGCTTGACTCCTCTCTTTTTACTTCGCAAATGAGTTGCAAGGGTTTCGTAGAAATGGTCCCAAGAAGCCATTTGGGCATATTTTTTGGTGAAACAGGTCTTAAAATAAAGAGAAAAGGTGAATACATTACGCTACAAAGCCCTAATTTTGATAATTTAAATTTTTACTGAGAATTGGCTTCTTAAAAAATGACCTTTTTTTTGCGACTTTGGGTCTCATTTTCTACGGGAAATTTATTGAAATTCAAAAATCAGGCTCTGTAGCGTAATGTAGCATATCTTTTTCCATAATTTAAAAAAAAATCGAAATTTTTTGGTGAAAAATAAATCTACAGGACTATTTCTCCGGTCGCTCATTTTAGACCCACTTCTCGTCGCTGTGATAGACCCTTAAACATAAAATTTCCATAATAAAAAAACGAAATGAGCCTTTACTACTGAAATTTAATCAATTTTTAGTAAAAACTTTGCAAAAATTTAATCTTTATTCAAAAAATCCGATTAAAAAACATCCTAGTAGCTCGTAGAACGGTTTGGATGTGTCGAGAACATTCTCGGATTCTCGCTTTACGTGTTTCTCGACTGTTCCCGACCTGCCTTATGTGTGCTACTATTACTATTCCAGCTGATTCGAGAAACGTCGACGTCGCTTTAAATACGGATATTTGCCGAAGTAGCGGCAGTTTGAATTTGAGCACAGTTGAAAGCATCAAAGCGAAAAGCGAATACAGTCCTCAAGACAAGTGACAAAGTATCTCAGTGAACAAAAAAGTGAACCAAGTCAAAATGTCGATCTACGCTCTATCATTATTAGACGATTCTCCATTCATTCGTCCATCCCGAATTATGGACCAATGTTTCGGACATGGTTTACAACCAGACGACTTTTTCCAACCTTTGGTGGTGCCCCGCATATTGTCCCGTTCCCACAATGGATATCTGCGTCCATGGAGGTCGAATGCGTCTGAAGGGGATGCTGGTTCCACTGTCCATTTCGACAAGGACAAATTCCAAGCGAATCTCGATGTGCAGCAATTCCTGCCTGAAGAGATTAGCGTTAAAGTAACTGGTGATAATACAATTACCGTTGAAGGGAAACACGAGGAGAAGCAAGATGAGCATGGTTACATCTCTAGGCAATTTGTGAGAAGATATGTGTTGCCAAAGAATTGCGACATCGCCAAAGTGGAGTCGAAACTGTCGTCTGATGGGGTGTTGACCATCACAGCTCCAACGAATGATGCCAAAATTGAGCATAAATCCATTCCAATTACTCAGACTGGTGAACCGGTGAGAAAAGTCGAGCAGAAGAAGGTGGAGGATAAGAAGGATAAGAAGATGGAGCAGTAAAGTCTCGATGTTTAAAACCAAATAATCCTCAAACATTACAATGTTACCATAAGAATTTCGTGTTAGTTTGTATTTTTTTTTAATTTTTCCTATTTTGTTTATTGTATTGCACTGCTTAGACTGATTAATCTTTAATAAATAAATATGATATTGGCTGTGTAAATTTGTTTTTTTATTTCTTTTGCAATCCATTTTTGCGGTGAGCAATGAGTAAATGTGTAGGGTGGAGCGGAAATCGATATTTGCGTCTGCAATGTAATGTAATAAAACAGACTTACTGGAAATATAATATAGAAGTACGAGTAAGTCGGGAAAAACACCTTTGAAAGTCTGTTTTTACGTTAAAAAGTATACTTTTTTTTTAATTATACACATATTATTTTAGAAATAATAGAAAATAATTGTGAAATTTAGTATTTTGAAGAAAAACGAAAATTTCCTCACCACTAAAATATCGATTCAAAATATCGCAATTTTTCGGGCAAAAATTCGATATTTAAAAATATCGATTCAGAATCGTCATCTCTACTCTAGAAACCTGTTCTAACCTAACATTTCAGTCGCACATTTTATTTTTTTCGATAAGTTTTACGATAATTTAAGAAAATGAGTGAAGAGTCTGAAGAAAAACCATGTAATTTCCATGAAATGGAATTAGATGACCGTATTCTAAAGGTAAACATATTATTTCATTTATTCAATTCTTTTTAAACATAAAAATTTAGGCTATTGCAAAACTAGGCTGGCAAAGCCCAACTTTAATTCAGGAAAAAGCAATTCCTTTACTCTTAGAAGGAAAAGATGTTCTGGTACGTGCTCGAACTGGTTCGGGGAAAACTGCTGCATTTTGCATACCATTAATACAGAAAATATTATGCTCTAAACAAACGAGTGTGCATCAAGAAATCAAAGCAATTATTTTGGCCCCAAGCAAGGAACTATGCCATCAGATTACTACTGTAGTGAAAGATTTAACGATTAAGTGTTCACGAGAAGTGAGATGTTTAGATATTGCTCCTCAAGTAGAATTATCAGTACAAAAGCCACTTTTGGTGGAAAAACCCGATATTGTTATTGGAACTCCTGCTCGACTTCTGCAACATATCAAAGCTGGAAATATAGATGTGAAAAAGTCTTTGGAAATTTTAGTTATAGATGAAGCTGACTTGGTATTTTCCTTTGGATACGAAGACGAAGTCAAAACACTAACACAGTAAAAAATTAACAATTTGTGATTTCAACTCTCTAATTTTTTCTATTCAGGTATTTGCCGAAAATTTGTCAGTCAATTTTAGCTTCTGCCACACTTAGTGAAGATGTGAAAAATTTAAAGAGTCTAGTTTTACACAACCCTGTCACATTGAAGTTAGAAGAACCAGAATTAGCACCGGAAAGCCAATTAACACATTACCATTTATATGCAGAAGAAATGGACAAAGCCACGATCTTATATTCACTTTTGAAGCTGCATTTAATCAGAGGCAAAACAATTATTTTCGTAAATACAGTCGACAAATGCTACAAGTAACACAAGAAATTTTATTCTTATTTCGTCAAATTGATTTTCATGTTTTTTGCAGGATTAAATTATTTTTAGAACAATTTGGAATACCTACGTGCGTCTTAAATTCCGAATTACCATCGAAAATCCGTTGTCATTCAGTGAATCAATTCAATCAAGGCGTTTACGATATTATTGTAGCGTCCGATGAGAAAGCATTAGAAGAGCCTGGAGAGATAAGTAAAAATAAAGAAACGAAAAAAAGCAAACGACGCAAAGATAAAGAGAGTGGTGTATCGCGTGGTATTGACTTTCAATGTGTGGCAAATGTGATTAATTTCGATTTTCCATTGGATGTTGAATCGTACATTCATCGGGCTGGGAGGACAGCCCGAGGGAACAATCAGGTAAGAAATGTTTGTTAAAAAATGCAATTATTAACATTTCTGTTTAAAATAGGGTAGTGTGTTGTCTTTCGTTTCTATGAAAGAGCAAACGTTATTAAACGGAGTGGAAGAAAGGTTAAAAAACGGCGTTGAGGACGCTTCTATTTTCAAGTAATTTTGTTTAATAGTTGATAAAAAATTTTTTAATTGCAATTTTTTAGAGCATACCAATTTAAGCTTGAAGAAGTGGAAGGTTTCCGGTACAGAGCAAAAGATGCTTGGCGTGCTGTAACTAGAATAGCAGTACGAGAAGCGAGATTAAAAGAAATAAAACAGGAGATTTTTAATTGTCAAAAATTGAAAGGATATTTTGAAGATAATCCGAATGATTTACAAGTGTTACGGCATGACAAAGCATTGCATACGGTTAAAGTGCAACCACATTTGGCTGATGTGCCGGAATATTTGGTTCCATCAACGTTAAAAGACTTAGCCGGAATTAATAGAAGACACAAACGAAAGAGAGAGTTTTATAAAAATTCCGAACGATCGAATAAATATCAAATGAAGAAAAATAATCCGTTGTTGAGTATGGAGTTTGAAGGGTTTGGGAAGAAGAAAAAGAAGAAATTTTAACGTGTGAAAATTGTCAATAAATTTTGATTTTGAAATCAATAAAATTCTGTGTTCCATTTCATTCTGATTAGTTACGAACTAAAAATCCGATATTCCATTTATTGAGAATTAGTGCATAGAACTGTCCTAGAACCGTTCAAACAGTACTTGCCCGAAAGCAAATATTTTTAATCCTACACTTGCGCAAATAAAAATTTTTGTTATAAAATAACTTCGACTTGTCAACTTGTGTTAAAAGCTAAATTGCTTTCGATTTAATAATTTTATTATCGAAATAATAAATCCGTTCCTCTTTCAAGGGGTCCTTTAAAATGTATTATATTCGTCTTGAACCAGTTCAGAACTGAACTCTGATAAATCAGTAATGAATTTTTAATCCAGAATTAAAGAGCAAACCTAATACATCTATTTACTTTTATGTGCAAAAAGTGCTGAAAACGAGATTAAAAAACTTAAAAGTGGTGTGGATGTCCCCTTAAAGCGGCTTTCTCTTGCATTGTATGCAAAAGAGTGATCATAGAAACAGTTTTCTGCATAACGAATACAATAATTTCATTATCGACATCAATCATATCTCCAGCGGTCATTTTAATTCCTTTCTGAGCGTTCATAATCAATAGAGTTAAAGTACGTTTAATGGGAGCCTGGTAAAGATGCCAATCCGATAAGTAAGCTTCATCGGCCAAATTTGTACTCTAGAAATAAAAAATTGCAGATAAAATAACATTTCGCTAAAAACATCAAACCGAATGATTCAAATCCGAACTTTGTACAGCACATATAACTAATTCTTGAAATATTCCAAGCACCAAACCAATCACTAACATGGATTTTATATATTCTGAAACAACATCCTAGAAAATCAGTTATTAAAGAATGTTTTCGGTTTCATTTTTTGATGTTTTACTAGTGATTCAATTGTCACAATTGCAGCTACTAAAATGATGATAAAAAAAGCCACTTGTCCTAAAAGACCGAAGTAAGCAAATTTCTTAATAACCTGAGAAAAATTTATCAAAACCACATGATGTTTACAACAAATCACCAATCGGTCCATAACAATTTGTTGAAACTCTTTTCCATGGTATTTTTCAATTTCACTTAAATTCTCCATGACTCCAGTGGATAAATTTTTAAGTAAATCACCCAAAATTAAAAATTGTGCACTTGTATGTTGTCCGGCGTATATAAACAATAAATCGTACCATAAATTTCCCCATAAAGATAAATACAAGCTACAAGTGCAGAAAAAGAAGATAATCTCGTGAGCTGGACTGTCACTTGTGTCCATTGGGAACCACAGTCCCATGGGATATCTAACCGTGCCTTCAGGTAGATGAATGTAAGGGAAAAACGTGTAAATTACTAGAAATGAGCATCCAATTACGAGCACATTCAAAACTAGATGTTTTAGTAGAGTAAATCGGAATTCGATGTATTCAACTAGTTCTTTGCTTGCAATGTTGATATCCCAAAATTTGTAGTCGATCGTTTCGTAAATTGTTTGAATTCTTTTTTTATAGGATCTCATTAAAAAGAATTTCAATATAGCCTTGAAGGAGTAATTTAAATGAAATCAATTTAGATTGTGGAAAAAGTTTTACCAAAATGCCCAAAGGAAATGTGGTGACCACTTCAGCTAAACCTTTAACTCGTTTAATTGCTTGAATGAGAAAAACGCATTGAAAAATGAATAATAACATTTTCACGGAAACAAAGAATTTCCATACAATTCCAAATTTTCCGGGATTATGGTATAGCTGGAGTCCTTTCTTAAGAGATTCTAATGGGTCTTCTGTAAAGTAATTAAGTATGTTAATTATTTTTTTTTTGGAAAATCGCAAACCTTTTATTCTGATAGTGCCTCTTGGAAATTGAACCATTCTGTGATAAGTTTGACGTAGTTATGGGCAGAATTATTCGAAAGCTATAATGATTTCATCAATAATAAAAAAACCATTGCTTGTAAAATCATGGAATTATGTAAATTGGTAGTGTTTGATGTAGTTATTTGGATCTGATTATGAAGGGACGGTAAAGTAAATTCGTTTTGTAGGGATACCAATCTATATAGTTATGCTTACTAAAATATTGGGATTTTGGATTTTGTTAATTGATTTGATTGATATAAGGGTACCTATTAAGGGGGGCGTTTGACGAAAAAAAAAACAATTTTCCGTTCTGTTTGAAGATGGTAAAATTAAATGACTATTAAATAACTACTGCTTTGCTTAACTACTACACAATTGTTATAATCTTTTTCTTAATCGTATTTTTAGCCCTATAGAGAATTTTTTATATGTGTCATGAACTCGTATGAATTTTTTGGTAATTTGTGATCAACAATTTTTTTCCAACCGTGCTTTCTTCTTTTTCATTTTTGAAGGAAAGTGTCTCACTCATCAGGAGTTAATGAGTATCTGAAAAATGGAACAAAATTAAAAAAACAGAAATCAAATTTAGTTTTTGAATACTAATCCTTACAATTCATTGTAATAACATTATGATGATTTAATCACATCAGTGATTAACTACGATACGATAAGATAAAACTGCTTATCTATCTGATTAGTAAAATAAAAACATCAAATTTTACCAGAAAATTTGATTAATTGATTCACAGCAAAAACTGCAAATCTTAAAACGTAAAAATCATTCTGTTGCGACATAATTATCATGTGTTTGTAATTGAATACCTAATAATACTTGAATTTTCGACATGAAAAATATTTTCTCAAATACAAAGTTACATCAATACATTTAGCAACACTTTTTTGTATAAAAAATTTGTAAGTTAAAAAACAGTATACAGTAAACGTTTTCAAATAAATACATTTTAGGCTTGCTGCAGGGATGATCATTTGTGCCTTTTGTGGAGAAGACGAAATAAGTTTGGAAAGCCTTATTAAAATATGCGAAGATTGCCGTCTCGATTTAAATAATGGTGTAGTATGGTGCAAATTTTCATTTTATGGATGCAAAGAAAGAATACCACCAAACGCAACTAAACATGATCATGAAAAGCATTGTGGATATAGAAATGTCAGATGTCCTTTGTTTAAAGATTGTGGTAAAGAGATTGTTAGGTATAAATTTAGCAGACACTTAATAAGTAAACATTCCAAGACACAAAACGTAACAAATCAAATTCATTTCACGATTAATTTTGAAACAGATTATGAAATAGTTATTAATGCTGGATTACTCAAAGTCAACAATCAATTTTGGTTATTTTTATCTAAATTTCGTCGAATGAATGGTGAATTCGAATTCTACTACAGTTTATATAATTTGCTAACTGGGGAAGTTAAACATGATGAGATGACTTATCATTTTATAACATTTACTGGAGAAGGAGGGCAGAGTATTGAATGGCCGAGATTGTCCAAAAATAATGGTACGCAAAATGATGTTAACATAAATAGTGTTAAAGAAATGGTCGATTGTAAAAGGAGTTTAATATTTGAACTTGACATACCTACCTATCAACCGGATCAGACTATATTAGCGAAAATCGCCAATGAGCCCGTTTCTTCTTTAAAGATATATAGCGAGTTAATCAAACCCTTATTAAATAGGTAGTACCAGCACTTAAGAATACCACCACAGAATAGACATGATATAAATTTAGGAAATATAAAAATGAATCAAAAAACTTTTTTTGAATAATAAAGATTGTAAATGTAATAAATTTTGATTATATCTACTAAAGGCCTACGGAATTAATCACAAGTACCAATTTCTACTTGAAGATAACAAATTATTAAATAAATGAATAATAAAGAAATTAACAATTTTTTTAACTCATCCACTCCCTTGTGTATTAATAATCTTGCTTTTGAATGTGCGATCTTTATTATTCTGTTTTGCAACTACCAAAGATATGAACATTTCCACCAGGCAATTTTTTTTACTCGTACGAATTTTGTGGTCAAACACTTTTCTCAACCGTACTTTTTACTTTTTCATTTTCTAAGGAAGGAAGTTGATGAGTATATTTCGCATATTAATCTGAAAAATGGTACAAAATCATAAATCAAATTTAATTTTTGTATATGTACTGTTAGGTACTCCTTACAATCAGCTGTCTCTATAGGTATCAATAATAACATTATTATGATGATTGAATTACATCAGTTATAGCATATGGTTAGCTACGATACGATAAGATAAAACTGATTATCTAACTGACTGGTAAAGTACCTAAAAACATCAAATTTCACCAGAAAATTTGATTTCTGATTCAAGATAAAATCTATTGCAGGTATAGTACCGAAAAACTGCAAATCTTAAAACCTAAAAATCATTCTGTGACGACATAATCATCATTGAATACCTATTAAAAAATAGGTACTTGAATTTTCGACATGACAAATATTTGCTCAAATACAAAGTTACATCAATACACTTAGCAACACTTTTTTTTATAAAAAAATGTGAGTTAAAAAACCGTACAGTAAACGCTTTTACATAAATACATTTTAGGCTAGCTGCTGAGCTGATCGAGTTGACAACTTGTGCCTTTTGTGGAGACACTTTATTCCAAGAAATAATTTTGGTAGACAGTATTGGAAATGTTTGCGAAAAATGCTATCTCGATAAAAATAATGAAGATGTAATAACTCGACATAATAGTGTCTATAATTCACCATTGCAAAAATTTATGGCAATAGCAATCACTCCGTGCAAATTTACATTAAATGGATGCAAAGAAAGTTTAAAATCCAAGGCAAAATTTGATCATGAAAATCAATGTATATTTAAAAGTGTTGAATGTCCTTTCTTTAGTGATTGTCGTCAAGAGATTGTTATACATAAATTAACAAAACACTTAAAAGATCAACATTCCAACCCAAAAAACGTAAAAAATCGTATACAATTAACGATTAATTTTGGAACTGATTGTGGAACAGTTTCTGATGTTGGCTTACTCAAATCCAACGATCATTTGTGGTTATTTATGTCTGAATTTCATCCAATGAAGGGCAACTCCAAATTCGCCTACAGTTTATATCAATTACAAACTAAGGACGATAAAAAGACAAAAACTAATCATAATCATGTTATAAAATTTACTGGAGAAGGAGGACAGAGTATTCAAATGGATAAGAAAACAGTCAAGATTGATCAGTATAAGAAAAATAGTATGATCAATGATGTTAATATAAATAGTGTTAAAGAATTGGTGGATTGTAAAATGTGTTTAATATTTGAACTTCACATATCAGAGTAGACATGATACAAAATTTAGAAAATAATTTTTGAATAATAAAGATTATAAATGCAATAATATAAGTTTGATGATATTTGATGTCTACGGAATCCTTACCTATAATACTAATTACAAGTACAAATTTCTACTTAAAGATAAAAATTGATTAAATAAATAAATAAAGAAATTAAATAACGAGTGTTCCATTAAGTTAATAATTGCGCGAAATAATTTAAATAAGGGGCCGTTTCCGACAAAAATAAATATATTAAGTATAAGGTTTTTGACGCAGAATAAATTCGAAAATTTACCATTTTATGTTTATTATTAATCATTAATTATTTTTCAATGAATCTCCATAATTCACTATCTACTTTTAACTTTACCGCCTTTTCTTCTCCCTCTGACAGAAAAATTATTGCAATCTTTATAAATTCCATCCTAATATCAGATTTCTATACCTTAAATTCGTGATTTGTCTTTAGATGGCAGCACATACCCTAATTACAAAATTTGTAATTTTTAATTCTCGTAATTCTTTTTGAAACTCACTCAAAATTACGCACCTTTTTTCATGTAACAACCCTATAAACTCTTTGTACTTCCCCGTCCAAAGCAATCCCAAAAAAAATTTAAATTAACTTTCTCAAACTCAAAACAGTGTCAGTGAGCTGGCGCCCTCATCCCCAACTCCCTAAACTACAAACTTCAAATTCAAACCAATAATTTGGCGCTAGCATTCCACCTCGTTTCTCATCGACGAATCAGACGATCACATCCACATGGTCTGGAAGTGCAGCGTTACAGCTTGACTGTACCACAAAGCAGATGATACGCACCGACCAGAAAATAAAATGTCGGTCTACACCATCAGCTGATCAAACCACCCAGTTCCAAATACAATCAATCAAAATTTCCATAACTGCAAATTGTTTTCGAGTGCAATCTTAAATATCGCCCGATAAGCCAAGGTGTATAAGCATGCAGGTAGGAGTAAACCTGTATAGGTGAACCAATGAAACGTAGTTTCCAGTGGCCAATGGCGAACGGGCAATCATGTTTATTGCTGCAGGCAACAGAGGTATGTTTCACGAGTCTGGCTTTAGCGAGGGGTGTGTGTGTATTACTCGCGGACTGACGTGTTTTTTATTACATCGCAACAAGAACGTCGCCACTGTTTTTCCAAAATAATTACTTCACTCTTAAAAAAAATAATTCTATTGTAGTGACATTTCTACTAGACTTACTTAGTGTTTGATGACAATTTTTGTTTTGCCAACTGATGTTGTAAATTATTAAATTGATCGGGTGAATGTGTGTGTATGTGAGTTTTTTTCGTTTATTTACTCTTAATGGGAGACTCTATTGAAAGAACGTTGTTTACTACAAGATATGGCTACATTACTAGCTGCTGGTCCACGAGGCAGGAGAAAACAGGCAAAACCACAACGAAAAGGTTATTATTTTTTACTATTCTTATTAGAATTTTTGTTTGAAAAATTTTCCGCATGTTTAGGATGCGCTTGTGCCGCATTACATGGGGGAAGGGGGTGTTTTGTTTACATTTTCGTACGCACCATGCTTTACACGCTCTCTTCTTTATTCGAAATCAACAATTTCCGAATGTTTTACTCATTTAGTGAGGAGTAAGGAGATTATTTTGTGATTTTTGGGTATTATTTACAATTGGCCTTGAAAATGTAATTGTAAAGAGTGAGGCAAAAGCAGATTGAGCCAAACTGAAATGGTAGAAGGAGACAGAGTTGGGCAAAACTTTATTTTTTCTTGATTTAAATCAAAAATCAATGATTTAAATAAAAAAATTATGATTTTTAAAATATTTTTTTAATAATTAGGTAATATGCGATTTTTAATTAATATTCAATGGCTCTAATAATGAGATTTTATATTCGTGTCTGCATTAAAAATAAAAATAATCGTGGAGCGAGTATTTAGTACATTTGGACTGGTGCATTCTGATCTAAGGAATAGACTTGTCGTTGAAAAAGCAGGAAAATCAGTCTTTTTGTTCTAGTATCATAATGAAAATTGAAAATTCTATGTAATTATATTATTCTTTTTGTTATTTTATTATAAAGATTATCATTTCTGTTCCTTTTAAGAACTAATATAGATTTTGTTTGATTTAAATCATGATATAAATTGTGATAAAAATCAACTGATTTTATTCATGCCAACCCTGGAAGGAGATAATCACCGTAGAGGCAATCCTTGGTATATGTATCAACTTTTCTTGGAGAAGTTTTCTTAAAGAGACCCATCAAGGTTCTTCAGAAAATTTTAATATTTTTTAAATATTTCCTAAATGCATGAAGTTGGCCCACATACTTCTTTTTATTTAATGAATCATCAATAGTTAAACAATTATTTAATTCACAATCAGTATGTAAAGTATTAGTGTGAAAACACAGTGAACGCCTATTCGCCTATCGGCGCCTTTTTTCATTCATAAATGTCTAAAATTAATAGGCTTTGGTGTGCATTGGAAACAAAATGAAGCCTATTCGGTCTAAGGTCTTAGTGGGCAAACTTTTCTCTCGACAATAATGCTGCCCTTTCGGCCTCGGTATGTAATCTACTATTGTTTTATTGTCATTTCAAGAATAACAACAAAAAACTGTCATTAATGACCAGATGGTGACATAGATTAAATTTTTACACATTTTACAAATAAATTAGTAATAATTAAATATGACATAGTGATAGTTGATTTAAAAATTACGAAACAAATATTTTTTCGTTTATAATCTATAGAACTTCGTTTGGGTGTAACCTTTTTGAGCAAACCTCCAATAAGCGGCCATAAAAATTATCGGTTTGCCATTAAAATGCTTTTATCTGTATCGGTTCTAATGTCAAGAACCTGGTTTCCGTTACAAATAATGAGATTAATTTTTTCCTCATTTCTGTTTTAATTGTTTTCCATTTTATATATTATTTTATATGTTTTTTTGGTCAAAGTCCACACGCTAATGTATAGGTTGATTGGTTGGAAATACAAAGAATTTATTTTGTCAAGACGGTAGATAAAAAAAACACCCTTCAGGATCGTAGGTTATCTGCGGTGATGGGGTCCATTGCCATTCAGTTGACGTAGTTTATTATTATTTAGCCTCGATTTCATTTTTATGCTTTATTCACATTTGAGAGTGGGAAAACACCGTATATGTGACAACAAAATATTTTAATTTATGGTGTTAATTAATACATATTTGTGTTGTAGGTACTTTAACAAATTTGACAAAACGAAGGGGGCAAAATTTATGCTCACATTCTGATGTTGAAATAATAAATTTTGTTTTTAATTAAGCCGGTTACCGGTCGGATAGTTATTTGCGGTGTTTGGGCATTTATTAAATTTCAAAATTTACCAGTTTAGCTTGCAAGTAAAAAGTTTCGGTCTAGCTCTGACAATAATTTGAACTGAGAAGAATCAGTAACAGATTAACAATAATTTTTATGTCTAATCTAACGAATTATTCGGGGACACATTGGTTATCAAATTTTGATATTTTTTCGAGTACTTTTGGCTTAAAAAAGATGTTAAATTGCTTGATTGTTGTTTATACTTCAATCTACCTTTCTAATTTGTTTTACATTCTTCGTCCTCACTTTTATTTCTGTTTTAAACTTTGATTAGATATTTAAAATTGAGACCAATCCTAAAAACGCAACACATACAAAACTAATACATTTGTGGTTTATGGAATATAGTAGAGGTATATTAAATCGTTCATTCTGTATAAACATTCGTCTCACTCTCTCTCCATTTAAAAGGCGACTTCATGGCGTCAGCAATAAACCGTCAACATTAATTCATCACATCCTATACCTTTAAATATTTGCACTAAAACCAAATAAAAAACAAAAAGAACAGAAATGCTCAAATTACACTTTTCAGGTAATATTACTCTATACGAGTTTTCCGATTTGACAAATGATTATTGGCTACAACCAGCCAATTGAGTCTTAAAATATGACAATAAAGAAGCGATAAATTTCAATGTTAAATATTACAAACTTCACTTCTACACTAAAATTATAGCCGGATTCAGCCAATTAATAATTATAATGATGGTTGTTTTACCTTTCTTGTTTGTCTTTCGTATGAAATTATGTCGACGGAAATTGATGGCTTTATTAAAACCAGCTCCATAGAAAGTTATAGTGTCATTTTAAAATCGTTTGTAACAATGAACACTGTATTGGTGAAATCATTAATAAATTTATAGGATTTTACGTTACTTCACAAGTGCCTTACTGTGATAAATTACCAACGAAGTTCCTGTTAAAATCTATGATACATTTTACCGGTCACAGAGTGGTTTTTTATCACAATCGTAAGCAAAACGTGTTCATTTAGATATTTTCATGCACACCTCGGTCAGGTATTCAAAGGTAATGTAAACAATAAAATAATATACACCATTCTTGTATTTATTTTATATATAACAATATAAATGCTGACCATATTGTCTTACAAACTTATCTTTTACCTTGAATAGGTGTTCTATTATAAGCTGAGTGTGTATATAAAATGAGTCAGGTGAAATAACATTCAATGGGAAAATATTTCCACTAACACCTTTAGAAAATATCTCTGATTTGCAAAAAATATGATAATTTTTTTTCACTACATTTATTAAATAGGTCATTTTGATAAACCTCTTCATTTCTGCAAAAAAAGTCAATGTTTTTCTTGTAATCTCACAAATTGTAATTCGATTGATAACAGATGCTGCAATTTTGAGTATAAAACGAATAAAAATGATTGGATCTCGTAATCAGGTATTTTAATCGAAATTTTCTGCGTGTAATAAATGGAATGGGTGTGCGTATATGCAGAAGTACAAAATGTTAGATTGTGAGTGCAATAAAAATCCAACAAAAATAACTTCTATTTCGATTTATGTTGATGTATGTGTGTTATGTTGCTCAAATAACCACAGATGGTTTCCGTCATATAAATAGTTTTGTTTTTTTATTGATAAGTCTATTTGCAGAATAATAATTAATATATATATTATATGTTGTAAAGTAACAATTTTAACATTTATTTATCAAAGTTTTGAATGAATAACGGAAATGTATGGCAGGAAGTCTTTTTGGATATGAACGAAATAAACATTAATTTAATAAAAGGTATAGCAAAACCCTATGTAAATGTATATTAAACTTAATTTTCAGCATTTAGATGTGTGTGAGTCACAATAAAGCCGAAAAATTACGGTTATATATTCGAGGGTGCTTCCGATACAATCGGTCCACCGAAAATACATTTCGAAATGGTCCCTCACCTTAGCTTTCTATATTTATAAACGTGCAGAATGGGGATAAACGATGACCGTGCTCTGTTGAACTGATCGGATTTTATAAAAGGGCTCTTTGCAATTTGATAAAGGCGATTTTAGAGCTATCTTTCTCATTTCGTCACTGATTTTCAAACGAAAAGGTAACGTAATTTATGTTGGAAACGATGGGGAAATGATGAGAGAAGAGTCCGATGTTCAATATTACTTAAATTACAAATTCAGATTAAATACGGTCCATGGAATTCGTAATAATATTAAGTAAAACTTTGTATTGATGTTTGTCTTTTGTTGACCCTGGTATATTTTTCACCTGATTCATATTACAACTTTTTATCTATAAAAAGTTGAATGTAAGAAAATTTCTTCTGGAATTTGTGGTATTGATGACAGTTTTATATAAATAATGTGTTTATATATTTTAAGTCTCCTGCTGATTCAATGTAAGTAAACGATGATTGCTCGTTTCCAGAACTTACATTGTATGACTAAATAAATTTATTGTAATGGAGAAAAAGTTGCTCATTTCGGCGCTCACATGTGCGGGGGAATTGGAAAAATACAAAATTAAATTTGTCACCTAAATGAAAACAAAGAACAGGCGGTGATTGTGAAGTGGGTCAGAGATTTAATTTTAGATGTAGTTCCAGGTAGGCAGTTAGGAACGTAAAATAATCGTGGTTATAATAATTTACATGGGTGGCGATCTCAGGGACAGTTTAAGAGCGATTCCAACACTTTTGGCGGTCTTTGATTTGAACTTGCAATCCTCTCTCTCTTCCATTTAGATAATAAAATTATTATCTAAAAAAATGCCAAAGGAAACCACCTACAAACCAACATCAAAGCAAATGAACATTTCAAAATTCCGAACATTTATTTATAAATTACACACTTTTATATGCACTTTATCCATAAAATATGAGGATGATATTTGTGTGCGGTTCTTGTAAATAGATATTAATAATATGTTTTAGTGCATTGTAAATTTGAATATTATTATACGATTAAGAGTGTGTACATTTTAATATTTTCTGGAAAATATTTTGTTGGCACTTATTGTATGTACATACCTGTTATATACATATATATGTAGATGTAGAAGCCAGACGGTCAATATTTGTGGAACTGGAGGAGGGAAATGTAATTTTCAAGTGTCTTGCAGCACCTGTGCACCTAGTTTGCGTTCCTGACCGCCTCTCTGTTCCTCCTGTCCACTCAGCCACCATTACTCTGTCCTCAAATTTTCATTAAACCCATCTGCTTGCACGTGTTCTCCGAAAACACCTACACATCCACTCCCAAATAATATAGAGATGCTAGAATGAAGTTCATTTTAAATTGTAATTTTAGTATATTTCTGTATTCTGAGGAAATGGTACGGGAAAATGATATTCAGGGTCACTAAGAGTAATTATTCTTTGATAAATTTAGTCTGTAGGTTTATAGATTGATATGTGATAATGGGAAGTCAACTATTTGACCCAAAAAATTCCAGAATTTTTTTTCTATAATCCTGAAGTTTCAAGTCACAATTTATCCAATATTTTTTGAAATATCGAAAAATTAGAGCATTGTTTTCGTCTTTTACTTACTTACTCATTACTTAGTTACAAGAGGAGTTTAGTCAAATCAGGAAGGATGCACTTAATGTCAAGGTTGGTAAAATCCGAGATAAAATCAATGTTTACACCACAATCAATTTGTTGAATAAAAATCGATGAAAACTAAAAATGAATAAAGATCCCAAGAAAGTTGCGATATTTTCTACTTTTCCATTAACAGGAAAAATAACTTCACATTAGATTCGATTTGAATCGTGATTAGACGCTTATAGGCATATCATTTGATGATCAAAATTGTTGGTGTGTAGAGCGACAATGTTCGATATAGTTTCCCGTTCCTGCACATCATAAAAGGTCGATTTTTCCAAAAAGAAGTCATCGTATCAGCTCATTGCACCTTGTGGAAAAGAATATAGCACTATAACTAGACTAGAGTTGTGTGGTTGCCTGTAATGGCATCACTATACACTACACGACTCAATAACTTCTTTAAAATGTAAATTACCAGCCATTTTACTTCCGCCCGTACTCGTTTCACTTACTTCATGTTATATACATACAACCGCGATCTTTCTTATTCTATCTCTTTTTTAACCATTCATGTTTAGATAAAGTTGAACGATATGCTCTCGTTGTCGTTATTTAGCAAATCATAACTTCCCGTTCATACATGAACGCACTTGTCTCTCTCTCCCGCTCTGGGGAAAAATAGGGAAATTCTTCTAATTTGAATTTTCTACGCGAAACAAGTTTGTTTCAACAAATAAGATAATAAAATAACACGAGTTTGTAGATTTTTGCAAATGACAAAAAACCAAACACAAAAAAACAGTTATTTTTCTTAGGTGTGGAATTGTGTTAATTTGAAAAATGAAATCAATAGTAAAAATGAATTTGGAGAATGAATACAAACCAATAAATTCAATTCCGGGCCGTAGCACGTTTGTTATTTTTTGCAATGTTGTCAAGCGTGGTTTAAAACTTTTTTATTTGTCGGAATTAGTAATATCGCACATTTGTAACACCTGCAATTTGCCATAGAGAGTCGAAAAGTAATTAGTGTTTTTGCGTATACCTCACGTTCGCTGTGTGTTTAATTACGTGTACGAATAGCTCTGGCCGCCACCGATGTTAAAGCGGGTGTAAACGGGGGGACGGCGGCCGGATGCTGGAATATACTGGCTGTATGTTGGCGGAAGGGTTTCATCTCTGATTTATTGCAAAATGGGTCAAATGACGGTCGAAAATGTTGCAAAAACTGATCAAATATTACTCTTTAGGACTAATTTACCTGCTTAATTGGAATAATGTTTTTAATGTTCACATTGAATTTTCTCTGCGAATTGAAATCGTCTAGTTTTGAGTTTAGAAGAGAAAAAACTTTCAGTTTTCTAGAGTAATTAATATAATGCGATTGCAGAGTTTTAAATAAGTAAAAAAACTTTTGCAAATCTCCCATTATACTGTGATGTGCTTGAAGAAAATTTAAAAGGTTAATAAAGTTTTAAACAGAGTAAAATTAAGAAATTCGATTAGTCGAGTCCTTTTACCTGTGCCATTAAAACGCGTCTGTTCTCTAATCTTTTAAAACGACCCTGTGTGATGGCTTAATCTAATAATGGTCATCATTAAAATAGCGGCATGAAAACTGGTGCGCGAAGATAAATTCAATGGTTATTGTTACTACTACTACGTTACATTTCCCGAAGACCAAAAGATAATTATTCAGGGGTAAATTAAGTAAAATTGATAATAAGCGAAACTTTAGCGAAACCAAAGGCGGAACATAATGGCGATAATAAAGGTGTAAAGAAAAAAAAGAGTATCGGAAAATGGGGTTTTTGGCCATGGAGAGTAGAGTTGTAATTAAGTTACTGGTACATGCGAAGGTGTGAAACAGCACTGGATAGAGAAGTTCTTTGAGGTCAACGCATGTCCAGGGAGATGCGACCATTTCAAGGGGGACTTAATTAAAGAGTAGTTGCTATAGCTACTAATAGCTTACGGGGGGGCTGACCTGCACTTATACACCTACATATAGATGGTCAGAGAGGGTAAATACCGATTCATTATCACCACCATGGGCTCTCTCTGACTTTTACCTTCAACACAGGAACTACGTTCTAGTGCCTTTCTGGCCCAGGTCACATGTAAATTCAACACAAACTTACACATTGGGGACTGGACACATTAACACGTTTTACGATCAGGTTCCATGTGCTGAATATATTCCTACCTTACAACAACGTGTGTGTGTGTATGCTCAGCTCTTTGTAGTGTTCTTGGTGTTGGTGTGTTCATTAACCCATCCGATATACCCTACCAAATTTACTTCAATCACGCGCGGCTATACTAAACGTTTTACGTTAATTCACTAATTAATCATATATTATAGTTTGACAATGAATCTCGAGGGTACCTAAATAGAAATCCATTTGAAATTGGGTGGATTTGCGATGTTGTTTTAGTTCAAAAGTGAAATTATTAGGTTAATGAGTCTCGAAATTAACTGATAAGTGTGCAATACTGTTGCACACAGATGCAAGAATTTACATGTATTGGTAAGCTAGTTTAATAGGAATTTATAGAGGATTTGGTACAATCCATTTGGAAATAGTGGGTGTGATTGTTGCTTTGGAATCCCTTGCATTTGGATATTTGAATTTTCATCATCTCTTGTGGGTATAAAAGCACAGCCATCCACCCCTTTGTATGTGAAATAAGCGTATGACTTTACCTGAGATTAGTAGCTCGCGGTCGAAGTCCAATTAACAGGGACAAAGATTTTACTATGCAAATTGGTATCAGTGGTTACCATGGCAATGGCTAGCACGCTTGGCAGGTGAGGGTCCCGCCATAATTATGCCATTGTCTTGCCTGATATTGTGTGATATTTATTCTCTCTTCATTCAGGTGAAGAGGGTGAGGTTTGAGACAATTGTATTTTTAATCAACTGTTTACAAAAAAAGTAATAAAACGTTTTGAAACACTCTTTTTTAGTCTACTTAAGTGAAGACTTAATTCCCGCCAGTTGATCTTAATGCAATACAAATGACTTAATTTCGGTGGGTTTTCATGAAAAATCAATACAGTTGCAAAATGAGTGTGGTTTTAATTAGAAAGCTCATTAGTTTGCCATCAAGCATAAAACCAGGTAGAGGAGCGCTCTGATACGTAACGGCTATAAATTCATCATATGACATTTTAAAGACACGTGTGTTGTTACTTTAACACAACACGGGTGCAATATGCATTTAGTCCTAATCGCTGCATCCATCACGGCCCGCTTTTCTATTAATAAAATCCATTTTGTTGACTTACATATCCGGCGACCGAACCGCCACACACCTGGTCCACGTTTTACCTGACGTCAATTTATTTCTACTGATTTATATATTATTCTAACGTGTTCTGTGTAAATTTGGCATTGGTGCATAAAATAATAACTAGCTATAGTCTGGTGTATGATGCACATTATTAAGTTAATGGATGCACAAACACGATGTAACCTTGCACTGTTAATTACTTTGTAAATACAAACAAAATTTATTTAAAAAAGTTCAGCAATTTTGCCAAAAATATTGACTACATTTTCAATGCAGAAAAATTAATTGCAAAAAATTATATAAACATTAAAGTTTGATTATATTCTCCGTTCTTGTCGGTATAATAATTATGTTGACTGTAGCAAATTTTGCTATATAAAAGACGCGGTCTATTTGAGTTTCCTTAACACACAAACAAACAAAACAGTGTGTTAAATGCTCCCCAAATCTTAAGGATTTTCATTTCACTCCACCTTTTCACCTTTAAAACCATTTATTCCTCATTTGTGTGGTATTTCTAAAAGGTAGTGTGCCGCCACTCTCACTTTAATCTTACCAAATGCCCCCCAGGATTGTTCCCAAGTCCATGCTTAACATCTTTTCTCTCTTGGAAACGAGAATAACTTTATATTTTCTTGCCACACCACACCACTCACTTCATTTACATGTCATTTTGTTTGGAGTCCTGTCTCAGTTCCACCTGTGGGTCCCACTTTTCATTTCATCCCTGTCTGGTAATAAGTCAACTAACTCCCTTTTTCTGGTTATACGTATTTCCCAGGTAACTTGTCCCCATCGCGAAACTCATGCATAATGCATTGGATATTTTCCTTATTTACGTTTTATATGAAAACAGTCACCTACATAATTTTCAAACGTTTTTCATCACGTACATACAAAAAAAAAGTTGAGGTGCTGAAGATTGTATAAAAGGATGCTTCGTTTTTTTAAGTGGAAGAAACAAGGTGGAATTTTATCATTTTCGTATGAATTATGTATGAGAAGTGGAAATGCGAGCATCATGTGAGAAAAATTGTTTTTCTCTTTTCAGTAGTAAGCAAATTTACCACTTGAAATTATCAATCTGTGAGAAGAAAATGAACGTTCTTTCCAAATGTGTTTTTTTTTCTGGCAAAGGCAAAATTTTGACGAAGACAACAATGTTGCAGTAACGTTGAAAGATACATCTATCAAGTTAGAGTGACAGTGGACATTGGAATCTCTAACAGTGTACAGTACATCAATCGTTTCCACTTTTCCCATGGTGGAAGAAGAGAAATAACACATTTCCCCCATATTCTTCCTTATACCTTTTGAGAAAGAGGTAAGTGGAGACGTTGATTGCTTCACTGACATCTTCATTACATCTCACTAAGCCTTCTCTATTCCCTTACATGTCAAGTTTGTTATCTAGAAAAAATTGTTTATATTGCAATTTTCTTATACTTAAAAATTTTAAATGTGAATCTTGGCTGTCATTACTTATATTGAACAAAATTTATTATTTTAATGAATCAACTGACATTTTCTCAAAATGTTTATACATATAGTAACGCAAACACCATACAGTATTTACCTACATGTTGCAAAATCATATATATAAAACTATTTCTGTTGGCCATAAAATCATCTTTATGAAATAATGTTTTTTAAGTAGCATAGGTTAAATTAAAAGTATTGAGTCTGTGTATAACGCAGTTGTGTGTCTGTTAATATTAAACAAGCTTATCCACTTCACTTGATTGATATAACCTTGATGATGATTGTGTGGAGAGAGGCCAGCGACTCACAAGTTTTACTTTTCACAACATACAAACATTACGTTCAATATCGTCATTTTCAACACTAATTTATTTATCTCTGCTTCGTTACGAAATTTTTTCACTTATACTTTCAAAAAGCATATAGTCTTGAATGCTGATTTGAAAATGTATGAAGAACATTTTGAATGATTGAAATGAAAATTTTGTTGTCTGTTAAATATGAAACGTTAAATGTACGCGTAATTAACCTTAAACACACTAACTATAGCATAGTGCATATTTAAACTAGACAGAAATGAGATAGTATGTATATGTATAGGTATAAGCACATAATAGATTATTATGGTAAGTTAGTCGTTTCCTTTGAGCCTATCTTCCTGATAGAGCTTAGCGGATCTAGTTTGAGGAGTGAGAGTGAGAGAGGTTAATTGAAATCCATCCACCTCCATTATACTCTCCTCCACCTGAATTCTATATAGGAAGGCGGTGAAACTTATATCCTTCAAACCAGAAATTGTGGAGAGAGAAGGGCGGCAGGCAAGCAACATTAGAGAGAAACGTTTTACTTTAAGTGTATCTTTATGTGGGATCAAGCAGTCAACGTGCCACACAAAGAATCCACTTTAAATTGTTATTATATACCTTTTATATTTGTCTAGGTTGTATTGTGGTGGTTTACTCAATCAGTATTGATTATAGAATCAATAAAGAGTGACAATTTCACTTTTATGTTCAATCCTGGGTGGAGGTATTCAATTTTTGAAAATTGACACTTTTCCATAAAAAATTTCAGTAAGGTTGGATGGTTTCAAATCAATCATCAAAAATCAAAATCATCAAATTATCCAAATCAAAAATCGTTAGAAAAATGGGAGATTTTTTTACAGTTATGAGAGATCAAAATTCCCACCTGGTAAAAATTTTTTACGAGGGATAATTAAGAATGTTTTTCTGCAAATCCAATAAGTCTTTCAGTTTTTGAATAAAATATACCGCAAGAAAACTGTTTTTTTTTTTCAAGATTTACTGTACAAAAGAACTTTATTGTCTTGTTTGTACTTGCCTTTGTATGGTTTACATAATAATGAGAGCTTAAAAAGTTCCAAATGTATAATTTCATTTACACTCTCGCACACATTTTCGTAATTATATAACTGAAAATAAACAAGTGGGTAAAGAAGAGACAAGTTGAGGTGTTTCTCGCTATGTAGGTGACAGAAACACACTTACACACAGTATGTTAATTTAATAGATTAATTTAGTAAGTGGTGCGACGAGGTAACAAGTAAGCTAATTTTCTGTGGAATTGCAGAAACCACAAGCAGAGGCCTGGCTTTTGCTGTTTTACTCTACCGTAAGACTTGAAAATTTACACTTTATGGAAAACTTAATACAACAAACCGTTGGTAAAGTCCCCCTCTTACCTTCATTTTGCTTGTTTAATTTATAAACTAAAATGTGGTGCCATTATTATTACATTTTCAAGCCGTTTTAAACTCTTTCTAATTTGCCGTTTTTTCAACATTGTGTGCGTGTATGAAAAGAGGGACTTTTTAAATAATTTTTTTAATGATGTCACTTTGCCGTAATTAACTTAACGTAACATTGTTAAAGAAGAGGATGAGAGTATAGAAACAGGGCACAAAGCACGTGTTTGTGAAAATTAAACAGTCAACGAACAAACTCACGCCAATTAACTTAATAGAGAGGTAGACAAGGTGAATTATATTCGTAATCTAGACTGATTGTCTACCTTAATCCTTAATTTCCAAGTATATTAAAAGGAAATTTGAATTTTATATTAATTAGTATTTTGAAGGGGTGCACGTCTTAAGGGCTAAGTTTTAATAATAGAGTTATCAAGTTTTCACCTATAATGAACTTATTTGTAGTCATAATTTCTACCTATGTTTCCTTTAAATTTCGATTTTTTCCAAAGCTTCTAAAGTGCGAAGCATTTGCTGTAACTAAAACACTTGCTCTACATCTCGTTAAACAATAAATCATTTCTTATGCATTTGTAAGAAGAAGAGATATGCAAGAAACGCTACAATGCTTACTAAAAGTGTATATACTGATGTATAAAGGATTATAGTTTTTCTAGTAATTGTGCCAACAAATAAATAAATTTCATTTAGGAGTAGAAAGAGATTTGCATCCGCAAAAGTGTCTGGCAAAGTGCCTTTCAAAAAAACACTCTATTCTCTTCTTAACGCGATATGACAACAACTTTTTCGCCATTTCGAATATGATTGGTTTATGTATTTATCTTTTGAGTAAAATAAATACTATACAAAAATGGTTTATACAAACTTACGTATGTATGAATGAGAGTTGTTATTTTTTTTTCAAAAGCTGTACGGTTTTTTCTCTTCTTTCCTTTATAGTTTTACGAACGTATATCTTTGGGAAAATATAGACACAGGTGCGTTCTATTTTCGGGTTTTTACATAAAATCACAATGTACTTGGGGGCCACACTACTAAACATCGATTAATTTACGACTACCAAACGATTTTCGGCATCAGACTGTGTAAGTTTTCGTTATTTCTCTTTAAATTATTGTGGAAAGTGAACAGTTGTATGATGTCCACTTTAGAAAATAAAATATTTAAAAAAATCTTCCCACTACTTAAACCAATTCGATATTTTATTAGATGAGAATGTAAATGTCCCCATGGACAATGTTTAAGTGTTTTGAACGATTGATGCGTACAGTATGGACGTCAAAACAACAAATTCACTGTCTGTAGATACATTCCCACTTGAAGGTTACTGGCCTTTATTCAAATTCATGTATTTACTAAATGTTAGACGTAATTCATACACATTTTACGATACATCGTCGAGGAGATGAGTTGATTAATTATTTTTGGAAACCACAAATAATTTTTGGATGGAGTCTTTTTTAAAGCCAAAACCTCGGAAAATTCATTAATGCAAATCAACGACTATTATTCCCTTCCCAAGAATCATTTACGCTCGCCAAGGGACTAGAACTTGGTTTTGGCGCTATTACAGGTTCTATTAGATTCAAAGTACGACACAAGGTAACTAAATTATCGAAGCTGTCTGCTGTCATTGCACTAACTCGCCAGTAATTATCTTTCAAATTTGGCCTGGGACTTGGGGACTAAACTTGTATATGGTTGACCCTTTCGTGTTTTTGATGGATTTATTAAGTGTGTACACCTAAGCATAGAGAGTGCTATATAAGGACAATAGAAAAACAATTAACATAACAGCAAACCGACCACTTTGTATACGATAAATAAAATAATAGTCCCCTCTTTGATAAATAATAAATATGAAATCGGAAGTGCTTTTGTTAAAGTTAGAGACTATGTGTATGTGTGTGTATTGGAAGCGTTGTATGTGTTTGTTTGATTAAAATGCATAAACGGTCCCCAGTTGGTCTTAATTGGTTCGTTGTCCACTTTGTCCGGTGGGGAAAACCTTTGAACACGTTTTCATCGTCTCTTATATACAACTTAAACTGAAAGGACACACTGAAATGGTCAATGTTAAAGTTAGGGTTTTGGTCACGCTCGATACTCAACTTACTTCTGAATTATTAAGAAGAAATCATAAACGGCGTAAGGGAGAGAGACGGACCACTTTGGTCATTAATTGATATACACGGATTTAGGGACAATTAATTAAAGTTATGGTTGACAAACAGATGGAATAGAAACCCTTTTACTTTAGCCATTGATGTATATGAACTTTTAACAATTTATACAACACAGCGCAAAGTTTTAGAACTTTGGCAAAGAAATCATGACATCAAAACTCTATATTTTATGGAAACAGTTTTACTATTAAAAAATTTTAAGGGGAATGTCTGATAGATGTGGATCATTGCAAAATATTACCTTAATGAAAAACTTTAGACCAAAAATTGGACGAAAAACTCAGAAACTGTCATTAGGTTAACATTTTATCTTACAAAATTGAGGTGCAAATATAATTATGAAAAAGACGAATTTTCCACAATTTGAGAAAGATCGTTTCAGAGAAAAAATTTAGAAAAACTGCATGTTCTGAGCAAACTCAAGACCAAAATCAAGACCAAAACAGTGCAATTCCATGTAAAATTTTGGTTTTCCCAAATGAAAAAAAGAGTTTTTCGTCAGACTCTCTTAATGCAAAAGATGGATAGATTCTCCTATTTCTATAAATATCCAAAGTACACATACATACAACATTAGAACATTGATCCAGATTAATTGAAGAAAAACATAGACTAGCTTTAGGTATTTGCGTCTAAACAAATTAGTGTGAAATTCGGAAAGTTTAGGTATTTATAAACTTATTAATAATGATGGATGACTTTATAATCGAATTCGAATTCCTGATGTTGAAAAGCACACATAGAGTAGTGTTAAGTTTCAACAATTCCTGCGAATACTTTCTTCAATTCAATCTATCTATGGAAACATTAATGAAGACAGTTTTCTAGTAAAGATTGGATGTTTCCTGGACTGAAGGTGCGGTGAACACGTGATAGAACTGCCAACAAATACAAACATCTTCTGATTCCCATCAACTGTTTTCAGCACCTGTAATAGTTACAGGCATCAGAGGGTGATTCTCAAACCCTTCTTCTCCCCCTATACTTCGCTTGAATCTATCACGTTGGGCATTCTCTCATTTACTCTTCCTTTATCTCCCCTGTTTGACGATTCCCCTTGGACTCACCTTTCTGACGAGAGTCCTCCCTACCCACCTACACTGGTGAAATCCAATTTAGATCCACACACAGGAGAATGTGGATGTATAGTGTGTATATATAGTTTTGTTGTATTATAGTTTCCCCTTGTTCCTGCTTAGCTTTTCTGTCGACTGACGACGTCCTGCAGCCACTTACCGGCTCTGCACCGCATCACAACAATGAGTGTTTATGATGGCGCCTACTCGACGATCGCCATAGCAACGGACGTCGTTGAATGTTAGGTAGCGGTGTGTCACCTATGCGGGGGGCGCCCCCACACATATTTTACTCATGGTCAACGCTTCCTTCATAATCATACTAATCAACTCACTTCTAAGATATTTCCTGCACTTTATTGATCCTTCAAATAGATTAGTTCAATTATCTACCAGATTACTTGGGATTTCTGCGTACATGTGTGTCCGAGATCAATGGACGGACCAAAGTGAGGATCTATACTTGATTTTTCCTGCATATAGCAAAAAATCCTGCTGATAACTGTGTCACTGGATGATCAAAATCTGAATTTTCAAATTTGAAACATTTGATTGGCCAATGACATCACAGTTCTCAGCAGGATTTTTTGCTACTTGCAGGAAAAATGAAGTATAAAAGAAAAGTGAAAAATTTGCAATTATGGGTTTCGATTTCGTTTGTGGCTTGATTTTTTTTGCCACACATTTCCAACTGTTAACGTCGTCCTTGATATTCCAGTGAAAATAATGTCGGTTTGATATAAAAATGTTCAACAAGACCGGTTAAATGGGTTGTGGAAAGAGCTTGTTTACAGAAAATTCATTCAACCCTCTACTTAAGTTGAGGGAGAACCCAATACACACAATGTTCTGGTATGTTTAGTCACCGTACATGCATCAGTAGCATCGTTATAGATACTAAAGCAAAATAAAGTGGATTTTTAAGGTAAAAGTAATCAATCAAAGTCACAATAAATCAATCACAAAGCGTTCTATATATGTCGATTCATCTGATGCTCATAAATTCAACTAGTTTTCTATCGTTATGCACCTTTTCCCTTAAAATCGCCAACGTACCGGAAGAAACAGGGAATTTGGTGGAATTCTTCCACATCAATCGATTATATTCACTCTCACATATAATACGAAAATCTTGCAAAAAAAATTGATGGCCTAATTAGTTATATAAAATATCGTAATTTTTTTTAAATTGTTATCAAAAAAATAAGGTAAAAATGTCCAATTTTTTTGTTTTTGAAAACTCATCAAAATTGTAAATAAAAACTAACGCAATAAAGATTGACAATAAGACTAAAAATGGCTAAAAATCGCTCTTCTATTTCTGGACCCAACCCCGTATAAGGGCTACACGTTAAATAAATTTCCTATGCTGTAAACTCATACTATTTATTGTCTGGCTATGTGTATGAGAGTGAGAGATTGATTTAATATTTTTTGTGTTTGTTTTATTAGTGCGAGTCCATTTTATTCAAACATATGTGCACATAATTAATTACTTTATGGAATGCTGACCTCATTGAGTCAATTTTACGATTTATACTGCCATACTATTCGTTCAATGTTTAAGTAACAGCCAGAATAAATATCAAGTTGTTGATAATATCAATTACATTTTTCGCCGAATTAATTGGATTTATTTTTTTCCACCGTTCAATTAAAAAAACCCTATCAGTTTTAAAAAAGTTGATAGGACTTCAAGGTGAAGTCTTTATATAGAAAACGTCCACATTAATTAAAAAAGAGATTATGTATCATGAATCCTTGATTCACTTAAATGGGGACATACCTTTAATTTGTTCCAACCTGTGATGTTTTATTATAAATGCAGCATCATGAATTGGGGTTAATTGAAAGTGGGTTGGTGAGCTAATAATGAACATTATGTGAAATAAATAGCAACATAAAATATATACAAAGTATCAGGTAGATGACGAGTATAAAGTGTTTAATTAGAATGATATTTAAATTTATGTTTTAGTTGAGAGTGAACAGAAACTTTACATTAGAAATACATTTACAAAGTGTAATATGTTATTTGCAATGTTGCATTTCCAGTTGTATTTAATTTCTGATTAATAACGACAATAAAACAGGTGTATTATTTATGCGATATAACATGAATTTATCCTAGATTAAAATCGTATTTTCGCTTTTATCATAAATAGTGTGCAAACTTCCACTGTAATTAATTTTAAGTTTTACTATTAAACGATGTGACAAATTATGAAAGGTGTGAGACCTACCATTTAACCATAAAATGTTTAATTTTATTTAATAGTTAAATACCGGAAAATGCATTTGCACATTTAATAAGCATGTAGGAGGGAGTTAATAAAATCCTCTCTAATTATATGTATAAAAAAATAAATTTTATTCTATAGTTGTAAAACAATGATTTACGGTGATGCGTGCGCGCCAATAAATTGACCAAAATTAAAACTGAAACACACAGAATAAAATATTTAATTGGTACAGTAATAAATTAAAGGAGTTTATATTTTTTTACACCTGCTCAATAATTTTTCCTAATCTAAATTACAATCGGATTTATATATTTATTGTTTGAAGAGAAAATTTCTGCATTTTTTTCACAAGTTGACATTTATATTGTCCAAGTGGAAGAATACAAACATATTTTGTAAATTCCATTGGAAACGATCAAAAATAAACTGCTTGAATATTCGAATGGATTGTTTTTTAAAGAAAATATATATTTGTCTGCAAAGTCTATTATACGAACAGATTGATTCTTAGCAAAACAACTATAAATTTCATTTTCAAGCACTGTTTAAACATGAGTGAAATGATCCTAGACCTATAACATAGTTTTCGATCGTTTCTCAAAACTTATAGGTATTTTGAAATTTCTTTAACATACTCGTAACGTTCATAGTAAATGGCGCAAAATAATTTTGATAAAAATTTATGCAGCAGTTAAATTAAATAGTCTCAATAATAAAATAACAACAATGTACCTAGTTTGTAAAAAAAGAATTTGCTGGTTCTTTTAAATACATGATTCCACATTTTACATCTATTCATATATACCTATTATTAAGTAAAATATTTATAGGAACCATTTGTTGGGATTTTACATTGATATAATGTCTAAATATAATATATACGTTATTGAAGTTTATGTAAAATTTGTTTGTGTAATGAGTGTTCAACATATGAAAATAGTTGGATACTTTGACTGCATTTTTATAGACATGCAGGCAATATTTTGAAAATTTGTGGTTGTTTGGTGATTGATTGTGATTGCTAAGTGCTACTCATAAATTTGTATTAAACGAGAACAAAGTGAGTTGATTCTCGCGATTTATTTTAATAAGATGGAATTATACATTTATAACATTTATTTGTGTTTAACTAAAATATTATTTTTATCTTAAGAAACTACCTATAGTTTTCTTTTAATTTTCCATGTATTCGAATTCAAACGCAACAAATTAGAAAAATTCGGATTAGTTTTTATCCAGATTTAACATCGTTTATTTTTTTTATAATCAAAATTTATTACACCTATTCTGATTACATATTACATTGTATTCTCTTTTTAAAGAAAAATATCATTGAATTTTTGTATCAAAAGTCCAAATAAAAATTATTTTATTTAATAGAAATTTATCCTTAAAGATATCTAATTAATTTTATTATAATTTGTCATATGGTCCATAAATTTCCCTTGCCACCATGCGCAGGTATGCAGGTCAGCGTGAAATTTTGAACGATCTTATTTCTTAAAATAAATAGAAAAAGACCACCTTTGAGTACCACATAAAAGTATTGTTCATACCTTTATATTGACAAACAATTAGTTTTTAGTTCATTCAACATTCAACGATTCCTCACCGAAAACAAATTACTCAAACCTACATATGCTCATAATTTGATACCTAGTAACTTCCTCAAATCAGTTCCAAACCAACTTATCAAATTCACGTTTATAGAAACGCGTCCACATTATAATTGTACTAGTTACATATTTCCACCAGCAAACGTATAAATAAAGTGCTACGTACATATAGAGAGTGTTATAGCATATAACGGTAGGCGGCCCATGTGAGGCGATAAGGCCACCTCTGTGGAATTGTTTATCGGTATACCGGATCCATACATAATGTGTTTATCTGCGATGGATGTTCCGTGTACGAAGCGGCCATGTTGTAGCAACACTTGACATGATTAATAGTTAGTACTGTTACTGCCATTAGCAGCCCTCGCGACCGCTACCTCAGGCACAAATGCTCCTCTCTCCATTCTCTCTGTGTGTGCCTTATGATGTGTGGGGGCGGCGGTGAGTGTGTACACCTAGCCCATATTATTGTTTACTACACACATTATATACGTCAAGAATGATGTGGTGTTTGTATATTGATGCCTCTTTTGATGTGTGTCTAGTCTTCCGCCAAACTCGCTCAGTAATCTCTCTAATTCTTGTTTGGCTAAACAGGCAAACACGAAAATATTTACCATGCTGTTATTGGGCTTGGAAATCGCGTCAATTGATATTAATTATTCAACAGGGACAACTAATAAGCTCTGTTAGAAAAAAAAAACGATTTTACATTGGAAGAAGTTAATTTGTAACTCTTCAAAATATTTTTGTTCTGGTTAAGAGAATTTAATTTAAAAATTGCCCGGCAATTTTCCTTTTGACAAATCTTAATGATAACTATTTAGGGTAGTTTTTTTATTTCTTTTGTAATTTTTGGATATGTATGTATATTTTTCCAAAACGGCGCTTTATTAGTGTCCTGTGCTTCGGTAAGTATTTCTGAGTCGCAGCGCGGACCCTAAAAGAACAGCACTTTATTGGAAAGAAAAATAAATTTCCTATCCATTCACGTTTCTTATTTTTTCTTTATTTTGTCTCTCTTTGGGTATATTTTTCTTTGAAGACTGAAACGAGCGTAAAAATTTCGTAAATAGAACTTCTTTACTCCGTAACAGTATCCCCATATATTGTAAATAAATGGGGGGCAGTTGACTTTAGCGGTGAGCCATGTGGTCGTCAATCATGGCCAGTTGGCAAGAAGCTCTCTTCTTAGCTATGCTATAAAAGCTACATACTAGAAGTAGTAACACAAGTGACCCGGTAAAGAGTCCATGACATGTGAAATATGATGACAAATCCTCTTATACACACATAGATTGTTCTTGGAGAAAGAAATGTATACATTTCCGCGTATAGGCTCAACTTTTTTAATAATACTTAATTGAAACACCTCCAAACACATGGGGAAAAATCAATTTTATTGTCGCATGTCCCCCAAGTGGCGTGCACGAATTTTTCCACCCCATCATATATATATATTGAATAGATTTTCAGCATATTCTTACGCAAACACATGCACTACTCACACAGTTGTTTATGAAAGGAGCAGCTGATGCTGATTTAGTAACTGCTACCTCTACTACTACCTATATAGGGGCACATGTGCTACAAAACAAACAACTTTTTCATTGCTTTAATACCTGATTTCGTAGGGGTTGACACACATGCACACGAGCAGATTCCAAATAGGCAAATCGGTTGCCGATTTATAGACGATTGCGTCAAATTTGCAAACTGTTACTTAAAAAAAAATAGAATAATTTCAGAAATTGTTGATTATGTGAAAATGCACTTTACATTTAATAACCGACTCGTGGTTACTTATTTATGATTATAAAGGAGTGTAATAATAATGAAGCATAAAATAAAATAAAATAAATGTACCTCTAGTGTTATTCTATAGAATACCATGGAAAATCATAAATAACAGTAAGTATACGTGTCCAGTGGACTGGTTTACGTTAAATGTGTGCCCCCACATGTCATACAAGATTTAATATTTAATGCTTAGCTGTTGCCAAGCATCAGGTGAGATGATTTATGATAAATGTTCCAGTTTTATGGTATTAATTCTTCAACAAACAAACAAACATTTTTTCAATTATTTTTCCAGGCGGGGTTCGGAAAATTCACCTCAAAATTATTTATCTCTCTCCCTGATGCGCTTACCACCTCATTGTGTGTTTCTAGAGAGTAAACAACGAACGATTGTCTTAAACCCACCTTTCATTCTGAAAAGTAATCGTTTTTCCTATATTCGTCTATGTCTCGACTGCCAACGACTTGTTATTACATTCTACATTTCAGTGGTATGAGTTCCGACTAGTATTTGTTGTAGGGTGAGCGGGGGCGGCTTAAAAATGGGCTTTAAGATGAATTTTACTTCTTGAAAAATGTTTCCCCGTTGCACCTAGGAGTAAATTTGGCGCCGCGCGCGCGTTTTTTTTTTATTTTACTTATATTCCATTCTAACAACTGACGATGTACAGAAAGGGTGCGGAACGTGTAATGAAAAGTGGGCTTGAGCTTTTTAGACTTTGATGTATTCACAAATTCACGTCGATGAACTCCAAAAACTTATCTTTTCAAAACGTAATTTATCTTCGTTTCACGGTTCTTCTCCACCACTACCCCAAACCCAGTCCTTAGGAAATAATTGCGCAGGTGCTCACTTTATGTACTGATAATTACTCGACTGTTAATTAATTTTCGGGCATTGTGTTGTGGACTGTTTTAAATGACTTGCCGAAAAAAGCGTCTGAACATTTTTGTTGCTCTTGGTGTGAACTGTACTTATCGCCACAATCCCCGTATTTAAAATCAGTAAGGGTGCAATCATCCCCCAAAAATTCTGATCTATTGCAAAGAGGCGTTCATGTGTGTGAATTGCACGTGCCTATTGTACACATGCTGCCTGAATTACCCTCACCGGCCATCACAATAAAAGAATCACTCGTTATTTTCCAAATGACAAATGTACCCAAGGCATATTATTATTTCTAGTTTGTCAGAGCAGCGGAAAAAAGTTAATCCGCTTACCTATATTATATTGGGGAATGGGAATATGGTTTTCAATAAAATGGATTTTTCCAAGCAGCCCTCAAGACACTTAAAGAATATGCACGCGCGGATAATAAACGAGTGTTACAGGTTTTTTAAAAAAGTTTTACAAAAAACAAAAGTATGAAAATTACAAAGTTCTAATTCTTTTAACCTGAAGCTAAAAATGTTATTAATGGATTTCTTAAGTATAAAAGTGGTTTGGTTCAATATGGATTTTCAACTCGTCCTTTTGTCATGTATTATAAGATTTAAAACCAATAATCATTTTTTTAGTTAGAAATTCGTATTACATAATTCATTATATACATATAATAATAAATAAAAAGTTAATAAATTTTGAAAAATGGAAAAAAATTACACCAACATAAGCAAAAAATTTCTTTCGGTCTTCTGGAAAACTTTTCACAAAAGTTTATACTTATATACAACATTTGTCAAAACATTCAACAAAAAAAAATAATATAAAGTTTGTGTTTTGATTGGGAAAGGAAAAGGGAAGGTGAGAAGGAGAAAGTGGACGACTGACGGTGGTAGTAGTGGTGGTGGTGGTGGCGGCGGCACCGGCGACTGTATGACAATGTGGCAGTAGAGGGTTGTTTTATCGACCTGGTGTTTTGTGTGTGCGTCAGGCTGCCCACCGGCCGAGAGGTAACAATATCATCCACCACCCCACAATATAATAAACGAGGTGAATTTTCATTCTAACCGCCCCCCTGAAATAACAATAGAATCACGGCAAACACACAAATAAAATTTAAATTATTACTAGACGCTTTAATATCATTTTTATATAGTTTAGAGGAAAAAAGGGATTTTACATGAGGGCAAAATGCCGTATTATACCTAGTAGGGCGTACATTTTAATCGGATTATAGAATGCATTTTACAATTTGAGCGGATATGAACTAATTACACGGAAATGTATACGAATATCACATTGCTGATGGCCTATGTTATATTTTCAAGTCACTACACCTTTCCCTGCTAGTAATTTAATTAAAATATGTCAATATTTATAATATGGAAATAGAAATAAAATTGACTATATTATTTAAAAGAGGATTCTCTCCTTGATACTTTATTAAATGCGGGTACAGTCTCTTACTCTAATTAAATTATATTCGCAAATAAGTCAAGAATACCGCAGATGATGATGTCTTATTACAGAGAATTTATAAGGAAATATAATTAGATTTTATTGCTTCTCTTACCTTATATTAAATCATTCGTTGAATTTCATATATTTAATTTAGTAACAGTAAGGAACAATTTTAAATCTTTAAATCTAAAACAGAAAATCTTAGATCAATTAATAGTTTCAATTCAAATATTTTTTTATTAAACTAAATCAGTTGGTTGGCAAATCATACTACCAATCCGTGTTCTACATGTTAGAATAGATTCGTGTTTTATAAATTTTTAATTCTCGATTCTCATGCGAAGTGTTTTTATTGTACATATCCTGCCCATATTTATGTAGTGAAAACGGATTCTTCAGCACCTTCTAACCCATACATGCAAGTAATATGTAGAAAGTATCATCCTTTACGTTACGAATACAGATGTCTTACATTCAACATTCATAATATGGCACGGGGGTTGTTTTATATCTTATATGTATTTTTGTTATGTTTGCGGTGAAAAGCAATTCGGTGAATCGATGCAATATTCTGGCCGCATCAATACGATTGGAAATCGTCTATGCTACGTTGGATATCGAAGTCAGGTTGACTTTTTTCAAAGAGATGAATAGTGAATACAGCTTATTGAAAACAATATTCAGATAATTTTTTTCTTGTTTAATTTTGCTACTTATTACATTCCTACAAATATAACGCAAAATAACAGACAACAAAGCGATCTCTTAAATCTGTGCAGTCATTATACAGCAGGTTAGATACACTAGTCTAGTTGTATTTAGTATATATAAGTAGTTATATCTCAAAATCTCACATATTATACCTTGGCAAGCTTGTCTCTCATATAATGTATTGTTTGTACCAGAAGACTTAGCCAAAAGACTTTGTATATAGTGGATTGCATCTTATAAATGCTATAAATCTCCCCGAGTCCTGTCTGTCTTCCCTTGACTTTTGTCTTTTCTCTAAACTTCCGTTTTGACAAACATCCCATCACGATGCCACTTTCCAAACTACTTGAGCCAATTTAGTACAGAACTTTTATAGTTACGAGTGCATCTTTCTGTTGGATGGTTGATATATAAGCCAAACATTCATAAAGTTACGTAAATTTCCAGAGACCATTTTATTAATCCTTTAATAAAGGACGACGGTATATCGTTAATATTTTGCGATAGCGGTTTGATTGGTCGACAATTCAGCACAGTATATTGTTAATGCAGTGCCAAGTGCTCCCGGGGGTTGAGCGTGGGAACACGTAATCCCAAAGGACCTTTTGATACTAGGATTTTGATCCACTTTCGCTGCGCTACGAGTGCGCGCTTGTTCTACAGTCAAATTACAATTTTTTTGTAAATAGAGATTTTTTTGACACACATGACATGATGTGATTATTCGCAAGAGGCTAACGGTCAGGTGAAAGCGGAAGATATGGTCGAAATCATCTCCAAGAGGGTTGCAATATTGTATAGGTGTATATGTTATATTCCACACGCATGAGTGTATTGTGAATAAAGTTTTTCGGGGAAAAGAAAAATAGAGAGAGGAACGTTAAGGGAAATGGAAAATGGTCAGGAGGCAACAAAGAATAACGACGAGCCTTCAATGACAATGGGTGGTAGTGGCACTCTCAGCCATATAGTATTCTGGAAGTGATAAAAACTGGTTTCCAATCACGTTCAACATATGTAAACTAACTTCTTATACCTCGGCAAAATAAAATATTTAGAATTGCTCGGATATCTAATATTCTATTCGTAAATATCAGAAAGGTAGGCAATAACAGGCGGATGCCGCATAGTGAATAATAAGCGGATTTTTCTGCTTTCTTTACATATGCGGAATATGCACTTGCTTTTGATAGAAATGTGATGGCCACTCTTTGCGTTTTTTAAAAAACACTTCTCAACTCTCCTTACTTACATAATTTACATAAATTACATTAATTTACATAAATATAAATAATTATGACCATTATTTCATTTCTAGAGTGAAAATTGAATTTGTTTCAACTTAATTTGAACGGTCTACCTTAATAGGGCATTTATTAAATTGCTCTTTTATATTCCAATTAAAAACGCTAACGAATCCTAACCGGGGATGATTCATTTAAAATGGAATTTTCTCAATGCTGCTGATGTCAGTGGAAAAGTTTGGGTGTAAAATTCACTCGATTACACGTTAGAAAAAGTTCTTGTGTGGCATTCAAAAGTGACACATAGGTTGAAACGAAACAAGATTGGAATGTTGGAAGTATTGATTTAAAATTGCGGTAGTCCCCATTTCATTCGTCTCTTAGTTCCCTATTTTAGTGACGTGTCTCCCTAAGGAGCGTCCTGATTGCACCTGTCCATATATCTTTTCCCCCCATTTATTGCATAGTGAAGACAGAGAGTTGAACAACGAATTGCACGAACAAATGGACAGATACATATTACGGGAACGATTCGATGTTAAGTTGCTTGATGCTGCTGCTGCTGGCTGGACCGCTTTTTTCGCTGAAACGACAAAAGCTGTCTCAAGTCTAGGGAAGGGAATTCGATAGAATGGGACTGAATTTTGCCGATAATGTCACTCTACCTTTAGATTTATACAACCCTTTCAGTTGAAATGTTTTTTAATTAAGTGTAAATAATTTTTGTTCAAATATGTTAGAGTCAATTGAAAAATTCAATAAACATAAACTACGATAATGTTTCAAATCGTAACCCTTTCTGTTGGAAATTTTTATCAATCATCCAACATTTAGAGAAAATTTTAATTAACTGGCAACTGTAGGACTGAATCATCACCCTTTAGAATTTTATTTAATAGCTTTTTGATATCATGTTAATGAAATGTCGGTTAAGAGCTCAGGTTGTTTCGATAGTAGTGATTTTGTGTAATGCTGCCCGGTAAAAGCCATCGTCAGCAATCTGTCCCCTATACCGATATATACGTCCCTTTATAGTATGTGTGGGCTGTGTGGCGGTGGTGTCGAGCGGCGGTAATGAGTGCTTGTGTTGCAAGTTTCCTGTTGCTCTCTTCTTGTTGTTCATTTTCTCTCAGTTAATTTTCAGGTGAACTTACATTCTGAAAATTACATGGACAATGTATAAAATTTACCGCATCAGTTTCTTTAAGGGAATTTCACAATTAATTTCAGACATTTTCTAATTAACATTTTTTAATCCTCTATTATACATATAAAATAACAGATCATGGCACACGAATGAGTTATGAGCTTTTTGAACAAATATAATCATTGCTGCCATCCTTAGTGAGGCGAGGAAGTTTGTTAATTAATATAAAGTACCTTTATATTCACAGTTATTTACTTAGTAATTCTAAATTGTCTTTAAGTACATTAAATGTTTCCTATTTCACCGGTTAATGTCTTTAAAGAGAATGTGTGGTGTGGGGTTCTCTAATGAGTGCGCCATTTAGTCACTATAATTAGTACTTTTAGGGTTACATTTTTATTTAATTTGTGAGATATTGATTTTTTTTTTGAAAAAGTCATTAAATTTTTCAAGTGCCCAGTACACACCTGATTATATTTTCTATTAAAAATACAAGTGAAAAAACGATTTGTATTGTATGTTTGCAGGGGTGGATCGTTTTGTGTGTATAAAACGCAGTGAATGTGAAAAGGCAACGAAGCGAATCTCTAAATAATCCGAAATCCAATACATATAACTGTCAAAATCAATTGTCGAATGTTGCAGCCACTTGCTAACCAACAGAAAAACTCTCTTTAATGCGGTGATTTTGATATATTTACATACTGGTTACGATGTACTTTTATTTGAATTAAAAAAAATATTTATAAAACATATTATTAGAATAATTACATGTATTTTTTGCAATTTACCCTGGAAAATCCTCAAAAATATTTGATCAAAGTGTCTTTAGCAATATTTCTATAACACTACGTAAAACGAAAGAAAAACTCAACTTACACGTACAGTAATAGGAATGTCCATTTCGTTTAAAAAATGTAAACACTTTTGATATAACATTTAAACCATAAATACAACGCCGTAAATTACAATAAATGTTGTTTGTTTAAATTTTGCCAAGGTTTTAAAATTGTCAATATGTAGACCCATTTGTCCTATCAACGCACCTAAACGTTCAAAAAGGTAACATCAAAAAGCGCTAAAAACGTTATTATTATTATTTTAGAAATGGCTGAAAAATTTTTTATGTTTGATTTAGAATTATAATGAATTGCTCTTTATTTTTATATAATTCTCCTCTTTTTTCAGGTAAGAGACTGAAGAAATATTTTATTGTGTGGGTATTTAAGTGAATGGTTCTTGTGGTGGCGTTTTCTTCCTTTCAATTTTGCCTCCGTTGAAAGATATATTGCATCATGTTGGTGAGTGGTTAATTAATATTACGCTCTTGTTTAGCAGCTGTAATAAATAAGTTAAGAGTATCAGTTGACTTTAACAAAATTTTAAATGTACAAGAAGTGATGGCCTGGTGCTGCTAGAGCGTGTTTATTCTCTTTCTCTTTATCTTGCCATCATTATTATAGCGCACACTACTATACCTATACACACACTACTTATAGACTTCTTTTTCTTCTCTTTTGGCCATGTGATTTATTGCCAGTTTATTTTTAGTAATGAAATAACTCAGTTTAAATAATCTGTGTTTGAAAATAATACGCTAGAAGGAATTAGAACAAAGTGCTAAATGTGCTACTATGTAACACTTTTAAATATTAAATCAAATAGTGTCAAAGTTTCTACTTATTAATAATGCTTATATTACTTAAATTTCTAACAAAATTTTAATTGAAAAATTCTGTATTGTCACTAAGAATCATTTCAAAAATCGTGTCTAACTAATCCTTAAAAGTCACATTTAATGTACCTTTTTGTAATCCAACCGTAAATGATCGAAATCAATTCCATCTCAATTCATATGAATCGTTATATATTTGAATATTTGTACCACCCTTCAACTAAAACGTTCATCATCCACCACATCATACAAATGGTAGATTGTCTGTTATAGTGTGACGTATTGTATACCTTAATCAGTGTTCCTAATCTGACTATATACGGCGAGCGAGCGTCCACAATGTGCTCTTTCGGTGCACACCTTACTCAAAAAGCCGTCGCGTTCTGATAGGATTACCGTCCCCGTGTATTCACCACCACCACACCAACGCCGCATATACGTTTGTGCTTTCAACCCCCCCAGTTCGTTTCACATGCACACACACTCAACATTGTTACAGTAGATTTCTATGCACGTTCAGGATAAAGGAGCCAAATTGGGGAATTTATTTCAGTAATGCTATATATGTTAGAAAAGTTAGTTATTTTGAAGCGCCATTGTAGATATGTTGAAATTGGGGGGAATGGGAACAGATTGGTGAAGATTACTTTCGGGGGTGTCACTTTAAAAAGAAAAACGCATGTATGTAGTATCGCCGGAGGTAAATAACAGTTTTAGTAGACAGTTTTACACCTTAGGCGGGTAGGAAAAGGCGTATTTCTCAGGTTTCTTTAAACAAGATTTTGATCCTGGTCACGGTGTCAAATTAATTATTCATCTACAACCACACAGCAATATGAAGCATAAAATTGTGGATATATTTTCGGGAGTGTATGTGTAATAGTCGTCATCAGACTAATTCGATGCCATATTGCATAATATGATACGAGCAAATGGTTGTTGCACGTAACTTTACGCTCTAACAAACTAGATGCAGAGTGTTGTTGGTGATGGGCAGCAACAACAACAGACTAGAATATGGCTAGTAATATGGTGGCTTTTTGTACCTCCAATTTACCTACACTCCTAGTTATACGCTTGCAAAACATTTCATTCATTTAGCAAACTGTGCACATCACATGCATGACAATGCCGAATTATAAATTACATTCGAATTAAACTATGTAATTGCCAAACCAACGAAACATACATTCATTATATGCCACTATACTGTGTGTACGTGTGTGCATTTTATTTGTAAATATATGTTGTGTGTATGTGAATTTTCTGTTACTGGACCCATCTACCAAAATACAAGCCCCGATGACGGTTGAATCGAATTTGTTCGTGACTTGTATTGTTGGTTTTAATTTTATGTATTGTACACCGATTTTATTTACTGACCTGTGTGCATTGCCATGTCACATTGTGTAGAGGTATAGGGGGATTGTTTTTATTTTTTCCCTATATAGTTCTAAAAGCTGATCCAGATTAATGTGATTTTAAATTTAAGCGCACGTTGTTTTGTTAACCTGTACATGCGTTGACAAAATTATTTTATTAGTGCAAACTTCTACTGAATTCCAAATTTATCTCGTGGTCTGATTTTATTTGATAAAACCACCGAATCCGAAAATCGAAAATAATTTTCTTCGTCAAGTGGTGATGGCAATTATGGTTTCATTAAATCAGTCTTGTTATTCTTGCCTAAACATATATAAAAATTTGATAAGCACTTTATTAACAATGTACCTAGCTACCCTCACAAGCACTAATATTGCTGTAGGAGCCCATAACGACATGTTTACATTTTCAAATGGAAAACTGTACCTTAATCCGGCTTGATGTATATACGTTCATTTATAACCTCTTTCATTTAATCGAGATCCACTTGTCATACGGTAGCCGAGGGCCATTAGATGGCTATACAAGCAAAGTCTATTCCATACCTAAAAGTATATACGTTGATGATGGCTGGCACCCCTGTGATTACAGAATGACTCACCTCGATTGAAAGAGAGGGGGACACCGAAAATATACCTATTACCGTTACCGGATACTGCAGCATCTGTGTGCATACGAAGAGGATCAAAGTAATCAAAGTGCACTTGTTTGTACTTTTCCGTAGTAGATTGATACATACGTTTAAACACAGGACCCCATCGTTCTTTTACTCATATACTTTATTGTTCATGTTAATTTATTCAAATGTATTCATTCGGTTTTAGGAGTGGAATGAGAGAAATTTCATTGTTAATCAAGTAAAATGTTGAGTAAAGTGCGTTCTTCTTCCATTTTTCGGAAGGTGTGTGTGGAAAATCTTTTCTCTTTTTGTATAATTGAAAGGGAACTGTAAAAGGTGCAATTCGATCCGACTCTCTGCTAGAATATATATATATATTTTTATTAAAACACATTGTTTTTGACGTTCACATTAAAAAAGCGACTCGGCGTGTTAAGGTGCTAATGTTTTCACTTTGCGTTTTATAAGAGAAGACGCTCAGGAAATTAAATTTTCCTTGTAAAGAAATAAGGTGAGGAGGTGCCTTTCTGTCAGTGACGGGCCTGAGTGACGCTCCTAATGGAAGAGCAGATGGTGTGAATGAGCAATTCGGTTTTAATTTTCGCAGGTGGAGAAATCGGCCGACAACGACGTGTTTAAGAGTGTGAGGGGTGAAATCTCGTCAGCATCATTCATAGGGAAATTCTCTCAGTTTTTTTTTATTTTCTCTCTTTTACGAACAAGCATTACTAGGCCACTTCTTCCAGTTGTAATTAAATGTAAATTTCAAAGTATAATGAATTTCCTTTTCAGGTAGAAATCAATATAAAAGGAATAAAAAAATCTCCTATTTTATTTCTATTGAATGAAATGATTTAGTAATCGTGGTAAAAGTGCATTTCATTCGGCAAAGTCTTTTTATTTGCTATATAAAGAGGTTAGCAGGAATCGATAGCGGACAGGCAAGAAAAGAATAATGGGCTTAGAAGGTAGCTGCTGGTTTTCACTTCCACCTTACAATATACCTTCTTCTACACTTCCCCTTCTACCATTATATATAATACTTGTGTGTGATGAGAACAAGGTATATAAGAAGAAATGGTGGCATCCATTAGTTTCACAGTTGTTAAAAGCAAATGACGTAAGCTAAAGAAGAGATATAAAAACTTAAAAGGGTCGGTTTTATTATACATCGTCTTGGGGGTGGCTATTGAGGTGGATATTTTGAATTCTTTTGTTAACCATATTACTTATCCCTAAATTATACATTGAGATTCAAATGGTATACCTACTGACACAGACAAAAACTGTTAAAAGTTTCTTAAAAAATTGAAGATATTTTTCTCGTTATGATTTCTATTTTTTCGCAAAACTGTGTTAAATGTTAAACAATTGAATTTTTGCATCAGATATTGTAAGGGGCCATGAGAAGAAAGAAAGTGTAGGTAACAGATGACGACATAAACCGCCAATATTTACGATCAATTCTCCCCATACACACACAATATTCTCTAGTTGAAAACATCGAATTCCTCCACACAACACACCTGGCAAAAATACGCTAGTTTTCGCCCCTTATGTAGGTAGATAATGCGTCATAACTCATCGTTGAATTGCCTTCGCTTCCATTTCAGCTAGTAATAAACCTGTTCAAGCACAATTTTGTGTGTTTGCCATCTATAAACTAGAGACAATGGAATTTCTCCTATATGTATAAGTTGAGAGTGAAAAAAATATGAAAATGTATACTCTATACCACAATAATAATTGTTATTAATTTCCTCTGCCATGTAAAATGTAATTAAATATTCATGCATAATAAACACGAATTTAATTAACATTTGATTAAAATATCTTTCGTAAAGTAAATACAATTTATAATATGTGTGTTTACACTTATTTCAATAGCAATTTCCTGATTGCAACCATTTAAATATTTGTTTTTTTTTTCACTTTAGACATTTGCACATTAATAACTTTAGTTTGATTAGATCAGATGAACAATTCCTAACAGGATCGTTGTAAATTTGTGCCGGATAGAGTAATTCATGTGAGTATCTAATATATAATAGGTAGTTCAATTTTGCTAAAGTGCTATAACGTGGGGCTTAGATTGTTAGGGAATAGAGATCTCATCAGATCCGGTAATTTGTTAAACTTTAAACATGAATATTCAGGTGAGGTAAGTTATCTCTTAGAGAGATAGCGACAACAAACTTTACATGGAACAACGACAATATCAAACGGCTGCAAAGTTTTTTTACTATATAAAACCGTTTACCGGGGCCAAAGCGAATTCGCAAACATGTGATTGAAACTTTCTTACAAAAGTTTAAGAGTAATTTAGATAAATTGCAAGTTTTTCTTTTAAGGAAATGATCGCGAGATTAGATTGGAATCGGAGTTCTTGTTGGGTCTTAAGGTGTATATAATATTTAATTAACAGCACCTACGTCTTTTAAAAGAGTTTTTTGGGAAACTTCTTACATTCTTCCGTCATGTTTGGGGATGTGTTCAATTCTATATGTTGAAATTCATTTTTTTTCGGTATTATATTAATCACCTGTGCCAATTGGATGTTACTGACGATGTATTTAGGGGGCTTTACTGCATCGAACTGCCATTGTTCGATTTCTAGATAGGCGATCGATTGCTTACACCTTCACGTTCTTTTCAAGTCCACCCTCACATATTCCCATTCAAGTGTGCACCTGTCGCAACCCCAATTCTCCGCCATATTTCCGTTCTCCCTTTACCTGCCCTATTATACCTCCCCCACACATTTTCAAATTCACCCTCAATAAATACACGAGTAGTGACGTGTCCTTTGTTCTCTCGGCCATGATTTAAGATGGACGTACACGGATCGTGGATTTTCAAAAAGTTCGCAAAAGTCATTTTTAAATTATGCATGTCTAAAGTTGCTTAGAAAGTAAAATTAAATTAAATATAAGTATGTATTTATTTTGTTTTAACTGAATTCTTGGTCTTTTAATATTTTAAGCACCGTGTCTAAATTTCTCGATAAAGTGATATACTAACCGATACTCACATGAAGAATAGAGGACAAAGCCACACTATCAGTCCCAAAGGAGATTGGAATCCCTTTTATATACAGCTACTTCCAGTAGATTTTTATTATTTACTAAAGAGGGAAGTTTAGTTTCTTCGTTTTTATAAGGGCATTTCAAATTTGAATTAAATGATATTGTTGTAACTCGTTGGAAAACTTTTTCATTTAAACACTTTTCCTTTATACAAATGCATTTCATTCAAATATTTCCAGCAATTTGGCGTGCCTTCAACACTGTAGGTATGGCCAAAAGATTATTTTCAAAACAATGAAACAATTTCAATTTTCAAGTGAAAAAATAAAGGTAAGAACTTAACGAATTATGCAAGGAAGAATGAAATACGAAATCAAATGGAGGTAAAAAGAAAATGCGGGGGCTTTTGTTTTGTTGCAAGGGAAGGCTTGAGGGAAAAAGAGACACGCTCCGTCGCGACGACTATGCCCAGAAACTTGCTACTATAGAAAACTTTTCTTTCATCAGCCGTAATGGTTTTCAATTCTTCTTGGCCCTACGGCATGACCTAACGCACGAAATGAAATGAGACAGAGATTTTTCGGTTTGATGATGGGTGCGGTATAGACTTAGACACTAGTACACACAGACAGGTGCGGAAAAGTAAAAAATTGTCATTAGAAAAATGGAGCAAATTCTTTTTTGTAATAAAATTAGATTGGAAAAAATATTCTTTTGTGATATTTATACATTAAAAACATACATAAGCGAATATAAATACAAATGTAAATCGATAAAAAAAATTGGGGGAAATTCCACAAGATCAATTTAGTAAATTGTTTGAAAGTTTAAATAAACTTTCGCTATATGTCTCTATGTTACGGATCATCAATACAAGGAGAAATGTGATTTTACCACACATAGCACACAACCCCCATAGAAAATGTCATAAAATAATAAATTGTCTTTTCATATGGAAAAATGACAGGTAATGTCAGGCGGTTCCCGCAGGAAAATGGCTCGTTACTGATGTCGTTTTTTCCTCTACCGGGGGAGGTTATTGGCTCCAACAAAATGCCTTTTTCTCTTATAGTATGCTTACAATTTTTATCTCCAACAAGATAGCTATTTATGGACAATAACCTCTTAAATTTATCAAATCTGTATTGTATATGTGAATCATTTGCGCGATGATTATCATTAAGGAGAGTAAATTAAAGAAAGTGCTTTCTGTTGAAAATGTCTACCTGGCTCCCATCACATCGAACTCGTAAATCGCATATTATTATCTTAGCCGCCAACAAAGTTTGTGACCGCCCTCATCATTTACCTTGGGCGGACTTCTTATCACCTTTATGCTTGAGTGCGTCACGGGCGGGTCGTAATTCTATGCAGCTAAGTTGCCATCTCAGGTAGAAAGTTAAAATGTATGGTGGTGGGTGCAAGGTAAGGATGCTGTACCATCTCCAAATACACCAGATAACGTAATTACTGATGCTTCAAGGATCTTTAATGAAGACAATTTTCCTAACCGAAGTCTCTACCTCAAACAGTAAAGTGTCGGAGTTTTGGCGCTTTGCTTTCTAAATCACCCTCCACAATTTAGGATTTTAATACTGAAATCAGATCAGAAGAGAAAAGTGATATCATTTAAAGTAGAAAAAGAAGACATTTGTAAATTTTTCATTCAATCTTTCAAATTTTTTCGTTTTCTTGGCCTAGTTGTCATTCAGGTATAGTAAATTCCATTATAAGAGTCTCTGTTTGTTTATTCTAACATCCAAATCGAATTACAAGGCATTAAAAGCACGTATAGAAATGTAAACAGAATGTATTTTGAGTGATTTATACGTGCAATAGAAATGCGTATATTTATATTAATTTAGGTGTGTTGAGTAATGTTTTACAATTTGGAATTGTATAGAAAAAGTGATAAATTTCTTTGTTTACTGAATTTTAATTTTATCAAGAGATTATTCAAGTGGTTAGAATAAAATATAAAAATGCTCAAAAAATTATTTGTCAATTCTATCGTGTGTGGTTTACAATAATGAGCTTCATTGAACACTTAATTCGACTACTTTTGCTTAAAATCTTTAAAAATATAGTGAACGTAAATTCGTTAATTAACCAACGAAAGTAAATAATGATATCGAATTATTGCATTCATGATAAGGATCCACTTTCAGTGTTCCGTTTATCCAAGACCGACATAAATTCATTCAAGACATGGGGAGGAAAAAATGTGGATAATCAGAAGCGTGCTGTAATTCACACCTAATTGACAGTTTTTACCGTATTAGGTGTAAAGTTCCAAAAGCATGGGCACCAATATACATATACATATAAAAATGGTGTGAGCTTTAGATAAAATATGCGGTAGCACTTTATTACTCTCAATTTTCAGTCCCAGAGTGATTTCTTTCAAGTGCACAGTAGTAGGTAAAAATAAGGGATGTGATGGCTATATATACTGGCTTACTCCTGGGGTGTGTTAGATTCACAAGAGGTGCTAAAATAAATATACACGTAGAAGGTTAATCCTGTGGCGGACTATAACCGCCGACTGAGCTGCAGATTGCCGTCATAATACGGTCAACGTAAATCATTTTAAGCAGGATACCGTTCAGGGTCGTCTTTGACTAAAGGGTGGTTATTTTAATCAACGTTCAATTCACTACGCTTATTAAAAATGAAAAGCCCTGTTTCCATTCTTTGATCTATTTTTTTCTAATTTAGTTAGAATAGAAACAAACGGATGATGAAAGATGAAAGTGAGCAAATACTTACAACATGTATCATATATGTTGGGCATCGGCGCCTTTTAATGCTTTTTTCCTTTACAGGCTTTAAATGCAGGAAAAAAATAAAAATAAATTTTCTGTTTCAAATTATAATGTCTAATAACTAATTCACGTAATATTTTCCAAAAAGGTGCCATTAAATCTAAATTTAGACAAACAAAAAGCGTGGTTGTTTATTTGATTTTTTTTTCTTGAAACGGTCCCTTAATTTTTCTCATTTTTAAATTTACAATTTCTCGGTTAAAATCACCTGAATAAACATTAGTAGCAAAACAATCATTTTTTACCAAACAAAAAAAAATGGATTTTACTTTACCACCCTTCCAACATTTGATAAATGTTGCTTATTAGTTAACGTTATAATGAATTTAAGCGGTGGTATTTAGGCAGGTAATTTTCGTTGGTAATTTGGTGGTGTGTTTGTTCAAACAGTGGCACATAATTTATTGGCCTGCAAACATTTCCTTGACTTACCTGTCGTCTACAGGAGGAATAAGCATGCACAGAAGAGACAGGCAACAGCAGGAGCCAGGATATCGTTCATTTTCCCCTTTAAGGAGAAAGAGACAAATGTGAAACGGCTTCCGCCTGTTCTCCTTAACTATTTCTTCTGTTTTAAAATGTAGAATGTAAAAATATCCATCGCTGTTAAAAAATCTTCTACAAATACAACTGTCATAATTTTAATGTATTTGTTTTATGTTTCACAAACATGTTAATTAAGAATGAACATGATTATAATTTTTTTCAAAGTTCGTGGATTAGAGGTGAGAAGGAACAATGATCCCTATATATTTAGTTATTTTTGGGACTGGCCTCAGTCCCAACAATTTTTTTTTCACACTTAATATATAACTTTTCTGTTTTATAAACATAATAGATCTTTTTATTAGATAAGACCTGGAACATATTTTATTTTGTCACTAAAACGATTAGAAAAAATAAATTTTCAAGTGTTCGTTTTACACCTTTTTGAATAAATCAGAATGGTTTTATTATGTACAAATTATAAAACATTTTATAACATAATAAAGTCATACGAAATTAATACTTCCATCATAATCAAAAGAGTTGATCCGAATGCTCGCTGTTTTCTTTTTCTTAAATAAATCAAACGAATTAATGAATTTTTTCTGGGATATTGTGAAAAAAGAAATGTGTGGCGTCTTGGCACAAATGTATCCTTTCATAAATGATATACATTTATAACAGCAGAAATTAATCTTGAATGCAGTCATGGACTATTTTTAAAAAGAATTTAACCGTACGGGTTTATTGTGACGAAAATTGATACGACTTATTTAAAATGCAGGTATTTTTTTCGAATGCGTTGTGACTTAAATTGTACGTGAACTAATTCCGTTTGGATGTTTTGTAAACATTTTTCGATTGTTTTTTTTTCGAGATGAAGAAAAGAGAAAAATTTTAAACACCTGCCAAGGTGTACCATTACCAAGTTGAATTTATTGTCACTCTTATCTGTTATGTAAAATGTGTTTCGTTTTAAAACGAAATGTGTTATAAACAATTGTATATAATTAATTAGAAGGATTAAAAGCTGGAATATATAAAGACACTAATTAATTTCATTTGAGGATGCCAAATTTTATCTTAGTCTTGAAATTGAAACGCTTAAAAATTAGAGAAGTCTTGTTTTTTTAAAAAAAGCTATGTATATTTTTACCTGTGAAGCCACGTGTCTTTACCTGAAATTGAGAAAATTTTTATTTTTGTGTCACAGTGAAAAACGAAGAAAAATTTCCATCACCTGTCAAGGTATATCATTAGACTTGAATTTATTGTCATTCGTTATAATTAATTGGTGGTATTATAAAACTCGAATATTTAAAGAAACAAATTAATTTTAATATACGACACACACACACATTTGCCAACTATTTAATTTATAATGTGTTTTTTTCACAGGTATTTTCTTTACCTGTTTTAAATATTTTTAGAACAAATAAATTTCACATTTTTCTTATACACAAACTGTAATTTCTATTTATTTCTACATGGAATTATGTTATTTAACAAATCCTTCCCCGTTTTTCGTTTTATAATAGCATAGCATTGGCAAATATTTACTTGAAGGATCAAACATTTTATAAGTTCCCTGTATAAGGATTCCGAAATCCAGTCTCGGTAATCGCATGGAGAGAGGTACGTACATAAGATTGTATAATGAATTTTCTCTTGCACACTATATAGCTTCTAGCAAATATGTAACGATGCATGCAAATTGTGTATACAATAACGTTAATTAATAAATTGTTGTAATAAATTCTTAATGTCAATGGCAATTAATATGGAGGGTTAAAACGATTATATACACTCCATATTTAAACTCAGGATAATTTAATGATTGGAGAAAGAAAGTGAGTTATCTTTCATTAAGGTGAATTATTTGTCATCTATAATTTGCCAATTTATTCGCTGAAGTGCGAAAATTTTAACACAATCATACATTAACGAAATATTAATTAACAATTTTTTTTATTAATTAATTGAGTGTTTGTGGAATGCGGGAATTCTGACCCGATAGAAGGAGGAAAATATAACTTCTTAAAATTCTTCTACATTTGATTGCTTACCCTTGTATACTATTATAGATGACATTATAAATCAAAGTAAATAAGATTGCTGTTGCTTGCTACATTTCTATGATGAAAACGCCCACACATTCGTGAAAGCGGATAGTAAATTGCATTCGAAATGATCCATGAAAAAGCATATCAAGAGAATAAACAATTAAAATGTGGCCGGTTACATAAAAATATGTGTTACTTCTCATCTTTAACGAATGCATTGTTTTTTAAATTACCTGCTTCAGCAGTACGCCAATGGACATGAAAATAAATTCCAAACTCATCTCGCTACAAGCAATATAGACAATGATGTTATATTGGCCACCACACACACCTTGTACAATCCGTGAGCGAAATAATATTACAACATCGCCTCAAATACGTCTTTTCACCAACAAAACAGACATGGGGATGCAACGTGCGAATATATATTATATATGAAACAAGAAAGTGAACAGCAGAAGGAAAGTTGTTGCCTGTTTAATATTGCATGTTGGGGCTGCCCGGTTTCAGTTGTTTCTCTCTTTTCACCCACCCTTAAACTGATTATCGTCTTGCTGAGGTAAAATAACCATATTTACTTTATTCCTTTTAGAGAGAAAATTTAATTGTTTTTTGTGCGGAATATTAACATTCTACTGCGTAGACTATAAAAAGAATGGAGAAAAAATCTAGCAAATTAAGAGAGGACATTTGATTAATCTAATGGAATACCTAAAGAGATCCAAGCAGATTAAGACGAAGATATGCACTTAATCCATTACAATCATAGGTTTCAAGTACTTTGAACTTTTCAGATAAGAGATAGGTGTGCTTTGTCCAAATAGTCTTTGGTCTTTGTGTCTTGCGTATAATTTTATAGGAAATTAAAGCGCACATAAAACTGATGCTGTCTCTTCGAAGATTGTTGAGAAGCGCGCTGTGCGCCATTATAATCGAATTTCCAATAGTTTGAAAACTTGTAAACAGATTCAATTAAAAAAATTTCTGTTTAGATACAATAATTCGATGAAAAAATTGTCTAGAGTTCAATCCCTTTTGAAGTAAAAAAGATGCAATTCTCTTAATCTACTTTTTGTTGTAAATTTTGTCCTCCTGGTGGAGGCTTGGGAAGTGAATTTATGCGAACGGTTGACGAAATGTAATTAATTAGACATTCAAGTATCGAAGTCTTTTAGCATTTTTCGTAATGCCCTTGTTCAGTACACGTGGTGAATACCTAATTCTTGTCAAGAAGAGACAATTTTATGCCTGCCTTTCGAATGATAATAAAGTTTACACCGGTTATAGACTGGCTGTTTCTCCGTTTACATTCCAATACACGTTGAATAAATTAGAAAATTAGCCTCTATTCGACCAAGCGCACACAATAGACACAATACTTGAAGATAAATAAGAATTTATTTTCTTGTTCCTCAGTTTTTTTACAAAAACCAAGTCTCTCTCTCACTAAAATAGTTTTTATGTTTAGTATTACCGAACATATTTCTATTCTGTTGTTGAACACAATGAATGCCAACACATAAAAATTGATGATTTTTTTTTATAAATAATACACCTGTTTTTCTGGCAGGTTTTATTCTCTTGATCAAAGATGAGAATTCTTTCTGTCACATGTAGAAATATAAAATATTTTTCAAATAGATTATTGGAGAATGTGGCGCTAGTTTTACTCGAATCAGCAATATTCGAGGTACATTTGTTGTACAACTTGTCGACCGGCTTGTATTTTATAATAAGTTGAATGGTGCAAATTCAATTTTGGAGTGTGGACGCTGGTGGTCCGTACCAAATGCAATAACATTTCAGACCGTTCAACATATATTAACACTGACGTCGCAGGATCTATAAAAGCACAACATTATATGTATTTACCTCGCGGTATTTACAAATAAATGTGGCATTTCTAGGTTTCAATTGAAAGTAAAAATAATTTAATTATTCTATTTATAAATTGTAAAATGTTATTGAAAAAATTAACTCTCAAAATTTTTCTAGTATTTGTTAAAATAATAGACAAAAATCTCGATTTTAGTTATGGGGTGTATTTTATTAAAACACCCTGTATATTGAATGAAAGCTGGCAGACACAGTCATGCAACCTGCGACCGCCCTCACATATAATCTGTATCCTCTTCAACAACTGTTGGCCACCTTTTATTAGTGGCCGTTATAAAGGCAGTTAGTAGAACAAAGAAAAAAATCTCATTTTGTTGCCAAAGAAAAGGCGGAATACAGAAGACAGAATGGCGCGCTTTTCTGTTATACTATATTAGTATATTGAGAAGAGAGTGTCTTGTTGTTGCTGGTTGGTGGCAATGATGACGAGTATAGATAAAAGAAAAGTTTCACGTATATGACGGGTTCACAATGGTCCATGTAATAACAGGAGCAACAATAGAACGCAATATATACCGTTCCGCAATACCAATTGTCTGATACTTAAGTAGGTAAGATAAAGAAAAATACTACAAAGAGATATTATTGGCTCATTTCAACAAGCACGAACTCTTATTAAAATAATTAGAAAATTACAAGTAATTTCGGGTCACTAGGAATTGCTTTTCTAAACAGATTTATCGAAATCTATTTCTGTTTACAAAACAAAATGTGAGAATCAAACATTTTTTTCCGCTTCCCTTCTAAAACGACAACAATAATTTACGTTAATCGCTCGTTCAATATGTTATATATTTTCACACGTATTTACCTAATTTTATGCAAAGTTGAGCGTCGTCTTCGAAAAACAACTGAAAACAAGACATGACGTGCTAAACTAAAAACATTCAGCCTTTTGGGAGAAAAAATTTTAATTTTCTACGACATAATTTATCTTCTTTTTCTAAACTTGTTGTCAATTTCCTTGTCATCTCTAATACATCAAGGTAAACGACGTATATATGCAGAGAAACGTGACTAAAATTAATATCAACAACAAAGCATCCTAAAAGAAAAATGTGATTAACATTTTTTTTTATATGCACATGAAAAATTAAGGATAAAGTTACCAATACTTTATCTTAGTTAAAATTTCGTCATTTAATAATAACCTAATTGTTTTATTTATAAGGAATTCACAGTTTGTTTCTTTTAATATAAATGTAATATATAAACTCTTTGTACTCGAATGAAATGTGACTTATAATGGGAGATAAATTGGTAACCTTTGACTTGATATTGACGCACACGCGAGGTACTAACAATATCTAACTAAAAGGTGTACTAAGGTTATCAATAAATAAATTAGAATTTATTAAGTGGACTAAGTTAAATTAGAGTATTTAATAAGGAAGTAAACTCGAATACCGAAATTGTTTGGCTTTATTCACACAAATGGGGAGTTTTTTTCCCTCAACTTGTCTATTGGAAAACGAATAACTTAGTGGTAATAATTTTAAACACACATAAGTTGCCTAGTCCATTAATGGCTCATTTAAATACGGAACAATTTGGTAAACTATACTACATACAACAATGTATTAACCGGCAAACGGAAATTAAGTGCACAAAATATACATACACCCAGATGCAAAACAACTATTACAAAACTTTTCGTATAATATGTTGTGTGTATGTGTATATGTGTGTACTTAGAAAACTATTTATGAGACGTTGAAATTTCACCATACGGAACAAATAATTCAAAAGCACAAAACCATACACACATATATAATTTGAATATTATATTTAGAATCATTCTGTATATGTGTTTCTATGCATACTAAGTATCAGAAATAAATAATAGATATTTTTCGTGTAACCTGATTTTAAGTAGATTTGATCGAATTTTCCTCAATTCACAATTATTTTCAATTATATGAAGCCAAAAAATTATATAAGAAATTTTCTAGCATCCTGTAAAGGTAGTTGCTTAAAGAATTCCAAAACTGATTTAAAAAAATCCCTTGAATTTGAATTAACCTCCTATATAGCCATATAGATCTATTGTGAAAACGCACAAACACAATTTAGGAAATTTGTTCACGAGATTAACCCCCTACATTCCCATCATAATAATAATCATCATCATCCCAGATACTACACAGTAATGAACCTGAGAAAGGGGCGGGCGGGAGAGGGAAATAAGGGAGTAAAAGGGTGCGCTCGTGCACGGTGTGTACTTCATCTTCTCCATTGATTAAAGAACGGTATGAGGGCACCTCACAATTGCAATAATACACTGTTGATTGCCTTTAGGCATAACGGTTCTTCAATGGTGGTCGTGGGAACGTTGTACTCCTCCACCTGGCCTCATCATAAAACGAACACACAGACTCCTGGGCACGTGAAGGGATGTGAACACGTGCCCCCAATTCAATGCACTATTAAAGTATCAGCATTGATTGACCGATGAATTGGCCCTGAGGTAAACGCGTACAATACTTGAGTGATTAGTAGTTGGACCGTAATTTACGCTTAATTAATTCCAAATTGTGAAGTCTTTGTGAAAAACTAATTGGAAGAAATTCTTGCTATATGTAAAAAGTAAATTGAATTAGAATATGTTTTATAAATGTTAATAAAAATGTTACGAAACTTACTTATAGTAATGAAGAAGCTAACTCAATTTAAACTCGAAATTTGCCTATACACAGGGAAAGCACATTAATGAGAAAGAATAAGTTAGTAGGTGTATTACCACGACGACCGCCTAAAGTAAAAGTTTGTGGAGCGAGTCCGGGTCGCCTACCTATCACTTACCATGCAAATTAAATAATTACAAAGTAGGTATATAATATATACACATAGTATGATACATTTACTTCAGATGATGTTCAAAGTACCGCCAGCTAATATTATCGAGGGGTTCAACTTTTATAATTACGAAGGCCTTCATCGTCAACTTTTCTATAAATATTTTAATAAGTATTTTTTTTAATATTCCACAACACAGCATGGATGGAATGATAATTTGATTTTTGTGTTCATAAATTTTCATATTTTGTCATATTTTCTTGTTTTTTATTAATTAACACACAGCCATCGGTAACACCTTAATCAAATTTAAAAGTAACCTAGGATTCCGTCAAACGAATATCAAAATTGGGGGATGATGATGTTCCGGAAACGTAGACGACCAGTTTACGAATGTGTGTCTCTCCACTTTTCTTCTCTTATCTTTGCAACAACCGACCAACAGATACACTCGCACTGGACTCTCTTTTTACGTCTTTGACGGGAAAACAAATAGAAATACTGATTTATGGCTTGATTGTTTCCACTCCTCCTATACCCACCGGTCACGGTCTGATAAGGGTGTAGATAATGCCTTTTTGAATGGCAGACGTGACTTTGATCTTCTTTTCAACTTTATTTCCCATCTAACGTTGCTGTTGCTTCAATTTGCTTCTTTATTTAATTGCGCAATTAGAATTTTGAACGGAAATTTAACATGCGGTTTTGTAACAGAGATTTATTTGAAAATCTCCAAATTAATACTATTTCAATGCAGTTACGGTCATTAAAGCACACATGTAAATAAAGTACTGTACCTATTTGAATGTCTGAAATTCAAATTATACTCTATTTGTGTTTGTACTTTGGGAATAATAGTTGTGTGGTCCGTACTAGTGCGGTTTTGTTTAAAAGTTGCCCATCGCCCGGAGCACTTATTGATTGTTTACATCGCTTACCTATATTGAAACAGTGAATTTTATATTTATATGCATATATATAGTAAAACCGAACTGTATTTGTAGGTTTTATATGAATGCTCCTGACGAGACCGGAATCATAGCTTCCAGGCAAAGGGACTGATGCAAATCTTTGTCCGGACTTTATACACTCACATGTGTATTCTGATAGTGGTTATATTTTCGTTTATTTGTGTGTATACGTTACCGGTATGAGTCCTTTTGTCCCTATTGTATACAGCTGTAGTGTAGTTTTTATTCCTTTTTTCCTACCATTCACGCTTCACCTATACTTTTATGGTTATTGTTTTGTATTTGTATATAAATCACGTGGAAAATCCACTGCCGGATATTACTGGAAAATTTTATAAGCATTCCTCACTATATGATATACAGGGTGTTTCGGCGAATTCTTGATATTTTCTAAAAAATTCGTCCAGGTGTGTAAAGTGATTGCATTTTTTTCAGGACAGTTTGTTGTATAGAAAAAAACTGAGACCAAAAAGAATTTAAAAAAAACCTACAGTCTTGAAGAAGCCACTTATTTTTTCCAAACATCGTGATAAAATTTGTCAGAACTGCTAAGATCGATGTGTATTACTTTAAATGAGTAAAATCGAAGAATCCGTCATTTTCATTTCATTTTGGTTTAATTATATTGGAGCACCCTGTATATGTATTTCCTTTTTCCTGTATGCCAATTTGGCAGATTTTTGATCACACAAACTAATCTGTATTTCACCGACATTTTTCCCTCTATACTCTGAATACGATGGCGGGGGATTTATTTCGTGTGGTCGGCAAGGTGGGCCCTTCTTTCGGCCCATCCTTTCTCTACAAAACACACACGCACCGGTGAGACTTTACCGGTCAAAGCTAACGTGACGCTAGACATCCTTTCATGTCACGTTCGGATAAAACCGGTGATTAATGACCGTCGGTTTATCAAAATGAGATTTTTCTCTGGCCAAACAAGAAACTGCTTTGACCGAAGCTCTATGAAGTCGTGATCCCCCCCGTATTAGGTCCCTTAAATGTGTATTTTATTTTTAATGGATCGCGTCTGGACAGGTCAGCTCAGGTTTAAACTCGAGTCATGTTGAATGTTCCGCATTTTTGCTGTTCAAGATTAAACCTGTAAAGGTATTGTTTCCGGTAAATTTCATCTCAAGACCAAAAAGTCAAGCAAGGGGGTATAGATGCGAAAATGTAGTGGTTAAAATGAGTGACGGAGGACCTGAACAGCAAGTGACAGGCTCACAGTATGTTGCTTTGACAGTAAACTAATTAAAGTGGGTTTCACGTGGATCACCTGAAATACACCCGTTGCGACATAAATAGCCCTTCTCAAAGACGCCGAGTGTATTGTGTCTGTTCGGGAGAATCGAGAGCGAAAACAGCACATTCCTGCTGCTATTGTGTTAACAGCTCTATTATTATAACTTTCCACAAAGCCACATCCACATTCAATCACACATTCGTGTGTGTCTCTGCTACTATTGTGAATAAGGAACATGTTAAAAGTGAATTTTCAACATATTTAATTTGGGCTCTTCTTCCCTTTTGTATTGATAGATAAATATGGAAAAAGTGCACTTAGACTGTGTTTTATTTTGATTTGTAGCCCTAAAACGACTATTTTTCATACTACAGGTTAAGTGCACATCTTTCCTTATGAAAGGCAGAGAGTTGATGTTTCTTTCGTAAACAATCACTCATCCTTTAATAAATGTACCACCAAAAATAGAACATGATGAACTAAAAGCATTCGCTCTCTTTTTTTAAACACAACTCAACCAAAAGTGATTTTCTTTGTCCTTATAACAGAAAATGGCTATTTTATTTTTAAGTACTCTTCCAGTCGTAATTGTTTATTGGCTGAACTTTGTAATGTTATATAGGTAACATAGGTAAGGATAACGTAAGTTTTATCCCTCCAGCTTTATCCCCATTGATTCACCGCAGCAGGAAAGTTTCTGCAGATTATACGAGTTAAACGATCAAGTCACAGTCCAGTTTAATCCTTAATCTGTGCCACAGTAGGCAGTTATAGACAAAAGGGAATATCCACTTTTACAACTGTCTAAGCATATAAGAACTATACCATCAAAGGCAGCCATTCAAAATTGAAACTCTTTTCGACCAAAAATTTTCTCCTGTTCCTGGTTGTCATTAAGGTTTTTGTATTATGAGAAGGAATCATAATATCTTCAAGATTTGTTTATAAAAAAGTTAAAATTCTTGACAAATAATAGATCTAATGAAAAGGAATCTTTCCTGATCCTGAAGTCAAACTAGTATTTTTTTTTCGTCAAATTCTCCCTTTACTACGTAGATATTTGTACATCAACTGTATTAAAATTGACATCCATTAGCTGCCGTAACAGAATATAAACAGTTTGTTTATGTTGAATATGACAAGTTCAATTTATAAAGCAGTTGTTAATGTCGAACGAGTACATTTTCGGGTGTATATGGAAGTAAATTGTGTGTATATGATGAGAGTTACTATATAGGTGCGTATAAAACCACACAAAACATTTATATATAATAACGTAGAAATATAAACATACACATGATGGGATAAAGGTGGCAGATTATGAAAAGAGTATACACAGTTATCCTGTGTATGTACCTTCACAATTTTGTAATCAATCATCGTTGCTTGCTTTTGCTTCGTAGGTATTATATAACAAAACATGTATATAGTAGAGCATTTTGGGGGCAATTAGTTGAATGCGTATCACGCAAGAGTTATATTTCGTTCTCCTTTTCCCTTCTATTAATCCCTGACAGAATTTACTGGTTTTAAGAACAATAACAACAACAGTAGTAGACAAGATAGTATCAAATGACCCAGTGATTTATACTGAAATCAAGTAGAGATTTTAGGGAGACACGAGTATATATAGTTGAGTGGCAATTGATTTTATCTAGTCTTAGTGTACATACAATATAGATTTGGGCTAGAATTGAAAATTGCCCACCAGCACATTCCAGTGGGGAATAACTATATAAAACTGGACCAGATCTAAACCATAAGGGACGTGAATCGTCCACCAGGGGGAAATAATCTTCGACTGTGTTGAGTTGCACGGTTTGCACACAACAAAACTGGTTGGAAGCTTACCTATTTTCGAAACGGTCAACCGAGTGTGCAAAAGCTCTGGCAGAGCGTGATAGCAGAAATTACAAGCCGGAACTGAATGGTGGACGCGTAAGGATTAGTCGAGAGGTGGTAGTAGTGTGAAGGTAAAACGGCCGAATAGATAAGACTTTGGGACGCTGCACAACTAAGATAGAGTAAAGGTAATGAAGTGGCCAACTAACTGGAAACAATCCCCTTCTAACTATATATAAAACGAGGAAAAACAAGAACACTTGACCGAATCAACTTATTTAATCACTTTTTCTTCACTCATAAACGATTTAATGACAGACAAACTGACGAAAATCGACCATTTGCCACACCAAATTCTAGTTTTTGAAGGTATTATACAATTTTTTCATGGTAATTTTTATCAATTGGTTTTTCAGTAAAACTTTAGTTACCATACTGACAAGGAAGGAAATTATTCGGCATGATGACCCTCTCTAAAAAAACCGGCCATACACACTTTAACATAATCCATTTGATTTAGTTTTTGAATTTGTATAGATAAAAGGCTGTAACTCTTTGCCTCCCCCGTACAAAATGATTAATGGGTCGTTTATCAAAGTAATCAGAACTCTTTACATGTACCCCTGTGTATCTTGTGCTTGTACATGTCCTGACTCTCGTCCAATTGTTTCCTTTGTTCAAGTTGACTGCTTTTGAATTTGAACAAAGAACAGAACGGAGAGAGGGTGATGTGTGCACCTTCAATGTCCGCGTGATTTAATCCGGCCAGGGCTTAACACCTGAGTACATTGGCCGCGGGCCCCATAATGGCCACTAAAACTAAATGGAATTGTCGTCCCTCTATACAATATTATTCTATGTATATATATTATTAGAGTGTGTTGTTCACGTGGACACATCTGGTGCGAGTAGGTGAGTTATACAGGAGGGTACAGAATTAAATACACTGCTCTTTGTTCACAATTTCATATGCATTGTATCTCGTACCTCAAGCAACCCTCGTCTGCCATCTGCCAGTCATTGGGTACCTCTCTAAATCGAACCTCTTTTGGTGGTGGCGGCTCTCTCCCTCCGCTCTCTCATCTAACTTCAATCCAATTTAGAAGTGATTGCAATCTGCCCTCTCTGTATCAATCAATACACATACTGTGCCTCTTACTATTTTTCCACCAAGTCTTGTGTTTTAAGTGCACAAAACATAATTAATCATCTTGCATACCTTTTGGCTCGAAGAAAGGTTTGTTTTATTTTCTACAACAACCAAACAACAGCGCGGCGCGCAGCAGAGTGCAAATTAGCGAGGAAAGTATTTTCTTCTAAGTTATGGTTTTGTCACACCTCATTCTGTTGTATAATTAACAGGAAATTATTTATTTATGGAAATATTTTACAGTGTCTATTGTCAAGCCCTTGGTGAACAAGTTGAATTTGATGTTGGACTAATTAAAAAATTCCTGAATTTTATTTTTTAAATCTCCAATTTAGTTTCGTTGTAAAATAAATTAACTTTACATGATTTTGTAAATCTTTTCAAATCCAGATATGTTCATTAAATGTATTCCGTAAGATTATAACGAAATTTATGTCCATTATAAAATCCAGCGCAAGTTATTATTTATACATAATTAATATATTTCAAATTTATTTTATACTTACTTACATACTTGGCATGTTTCCATTTTAATCAAGTTATGAACAATTTTATTTATTATGCTCATTCTTAGATTTCTATTATAAGAAAGAGACAAAATTCAATTTTCGTAAATATATAATCAATAAATTCATATTGCATTCTACAATACCTACTCAATAAACTAAACATACATGTGGAAAAGCAGATTGATATTAACTGTTTATCCGAAGCGAATGTGTGTTTAAAAAGCAATTTAAATAAATCTGAATAAAAGCAGAATGCCAAAGAGAGTTAGAATTATTGACGTTCAAATTGCGATTACCTTAAAAGTGTGTGTGTGTGAAAAGTTCGGAAATCCCCCATTTCTACAGCAGCGAATAACAAATACTCGATTCATCACCTATTACTTTCTCATACTATTACACCTGATTGATTTCACAAATTGAAAATTCTTTTGACCAAATGGAAACAAATTATATCAATAGCAGATTCATTAAATAATAATTAACATTTTTTTAAATGTTAATTGAATCTACTAATAGATTATTTCTGGTAATTAAGTTGGATAAACAATTCTGATAGGTATTAGAATTTAATTTAATTATCACACAAAACAGTAAATTAGTCTCATTTTTAAGGGGACGTCTGTGTTATAAGAAACTTTTGCTTTGAAAAAGGTGCTCCCTTCACAAATTGTCAAAAATTAACCATTTTTCAGGCTTAACGACTATTAACTATTGGGAACAGGTGGACTTTTCATAATTTCTTTGAAGTTTTTGAAAGAAGTATTTTCTAAACGTGGATTTTCGGAAAGCATCATTGTTATTATCGTTGTACTGAAAGATCTTGTTTGTTCCCCGTTGAAAATGAGTACAAGAATATTTTATTGAACCATCTTGGAATTTCGTCCTGGTATTTCAGGACTTGTAAACAAATTTAACAGACATCAAGTGTAGAGAAGTTAGATGTTGGAGAAGCGATCTCGTTGACCACCAAACATAGCTTCCTTCAGATTTTGTACCATACTGTGATGGCATTTCCAACAAATGGACTGTTCAGTGTGAATACAGCCCCAGTACCGTATTAGATAATTTCCAACATTGAAATAATCCGTAAAAAGTTTTAGGGCTTTTCCGAAATTAATTAAACTACTACATTCCTATAAATTGGTTGTTCATTGAAGGAAACGGCCATTAACGATCACTAAATAGGAAATTTCCTCTATTCCGGTTCTGAATAACTTTTCCACTGGAAACTCAATAATACTCGGCAGCAGGTGCAAAGGAGAGGTGTCAGTGGCAGGGGTCGCGCACCCTTACCTAATAAATGAGGTAATTTCCACACTTCCAGGCACCGCCGCCACAAGGCGCCCTCCCCCTTTACTGCTTATTAGAACTTGTACCTGATGTTGTTCGAACACCACTTTTCCTATGGTTTGTGAAATGTTTAAGCGACCACTTGCAATTACAAAATTAACACGTGAATTAAACCATCGTATATACATTTAATAGGAAATTTCTTAACAATAACAAAAATACGTATTTCATTTTAAAATATGTATACATGTGTGTATATAGCACAATTCGTAACGTCATTTTACTCTCGTATTGGCCGTTTATCAAATTCGATAAACTATTTGACCCTTTTTCAAAAAATTTATTTACCTCGAAAGAAAAAATTTTATAATGAGTAACAGCAGCATTGCATGAATAAAAGTAATTGATAAGGAAGTCATTAAAATATTATCAGAGCTATACACTGTCTTCACTATCTTTCTCTTAGAATAGGATCAGTTTTCTTAGTGTTCTTGACCTGTGTGTGTTTATAGTGTATAAGTGCGTGTTTTTCTATGTTATTTGGAAATACAGACCATTTAGAATGCGTTACAAACAATCAACTACCAGGAGGATCGTATTAGGTACGTAAAATTCTTATAAGTTTATAATAAGTTCGAAATTTGTAATAGACTGAACACCCATTTCTTTCTTTCTTTATTTTATTTAAAATTTATTCCGACCAATTATTCAATACTTACAATTTTAGGAATGACAAATAGTTATTAGCTTTTTTAATGGTTAATTTAACATCTTTCAAAATTCTGTTGACATACATTTCACATTTTAATATTAATGGTTTTTTTCTATGTAGCTTATCCGATTTTAAAAATCGATCAACATATTTCTACAGATTCTAAACATTTTTCTATAAAACGTTGCCACTTCAACGTTAATTAATAGATCTACGATGAGGTTCTCAATTATTTCGTTTCTATTTTAGCAAACGCAATACACACACACGTTTCCAGGAAAATGTGACAAACGAGTGTTATTAATTTTCTAGGCATCATTACGTGTATGTGTAAATTACCAAGTTTTAACTATAAACATGTTAAAAGATAAACGATTTTCACACAGAAAATATTCCTATAATAGACCCCCCAAAAAGATACAATTTGAATCGTTCTTTTTTACATTGTATACTAAAGCTTCTTTTTCATGCACTTTTCTCTCTAGTTTGTAAACACATTTAGAGTACGTAAATTTTCATTTAAATCACCTTTTGTTCTGGAAAAGTTTTTCATCCACAGTGCTTTTTAAGGTAATTTGAAAAGAACAACACCAAATGTTTCAATATTTTTTTAAAGGATGATAAATAGTTTTAAATCATTTGGCTTCAATCCAGTTTATGTGCAAATTTTCTCTATTTTTATACACACACCTATATTTCTTTCAATTTTATTTATTATTTCCACAAAGTGAGTTTTTCTAAGCGAAATATGGAAGGAGAAAGGTGTGTTCACACCTGACGCCCTCGACAGGTATAAATGGAGTCCTAAAGCTCGCATTCAATCTTTTCAGCAGCCAAATTTAGATGCAGAAAAATTGCTAACACGTCGTTTGTACTTTAATTAAATTAGTAAAAGTTTTACAAATTTAGTCTTCCATCAATATACAATATTCTCCTCCTAATTCTATAAACATGTATTGATGCTATAAGAAATTTTTGGACTTTATGTTTACCCTGTGTCTAGAATTAGAGCCAGATCCTCGTCTACAAATTAAACTAATCAAGTGGCCGTAACTGGGCAATGTCCATGGTTTTGTATCAGGTTCAGGCACTAATTAAGGGGGGTTCTGTTCATTATAACAGTCGGTAATTTATTGAATAATAACCCAGAAATCACCTACATAAATCTCCATTAAAGTCTGGCTTTGGGTAGTGCGCTTTCAATATGACGACAATATATAAAAACTTATGGCGCCTTCGAAATAATAGCACCTTTTAAGATAAAATTAATCATAGTTTATGTATTGATGATGATAAAAACAGACCACAAAGCAAAACTTATAAAATTATTACTTAATCATTAGAAACTTAAGTGTATTAACAATTAAATTTTAAGTATTTCGTACAGTTTATTATTATAGTCGTTTGTGCGAATATTCAAAGCAATAAACATAAACAAATAATGTACATTTTATTGCCAACCAAGAGATTTTAATTACCTACTCTTTCGGTTATTAATTTATTTAATACACTTTAGAATTTTTTTCTTCAATAAACACGTGGAATTAATAATAATTGTTGTATTATGTAGATAACATTGTGTATAATTGAACCAATCAGTTGTGCGGTCGTTCCGCAAGGTAAACTTTGCCTGCCCCAAAGTCCCTTATGTCATCAAAGTCTTTCCAGACGCATGAGACTAGTTTATTTATCCCCTGTGATATACCTGAAGTGGATTTTAATTCGATTTCGGCAATAAAATAAACAAGCCGTCTTTTATACAGCCCACAAGAAAAAGTTACATGAAAAAGAACGTTTTTTTGGTCTGTACACAAAAGTCAATAATATCAATTCAACTTTATTTACGAGCAAAATATTGAATTTATTATACATAACACTTTTAAACATTGTTTTTATATACATTTCGAACGTGTTCAATATTTATTTATACAAACATTCACATTTCGATTGCTTCCGGTCTGAAAATATCCACCATCATGGGGCCATTGCATTCCTTCTTCTATATCAGTCTTTTTTAAATATAGGTGAGACATGTGTGCGATTATTTAGACCACCTACGCTATTTTTTATATAATTTGATCATACCTTTATATACGATTTTCTTTTTTCTGAAATATTGTAAATACAACAGTATCACATTTCTATAAACATTTGCAAATTGGTCCAAGAACTTATATTGGATTTATTTTCGAAGTACTATAATGTGTGCTATATTTTCAAGATTTTATATTAGAAGTAGGTTAAGGAAATCGGAAATATTTGTTATATTGTGGTGTGGGATGGGAAATGTGGGTCGTTAATTAATTCATTTTTTTCGGACTAATATTTATTCGAATGAATTTATATTAATTAGAGAATAAAAAATGACCGTACTTTGTAGGTCATGAATTAAAATAGATTCTATGAAGTTATCTTAAAATTGATTTTACACTTAAGAAAATGGAATACAGAATAAAATTTTCTATACGGTTACTTGGAAGATTGATATTTTTAATGTTGTTTGAATTTTGAGACATTTTGGACATACCTTTACTAATACATGTTAGGAGACCCGGTCCTGCTTTGAAATTTGTTCACGTTACTTTTTCTTCAACAACAGCTATTATTATATTTTGAGGAATTTCTTAATAAATGGTTGATATTAGTTTATGTCAAACTTTAAACTCACATTATAAAGTGAAAAAATTTGTGTTAAACACTTGTAAAACCAGTTGTCTTGATAAGAATACATTAATTGTGATATATTTCTGCTCATTTTCCTGATTATTTTTTTTGCTGGTTTTTGGTATAAATAAAACATCAAGTTTTGTTTGCCATTTTCTAACCGTCTACCTGCGTCTATTTTTGGGATGAAAAAACTAAAGAGAACATTTAAGCGCTGCACACACATAACAAAGTATTTCACGGCACAAAAATAAAGTTGTAATGAAATTTATTTGGTACTTTTTCCTCACACTTTTTAAACACGTGCACATTTAAATTATATTATTACCTACTTGGCGGCGGCCTGACAATTTGGAAAATGCATCTTGTACACATTCAGGTGTAAAGTAAATCTTACTCACCTACAGTTGCCAAAATGTGCTAGACGTTATTTAGAAAAAAAAAAATCAAAATTATAACTAAATAACTTAAGAGATGCTAATTATTTCAAATGTTTCCATGATTAATTCTAAACCTCTCAGAATAAAAACTGAACAATTTGCATGGAAAAAGATTTTTCTGTATACAGTTTTAAGCATTACAACTTGGCGACGACTAACAATTCGGAAAATGCATTTCGGAGACAACAGAGAATGTTAATATTGTATTTAGACGCCCTCCTGCTCCAGCAGGTAAATGCATTTTAAACTGCTGCCAAAATTGTTTGACACAGCAAATCGATTTTTTGTTTTTCTTTGTAAATGACTCTTGTCAACAATATTAATGGAGGTGAGGTATTTAAAATGTCTTGAAATAGAACACATCAACACCTGAGAAGGTGAATGGAGCCGGTTTTTAATGGAGATTCGCACTGACTCATAAAATTCTCACTTGCTCTAAACGGAAGATTTTTTTCGAAAATCACAATCTATTTTTCAACTATTATTTTACGTGCAACAATTTACACACAAAGTTCAAGTAAATGCGAAAGCAATCACCAAGTATTTCAGCGACAGATTGATCAAACACCTGGGACACGAAAACGTTCCTCTCCGTGTTGCCAACCTGGAACATATGGGGAAAGATTGATGTTATGTCGTCTGGAAATAGAGGTGCATACAAGAGTTAAATTGTTTCCAGCGCACATTGATTCATTCTTTTCTTCTATTTCAAACTTAAGAAGTTTCACGAACGATACACCAAAAAAAATGAAAAGCAAACAACAAAATTCCAGACAGCATATATGAGAAATATTGTAGGCCTCTTGCTGTTCTCTAATTGAATTGTGCATAGAATTTAAATAAAATTCAAAATGATGAAATTAAAATTGAAATGAAACGAATATGCGGCATATCAAAAGGGAACAAAATGTGCAAATTCAATTTAGTTAAGGTAGGATAAAAATCTAGAAAAGCATATAAACAAAACCTGCTGCTGTTCCATACTTGAGAGTTGCTTTGATTTACCTTTTTGATTACCCAAATTCCCTATGCAGTATAAAGCTTATGTATACGTTCACTCAGTAGAATGAAGTCAATCTCTAATCGTAAGCGTTGTTCCCATTTCGCAAAGCTACATTTATGATGGCATAAAATTAATGCAAATCTCAAGATATACCTTTATATTCAAGAAGAATAATGAATGTATCTTGCGAAATTGAGGTGCGTTCAATCAAGATTGACAGATAGTCAGTTTTGAATACTATTGAAAAACAGACGCACTGAGGCACACATGTTTTTGGTGTTTGGGAGAAAATTTAATTAAAATATCCCCACACTAGATTGTTTTTTCTTACACTTACAAGTTTCTTGTTTGCTGCATTTATGATGTCATCAAATTAATGCAAATCTCTCTGTATACACCTTGTTTGTGCTGGAATAGGAATAAGTTATAAAATTTTCAGCACTGCCGTTTACCTACCGAGTAAAATAGTCAAACATTAGCAGCGCAACATTCAACTTTCTCTTCTTCGCGAAATCTTGAAATATGCAAAGTGTGAACCACTTAGGGGTTAATATAACAAGGCGGCACTTTTAATCGGATTTTCATGTCTACTAATTAAAACACATCAACGTTAAAATACACGATGAAGTAGACGCCCGCGGAATCTTTCCTAATTGCTAATTATAACTCTGTGTATTTTATAAATTGAGATTCTAATCGCCAATCCTGATAATGAATTAATCGGCGAATTGTGCACAAGAAAATAAACCACTTTTAATTACTTTCATGCGCCGCACACTTCTCTATATACTCACAAAGTCTTAGGAACTTGTGATTATGGGGCGCCCCTTTTTTAAGGTGCATCTCATTATTTACGAATGATATTATTAAATGAAATCAACTCTACTTCGTATGCTTATATACGAACGGTATACTTTGCGAAAAGGTTTATAAAAGATTGTTTTGTCTTACTTACAATTGAATGTCAGATCTTTCGGTTTTATTTGAAATTCAATTTATTTTATGACAAACGTACTCTATCTCACTAACACTTTATTCCACTTTTAATCAGAATTTATTCACGTGGAGCAGATTCTCTACAACTATAGATAAAAAATGTCCATTTACCGATACTTATTTCACCTTTCACTAAAATGTGAAATATTTAAAAAGTGATAAAGTACGCTGAAAAAGCATCAAATTGAAAAACAGTTTGATCCAAATTTTTGAGTTGTAAAACAGCATCTACTAGTCTAAAAGTCGTTATGTATTTCAAAAAACACACTGAATGGATATTTGACGTTGGGTGCAGGGAAATGTATATACAAAATGTTTGGATAAATAGCAATAGAAACTGACATGCGAATGATGAGATTCGACCAGCTTTTACCCATGTACAGAGATGGAGTTTGGTTTATTGTTCTGATTGTTCGTAGGTATCCAAATAAAATCCGTTTATGACTTCCACCTAGTGCACAGTCAAAAACAATCAAATTGGATTTCACACAATAACACAATGAATTTATAGCTGTCATTAAATACCACTGACTTGATTCAATAATCAACTACCAGACAGCATATACGTTTATAACACCATCTACCTTTAAATGTAAAAATTTTCCATTGTTGCTATTTAAAAATATTAACATTCTCATTGAAGAATTGTGTAGGTACAGTTTATCTGAAAACCGTTTTGAGCTGAGCAGGGAGCAAGGCAAAGGGATACATACATCCTTCTAACTATGCCAATTAATTCACTTTGAAATTTGCGTTTATTTCGATCTAAACAAAGCCGATTTCTGGAGAAATAAAATCATTTCTAGTTTGACAGAAAACGTTATTTTTAACAAACTCTGAATTTCTAGTATCTACTTAAACTATAAACCATTCATATTATGATTATACGACAGTCAAGTTTGAGATTAAAATTCGCATGTATTAGCAGAATAGGAAACGCGATTGTTTCATGTTTTGTGCAGCCCCGAAGCGCCTATACTAGTATTATAAATGGTTTTGTCACAATGTTTTAATGTAGATTAAAGTTTTACCTTAGTGTAGTGGAAGTTTAGTAAAACAATTTTCGTCATAAGTGACAGGCAGTATAGTTGTAATTTCGAAATGAGAGTCAGTTTCTACATAGACTTATACATTTTAAGTAAAAGGATCAACAACTCACAATACAAGATGTATATGTATGTGGTGGCGGTGGATTAAATGTGTATATATGTATATGTGGCGGTGAATCTTCAAGCAAAGAGATATTATAATAATAATGTCACTTGTCATTGTCATATATAGGTAACGGAAACTCGCACTAGTCTAGTGTATATATTTCGTTCTTAAGTTGAACAGCCTAATATGGATTTGGAAGTTGTGCACCAACCCCTAGTTGCCATTTGAATGGGGAAATTTAATTATTATGGTTATCTTTATATAAAACAAGGTAGACGAACGGGAGAGAGTTGTAAATGCTGTCTTGCCAGTGATGTATAATCTTGGAATAATTCACACGCCAAAGCCTATACCTTGAGCTCTTCTTCCTCTCTCTTCATTTAGATTCATTGTAAAAGCTTTGTTTTCTAAATTAAACAATTGTTTACATTACTAGTTAATTTGGAATTTAAATTCCTTATTTATCAGATTGTCACTGGGTGTTTCACCGCAACATTTTTCCGGATTTTTTTGCTTTCTAAATGTTGAATCGATTGATTTTTGGGGAAAAAAATTCACTCTCAACGCACAGGAAGCACTAATTTACAGCCGTAGGCAAAAATTGTGTAATATGTCAGATCAAAGAGGAGCGCAAAACAAATTATTTACATTTCTACAAATTTTATTAAAACTTTACGGAGGTAAAGTTCAGAAAAAAATATATTAGTTATACCTGCAGTTAATTGGGAAAAAGTGCCACTTTTAACATCTGCTCCGTGTGGCAAATTATATAAATATTATTCTAATATACAGGGTGTGACATTTTTTGATTGACTTTCTGTTCTAGGTATACATTTCTTTATTTCTTAGTTGTTACACCCTGTATATACGTTTGAATAAATTCAAAACGTTATAATAAATCGTAAAAATTGCTGTGCGTTTATAGAAAGAAAAATTTATCAAATTATAAACAAGCAGAAAAACACGGTAAAAACGTATAATATAAAGTGGGTTAGACCAGAGGTTAATGTGATTGCTAAACATTAAAGATTGTTGATAAATTGCTACAAATCGCTGTGAAATATATTATTTTTATTTTTATGTAGAAATAGTTATTTAAAGTTAATTAAGAACAGCATTATTTTCGAGTAAACCGCGCCGTAAAACTCAAGTTATTCTTAGTATGGAAATCAAATAGGCAGTCAAGAAGCTATTTTTAAGTCCCCAGGTAGAAGTTTATTTTTCTAGTTTACTTTTAAAGTCATTCTCACTGAACTTCCCCTTATTAAAACGGTTTTATTTGTAATTTGGCAAATGCTTAATTTTATTGTGCATTTTCTAATGAGAGCAAGACTTAATTAAAAATCAATAATATTTTTCTAGCTCCTTTTTGTATTCACAAGATTACCGGCTTGCTATATAAATAATTGGCTAATTTCATTTGACAAATTTAATGCACGTCCATATTTTATTAAGAAAAAGAGATGAATTGGCTATGTGGTATCATCCAGAACAAAATCATTTGCCGGAAACTTAAACCGCATCATATCCTTCAGGTTTGCCAAATAATATTTATCACACCTTCCTTATACTGACGTCTTAAACTTGACTAAAATGAATATAAATGAGCGCAAATTTACTTATGATCTTTTTGGGGAGGGATATTAAAATAACTCGACTAGACAAATGTGTTAAAATAATACCGAAATCTGTTTAATAATCAAATGATTCACCGCCTTTTTCATTATATAAATTATGAAAAATGTTCACGTGTAGGTGGAATTGGAAGCACAGGTGCTTTTACAATTGACATCAAATGTGGTCCAACAATTTTCTGTTTTGTATGTTTAAATAACGATTATTATATAGAAAATTATTTTTAATATATAAAAAATGTGTCTGGAAATTCTATTACCAGTTTTTGGCTCAATAACAAACCTTACAGAATTGAAGCGGAGAAAATGTAATAAGTCGTGGATCATTAAATTATTGCTGGATGATTTCTATGGAAATTTATTAGTTTAAAAGTGCGCAACACAAAGTTGTATTGAGAATTCTAAGGAAACATTGGTTCAGGTATATATTTCAACAATTTTAAATTTAAATATCGCCAAAGGTAATCGCTTTTTAACTGGTTCGTATATAGATGAAATAAAAAAGAGAAAAGCCATAAAATATAAATCGTCTAGATACGTATTATTTAAGTTTGATATATAAATTTGCTTCCATGCAAGATTATTTTGAGAGGCTAAGTTAAACTAACTCTAGGGAGCAATTTAAGACGGAAAAAACGCTGAATACTTGTACTTTTTACGGCGTGAACAGGTGGAAGACACTGACATTATAAACATTTTGGATTCAGCTAAAGTTCTTTATGGCTTTAAATTCACTTATATAGGTAGAATGTATAATTCGCTTTCGGATATATGTATAGGTGGGTTTTTATTAAAAATGGAAATATTGTCTACTTTTACGTATATATAGAACACACGGGAAATTGTATTATCGTTCGAGTTTCGTTATTTATAACCAGTTTCAGTTATATTTTTTATTATTGTAAAAAAAGTTTAATTATTCTTGAAATTTGAAAGTCGTGACCTGTACAAACAACTTAAAGAAAATCTAAAGTTAGAATATTTATAAAGGCAACTTTAAGCTGTTTGCTCCCTAAAGTACTAATTGGAATAATCCACTTCCAATTAATTCTGTGGCTTTTCATCACTTTAACCATTTTTTTTTATTTACGTATTATTTTTCTTAAGTAAACCTCCACAATTCACTCTTTTTCTACACCAACTGTTTTGTTTAAGGTAATTAGAATTCATGTTTTAATTAAATAATAACGCGAATGCCACTTGTTGTTCGTTGCTTGTTCCCATTTCAGGGAATATTGCATATGCACTTTAATGAATGCATTTTAAACAGATTAATTTTGTTATTGCAAACTTTGCTTAATTATACCTTGTTGGGGTTACAATGTTGTTCTTGAATATTAATTACAAGTATTTTTGATCAGGGTGCAGTTATGGGTTTGTTGTGGCAACAGATGGAGATGGATGTATATGACTGTTCAATTTCAGTTAAAAAATAGCCAATTCCCATCTTTTTTATCGTCAACAATAAACTTTCGAATAAAATTTATGTTTTACTATATACAAGGTGTTTTAACTCAATCGAGCCATAATTGAAATTGGAAAGTTCTGATTCAGAAATCCCTTACTGACTTTTCTTGGAAGGAATATAAACAGTTAACATTTTTAGTTTTACTGTTAAATTAAGACACCCTGTATAATAATCTTCTATCTTCCATCATCGTAGAAATTTTCATTGTGATTGTGACCATTTTATTTGGTGCATTTAACATAGTGTCGCACATGTATCAGTTTATATGGTGAGATAGAAGAGAGGGTGAATTTCACCTGAAAGTATAAACCGGGTATAACATAAAAGCGCAACATAAAACAGCTAGTCGCTTATATAAACCCCACACAAGTTTAAACTCCGCAATAAACATGACAACCAATTAAGATGTAGATTGGAGCACCCATCTAGTAGTAAAGGTATTTACATGATGGTTGGATATAGAATGAGAGGTGTATGTGTGTTGTTTTGTAAAGTAAAGTCGTATGTTTATTTTGTATCCGGTGCTGTATAGAATAAACTTCTCATATAAGACTATATGGAAGAGAAAAGAGCAAAAGCAGAGGAGAAAAGGGCGCCGCTCTCGAGCGACGACTTTAATGTTAATTTATTCACTTCATTTTATTCGCCGTGTATGTGTTTAGCAAACTGTGTTTCAGCAACATGTATATATAAACTCTTCATTTCTGTTTTGCATGCAGCAAGTCTTATTGTATATAGCCTATTGCTTTACTTTAACTTACATCATGTTTTACAAATACCTTTTCACTTGGTTTGTTATTTACTGATGTTTATCAACTTATAGAAATGCAGTAATAAATTACTAAACAGTTTCCAAAATATTTGTTTTTAGTTTTACTTCGCCTAGTAGTAGGAAGTAGGTTTAGCTCTAGTGCAAATAAAGCACCTAATCTAGTTTTCCACTCCCCCTTTTATAAAGATTTTTCTGTGAATTTTATTTAATTTTCTTTCATGTTCCAAATTATCCCTATATTAAAAAAATGATATTTGCTCATTTAATTTTGCCGCAACTTTGTTGAACCTTTCCTCCTCATCTAAAATAATCATCAGCATAATCTAACATTCTGTTTGTTTTGAAAATCAACTCGTACAGGAAGGAAGTGAACGATTATTTTGCCTTGAAGGTAGAATTTAGGTACGCGTGTACAAAATTGTATGCTTTCATAAAGAAAAATTTTCGTTACGCTTTCATCATTATTCAGTGCGTTAATAAAGTTCATTTGAATTGTTTAATGAAATAAATTCATCTTACACCGGTTTGGTATAGCGGCGACACCCAACGGCATTGATTGCAACTTGCCCAACCGATAGATGTCGCAATCTTTTACTTTTCCCTCGGTTTTTCCACACTGGACAAATTTTCTTTAATTAACCAAACGGGCAAATGAATTCATAGTTATTTTTGTATATTTACATCGGTTTCATGTAGGTAGGAATTGTTCACCTGTTAAAAAGCCCCGGATGCGCTTGTTTAGTTAATTTCGAGTCATTAGAAATTTATGTGGACGTAATTTTAGTTTCGAAAAAGGTTATCGCGCTATGAATTATTTATTTTATAGCCGTTTTTAATTGATACACATGAATTAATAATTGAGCTAAAAATTTCACAAAAATTTATTAAGTATTTAGCGAATTTCCAATAAAATCAAAACTAGATTTTTATTTTTTTCTTATTTTCTGAAATCACAATAAATCTGTCAGAAACGGACATTTATATGTGCTATGCTACTTTTACGGTTATACACATGCAGATGATTTAATTCAATGAATACCTCAAAGCTAAACATCTCATCTAAGCGATTTGAAGGGGAACGACACAGACATGAATTATAATCGTTTAAAAAACTTTATGAATACTGAAGAGAGAAAATGTACGTCTCATATGAGTGTTTTATTGTTTTGTACTCAGATATATGCGGGACAGCAGGTGTGGTCCATTACCTCCACTTATATACAATTAAAACTGGAGCTCTTTATTATTGTATGAAATGAGGAGAGAAAGAGGCGAGATGTGCAAGCTAAATAAACACACAATGATTCTCGTCTTTATAAATTGAATACCCGCAGACGAACAATTGGCTCAAATTTATTATTATACACAACACAATACAAACAAATAATGCTACTTAAATACAGTAATTGAAAACCGTAATTAAATGATTAATTTTTTGCGCTAATTTAGTTACCGGGAAAATGTCGCAATCAATTTTGACCCCAACTAATTTAATGGCATTCCAAGTAATAGAAAATGATTGTTTTACATGAATAACTAGTGATTAATTAATTTATTTTCTTGCATTGTTTTATCATTGTCGCCCGTTTGAACGAAACACCGAAAAATAATGAACATTGATGAATCCACTTGTAACTTATTAATTCAAAGAAATAATTCGATTTTATTGAACCCTCTTCGTCTGTGTGTGTGTAATATATAGCACTAACATTAAAGTGTACGCAATTTCATTCAGTCGCCTGTAAAAACAACATAAAATGTTATTTCTTCATCGGAGCCAGGTTTCCGTCTTTCGCAAATCGCGCGCACGCCTCTGCATTTCACCTCAAATATGATGAAATTGATACAAGAGATGAAGGGAAAACATGAGCATATATAAAAATGTTAGAGGCATATCTCTTCTCACGTCCGTTTGTCCGGATAGAAGCGTACACACATATTCCGTTCGTTGTAATAAAAACTAGCCAATATCCGGCACAAACCGTCCACCTTCGGTGAGAATAGATGGAAAAAGTGCAGATGGCGTCGGAAATTGTAACTTGCAATGGTTACGTGTGTACGATGGAAAAATTGTACCAAAAAAGGAGGTCGAAGCCACTTCTGAGGTTAATTATGATTGGTTCTTTTACAGATTACAAAGCTTTAAATTATACTGTTGTATAGAATAAGTTTTCGTACCTAGAAGCACGTACCTCCCGCCAATTTGAGGTGTAACGTCAGTAGTTACTGCACACGCAACAAACTGAAAGCGGTGAGATATAAATATATCATATGGTTAATATGTGTATGTGAGTATATATGAACTTTACTCGCAATTAGTTTATGAGAATGTTGTCGACAAGAAACGGTAATGGTGAAACCAAATTGCCAGTATTGAAAGTGACCCTTTGGAGAAATTATACTGAAATTTAATTATACTTATAAACGACTTTCGCCCTGCCTGTATTTGATGAATGACTGCATTTAACTAATTGGCCAGTTATCAGATTACACCTCCGACTCAGTTATCATTTTATTCGAAAGTAGCGCCTTATATGTACGTATTTCGTTGTCGGTATATATAATACATAATACGGTAGATGGTATAAGTAAGTTTTTGTGATGATGGGGGTTTTTCGGTCGCCCTCTTACAATCTATATACATTTTGTGATGGGCAAAAACCTACCACTCACTTGTATATCTCTCTTATAACCGCCTAAATTCAATACACTAAAGTGGTTGGTGTGTGAAGGGCACACACGGCGGCAATAGTAGCGGGACAGAGGGGGAGCGAACGTTACTCACTCCAATAGGTATTGTTCCAGCTTAATCTTAATTGATGCCCTACCGTTATCCATCATAACAAGAGACGAAGCTATTCCTTTCGTTGACAACCGGCTACACTAACTCGCTTCATACACAGGGTGCTACGAAATTAACAGTCAACTTTTCCTAATTACAAATCCAGTAAAACACAAAAATTTGGATTTATCAATGATAAATTAAACAAGAAAAAAACTCTCTTTCAAAGGTTTTTTTTAAATTATCGTAATCAGGTCATCATTTTTCTGGATATTCATGACGCCAATTGATAAACAGAATTATCTGATTTAAAAGGAGGTAAATAATTGTGGAGAACCCTTGAGTGTAATTACTGAAAAAATGGTGCTTAAAACGTTTTAAACACCCAGTATAAACTATATATAAGGGGGAGACATTGGACAGACAAGGTTGTGTGTTGAAGAGAGCACGCGGCTGTGGCACTTGAGTGCGTCTGCCAAGAATGGAGGTCTGGATGATGCGAGGAAGGTAACAATGTAATATGCCATTAGCAGGGAATCTGAATTGGCTTTGTTGCGGTGACGATTTGCGAAGGGTGGTGGGTTATACGTGCCACCCCCGCTTAAGGGACGACCTGCAATCACTCACTCACCGTTTCACTCTTCTCTCTACTATATACACTTACTAGATTACAGAATACATGCACAATGTACATACCGGAATTTAACGCAATTTCTGCATCCTTTGATGTAAACCCTTTCGGATGATAGTTCTTTTCAAGAGAAAAATTACCATCGGTAATTTGCATAATATCTTACCTACTTTTATTGAATCGAAGTGGAATTCCGAATAATTGGCAATTATTGCCTTTCTATGTAGTTATCGATTAAAAGAGAATATAAAATATTTTAAATTGTTCTTTTTGTTAGAGGGACCGTCATACTTGCTATTTAGGCTTACATATTCTTATTATACAAAGTATTCTTAAACAAATTACGATCAGGAATGGTATTGCTTATCGCTTCCCTTATTACGAAGAACAGAGAGAAATCAAGACGACAATATTGGCCCCATTCCTAACGAGCTTGATTCAACACACCCACACACATATACGAGTATATATAGGGGCAAAACGAAATATATTCAGTGACGTTTTGTTTTCCTCTCTATATGTTCTATGCAATACCTCTGTCGGACCATTTGATTAAATTCTGATCGCGATACGTTCCTGCTTCCGTTGTTCCATCGGCAACAAGGAATTCACACCATCAAGCATTAAAACGCGTTCCAATATCAGCAAAGCCAAGCAAGAAACTGTGTATAGAAGAGGCGGCGAATATAGGTATATCTGTTTGTTGGCCGAATGAAATACAGGAGCCAGAAAATAAAAGTAATCTGCCTCTAAATGTGTCACTGTAAAGTCTTCTTTGTGTCGTTTCGTTGCGCCAATAACAATCGCCGATTGTGTAGAATCTTCGATACGTGATATATGTGACACGGCAAAGGGGAAAATTAGTTTTTCGGAGACGAAGATTGCGCATACCACCGGCAGAATGATGGCTCGTATTCCAGGATCGGACTTTTTACATATTACATTCTATTTTACACTTTTGATGTGTTTTTGGATTCCTAAAATTCAGTTTGGATTTTGATTCTAACAATTTCAACATATGATTAAGATTTTTGCGTTTGAAATGAACTGTTAATAATTACGTTCCTTTTGGTAGAAAGAAATTTCAAATAAAATGAGTTTGGATGGTATTTAAAATCCGGTTCTGGTTGATGGGTATACGTCGATTGCGTAGCTTATATTTATATCGTTAACGATATATGAGTTTAATCTAATATAGCTGGTCAGAAGAATTTCATTTGCGATTAATTTAAAGCAGCCGCTGCTTCAAAGTCGCCCCTTTTTGTGCTCCCCAAGTATAAGGTATTTAGAAGTTTAAAGGCAACAACAATGCACTTAAATAGAGCGGTCAGGGCTTCATAAGCGTAGTATAATATGGTTGTTTTTCCGCTTCAGAGGTATAAGATGATTGGTCTCGAATATATATTGACCGGTAGAAGATGGCCGCAAGCGGTCCAAGCAATAACTGATCGCCACTATGCATACATCAGCCCTTATTCTCCCATATCCTGTCCGCCTGTGGCCTTTGAGGCGACCTTATGAGACACTTTGCCTAATAAAAATACCGATATGCGTCTGGACATGGCTTATATACACACACAATGTGGAAGGTATATATTGGGACAAAATGTATTATAAGGGAAACACTCACGTTCGACCCCAGAATTGAATGAATGACACACGTGCATCTCATATATTGTCTTCCCACCGTTATTTTGTTGGGAAAAATGAATTCTATCGTTTGGTTTGGCCAGCACAAGTCATCAACTTCAAATTTTTATATTATTTAAGCTGGGGGCGTCTTCAATTTCCTTTTTGTTTTTTTTTTCATACAAAAAATATTTCAAAAAGAAAATAAGAGTGACTAATATCAGCAATGTTAGGTAAATCAAACTATAAAAATGTTTATAATATAGGTGAACACAAAGAATGTCCTTAATACTGAAAAAAGATTAACCAAATTTGTGTTATTTTCGAAAGATCAAAGGCCATGTCACGAAATTCCACTTCCTGCAACATCTATTTATCCCTCCATATCGGCATTTATCACATAGAAACAAATCGTGCTTGTTAACGAATTCTTTATCTCCTTTACATACAATAATAATGATGCAACGTTATGAATTGAAATAAATGTAAAATTAACCAATAAAGACTTCACAAGAGATGCAGTGAATTGAAAGACATTTTCCATCTTTTATTATTGTGCAAGATTTTTGGGTTGAAATTATTTTACACTTTTTTCTCTGTAATCAAATTGGAACTGAAATTCCTTTAAAACAATTACTTTTTTGCCATTGATCCGTTTCCAATCATGTTCAACTAAATGGCTCGTAAGAGTAATATAAATGTAGGTCTATACTTGGTGCAGTTATAAAAGCGATTAAATTAAATGCACCCCTATGTCCTTAACGATTTTTGCTCAATAGAGAGAGAATGCAATAAATTTTGAGGTGTGCATAAGAAGTGGAATTTGAAATGAATGTGGTTACATTTAAGACTCCATAGAGACTAATTAAAAATAACCACTTTCAAGTATTTACCATTTTATGTAAACTATTGAATATGAAAATACCTAAGAAACAGGTTAAGAATACTCAAAGGAACAAGAAAAAACGAAATTAAAATTCATTTCTTGTATAATTTTCATGTTTACCAATTTGTACTTGAGATGCTATTGAAACGGGGGGTGGTTTTTTAAATTCAACATTCTTATAGGGTTTTACCATTTTTAATTCGACATTTTTATAAAGAAAGAAAAAAATGAGGGGAAGCTATTGAACTCAATATGTAAAGTGTATTCAGTTAAGGAAAGTGTTATTTTTTCCATTCACTCTTTTCCTAATTCAATAAACGTTGAAATCCCTCCTTTTAAAACAATTTGCCAAGTTAAGATGTGTTAATTCAGTGAAATTCGTAAGTAATAAATTGGTCGATAAAAGGTTTTTACCTAGGCTTTTTTTACAAGGAAACTCCATTAAATGGAGCACGTAGACGTAATGAAAGCATCCCATTTCCTGTGTGTGCATCGAAAAGATGCCTTCAAATAACCGACCTTTAAAACTACCCACCACCGATCCCATCTCATTGTCACGCAAAGACACTATAAAGATCCACTCTGATTGAAAAACCCGTTCTTTTTTTTTATTTTCACTCCACCTTTTGCTCACCGCCGCCACCCCCTATAATGTGGAGTCCCCGAAAATAATTGTTTTGCCGATAATAGAAACAGAACGAGGAAAAAATTGCCAAGTTTTCTCTCTTCTAGATGGTTAAGTCACTATAAACAAAAAGAGGGAGAGGAATTTTATTTTAATTTTTTTCTCAAGTAATCGTTAATTGCTTCGATGGGTGGAAAAACTTTAAAAGCTTTTGTGTATTCTTGTTGATTACTAATCTACAAATTGATGAAGACTTGATAAAAAGTAACGTTTTTCTACAATCTAGACGAACGTCTTTAATTATCTATTTTTAACCTGTGGACACGCAACAAAAGGACTTAAAAACCATTAAAGGGTGATTCATTAAAGGGTAAATGGAAGCAAAACTGTGTTATATAAATCAGCGAATAGTTTAATATGATTATTTGTATATAATGTGATTTGTTGATACTGACGGGGCTATAATATCGGTGGTGACAGTGAGCGTCGCGGCGACCTGTCAAATCAGGCGGAACTAGCCGAATGACAAATGCACCAAACTCCGTTTATTTCAGTGCAATATTATATAAAATATAATTGAATCAAGTCTGTATGTGAAACATTTTCAGGGGGTTCATATCCTTTAATATTTGGTTTGGGGTGCAACTGCGTCCATATCGTTTTAAATTCATGAAGTCTCCCACATAAATAATTTATTTGTATAACGTATTTATATGATGGGTGAAAAGAGGCATTACATTTTTTTGTCCTAAAAGAGTTCTTGTTTTAAAAATGATGATTATGTTTCTTGCAGAAACACAAATTACTTATTTGTAAAATAAACAATGTACTTGAATATTGTGAGAAGTGGTGAGTGAACCCGCAAATACACAATCAAAGGTGGTAGCTTGAGGGTGTTGTACAGATTTTCCGTCGTATAATATTGTATATTATGGAAGTAAATGCTGACAGTCGTGTAGTAATACAGTGTGGAAAGCTCCACTACACTAACATCGCCTTCAATACAAACTCGCATTCAGTACTAGTTCAGTTAAATAAACAATGACCTCTCCAACTTGTCCCAAAGGAAAGATCTCAACCGCAATACAAACAACGAATAAAGTGTTGCAAACATTTTACTAATGTATATTATTAGTAGTCCAGATGTTTTCAATATACTCTCGTGTAACGAGTATTTAACTTATTATTTTCTATGATAACATGATACCTTCATCTTTAAGACAAACTGAAACAAAGCAAAAAAAAATTTAGTTTGGTTGATGCACCCTGTACAAAATGATTTTTCGTCTGATTTAATGATTTAGAAAGTAAAGGAGAGTGTTTTGGATGAAAATGTAAATTTAATGAGAAAAACTAATTAAAATGTAATTTATACAGATATATTCCCTGTCATTTATTTTCTTGTATGTTTATTCTTTGTATTGCAGTTTGAAATTAGTTACATTGTTCCTAGTTGGAACATGTATAAAGAAAACACCACCAGAAACGAGTTCCCTATATTAATTAAAATAAAGACGGTATTTGCACTGTTCAGATTAGAGTCAAGAAAGTGAACTCTGTACGATTTTCGTTTATATAAAATTTGTAGGCTCTTTACGGCTGAACCCTCATAATCCTTCTCTAAATACTAAGGAACTGTAGAAGCAGAAATTAATTCTTAAGAGCGCAAATATAAAGCAACACAAGAATTTTATTGTTGCTTTTCTTCTATTACTTTTGTTTGCATAACAATTTCAAATTATTTCCCGAAAATCTGACGAATTTTTGGGGGATTTTCTTCTAATATTTTCATCTCACTACGTGTGTATGTTGGTAAATTTAAATTGGTGCAGTGAATTTGTCCAGAGAAAAACATGTGACACTCTAGGTAGAGAAGAGAGTCGAGGAAAAAAGTTGATTTGTCGCAGACGATGCGGAAAGCTAGGAAAAGTTGGCTCATTTAGAGACAGACAGGAGGAGCTTAAAGAACATTGCAAAACTGGCCAAGTTAATCCTGTATGTTCTTATTCTTTCACAATTGTAGACATAAATACTACCACCCTATATAGTCTGATGCCTATTGGGATAAAAAGTGGAAACGTTCTTCCACTTGGACAGAGCCACACAAAACAACAGTAAGGCAATTAGTATCGTGTTCTATACAATTAAGGAGTAGCACGGCTTTTTCTCTCTTTTTTCCCCCATCTGTGGTGGCGCGTTTTCAAGCCCACAAAGTTGTTGTTAGTCCGAATGTTCAGTGGCGTGTAGCGTTGCGACCAACTTTTTCACGTTTATTTATTTATTTTTTCTATTTGTTTTCCTGAGGTGGATTCGTTTTGTTAAAAGATGCAATATTTTTATATGGATTGTTTACAAAAAATTCAATTGCAAAACAGTTCCTGTATTTGACTAATAGAGTCACCCAAACCGACTTCCTACAATTAGTAATTTTGATTCTTTCAACATTCCAGCAGGAAGTGGATTTGTTTGTTTACTTAGACAAACGATTATTATTTTATCTAGATGGCAAACCTCAAATGCAATTTCATCTATATGATCAAGGACAATTTTTATAGCTTAAGTTTTGTGTTTGTATAATCAAATTTTCTACCATCCATAACTTGCCGCGCGCTTTCTTAATTTATACATTCTTCGGAAAATGAATTTATATTCGCCTGTTTGCCAAATGCTATAAAACTTGCATAAGGAATGGAGTTAAAGTGCAGCCACCTACATATTGCGACTTTATTGCACATTCAGTAAATATCTTGAAAATGTTTTCTAACAACTATATAGATAATATAATTAAGGTGATAAAATGGGCGATGAGAAGTTTCTCTGTACTTGTTCAAATTTCGATAGTAAAAATTTTATGGTTTGTTTCTCTTTGACTTGGTGAAAAATAAGCAAAACTTTATTATATTCTTAAGATGTCTAGGTGCAAAACAACATGAGTGACTTTTCCGGTTACATACACGATTAAGGATATCTAAACCTGGACACTCATACATAATAAACATGTTTCTGTCAAATATAATCAGTTTCTATGCACATTCTTTTACAATATTGTTGAGAAAATATAAATAAACAAATATGGTATTCGTCAAAACACCTGTCCGTATAAAGAAAAATTGACAAAATATCTAAACATTCCAAATATAAAATACAGTAGAGGATAATAAACAAAAACTGAAAATCCGGTATAAATATTTCAAAAGATTTCACCCTAATAGCTTGAATTTGTGCCAGCCGGCCTGTGTCCCCCTGTTTCCGTGTTTTGTTTATTTTTTAGAACTGAGAAGGTCTGAAAATCACACAAAAGATCACACACACATACACATATATATCCTGAAAACAAAGTGGAGGTACATAAATTGTACTTTAAAAGTTATTTTTGTAAAACTAACTTAAAAGAGGAGTCTTCAAATAAACATGCCTTCCTGTATTTTATATCTCTTTATGAGAAAATTTGGGCCAGTCGCTTTTCACACGATTTACTATGAGTTATTTGTTTTCATATAAGGTGAATTTCACGAATTATGCACTTGGAAGGGTACACCGAAAAAATTGATTAATTTGCCAGAATTATTTGTGGCTGCATTTTTTTATAGATTTGTAAGGCTAATATGAGCTCCTTTCTCCTTTCCATTGATAAATCAAGAGAATTGTAGTACATTAAAATGACAAGTGTTTGATTAATGCTTTTTAGAAAATATTTATATATACATATATACATTTTATGTTTGTCTACTTTGCCAAACATTTGCAAAAGACTATTAGTTATAAAATCATTCACAGCTGTTTTCGTTTTCAACAGTCAAACAACAAACGAAAAGGCAATATTATATAAATATATATTATGTTGTTAGTGTGTGTGTAAGTTTTGAAAGGTATCCCCCTTTCTGAAAAGATTGAGGTGAATTTTATAGCTTTTCTTCTCGTTTATTATTATATATGTGTTTCTTGCTAAGTGTTGTCTTTCTTGATGTGTGTGTGTGTTTTTCAAAACACTAATAGATCTATTTCTGTGTTGATTTCATTACAAAATTTGTTTTTCGTAGAATTACACATTTTATTGCTTGCATGTTCAAAGAGAACATCATCGACACTCGAACAGAAATACACGTTATACGATTTCTTCTCGTGGTTCATTTAAAATACTGTATGCAGAAAGGGGCGAGCATGTGTTCATTCGATCATTCTACTACACTAAAACTCTATTTTCTTAGCATTCCAATGTGTAATCGTCCATATTATGTGGAATGCGGACGGACAATTGGCGATTTCTTTTCACACCAAAACCAAAAAATCCATCGCTATTTATGTAACAAGGGAAGAAATTGGACGCACGTCTGTTTTATGCTCCTTTAACTATCTCTTCTATATTACTTAATTGTTTTTTACTCCTAATGTCCCGTCCGACACAGAACTACGTTTTGGAAAACTATTTTGTTAAAAAATTTAGAATTTTGTGTTGACGATTTCATAAAAAGTTAAAATCCCCGATAAAAACGAATACGAGATCTAATCTAGAATGAGAAAAGTTTTTTCGTCCCCTTAATTATTTACACATGTGACAAATTCTTATTGATATTTTTTACGTAAATGTATAATCGTCTGTTTTCATTTGAATAACATATAGTTAAGAATTGAATTTCTGTTGCAGGTAAAGAAAATAAAAACCAGAAACATCCATCCAAAATTAAATCTACCCCACTAATGGTGATATACTCAAGGGTGTTGAAACATAAACCTGAGTGTGGTTAGAGATCACACGTGAGGGATTAACAGCCATCATGTTTAATGAGAAAAGCTGTACTGTGTTAGGGAATGACTGTGGGAAACATCCACCTGCACTACTATACTAAGTATACATATATATGCCGTCATCCAACTAACTTCTACCTGACCTTTCGACTTATTGGCTGTTGTAAAGCACTGACAAAATGAAGATGTGGCCCCTTTTTTCTATAACCTAACATGTGTTGTCCACCTTTCTAATTTGAAACACTTTTTTTCCTTGAAATTTTTATGACCAAACACACCGACTGTTTTTCGATTTAAAGGTTAATTATTCAAAAAATCCGATAATTGGAATTTAATATACATTTACATAGAGTAAAAAAACACAACATATAATCCTCTCCTCTATATGAAATTTGAAATAAAATATTTTTAATCGTTGAATTATTATTTGCTTATGCGGGGGTTTGTATATTTGTATAAAATCAGCCGGTAAAATTCTGCGGCATTGTAGCGTTAATAAACCAATTAATTTCAAAACCAAAATCCGAATAAAATCCTCTAGCTAAATCAAAATAAAAAAAAATATAATATAAAATATATGTACGTGCAAATGTATACATATACGCTTAGTGGAAAAAGAATCCGGGAGACCGTGTCCTTTTATGTTCCGCAATCGCAGCGTATTAATTGTTTAATATCTTGTGAAACACGTGTTTTAGCTTCCAATAAGGGATTTACTTTATAAATGTTAATTGCTCTATAGTCGGTAACCAAAAACAAACCCCTTGAAATATATTACTTACATTTATTTAATATAGAGAACAGTTTCGAACACAGGAGTGTGGTCCATAAATTGTATGACTGCGACATACACGAACTCCTATTTACTTCGTAATTAATTTAAGTAATAAAATGCAAATTTTCTATATTAGGAAATAAGTCTAGCAGTTTTTATATCAGTTTCAGTTCATATTTAATCTTGACATAGATTAAAGTAAAAAAAGAGCAAAAGCTTACTCATGAATGAAATAAAACATACCAATGAAATGTCAATGCATGTCAAAAATTGATGGTTATACGAGCGGAAAGGTCAATAATTCCACACCGGCAAAAGGGGCCCACAAACTCCCAGGAGCGGTTCAAGTTACAATGAATAAGTCAGTAAATTGCATTTTTCCTCCACACACTTTTGCCTCTATAATATTACCTACGTCAAGATTTCTATATAAAAATGTTTTACTTTTTGATTTATGATCGTATACAATCTCTTGAGAGTGAAATTAAAAGAGAGCTCTTGTGCAGATATTTGTGGTGTGAAAATTATGGCAAATACAATTAGGTAGATAAATTGTAAAAAAGTAGGAATAATTAAAGAGTACAAAGCATTAAATTTATCATATTAAAAATGGGCGCCCCTGGGATGATGATGGAAATGCCGTGGATGACGCGCTCTGGTAAAAGAGAAGAAAAACAAAAGCAGTGGGGTGATGTAGGGGGTGGCAGTATTTCGGTGTGAACGAAATTGTGTGAAGGGTTGTCGTCAGTTGTTTCAGAAAATCAGGGCAAAAACAATGAAACTCTTTCATTGTTTTAACAGTGACGCTTCCCTTGTTATTCCTCTTCATTCCTGTTCTTCCTTCAACCGATAATCGTTCGTCCACGCAATTTATGTAAATCTCAAAATCTCAAAGATTTATTAAACAATTTTTTACACATTAAATTATTTATTTTATATGTATTTACGAATGAACGGCCTATTTGGAAGGTTATTTTTTCATTCGTTTCTCTTTTATCGTTTTATTTAAATCTAATAAAGTCAAAATTAATTATTGATTCTCTTTAATTCAATAATCGATAACCCAATAAAAAAATCAGAAATAAATTATTTTAAGATCTATAACATAATTAATTAATAGTGTTTATGAGAGAAGTGATCTCAATTAGGTTGAAACACCCTGTATATTTGGCTCTCCAACAAGCAAAGGAATTAAGTTTTTGTTCCTTAGACGCGCAAAATATATTATATGACTCAATTTATTGTTATCTGCATCATTTAATAATATCGTACCGTACTTTATGAGTACAATGTTCGTGTGTTGGCCAATCAACAAAGTCGGGCGCCACATACCGGTAAATATGTGCTCCTTTATGCGCCCTTTTCCGATAAAGGTACATAAAGAAGGCAGTCAGATAAGGACCCATATCCCAAAAGAAATGCATACGTAATTTGGTGATTTTCCTTTAACGCTGAATTGTTTGAAGTGCTTGGAAAAAATATGTGGCGAACACAATAAATCAACATTTTATTATTAATATTATCCTTTCCGCCACGCAGTATTAAATTATAATACAAAGTAGAGATAGGGGGTCGCGTTTTTTACAATCGATTGTGTAAGTTATTATTTCAAGGGGTGACATATCTAGGAAAAAAACTTAAACAAGCGTACAAATGTCTGATATTTTTACTACTAGCAATAAAAATAAATTACACTTCAGTTTCCCTCTTCTGTATTTTTGTTGGTTTTTTTCTGCCTAAACTGGAAATTTGTTTGTATGGTTCGTCTGTCTAATCTGTATATATGTTAATTAATTCTGTTTTATATTGTGGAGTTGTATAATAGATTTTTTCCTAAGGGATCTGTTGGTCTTTAATGAGTCTTTTTGCTTCTCATGTCATCGTTCATTCCAAAACGAAAAAAAAAAAACATTCAATAAAAGCCTTGTTTGGATATAAAAACATTTTTCCCTTAATATCTACCTACTTTTATTCGTATTATTTACGGTTACGGGGGTCAATATAACTTACGATTGTAAATTAAATGTTATACCTTTAACAAACTGATGGCCTCAATGTAGAAATTTTATTGAGATTCCAATGTGGCAACCACATGGATGTATTTTATTCTACGTTCTAAACTATTAAAATTTGTTTTGTAATGATATTCAATACATGCAAAAACGTGACATTTTTCAGAAAGGTTTATTTTATAAATATAGCAACAGATGTGTTGCACATTCAGTATATTATTTTATCTAAATATGAAAGAGGTAATCAGTCCGTGAGAACAGGAACCAAAAGCACAACAAATAGAAGTGTTAACGAGTATCGAAAATGTGCGAAAACATATGAAACGGAATTTCGACTTTTTTTTATTCCAAAGGCAACAATTTTTCTGTTAAAAATCGGATCTTCACTTATTTTTAGCAATACATTGGTTATTTTGTTCTGTCCGATTTTATAGAACAAAATCGTCTTGTTTCTTTCTCTCTATAGAACAAAACTATTAATAATTCATCTGTGTTCAACAATATTCTACGTGCACTGGTTAGAATTTTGCTGGAAATATATTATATCTAATATTAGGTAATTAGTTGGTGATTACAAAAACACAACTGTCAACTTGGGAGGGTGATTTTACGATAATACGGCTTCTTTTTTCTTTAACGGTCATTTCCTGTCCAAGAATACCGAAAAATGCAATTTGACTAGACAGGTCGGAAAGGTTGGAAATAGCCACATGATTAGAGAGGCTTCATTTTATTACTTAGAAACACTTTTTATTTTCATGAAAACTTAGAAGCCTACATATTGAGTGCATGTGTATTTATGTAACAAACAAATCGTAAATAAAATACAAACGACCCCTTTATATGTCATATTAGCGAGACAAATTGTTCGGTTCGAAATAATAAAATGTGCGACTTGTGGTAAAGGTGCGTAAGCAATAAGGACATTTGAACAGGTGAATCAGAAACTCCACCCACTTTAAAGATGGGGCATTCAACAGGTGGCTTTAAAGATTGAATAAAGCAGGTGGAGTCAGGTGTAAACATACCTTATTTTACTTGGCTTTAGAGTTGGGGTCTAACAATTGGCTGCAGAAATTTAGAACCAATGAATTGGAACCCTTTTTAAAAAAGTTTAAATATATTTTTTCAGAGACATATTTACATCATCAAAAAATATGTAAACTTTTTGATTTATATGCTATTCTGGTATGTTTATCCAAATATGAGTGAACTGTAGGTACCATAAAATCAATGTACGATATTATACTTGTGTTCGCACATATATTTTGAATAGGAAAAAGTTTCACCGGGGGTGAAAACTGTTTCGAACAAAAACCATTTATTTTCCAAGTCAAATGCATTTAGTAGGCGTATCGTGTTACCATAAAGGGAACGAATGGTCATAAGGGTATAGGTATTTTATACCTGACTAAAGAAGAAGGAAACCCGACATTATTCAAAGTAAACATCTGGCAATAATATAGTTTGTATTAACATTGTAAATTTCAAGTTTATAAACGAGGGCAGGTTGTATAGGAGAAGACAGGTTGATTGGACGGGGGCCCCCCATTGAAAAGGTGGACGTTTTTAGGTAGTCTGGACCTTACACTTGATTGATGATGTAGTTCCTGGAGAGAGAAGACATTTTAATGTTCCCATGAGGCAAAAGTCAGTTGCAGTTGGTGTGGAAAATTGATTTTTTAAAAGAAAAAAAAACTCGAAAATGTCCAATTGTTTATTTAAGTTTGGAAAAATACCCGGAAAACTTTGCGGTCATTCCATTGGACACAATACCTCCCTTTAAGGATACCGATGACAAATATTATTTTAGAAACTTTCAAAGTTTGTCATATAAAAATTCACAAACATACGAAATGGATGACCTTTCTGTGTTCCCAAGAAAAATTAAATTTTCTCATAAAAAAATTGATTTGTGTCCGATTAGCCCAATCGTTATTATTCCAATATTGAGATTTGGGGTTTACCTAGTTGGACGAAATTTTGGTGTAAGTTTGTGGCCGAACATTATTCCCGCATCCTATCACAACCAAACAAGAAGCTCTGATATGCAAATGGGGGCACCAGTTCGACGTTTGCCTGTACCTGCATCGGTCAGTTACGTCAACAATCCATTACGCGCTTCCCTGGCCACAAACATACATCCTAATGCAGATTCTGTTTGTTATAAGTGACGAGGAGGACGACGATGTCGATGTCGAACAACTTCCAACCCCAAATGTCGTTTACCACCCCATCCCATCTACCCAACCATTCACTCCTATAACCATTTGACATCGATTTACTTTGTAAAGGACAACCGAATTAATTACCACAATATCATTCTACTCAACCAGAGATCAACGCGCGGTGTCAATTAAATCACAAACATATACACATTTTATGACAGAAATTTGTATCCATTGATGGAAACATAGCAATATAAGCTTTATGCTAGTTGTCCTATAAGTTAACTGGAATTGTTGCACAAAAAGAAGAAAAAGTTCGTTCTTTTTACACGACAAGGTGAGTCCACTTATGTTCCCTTGGTGGCCAATAAATAACTGTTAGTGTTTCATCGTTTTCACCAATTACTAAGTATAACCCTCTCCAGTATTTTCTTTGACCTGTGTGGAAAGATCTGGTCACCGTAGTTTGGTAATTCCACAAGGTGTAATGTGTTTCTCTTATAAGTTAACTTATGTTTTATCTCAGGAGAGAAGAGCATCTTCTTGCCCCTCTAACTCTTTATTATAATAAAATACACAGTTATCTCGGGATACCTTGGAATTTCGTAAGAAGGGACCAGAACTATATTCTGGTAGGAGAATATTTGAGAATTAATGGCCAAACATTCCTCACGTGTATAGAGGTAGGGCTTATTAGAATTTATCTAAAATTGTGTAACACATTCAACACTTACGTGTGTTGTTTCATACAATTTCTGGGTAGAACTTGTTGTGCGATAGAACTACTACTATGATCATTATACTGAATAATACTTTGAAAAAGCATTTAGTAAACTGCTACCAAAATTGAATGTTGTAAGTTGTTGGAAATCAAAATGTATGTTATGTCGAAGTTATATGTAAAGTAGTCGAAGTAGTTGGTACGAGATAGTAAGAAACATGTTCAATGTAATTTCAATATCAATTCCATGGAGTGGATTGTGAATAATACTATTAAACAGATTCGATTGGATAAAATATCGGGGAGCGTGTTAGATTTCGATATATTACCTCTAGTAATAGAGACGTAGAGAGACAGGTCTTTGGCGAAGTTTACAGAAACCACATAGCGTATTTTAACCACAATCCAATTCTGGAATTGCATAAACCGACTACTACCAATTAGGGAAATACATAGCTCACATGGATAAAAGGCCTGCCACCGCCATCCCCATACTCTATTTTGCCCATTTTAGATTCAATTGCGCGTATAGCACATACACGTTTTCTGTTTTAATTAAATTTTTGCAATAGTTTAGAAAATTTTCCAAACTTAAGAGTGCGTTTTGGCACATAAAGCACTTTTTTAGCTTTCACCTGATTTACAGTTTGGTGAAGATTTATATTTCTCAATTTATAAAAACAATAGTAGACTCCCATATAAGAGAAAAAAACTGGATGGCTTCTAAGCATTTTTTCTTTCTCTGCTGATAATTAATTTGAAGGCACTTGAGAAAAACAAGTCATCCATTAAGGCAGTAATATGAGGACAACACACAGGACCATTAACAAGTTTTCTGAAGTTTAACTCCGGTGATATTCGATCGCAACATGTGTCATCATACGTAACCGTAATAGAAAAGAACTAGAACTAGCATATAATAGTGGCAGCCAAAAAGCGACACATAAGTAAATATAGACAAAAACAGCATGAAAAATACTAGACTTTTTTCTTATATCAAACCTAACTGACGTTTGTCTTTTCACTGTGTAAAAAGAATGTTGAAGGTATATTCATCATGGAATGATTTAAATTTAGAACAGTCCCACATTTTTTTGACATGGTTTACAAGGCGGGAGGTAGAAAAGACATAAAAAGATTTTACTCAACTATTTAATTAGCTAGTTAAATTGAATTAATACGATGAAAGCATCAGCAGTGTAGAAATATTTTTTTTCTCTTTGAACTTGTCCCTGTTTTCGCATTAGTAAGCGATTGCAGCACCGTCAATAAAATTCTGTATAATAAAAGGTCAAATTTAGCAGACAGGGATGTAGTCAGAACTATTAGGGGCTCCCTAGGTGAAACTGACATTTGAGTTGTAATACTTCAACCGTTATCAAAAGTTTGTCGAACGTGAGCGATGAACAGGCGGTGGGCCGTATGATGAATGAATCTTCTGTCAGCTGGCGGCGAAGTTCACTCCTGCCAGTCGCCACCGCCCCTAAACTCTTTTGCACCGGCAAACTATGTGTGTATATAGACTGAAACCACATTTACAACAAACTCAACTACAACTTAACTACCTGAATTAGCAGTTCACAAATCGCTAAATGAATCAAATTTGTATTTGCTTATTCAGTTCAATTCAATTTCCATAGACCTAACAAAAAAAAAATATATGCGCTGTAGGTACTTAATATTTTACGAACTGCTAGTTAGATGTAGGTATTGTTTTTCATGGACATCTGTGTCTGGAAGGGAAGAAAAAACCCTTTTTTGATACAGATGTGGGATGGTGGCTAAAAGGTTATACATTTTCGGGTTTTGTTCTCGTTTTAGTGTGACGGACAAAATTTTTTCCAAGCAGTAGAATTGTCGACTTTTGTAAGTGGTTCATTTGTATAACCCACCTTTGAAAAAGCCAGAAAGTTTCATTATCCTACAAATTGAAATTTTACAAAAAAAAATTCCAAATGATGATATCATTCCACAATTCGTTCACTTTTAGTCTGATTTAATATTTACCTGGGGGACATTCCTATGTGCTATTTATGAACATGGAATTTAATTATGGCATATAATTCTCCTCCTTGTTGGTAATAAAGTCGTAGAGACATATATTAGACACCTTCTTAAACACATGTTTAACGAGACATAATTATTTCTACTGTTTTTTATACACCTTCATACGGAATATCTATTAGATAACGTCACATAGTTCTATTTCCGTTACATTTTCTTAATAAGGCTATTAATTACATACATGATATAATGTTTATTCCCATCTCACGGTGTCTAATAGGAATTAAAGAGGTCAATCACACGCATTTGCCTGTTTTATTCATTATCTTCTTCAACAGAGTGTGTTGGTATTTGCCATTTAGTACTCATATCTGTACAATTAAATTGCTCCGCATCTGTTTTGGGAAAAGAAATTACTTAAGCACATATTTTTTTATTTTAATGAGTGTGAGATCGTGCATATTAACAATTAAGAACTAAAAATATAAACAAAAACCCTTAAATTTAGATCTGAATTATGTAATAGAAAAAAACGTGAAATTAGGGAGCAATGTTGTAATAAGAGTGTTTAAATTTGTGAAATACAATTCAGTGGTCCGTCAGAGGGTTTTATTACAAGTTAAAAAAAAACTTTGATGATTAATCATTTTATTTCGATTTAAATTTTTCACGCAAACACAGTAATAAAAGGCTAAACTTTGAAAATATATTTTTTTCCCATTTAAATTAATTGATGCTATGAACATCCTTTGTCTTATTAAATTTGTAATTCATTAAATTAGGGCAATAAAAAAATTTAGGAGAAGAAAAGTTTTTGCTAAAAAATATTCCGCGTATATATTAGAAGAAAGGAGTTTTTAAGAAATTCATAATGAACGGTTTTTCTTTTCGTTAAAGAAATAAAAAACCGGCCACGTTAAAACATTTCACCATTCAGTTATGCTAATATAAAGACTATAAAAAGGGAATTATAAACACTGTAAAAATATTCACTGACTATTCACCCACTAATTTGCATATGATTTTGCTTCTCTTTTTCAAAAAAAATGCCGAAATATACACACAGCGCGTAGGTTAGTCGTGCATTAACCTGATTTGCATAATGACAGGGACGGTATTATGACAAACTTTTCATCAACTATCTTCGGTGAAGAGAGCGAGAAAGGAGAAGTGTAGAAAAAAAATTAACAGCTTTCTTTCATTTCTTAATTTGTCTAGATGGGTACGCGGAAAAAAGGGCCGAATGGATCTTTCAAGTGGATGATATGACTTGGGATTAAAAAGGTGTAAAATGTCATAAACCTTCCTCCAGGCGGTTGGAAAATGTATACGCTGCTGATTAAATATAACATCAGGTCCGGATTTTACAAAAACTAATCTAAAGTTATTAAAAAAAGGCTGTTAAAAGCGTTTTAGAGCAATCGAGAGAAAAAGATAAAATTCAAACCTAAACAATTTTACAAAAATGAAACAATCCTGAATTTTTTACTCACCTTGATTAGATTATTGAAGCCGGGCCTGTACATAATGGACGGTAAGATCGACCCCTTATAAGAAGAAGACTTTTTAAAAGGATATAAAAAGAAGTCAAATGCTGCAGATGGAAGTAATGGAATGTCTTAATGATACCTTGAAAACACCCTCTCCAAAACTTACGTTTTAATAGCACGAATTGCAGCAGGTTTTATAAAACTTTTACTACTATTATAAATATACATGACTGCCTATAATATCAAGATTGCGCAAATTGCAATGCAAAAAGCGACAAACTTTCCATATTCTTCTCTGTTCCACTAGTTGGAAAATGCGGGCCCGTCATTTAATATTTTTAACGTTTACACCTTTATTTAATGGCCAACAGGGGACGTGTTTATTTTCTTTCCCCAAGTCGTTTTTAAGGTGCTTATTAAATTTCAGTGCTTAATAATCACATTCAGCATTACGCTTTTGCTTTTTTTAAAAAAAGGGAAAATCTATTGTTTAGCGAGAAAGATATTTCTGCCACTTGCATGCTCAAATAAACAATCTGTTTTTAATAACTTTTTCCTGTGCCTGTGGGGTCGCTTTTCCATTCTCTTCTCTATGTATATAAAATACCTGTTATTTTTAATAGAATTACATAAAAGTTTATTGTTTTCCAAACAGGTCCGTATTAAAAAGTTTCTCGTTTGTGCATTTCGAAAAAACTTTTCCACGCTCACAGATAATAGTTTTGTTCGGTAGAGCGAGGAATTTAATAATAGCAAATATTAATTTTCGTTATAATATACCTTGTCAAAAGTTGAAACTCGACTAAAACTAGTAATCTGATGGTTCAGTTCATAATATCTTTTGTTTGTTTCAGGTACTTTGCCGTTTGTAAGACGTAGAATAGTTGTTAGCGATGCCATCCATCATCCAACAAAACACGGTAAAGCAACATACATCTTATTCCGATTCTCATTTCAGTTAATGTGCTCGAATATATACATTTTACTGCGACTGACAATACCAATGTATCACCAACAAGTCCGCGATTTTGTCTCTCCTTTTAAAATAAGAGACACTGTGCGGCAGTCAATAATAATATAAATACAGGGACCCATTTTAAAAGTTCGTTTCTAATGAACGCGCCCCTCTAAATGAAGATAAATGATTCTGATATTGGATTAGCTTGATGATGTACAGTCTTTAGGTGCTGCAACTACCGGCACACAATACTCTTATATAATTCACGACAGTTTTACTTTATCCTTGATGAATCTTTCAAATGTTGGATCAGTTTATAGCAATGAGGGTGAGAGAGTCATTTTTTATAAAATCATCGCTACTTTTTTTACTAGATTTCATTATAATAGGAATATGTAGGATGTTGTTTCAAAATCTGTTAATTAATTTTCATTATCACTCTTATAACAAAAACTTGTACACTTAGAAGATGCGTCTGATTCAGAAATTCTCATCCAAACCTTCTCGAGTTGCACACTAACATTAAGATGGCATCTGATTAAAAAACTTTTACACCAAAAATTACGAACAAATTTCCACCTGTTTCTAATAGTTTTGTCGTTAAAGTTTTGTCAAAAGGAAAACGTCAAAGAAATTTCATTTTCGACCAGTAAGGTCCAAATACATTTTTCCCAAAAGGCTCTTTTTAAAACTGAAATGACAATTTTGTAGTAAAGCGATCCTTGATGAAGGAAAATTAAATACCTACCCCAATAAAAGTGAACCAGTAAACATTAATGATGTAAAGAAAATTGAATTCCAAGTTCGAAAACATCAATATTATAATTATTAGGCATGCATTTGTTTGTCATTTAAAGTGCATTTCATAAAACGGAAGAGAATAAATTGTTGTTTAACAAGAGTTTGAGGGGATGATAAGGGAGTGATTTGCTTAATGCTATGTCATGTGTAACGAAAGTATAATACTTCAATTTAGTTGCCTGTCGGCGACATGCATTTTTCCAGCCACTACCTTTCAACGAGACGTCGTCGTCCGCTAAATAAAAATTGTTGGCGGCGGCGAAACAATTTTACAAGCCCAAGAAGAGAGGCAAAAAATATGTCATTTTTCTATTCGCCATTTCTTATATTATATATATATAAACTCGACTAAAGTTATTAATACGAACTAACTGGTTATGTCAAAGCCAAACATTGCCGTCATTGGAATACTAATGAGAGAAAAATCACATCATCACAGCGAAAAGTCCGGCAAATAGGAAGGAAAAGCGCGTGGTGGAGAGAGTGCGGTGCGGTGGTGGTGGGCTGATTGATATGGACAGGGAATGATAATTAGTAGTAGGAATTAAAGGAGTGAGCCCATCTTTTACAGCAGTTTTGCTAATTGCTATTATGAAACGAAACCGCAAGAGAAACAATGTTTTCAATTAATGGCGTACGGGAAGGAAGCGGCTGGCGGAAGAGGATCATAAAACGCGAGTGTGCTCTCTTCGTACTTTTTTTCCCACCATCAGGAACTTGCCGTTTAATTTCCAACGAAATTGAAAAATATTAAGAGTGTCATTTTAATTAAAAACACTAAAAACATGCACAAATTAAGTACAATAGTTTCAACTACTTACGAATTGAATATAAAAGTTAGTTGAGTGAAACTTTAACGGTTTACTGCTGTGTGTAGGTGTAGATTGAATTGATTCGTGATTTTTACGAGAACATGTACTATTCGTTTTCTCTCTTTGTGATAGATAATAAAGTAGGACGAAATCTCCTCAAAAATTTACCTTTTTTAATTATTTTCAATTACAATTTTTGATTAAATAGAAAGTTTTTGTGAAAACATAATCAGTAAAATTGCTATATGGTGTATATAGGTATGCGCCAAAGACATTTTCTATAAAACTTTTATAACAGCGATATTCTGTCTGGAAAATCCTAAATGAAATTGACATTTGTGGCAAATATCATTTCGCCCTCATACAGACACTCACACATTCCACCCCCACAATATGGGAGAGCGGTGTTTAGGTGAGCTAATCTTCATTTAATAACGCCGTCATCACACCAAAATTAACACGCTCAAGCTTACCGCTTACACTTTTTGCAAACTCATTATATTCCTATCATCATTATACTAGAAACAGAAATATATGAGACGGTTTTTATAACAGGTGTTCAGTTGGGAAAAAAATTGATTGAAATTAGAGATGCGAAATTCAGGAGGTAATTTAAGAGAGAAAGTGAACTGGATAATTGACATTTAAAACCCATTAACTAAAATCTATACTATTTCATCCTGTACTTAAATACCATAAAATTTGAACTAATTTCTCATTTCAGGGTCACAATTTCATTAGTTGTTTGACCATTTTTAACATAGGTTTAATTAAAATTTCAATTGACGATGCAAGCATCTAAATATAGAATATGTTGCCTTACATTAAAAAAAATCAGAAAAAAGAACACAGCCGAGTGTTAGACAAAAAAAAACACACTGAATCCAACTGATCTTATTTCACACACTATGTGGTAGTGTCAACCACCTGCAAACCTTAATAATTAAATCCATCCAAAGTAAACAGTGTAAACTATATTTATATTTAAAGTGATCCACATGTTGATAAAAAACTTACAGTCCACAACAAAGCTGTTATACACTTATCTGACAAGTGTAATGTTGTAAACTTTTTTCAGGCAATTATTTCAAATGCTTTTGATGTATGGAAGTTATTAACAATTATACTTTAAATTAACAAATTTGTTTCATTTTATTAACATCTAAGGTAGATAAATTATACATAATGTAATAGTTTGTTTAAAGATGCGTAATTTTGCTTTGATTTGTTTCGATTTTTTTTGTCTAGAAATAACTATAAGAAAAAATCTTTATATCTTTAAGAAAAAAAAACCATTTCTGTAATAGCATATAAAACGATCTATTTAGACAGTGTTTTCAGTTGATGACACATATGTTGAACACAAAAGAGGCATAAAAAATGCCACCGCTACGGTGCTTTGATGGAAAGGCGCCTCTCTGACATGTGGAAACAATTTCCGAAATTAGTTGAGCCATTTTATTCGTGGAAAAATAATAATTTCACTCATTTATTAAGTGTTTTCTTAAATATAAATTTATTACAAACAGAACAGAAATTAATCCGCCACCAAAACTCGCCGGTTATAATAAACTTTCTAAATTAATTAACTGAAAACTTACTTTTCTTGTACCGTTGCGAAGTAATTAAACAATAATACGTTAGAATTTTGCCAGTTATTTACTTATGGTAAAAGTGTACGTCGTATACATAGCGAGCAATAATGTTATAACCGGGGTTTATACGAACGGGTTCATTTCCTTTCTCTCCCACCCCCTGAAAATGCACGGAAAAACTTGCAACCGCTACAAGTTTTCCCCGACCATCATTTATGCCAAAAGGTAATTTTACAAGTAATTAGAGGCAATTACACGATGTCATTAAATAGAGAAATATATCTTCCGACGGATGTTTTTAGAAACTTTTTTGCTAGTTTAACCATTCAATGTAAATACATAATTACCTAAAAGTTTTAATCAAACTAATTGAGTTTAAATTGTGATTATTGAAAAATACACTTTTTTAATATCCCGTTTACCGTATTTTACATCAAAAGCGCTAAAGGGCTTTTTCATTGCATTTTCTTCGAACCGCACTGAATGGTAATGTGAACATTATTCACCGGTAAATAGACAACTATAGGTACAAAGCAATTGGCGGCTAATAACAGTGACAGAACACAGTTAAATCGGATAAATTTTGGGAAGACTAAACACATGTAATATAATGCTTGGAACGACATTAATACTGAAGGCAAGCGAACTGTGTCGTTCCTGAAACACGGGTTCTGACATTAATTACCCATATCCGTGTAACAGGACGATCGAACACAACCTGTCAATTAGACAGCATTAGAACATATCACTTTGTTAGTACAGTAATACAGTGGCATGGTGGCAATCACGTAGTCCAATCCATTAACACACTTTTTCCTATAATAACTTGACCATATAATATTTTTGATGTTACTTCATCAGACATTGAGAAATTCATGAAAAGTCTCATTAAAGCGTTTATTGCTTCGTCCCTTTTCTATAACGCCGATTGAACCATACACATGTAATTCTATATACATGAAGACGGTTTTATATACTTTCTACTCTGGTCCATAGACAAACTTTAGTGTCTTTAATTCGACAAGGCTTTCGAAGTTGAGAGCACTAATTGATAAGTGGTCTGAAGGAGACATGATTCTAATAGAAATGTCAACAAGCTACCATCATTTTCGTAACTTTTGGTCTTATAAACACGTATTAACAGTCCAATAATAAGCGTACAAGGCTTGTTCTTTAATAGAATTTCATCAATTTTATCGGGTTCACATTAATTTTTAATATCCCGGAACATTATTTTTAATGTTCCAATCATTTGGTGATTTCTTTTATTAAAAATGATTAATAAACAAACTTACAAAAATTCATCTTAAAACATTTAAAGATTTTTTTTCATATGGTTGGGTTTAATTTGTACAAAAGAATGCGGAATTTAAGTATTTTATGACACTATTGCATTTTTCATTTATTAAAAGGTATTTACGACTAGCAATTTTTCGAATTTTCATTTACAATACAACTGAAATCATAAATTACTTCTCTTCGATACAAACTATTAGAAAATCTCTTGGAAATTATCGAAATTTTTGTTGTGTGGAAATTTATTCCCAATTAAAATTTTTGGCTCTGTAAATGCACATTAAATGCAATTTAATAGCGTAATATGTCATTTGATAATAGGAAGAATATAATGAAAACTACAAAACACACAACATCATAACATCAATTTACTTACTTTATGAATGTATTCATTTGTCGAAAAATTCGAAATTAATACGTCGTCGGGCGCATTTTCTTTATTTGGATTTTTTTACCCCGCAAAATATTTGTCTAGTTTTCAAATTTAAGTTAATTTTGACAATTCGTTATAGGTAGTTTATTATAAACATACATTTGTATATTTATTCAAGTACATTTAGGAAATATCCCATCCCTTAGATGATGCAGAGAAGACAGCCTGTTGGATTAAAGCCAATATGAGCATTTTCTCTTTTTAATAACAAATAGTGAGATAATACGATACGCTTCTTTACCCCCTAGACGCATTATTGTTTTACAAAAATTCTTCTTTATTTTCCCTTCATAATTCTGTGTGCGCGTAAAACAGGACAAATGCTAAAGGCACTTTGTTGTTTTATTTAATTTAAAAGCATGTTATAAAAGTATGAACAGATTGAACATCACTGATTCCATGAATAGGTAAATTCAGAGCAGTAGAAGCGTCGCACCGCTAGATAAGAAGAAATAGGTAGGGAAAGAGTCGACCCGCGGGACCGCGATGGTATATAAAAACGAAATAAACCAACCATATGGGACAACATATCACACTACAGATAACACATGTGTGTTCGCATGGGAGTATGAATGAAATATGAGTTCAGGTTAAGAAAGATATCGACGAGGACCCAGGTGACCTTTGCATCTTATCGTTTCTTTTTCGGGTTACGTTTTCATTTCATATTATAACAGATTTATTGCATATTTCATAGAGTGAAACAGGATCAGATTTTGAATTGACTTCTTATCAAAGTCAGAATTCCTGAAAATCTTACTGTCTATAATAATAATAACAGTAAATTTTTATTCACTTAGCAAATACATTTCTAATATTCACACAGTTATGGAATTGAATTCTTTAAATAAATTGTTGATTTACCATGTCGGTGAACTCTCAATACTGCCCACAAACCTGACACTTGCCTATACTTCCTGACAAATTATCAGGAGCCACTTCCGTTCACTTAATACATAGATGAGTTTTTAAAATGCATTCAAGTTGCAATGTGAGCGTAGGCTGGTTTTAAACTAATGAATGTTTCGTTTTACATTTTACCGGCAGATTGTAGATTATCCAGAAAAATAAACAATTTCGTCCTCTCTGATGAAACCCAAATCCGCCTACAAACACACAACCTTCTTATCGGCCCTCCCAGGCAGATAAATTTTTACAGTCAAGTTACAATTTAATTCCGTTCTTGAATGCATTATCTTACATACATGTATGTATAAATGTAATCAAGTTTGGGAAGATGTAAAAATAATTTAAGCATGGATTTATTTATAAGTTATTTAAAAAAACAAATCGGTTTGTCGCAATTAAGTTATTAAGATTACATATAAGTTACGTAATAGATTTGTCTGATGAAAATCTCAAACTACATGAATGTTTCTTACTGAATAATTTAATATTTCCTTTGGTTTGATTTTGCATAAATATAAAATAGTCGTTTTTTTTTTGTACAAAAATATATTGCATAAATTAAGATTACTAGGTATGTATACAGGGTGTGACTGCTCGATTGAGCCAAAATGAAATGGCAGATTCGGGGGTCACCCTGAGTTGGAAACTCATTGGATTTTTCATGTTAGAAAATCTATTAAGAATTATGTTATATAGCCTAAAGTGATCTTAAAATAATTTTTTTAGATCTTTCAGTTTATTATCTAAAAAGTTACGGGCCACTGAAACTAAGAAATTGTCGTAAAATCTTGACAAGTTCAATTAAAATAGTATTTTTTTCGAAAACGGTGTGTCGTACGAAAAAAATGCAAAAGAAAAAGCCTCCTTATTAAATTTGCCGTCCAATGGAATGGACTCAACAAAATTGAGATTCCACCACCCCCCAAAAAAATAAGAAAAGAATTGTCACCTCCTTGTCAAAAAGTCATGTTGGGGTGACCGATTTTTTTTATATTTTACACTTTACAGGAACATTGTTTCCAATGATTTAAGTAGCTGTACCAAATTTGGTTCTTCCAGTTTTATTTCACATTGAAGTTATTTGAAAAAAATTGATTTTCTTAAAATTCTTCAAAAATCTGATTATTCCAAATTCGAGATTTTTTTAAAACTTTAGATGGTGTTCCTTAAGCAAGTTTTTCCAGAAATAATTTATAATTTTCCGCTCGGTATTATGACTTTCACAATTTAGCATTCCATTTAGGCGCAGTCGAGCTGTTACACCCTGTATAAACGAATAAGTACAAAATTGCTTGTAGTCCCAACACCTGAAAATGCAGCCCACCCACTTCAACATCAACAGCTAATAAAATATAGATACTTGAATGAAATGTAAACATTAACTTCAGAGAAGGATTTGTAACGTGGTCTCAGTGTGGTCCACGTGTACACAGCCTCTTTTCTATGGGCTCTTTTGTTATTATACATTGATTTTAAAGAGAATGTTTACAGGACGTTGGTAATACACCGGTCTTAATAGTTTTACAACTTAAAAGTATCTTTTTGTATATGGCGATACACGTGTGAAAGGCAATTTTGAACTGAAACCTATAAAAATTTTATTACCTTTTACAAACTAAGTTCTTCTTAGCATTTCAATGCAGAGGTTAACACCTATTTTTTAACAGAGTTCTCTTTGTTTTTTGAAGAAAACAAAACCAAAAGTTTATTCGAAAACTATGATTTTTTACTGATTGGAAAACTGATACCTGTTCTTGACAATTAATTAAAACTACCCACAACTTCTTATTGTACAATCTAAATTTAATTATAGCAATGATATCTCTTATAATTCAAAGTTCTTCTTGCGGTTTTGCAGGAACGCTCGCCCCGTTCGAATTTTCGTTGGTCGCGCTAGTTTTCCTTCACTGTGTGGAAATAATCATATTGGTGGAAAATGCAGTTATACCACCACCCACCTGGGCAGGTGAAAGAGCAGGTGCTTTAAGGCTGATTGGTTGCGAGACGTGTTCTGTGCGCGCTATTCTTACCTGCCTACTGCTCAGGTGCGCAGCGGAATAAAGTGGGCAGGAACTCCACCCTCGCATCATCTATCGACCTAACCAGGTGAAATTGAAGGCGATTGGTGGTGGATCGGGTCATGTGACCAGCTAGTTAATTGAATTCGCTAAAAGCATCTGCAAAAAATCAACAATATCCAGTTGATTTGATAAATTGTATGAGTCAGATGGAAACGGAGGGACAAGTCTTTGGGAAATGGTCACATTATCCTTATATGATTCATCCAGGATGTAAGCCATAAGCGCAGTGCACCTTTTATTATTATATTGGCAAAAGACAGATTGTTGTGTTTTGTTGCTTTGGGGCTGGGTCGTCACGGTACCTTAGTGCCATGGACGATGGAATAAAATGGACCCTCCCGCTGTTCTTAGGGAAAAAACACAAATTTCCACAATTCTTATATTTATTATTATGTTCACGTTCGAACATATATCATTTTATTTGTTATTCTCTTCTAGTTTACAAACACTTCTTGCCCATTCGTTCTACTTTATATAAAAAGATTAGGTATATAAGGTATGGAAAAATATGCATTTCATTAATTCAATTTAACACTTGGTTGGAGATTAATAGGAACCTGGTCTGATCCATTTTTTCTTTAATAAAAACAGAATTTCTCCTTCCTCCATTTTATAATATTATTTTTAAAGTTAAAGAAACCCGGATTCCTTTGTATATTTCAGAAAACGCCGGTGTTTTGCTAAATATTATTAAATTAAGAAGAAAAGGCGCCTAACTGAAGCGGAAACGGTGAGAGCAGGAAAATTCGCATCTCTTATAGAGAAATTAATAAGAAGAAAACTTGGGTCTGGCTGCTGTTCTTACGATGGACAAAAACAACAATACAGTAAAATAAACTGAAATTCTAAAGTTTTCTTCTAACTATTTATCATCTTAGACTATAAATATATTATTATGCTTTTGAAATAAATCACTCAATGGATATTTTATTTTGCACGGTGTGTTTTTGTGAAAGGAAATTTAATTATAAATTAATTTTTCCGACAAGGTTAACATTCATTTTAAATTAAACAGGAACAAACCTTCTAATTATAAAACTAAATATTTATTATGTACAGAGGAAACATGTTTAATCAATTTGAAATTTTTTTTGATATTAGTTTGAATAATATGCAAGTTTAAGATACCTTTTCAGGTAGTAAATTTATGCTTTCAAGCATTTATGTAAATATTAATTGAAATTTTTTGAATGAGTCGTTTGTTGACCACACATTTTTATTATAGACTTATACACAGTATTATACTGAATAGAAAACATATTGAAGTGAAGATTTGCATAAAAGTGCAGCAGTATCTAAGAAATAATGCACTTGTTTGTGTTCCTTTTGGTATGGTAAAAAGAATAAGAAATGAGCAAGAATATAAAATTTAATTGTGTCGATGTGGAATAATCAGTTTCTGCTGTATGTTATTATAAGAAGCAGGAAAATAGTGTATGGTTTAACGATGTTTTAAAATTCAGAAGAACGACGAGTATTTTTCATATTTTTGCTTCCACACAGTTTTGAATTTTACATTTAGTGGGTGCAACCATTTATATAATATAGAAGAAAACGGGGCATTCGTTATGAATATATTCTTTGTAAGAATTTTGTAGCTTGGTTACATTTAAAACTCGTAAAACTGTATTTAGTCTCGCACTTTAGTGCTAGATTATAAAAAAATTTATAACCATCAACTTGCTGACAGCATTCTTACCTGAAAATCGTACACATATATTAAGCAAAAAAAATAACATAGAGAAAGAATTTAAAAAATAATTCTGAAAAACAATAAAAACACAAAAAAAATAGGTGAACTTATGTGTAAATTATCTGTTTATGTATTTATTTGCTGGTGTTGTTGGAGGTATTACACATACATTTTATATTTATTTTTATTTTTATATGACATTCGACCATATTTGTTTAATTTTTCTGAAAGAGGCTTTATGAAAATTTGTTTATTTTTTCGTTCTTCAACCAGACATCAGGGTTTATGTATCGTAATTCTGGGCGCCTGTTTGCTGAATTGGAATACTTTTCTGATAGCATCAACAATCTTATACTTCGCGTTTCTCATTTTCTTAACTTAAAGTGTCCTTCGCGTACACCCATATAAAAGGCGACTTTTAAGGGTATACTTAAAAAACGGCTTTTTTCACATACCTAAACAAAAACTCTAATAGGAAAAGTTCTATTAAAAAATTTAACTTTTTTTTCAATCTCTTTCGGTCGTGCTATAAGCATCAATTCCTTTTGCTATTGTGTGATTGTTTTGGTGCTAATCTGGTTTATATTTTTTCTTTCAGATTTCGTTAACAAATTGATATTTTACGATGGATGACCCTTTCAAAGAGAAATAATTTTATTATCAGTTTTGTTCCCGGTTTTGTTGTTTCTATTTATATTATTAAAGAATCTTAAAATATAGTAATTTTTTATAGGCATATTTTTATATTCGCGTGCGTTTCTTAATAGAAAACCATCGAAATATTACTCGCATCTTCTAGTTTGTTTGGTGGCCAGTTTGAATAAAATCGAGTATATAAAATTTTTATATTAGTACATATATCCACAATAAAAAATCATATAAAAAAACTCTTCTGTGTGTGATGCACTCAAAAAATATTAATCTTAATTCGCTAAGAACGCAACATTTTCTGAACACAGCATCATATTCTGTAAAAACATTTTTATTTTTCTCCACGTCTGCTTCGTTTCGTTCGAACTTCTAATTACAATTCTAAATTAGTTGGACTAATTTAACATGGCGAATGCGAAAAAGGGTATACGATGAGAAAGAATGACAATTTTGGGTTTTTTTATTTTCTTACTTAAATTAAAACTTGTTTCCCTCGTTCTTTCGGCCGTTGATTTATATTCGCCTCTTAATTATTATTGACTCTAATTACAATCGCACGTAATCCATGCGATATTTTCTTCTTCTTACACAGTCTTACACTATATAAACTTTGTTGTTGGAACATTGGCCGTGGACATTGTCTCTCCCTATATAACTGACGTAGTAAATGGAACAGAAAATTGTCTTGCTCTGTCTACTATACTTTTGGAGAAATAGTATGCATTTTTTCTTCACTGTATTCTCAATCTTTGCACATTCCCTATTCTGAGAAGGCATTTGTTCTCCAACAGGCTGGACATGGACAAATCGCAGTTATTTACAGTTTGGCCATGATAAGAATACCCAACTACCACCGAACGAAAGGGGACAAAAATACAAACATATTATATACCTTATATACCTTCCCCCTTTTTTCTGACTGACTCACTTTCAGGGAATCCATGTAGGAATTGCTATTGCTTTTGATCAATTAAAAAAACCTTTCACGAGATAAATTTCTTATTACATTTCTTTTATATTTTTCATTTAAACTGGACCATCCCGCTAGGAAAAATGATATTTTTACAATACATTTGCGTATAAATTTGCATGCATATGAGAAAAGGAAGCGAAAAATTACGATAATAATTATAGTACTTTTTTTTGGTTGTGGGTGCACATGTATAAAAATGCGGAAAACATTTTTAACTGTAACGGCAAGAACACGTGTCAACGTTTCAATTAAAAATTTTCATTTAACCTAGATTCAGTGTAGGAAAAATTTACATATTAAAGCCTTTTTAAACTGTCCGAAACAAATAAGCGGTGTATAGTTATAGTATTTACAGATTGTGGACAGTTGTGGGGCCCCCCTATTGTTGGTAATATCGCTGATTATTTCCATATGAGTACAGATTACAGGTCTTATTAAGGCACTGTACGATCCATAATATAAAAGCTTTGTGGTCGTTCATTTCTGTATAATCAGAAATTAATATGAAATTCGCTCATGTATATGCAATTACAGGCCGGATGTTTCCAAAAAGAGAGAAAAGGGCTGTAGGTGTTTGTACATATTATACGAAAACGGTGCGGTTTTAGCGTTATTGAATATTTGTAATGAAACACCGTTTAAATTCGTTGTCCCCCTTTTGTCTGAAATATTTAATTATTGATCGGTATTAATAAATATACAGAAACTAATTTAATTTTTTCAGAGGTAACTAAATAAGTTGACTAATAACATAACAAAATTCCTTTCCACCATACAAACAATAAATTTGTTTGTTTAAAAATTTTAATTAAGCACAGGAAATGAATAAAAAAATATTATGTCCATGTGTGTAGAAATTTCAGGGAAAAATGTATGATACACACATAGGCCTTTTGATATATCAAATGAAATTCGTAAAAGTGAAATGAATGGTCCCTTATATGTATGTCTCTCAATAAAAGCTCTGGTAACAAACATTAAATTAAACAGGTTGTTAACATGTATACTTTTACACGTTACATTAAGAATGTGAATATGATACGTTTTCAAGACCAAGAGATGAATAAAGTCTTTCATTCAAACATTTAGTTAATGACGTTTGGTGGTTTTATATTAATTAGGTACATTTACTTGCAATAAGCTGACTTTGTACCTTTTCGAAGCATTCCTTATTTTATACACTCTGAATAAAAAAATTCGTATGGAATTAAAATATTAGGTATACTGAAACGTGATTGATATTACTTAATTCTATTAGTTTGTTCATATATTCATGAAACTTCACGCAACCAACTTCAGCTTGTTATAATTTAAAATTGAAAGTATGATATACACACTCTTTTTGCCTACCTTGCCTGATAGAAATTTTGATAAAGGTAGCCTAATAATATATATTATATGATTAATGATGATAGTGTGCATGGATTTGCAGGGGCGTGTTTCAAAAACTCATTTGACCACTACTTTGTTTACTGACAGGGGATTTTACCAGCCAGCAGGGTTTAAAACCTGCTTCTTTCATTAACATCCAGTCAACATTTCAATAACCTGCTGGAACTTTCATATCCTGGACTATGTGTGTGCTCATATATACATGTGTATTAAAAAGGTCTTCTGCATTTTCACGAAACCAATGTCACGCTTTTGCTGCTTTAATAAAGAACTTACAAAAAAACCACCACTAAACCATCAGCCAGCCACAGCAGTTGATGAAAAGTCGAAAATTAAAAGTGGGAAGAAGAAATAGACTTTCAGAGTTTGATTAAAATTTATGTTTCAGCTATATAGTCAAGAATATTGTTTTATTATTAATATGAGATATTCAGATTTTAAATTTTCATTCAGCTACGTAGATATTTTGCATCATGGTCAGTTATGTAATATTTCGGTTCGATATGATGCTTCGTATTATAAGAAAGGCAGCATCATGTAAATCAACGTCTTATATGGGAGTTAAAAAACACACTTTGACATAAACGATGGTATCGTGTAGGTCCATTAGGTAAACACTGAGGATGCAACAGATTGTGCTGATCGCATGTACCCACCCACAATGTTTTCATCATATTGGCATTTCATTCTTTAATATCACGTTAAGGGTAAAAAAATGATACATGATGTCATTAGTTCCTTTAAGAAACGCTAAAAACACATGTAAATTAAAAGAAATTTTTCTTTGCTGATGAAATAAAATGAAAAAAAATTACACAAAAAAAGTTTCTAATTACGAATAAAATTTTTGCTTATTTCTATCTACTGATTTTTGCGGTAAAAAACAATATGTTGAAGACGTAAAGTTAATTGACATGAATATGTAAGTGCAGATCATAAAATTCAATTACCGATAAAAGAACACACAGTATTAGTATTACGTATTAGATCCCATCAGACATGATGGGCTGGTTTTGGCTAAGCGTAGAGAAAAACATGCAATATGTGCTGGTTTTGATGTCAATGGTGAAATAATGACGATTATATAGGAAAAGTAATTTTCCCCTTCATTTGCATACTTGATGAAAATCTCATCGCCGTTTCCTGTCCATACCACCACCACACACAGCTTTTCACCCCTTACCCGCTGTGTTTTTATTACATATATCTCTGTTATTATTATGTTGTAACTAATATGTATTATAAACTGCCTTAATATTTATTGGCTTATTTGTGTTTTGCTTTGATTACAAAATTGCTGATGTATCCTCCTATATTATCGTCTAATCAAATTCCTTTGCGGATTTTTTTACGAAACGAACGATTATCCCACACAGGGTCGGTTTAACTTAAATTGCCTTCTCCTTTATTTAAATCTACGCTTTAATACACTATCAAGGGGAACATAACTAAGTAGGAAATAAAAAGAGGAACGAATCCATTCGATTATGTTGAAATACACGTAAATAATTTCCTAAGACTTTTTAAGAAAAGTTAAATGTTGAAGCTGGTGAAGTTCTATTTGGTTGAATGTTGGAAGCAAAAGCAGTTTTATAAATATTTGTGTGTGGCCTAAAGAAGGGCAAATGAGAAGAAAGCATGAATTATCAAAAATGAACTAATAATAGTAGGAATAAGATTGCTTTTGTGAAAGTTACAATGTTTTTCTCACTAGAAAGATTTACAGTTGCTTTTAAGAGTATAGTAAGAGTAGAGGACTGAATTTATGGACAATACGAGCCTGACCACAAATCAAAAACAACAATATTATTCTGTCATAATCTTTATTAGTAACCATAAAATTATGATTTTTATTATCTTAGTGGACTTATCTAGCCTATCATTACGGGTTTTGGGCGTCTATATAGAATGTCACGTATCGTCAGGGGATTGGCCATTTCTACTCTTTTACTTTCTCAACTCAGTTGTTTGGGTCATTAGTGTGTCTTGGGAATGGATGCGAAGGCTAGATATCGTTATTTATCTTAAGAGTGTGTCTTGCAACTGTGTGTCGTGATCTGGTCATCATTCCCCTTGGATGTCAACAGTGTTTGTACTTCGACAAGTTCCCGCAACCGGATCTGATATGAAGGATGAAGGGTTGTTTTCGTGGTTTCATCAATTTCCACCCGCTTCTGGACTTATCTTCCTTTTGAGGAGACATTGTTTTAATGTCGCAGCATGACGGTCTAAACGTTTAGGAAATGATTTTTCCTAAATATTTCCGTTTGGGCGTGTCGATGGATTCACTTAAAACTTCAAAATCACCCTGTATATGTGAAGCAAAAACATTCTTCTTCCATGATAAAAACTACCCAATTACATTTTGCTATTTTAATAACAACTTTCCTTCATTCTTTATCAAACAGTAAATATTCATATAGAAAGTTATGAAATTATAGTTACAGCCCATTACGGGAAAGTTGTGTCGTATAAGAAAACTTTCCAATTAGACAAACAAAATAAAATTAAATTGTGGACGGGAGTTTTTTGTATTTATTATATCGAACCACCGCCAGTGGAGGTAAAATATTTTCACTCGTTTTTCAGCGGTTAGAGTAATTGTAGTGATGAAACGTATTGAATGAAGGCCTTATACAGGAAATGGAGATTCCACCTCATTGCTCAAGTGTTGATGACGTGTGACCAAAGATCATTTTTATACTGAAGATTGTATGGTTACGCGACCGGAAATGTGCTCAAAACATTTTTTATCCATCAAAATAATCTTAGGTGGTGATTTAGAAGCGATTCACAAACAAATAATCCAAGGGCGAATTCAATTTGCGCTTTTATGATATATCTGTGAAAAGTTTATCTTGTTAACTACCTGAATTCCTTTTTGCTGAAAAGAAATTCATTACATCGACAAAAATGAATATGAACAAAAATCATGATATTGTTTACAATGCTGCATGAAAATGGATTTGAAAGCATATTTTCAAACATCAAACTGTAACCCCATTTCCTCGTTCTGGGTGGGAGGAAACGGACGCACTTCCGTTGGGTGGACCTCTCCTCCTCTCTGGCCACCGTCGCCACTGCAAGTGTGTGTTCTCTTAATGCAGTTCTTTTCTCTGCAGCCATTCTTCATCTCTTTTGTTCGTTGGAGGTGATAATGACACAGCACCAGTGTATCCGGCCAACTTTACGTCAATGTTGTTTTCATAAAGGCGAGATGCTTTCAAGCAAAGACGCTGCGCTTTCTCTCTGACCACTCGTTGATTTAATATAATAGGTAGTGTGAGTGGATTAGTGGTAGCCACTGGCTACTAGACTGTTGCGAGGAGGTAACTTTTGAATCACATTCGTGGCGCCTTGGGCCATTGTTATGCCGTTACACCACCGTATACTCATATTACATTCTCTTTTTGCAATTTCTTTTCTTCACCCACCAGAATGTATATAGAAGAAACTTTGATACTCTTATTCGAAATATACATAATAATAACTGGAAGTCAAAGTTTCGCCAATTTTTCACACTAACGTTAACATAACGAATAATTTTATTACTATAAATTATTTGAAAGTTATTGCAGTTTTATACAATTATTAACTTTATAACAAATATAGTAGAGTATAGGACTACGTCCAAATTAAAGTTTCTTTTCTTTTTAACAACTTTATGCTATTTCATTAATATTTTCCGTTCCCATCAACTATACCTCTCAAAATTGAATGCTACTGAATCGAAAATTGGCATAAAATTTATATTCTTCTTTTATGTACCTATTAAATTCAGATGTCCGTAGAAAATCGCGACGTACGTTCGTTATCTACACTTTTCCATTGATTGATGTCACTCTGTGAAGTTCCATACTAATCGTGTACCTTAAAGCACGTGTCTAGCCAGATTTCTAATTCTATTGCCACGCGACCTAAAATCCCTGCACAATGATTCATTTTATATTTGCGATCTGATTCCCACACAGATAGAACGACGTGCAAAAGGGACACAAATCACATTCACTGTATTATAAGTATAATATCCCTTGTGCTTCTATAAAAGACGATTTATTTTTTTTTATTTTCATAATTAGATTATATTTTCTACTGTCAGTGTATTTGTTGGTTGGTGCGGGGGTGAAAATGATAATTTATTGTGGATAATTTATTTAATCATGTTTGCGCGATATAATTGCTTAATGTAGCAATTTTTAAGCTTGGAGTAAACAACATAGGACGGCCTAAAAACACTAATTATTTTTCTATTTAACTTTTAAAATTTCCTGGTGATTTTTTTATCGCAAGTCAAAAGTTGCTTTTTAACTTTCCTAAAATTTCCCATCAGTTCAAAGTTAAATGGAAACAATAAAGGTTACAACAATTGTATAGGTGTGACATAGAATTAACATAATCATTAATATTCGTGTTAGTTCCTTTTGAGTGCGTTTCGAATGCTATCATCGGGGTATATCGAATGGGGGCGACGTGTGTCCAGTTAAGTGACAGTTTGAGATGAGGTGGCTCTTGTCTACCCCTCATCTTCCACCTAACTGTTATTATTTCATGTTAAATAGCAAACGTGCACAAGGTACAGAGGGGGAGACTGCAACTATACAAAGGGGGGTCCAATGTGCACCCCTGCAGAACTAATCGTCAAGCTAGCTTTAATCTAAATACATGTACAAGCAAAATTGGCCATTTCTGTTTTTATAACTTTTATACATTGAGTGAAAAAGTTGGAAAACCTTTAATCAGTATACCCTCCACAGGAAAAACTTGGACATTTTTCACAGAGAAAACTGCCTCAATAGTGTATTATATTTGTGTTTGATTTGGATCGTAAATAAAACAAACACCATAAAAAGTTCACAAACTAGTATTAAATAGATGTTGCCAGTGACAAATCTATAGTTTTTTATGTGTCAAATAAATTGCCAAGTAAATCATCATCGCAGTTTCTTTGGCGGTAAGATAGGATTTGCGAATGCTTTTTCTATTTATTATAAACGTTTATAGTTGAAAGAGATTTTCACAGCGAGACTAAATTGTTATTCTTTCGTGAATTGGCATCACGTATATACTTACCTACTTTGGGGTGGAGGTCTATTGTTCCATTCTTTCGGAATAAAATAAGCGTATATAGAGAATAGGTGCACAATTAGAATGCTATTCTTATGCACGTGGTTCGATTAGTGGTTAGCCAAATGGAAGAGGGATGAAAGTATAAAGACAGTATTGCGAGCACAACAAAAAAATATGAGCAGAAATATGTTTGGTTAATTTGATTAATTTTAAAGAATTAGATGGACTTAAATGAACATTTGGTAGGTACTGATACATATTCATATTCCAACTAGTTTATAGCAAAATTATTCAATTTGCTTCACTGCTGCGCTGAATTTATATGTTTGCTTGGGAAATCAGAAATTCGGAATAATATTGGTTAGGTAATATAATTTAATGCGTTTCCATCTTTTATTACCTATAATCAATAAAATTACCAAGTGAATCGTGGACCTTATGCTGGCCACACTGCATCAACCATTAAGTCGCATTAAAGGGGGTCCAGACGTCCAGGAAGGAAGTCTCAATATGCCGATCATCGTGTGCCGGACATGAACACAGATAGCTCCATCATCAATCAGAACTATCTTACAGACCACATCTATTATTCTATCATAGTTTCTTACCATCAAGCTTACAGTTTTTTTACCATTTACGTTGAACGGAGAAATTGAATATTTTCATGTTATTATTCTTGCTATTGCACATCACAAAAGTGAATCAAGTTTATTTTGGGATATGTTTTTTCTTGTTGGGGTTTATTAAGGAAGAAGAAAGGTTTAATCAAGTCCCAAAACATCTTAAATTTGGCCATACCCGTTTCATTTTTCAATACCTAATATCTAAAAATGTTATTTTCCGTATGGATATTTACAAAAAAAAAACATTTAAATAATAGTAGATAAAACTATGATAAAGTGAACAATTCCTTCTAATTATGTATTACATGTTAATTTAATTACCCCATAACTTAAATATCTTCCTTTTCCTTTGAATTTAATAATATGAGGCACGTCTTTTTTCCTCTTTCTTATCCAGATTGATGAAATTCCTTCCAGATTTGATATTAATATGTGTGATGAATGTAACCCTTTTCCTTATTAGACACAAGATATATTTAATGTGATTTGCAGAAAATCAACAAAACAGAGATGTAGTAATGCATTTGAGCGTATCGTTCGGCCAGGGATGGATGAGGGCGCCGTGACGCGCGGTTTGACACGGCGTCCACTTGGTGCAGGATGCAGTCGACCGTAAAGAACATCGTCACCGCATCCCGGCTGACATCCTGCGTTCCCGGTCTCGACATTGTCCACATAGGACCCTCTCTATGATCATTCCTGTGCAAATATTCCCCACACTCGTTTAACTGCCATATACATTACATAGAAAATTGTCAATTCACCCTCTTGTATGTGTGTATACATATACATTTTGGTCAAGTAACATGTGCAGCCCTGCAATAGGTCTTCGATAGCCAAAAAATGTTTAAAAATATTAATTTCAAATATACATGTGTTTACTAGAATTGTTGTTGGTTTTAGAAAGTTAGAAACTTATTGACGGTGACATTCGCCGGGAGAGACTTTCTCGTTTGTCTTAGAAACATTTTGGTTGTCCGCAATATATATACGTATAAGAGAACATCCCTAATTCACCCCTATATTCTTGGATTAGTCAGCAACTCTAATCACAATAATCATTTCAATCCATTCAACACCAACTACTTTCCTCCAAAAATGTCATTTCCTTCTTTTCTATAGTATTTTTATGGGCATATGGAATTATGCGGAAGAATGTGTCATTTTATCTCCTATATAATTTAATAAGCCGGAGTGTTTTCGTAAAAATTAATTTAATAAAGCGCAACATGCTCGGACATCAATCAGAATGCGTCAACAAGTAGGTATAGTATTTTAAGTTTTCAGGGGTTTGAAATTATTATTTTTCTGTTGAAACGTTAACTGATCATTGATGAATTTTTGCACGATAAAAATTAAAATTCCTCTAAATATACATAGAGATATAAAACGCAGACATATCACCAACTGTTGCTATAGTTTGAATAAATTAGTGTTATCGTACATGATCTACCCTAACTAAAGTCACTTAAAAGTTATTTGTGTGTCGAAACTCAGACAAACTCCACTCCATCAAGGTAAGTTACACCGAATTCAACATCCTAAATTTCAACCGAGAGAGATAATATCGCGGCACCCCCATATACGGGCACATAGGAACTAATAGTCTTAAATTGGTCTTGATTAGTCTACATACCTGCAGCTGTCTTTCCATTCTACCTAAAAATCCAATTATACGGGCGCAATACAAAATGTGACAACAAATTCAATAGTGATTTTTTCCGCATCTTTCTGAATAACCAGGAGAAAAACACAGAGGAGAGAGTTGAATGGCCCTGTTTATGTGTGTCGCGTCGTTATCAGCACGCGTCCCGACGACCGTCACCAAGTAATTAATTGATTGTATTGTCTAGAAAGTAATTACCTGGCTCTAGTTTGGCTTTTGCTTTACTACTCCTGTTTGTGATATATTTCATCCTTCTGCTTCTGGTCAGTGAACAAGTGAACAATAGCCACATATATACCTTGACTCTGTACCATAAAAATGTATTTACGCCCGTCTGAACATCAATTAAACAACAACCAAGTCGACCAAGTGATTTGCTCATTTATTTGCCTTTTCAATTCAAACAGAATACCAGAAAAAATAAACGTTCACCAACGATTAATCGGAAGAAAAATTATGTTTTTTACAAGGATTCCGGACAGAGGTCTAATACATGACCAAACGTTTTTTTGTGTAGACCTATTAGGTATTCTGTTTTTTACATAATATTTAAGTATTGAAGAAGCTGTATATTCCACAGTGATTCTTTTTCCCGATGATGATGGTACATCAATAAGCAATTAATTTCAATTGATTGAGAAAATTTATGACATAGGAAACGATTCCGATCGACTCATTTCACCCAAAGTTTATGTTTACTTTTGTGTAGTAGAAAAAAATTCGGTCATAATCCTTTTAACTACCCTCTATACCATATAATACGTAAATAGAAAATGATCCCCTTTGGCTACAAATCTGTCACTAGTAATAATACACGCGTCTGAACTGGACCGTTGCGAATGTAAACGTAGGGAAATTTAGTAGTGAACCAGTTTCTTTTAGTTTACCCTCACTATTATTTAATTGTGATTTATTGTTAGTGTGTAGATACGTTATTAAAAAACAGCCTAGGTCAAATATTGGAAGAGTGGATCTTGTTTGGGATATATTTGTTTGTTTCTGTTAATACTTGGCCGAGTTGTTAAAAAAATTATTTTTGAATTCAATAATTGCATGAAATTAATTGAAATTGTATTTTCAAATTCATCATCAAATATTCTTTAATGTAATTACAAATTAATCACAGTATAAATATAGTTTAAAATAGAAATTGTAATAGATTATTAATGAGATAAATTTCGAGTTAGGACTTTTGATTGTTTCGGTTAATGTGAAATTTTGTATTATTAAACCATGTTTTTTTTCTCTTTAACGTCAAGAAAACTGTTAAATTTTTTTTTGTCAATTAATGACAAATAAATGTCTTTGACCCTAAACTATTTGCTATTACGAAACGAATTCAATTTGGATATACGTGAATTCAAACTGTGTATAGCACATTAGTGTTTGCGTTTTATTATCAAAATTGGCACTAATACAATTTAACAACAACAGACCATCTATCATAGTTGAAGAGGTAAGTCAGCTATTAATAATTGTATTTAGAACGAAACATCGCATCATTGCCCCCATTTCTTCAGATGACGTTTAATAGTGAGGCTGCAATGTGGATGACTCACTAGCAGGAATTATCGCACCCTTGCTTCTATTGTAATTAATCCGCTTACGTTAAAGTCGCCCTTTTTACGTGGCCAAATTAGCTTTACTCTTTTTATCAATTGTCATATGGCTGCACGCGGCATCGTGGTCGGAATAATTTCAATGAAACAATTTGGGACGGAATTAGTTCAAAATATAGCATGAAAGTTTAACAGGAGTTGGTAAAACTTACTAAGATACTCAATACTTTTCCAATTGCGGACTTAGATATGATTTTAAAAAAATCGGCTTGTTACTAATAGTTGCAATTAATTCATCTAAAATGGTTTCCACTTTATCTTGTAAATTTTCCTTCAGCGAATAACTCGCCTTTATTGATTTGAAATTATATGATTGCTTATATAAGTACATTGTAGTTGTGTACTGCCAATAAAAGAATAATAAATCACCTCTCTAAATAACGCTCTCATACCATCCTCCGGCACCATCATACTTACCGTCCCCCACACGGCCGCTTCAGCCACCTAATTCACGAAGCAATCAATTTCGGGGAAAGCAATAAAAATAATATAAACCTGCACAGACGTGGTGTCAATTGCATTTTTATGTTTTTATTTCGCAAGGGAAAGGAAGAACAACACATAAATAAATTTCTCTCTTGTCGACGCAGAAAATACACACGGAATCTCTTTTCTTTCTTGTGCCTTTTTCACTATAATAGCCCCATTCTCGCCCCCCCATTCCCTATACCCACCACGCTTTTGCTCCCAAGTAAAAGAGAGAGCCAGAGTTTTGATTACCAACAAACACTTTAATTCAATATTGAAGTATGCATAGAATTTATGCCCTTAAAATATATATTGGAGCGTCTCAAACTTTTAATCAATTTTCCAAAACATGAAAAAGAATCTTTTCAATATATTCCTGATACGCTGTCCAGAATAATTGACAAAAAATTTCTTGTTTTTCCTTTCTTTATAGATAAACAGTTACAAGTTTATTTTTTTAACTGGGCGGGTGATGCCCTTATCAGGCCACAATAAAAATATATATTTTCAAATATACATAAATATAGAGCTCGGAAAGTACGTGATGAGGCCATTCCAGACAAGTCAAATTATTTTTATAGTGGGTGGATGGTTCAAATAAGAAATGGCCATTTCATATATGACAGTAGTGAATCAGTAAGTAAGCATAAACATAAAATATGGATGTGTGATTGTGCGTTCCAATATAAAAAAATTGTGGTGTGTATCGCTTTGCGTTTGTGTATTTTTCAGCTGCACCCTCACAAGTCTATAATCATAATTCACCCCTAGACCGATCATCCTCCACACCTACGATCGCCATCAGATAGTCCAGATTTATGCATATAAAGTAGACGCACATGCTATTTTCATTTTTTAGGATTTTATTTATTTTCTAGGGTAGATATTTGCCCATTAAATTGCGTCTATATAGGTATCAAATATTGATGATAATGATGACATTTATCGATTGTTTTAAATTGTCGCATCGTAAAAATCGTATATTTTGGCAAAAATAATTTTCGCTGTTTAATGTTTCTTGGTATCTTTTAAGACAGTTGAAAAATATTTTTTCGTTAAATTGTTATAAATAATTTTATTTACGTACATACATAGATTTATGCGATTGCTAAGTTAAAAATTCCATAAATGTCAAACATCTCATTTTTCTTGTGTGTCGTATATACATAAGAGCCAGTGTAAAAAGAAATTACTTTGTTTACAAAAATAAAATATATTAAATGCGTGTATGAGAGGAAAAACGAATAGTCAAATAGGCGTTTCTCTGGCTCTGACAATGGCAATAACTTGTTCCCTTTGGTAAATGCCATCCATGCAAATCAAGAAATCATGTACATTTACAATAAAGCAACAAAAATATACGACAAGTGAGGGTAAATATATTCAATAGACCAAAAAGCATATAGGCCATATTCCGCATATATTGGCTCCATCATAACAATTGTAGGATGGAATTTTAAGGGGCGACTCTGGTTTTCTTTTTTTGATACATATTACATTATTTTTGTATGTGGAGCTTTTGTTGTCCGATTGCACCGGGATCCGATTTGATTATGCGAAAACACGCTTATAACAGGAGAAAATAGGATATAACTCGATCGAGGGACGCTGACAGATACCGAATCACTGATATCCACACGAAACCAATCTTCTATGCTAGTTTAGCACCGAATTACGATCGCTTTTCACCTTTTTACTTCAACACTATCAATTCTCTAGCACTCTATTACCTTTTTAAAACACTATACATAATAGTATTAAATGTATCAAATATATTTTGCCTTGGGTTACATTTCGGGACAGCTACAATGATTTTTTAAGATGAATAATACTGAAATTCTTTTTTTCTTTCAGTTGAACTGAATGAGCAAACTGATCCGCCCAGCAACATGTTAACCACCGTTATTCCTGACAAAAATCACAATGAAATTATCGAAGAACGACCAAATGGATTACCAAAAGAGTTTACAGTTGTCGAAGATGGCCTGAGTATGCACAGTCCATCAGTAGTACCGAAAACTGGCGGTTCTGCAAGTGAAGAGTCGTCAAACGATTTAATATCAGCCGAAGCTGCAATTGGAGAACGGTCCGAAGATGAAGAGGAGATAAAAGAGTATCTTCAACGTAGTGATACAGCCGTAATTTACGCGGAACCCGTTAATGGTAAGTAACAGCAAAGAAGAATTCATTTAAAATTATTTATATCCATCTGATCATGTTACAAATTAAATCGTAATTGAATAATGTTCAATCAAAAACATTAATAACGGTCTCAAAGGGACACTGTACGAAGTATAATTATTTTCTAGTGTAATAATAGACGTAGTGGTCAATATCGGAGACTATAATACAAAGCTAGGTGGTGGCGTTCATAAATTTAATTGGGTTTCCAGCTAAAGGACTCGTTACGGTCGATAGCCGTCCACTTTATCGCCATCAATTTTCCATGCTGGCAAAACGTATCGTACAATTAGCGAGATGACCGCCAAGTATATACGCTGAAATATTAACACATCAACAAGTGATCTTCTCTCATTACACTCATTTACACGCTCATTTTACATTTTATGTACAAGTTTTTGTATGAACACTGGTGGAATTCAATTTACAAGGTCTAGTCAGGATATATCATTTGAGGAGGAGATTTTATTGTATTGCCAATAAAATGTCGTGAAAGTAGGCGTACTTGTATCTAGTGAAATTAGTGATTGTGATTCTATGCAATTCCTTTAAATATTAGCGCAATAAATAAGAGTTTCATTGCTTGCCGACAACTAAACATAGTATGATTGTATGACTGGGCTTGAGTATTTTAATATAAAGAAGCAACGAGAATACATTAGCTTTGACAAACGATTATGTATTTGGTTACAATCCAGAGACTATAACCTTATGTTTCATGGCTCGACTTGGCAATAGTTTGCTGTGTATATAAGAAAAAAATCATCACATAAACATAATATGTACACAATATTTTTCACTTCATTAACAATTTTCAGTTGAAAGTTAAAAGGGACTATTATAAAGCTGGTTATTTGGAAAATAAGTGTAATTATGATCGTAAAAAATCTAAATGGAAATTGTTTGCCAAAAATTGTATAATTAAATATCGCAGTTATTGCTGAAAAATTGTTAAATGGCTTATCCTTTGTACAATAAATCAGAGAATTAATACGTTTTTAATTAAATCACTTATTAGAATAAGTTAACATTAAGTTTCGGGCATGATTTGAACACGTCTCTACATTTCGGAGGGTTATTTTATATTGTGGATGAGGGATGAGTTAAAGGGAGAGAGTTTTGCATGTATCCAGAGATGAGAAAGCCCAAGTTAGAGGGTCAACCACATAAACTTTGAAAGCTGCTTCTAGCAGCTAGCCAGGAGTTGTTCACCGAAGGCATTTCTATATAGTTTCAACTTAGAACTCAGCATCTTTCAAGTACTGCCTTAAGCAACTAGCCTTCGAACTATGTTAAACATTTTATTAAGCATTCTATTGGTTTCAGGTTACAAATAAAAGGAAAATTTCGCATTTATTGATTTCTTATAATTCGGCAAAAATCAAACCAGAGCATCAGGTACTCAGTATCAAAATGTATTTAAAATTTTGTCAAATTCCAACATAAAGTCTTATCCTTGAAGCCAAATAAATCTTTTGTGTTTGTTCAAATATCGGTGTTTACTATACATTTATGTATCTGAACATGAGTTGAATTAAATTTAAATTCCAAATTCAATTTAAATCAGATATTCAAGTTCGCGAAAATAATGTAATTTTTTTTCGGAAAGTTTGATAAAAATAATAAGAAATTTCGTTTACATTCCCTCCTTTATACGGTGTTGATTTATTTTGTCAAAAACTATATAGCATACAGCACTACTAATATACAAGTTTTCACTATAAGATGAATACCGGAAATAATGTAACGTGTGCCAGAAGACGTGCTGTGAACGGAATCCACTCTCCAACTGTCTCTTTCTAAATTTTACCCCACACAAAGGACATTACGCTGTTTGAAAATACATAAAGATGAAACAATGTAAGTGGCCTACTACTCGTACGTTATCATTCCATTTGTCTCACTTCCTCTCCACCAACATCCCGAATGGAGCAGAACAGGTTTCCGGGTCGTTTTCTTGACACTATGTTTGTGTGTAGTAAGCACTTGTACTATGAACTATAGCCGTTGTTTTCTCGTCTCAGAATAGAGATATTGCCCACTCATAAAATCCATATAGCAAACACTAAAATATTATTAACTCTCCATTTCGGATGACCAATGAGTTGTTTGTGTGGCACAATTCAACTAATTAGATCATTTTCCATTTTCATTAATTTAAGTGGAAAGTTAGGAACACTGCTTGACAACATAAAAAATTGCATTTTGTATGAGAGTACAAAATACTTTTGCCTCTCGCAGATGGGTGTGAAAATTATTATCACGTATAAAAAAAGATTTTTTTTGAAGAAATTTTCTCGTAATTAAAAATTGTCTTGTTCTGCAAATTGAACTGTTTTGTATACATATAGAACTTTGACGACTGTGAGGCAAGCAATTTAACTCATCTGGGCTACAAATTCTTGAAGGCCGTGTAGAGTCTTTGGTCCGTCCCGAGAGGTCTGCGGTCGCCACCAACATCCATTCCGCCTCATATCCGCCTTTAACCAGAATACGCCAAACTTACACTTTGTTACGTGAAGTTCGCCCGTTCATGATGTATGTTGCTATTAAATTCAAACATCTTCGGATTGTTGGGAATTGTAATGTATTATCCTCGCCCCAGGACATTTACTATAAGGGCATCTCTTTGCCGCTGCAGCCTCCCAACTCTCTCATCTCCTTCTTATTTCGTACTCATGATATGGAAAATTAATGAACTTATGCAACATACTCGCATTCCTTTTACTATAAGCCATCTACTAATATTTATTGCATTTTAGAACCAAGTTCCAAAAGGACGTTTTTTGGAAATGGTTCTACAAATTTCCGTTACTTAACAAAAAACTTGCAGTTGTATGAGCATTCCAGAACTTTGTTCGATTCAACCTCAAAGTATTTTTTTCAATCCTTTTAGTCAACTTTCTTTGTTCTACATAAATTGCATAAATATATTTCCGGGAGTCTAAATAGCTCTAATTGTGCTAATATCTTACGGACACTAAGTCGCTCTTAAATAAACTCAAAAATTCTAAAGAAAACAAATAATGTGGTCTTAGACGTGGTGTTCGCTTATATTTTCCCTCTTTCTTTGTTTTAGAAATTTTTATTTTTATTTGAACGCATTGGCGACCCACGGACTTGGCAAATGTTCCATCACTGTCCGTTTAACCGGCATTTGCACCACATTTAACCAACCAGGGATCATAGTGCTTTAATGCATCGTTGGCCACAAGGTGAATTTATTTACGCACTCACACTATGGCAAAATAAAAAACGGAAACACCTCCAAAGCCCCGATACGAATATATCTAGTTGAATTAAATGTCACTGGACGGGTATTTTTTTTTATTATTATTCAATCGACCTAGTGACAGATTTTACATCCCTAATAGATCAATCGGTGACCCATACAGTGACCTTGCGATTAAATTTAAACACTTTCACGATTGTTTTTAAAATACCTCATTTGACCGATTTTTTTCGGTTATCCAAAGTTTCAGGTCCAATTTCGTTGAAACATTTTCTCACCTCTTTTTTATTACAGGCGAAGGTATTTCTTTTCCCTCAGGATTTCAATCGGATCAATGTAATATCGCTTACAAAGGGTACATATATTAGGCCATTCATCGGATTCTCTTCAATTGCATATACATGAGAGACGAAATTACATTTGTCGTACCTTTCCACAAATATACCTAGACCTATACCTCCCCCAGCACATTACAACATTGCATACCCATGTTAAAATATAGTTTTGTGGTGGAATGAGCATTCCGGCTATAAATTCCCTCTTGAGCGAGTTAAAAAGTTTACTGATTATCTTAAGATGATTAAGTAATGCTTTAGTAAGCGAGAGAGCGACCTTTGAGTTGCAATTTACCTCATTTCGGTCAACATATTAGTATGCATGTATAGAGAGTTCTTGTTCAAACAAACCACCCCCCACATAAATCCCTTGAAATCTGTAATTGCACAATTTAATTACGTCCTCTTACTTGACCAATGTATAGAGTTGTAAAGGTATTATAGGAAACTATTCGGCGACTTAACGTCTATTCCTTCTTGCCCTGTTTGAGAAACTTGCCTCTAAACTAACATTTAAAGTTCAAGCCTGAAAACGTCTTCGATCTACTATTATAGCATTCCTTTTCAGTACATACAGACCAAAACTGTTACATTGCTATTAATTAGGTGTCTTGAACTCTACAAGCTATTATTAATTTATTTGAAAATGACTATAAAATTGTGTGTGTTTTAACGCTCACCTCTTAGATTTACGGTCTAAGTGTATTTCCTCGTTGCGATGTTCTTCGATCTATTTATAACAGTGTGTTTTAAACACTTGAATTGCCATTAATTATATCGAACATAAAAAGAAGAGTAATTTAAATTTTTAAATCCTACTATAATAAAAGTTATGGAAGTGGCTTAGTCTAGTGTAAAATTCTTCTCTTAAATTACACCATCCACTACACCTTTCCTGGATTAGACTAAATAAGTTTGATGGTAACACGAGTTAAACAAGATATACTAGCTAGCGTAGATAAAAAGTCAACAGGCCCCATAATCCAGCGACTACATTTTAAAGCGGCCACTTTTCTTAAGCTGATTATGAGTGTAAATTGAGATAAGTCTGTTATATTTATGGCACTTACATGGCTAACCTGGCTTCAAATGGTTGTGCTTTTTCCATGGGCAAAAGAACGTGTTAAAAATTTTTATTGTCAAATTGCAAGATTCTCAAAAAACCTCTTCATTCATATGGGGAATTGTATTATCCAATTGGTTTAAGTACAGCAGAAGAAAAATTCTATTAAGGTCAAGTGTTTAAGAACTCGATTTGTTTTTCTTCTATTATCAATTTCAGAGAGTGTAATAAATAATAACAGCAATTTAACAACAAGTGACTTTTATAATTGCAACAAGTCATAATTCAAAACGTTGAATAGTTTTTGTTCTACAATTTTAAGAAATATTGCGTTTTTTAAACCAAATTACTTGTAATTCCTTGTAATCACTTCACATAATGTAATATTATGGAATTACCAACAAGTGAAACCCACTCTTCCACTGTCTGTTGTTTGGTAGAAATTAAATGCTCGAGGAATTTGGGGCTAGTTTCAGTAATTTCCTTATATATGCCGGACTTCTCAGTATGGTGCGAATTCTTGAAGGTGCTCCCTATTTTGTACATACACATTACACGAACCCAAAGATATGAACAGCCCTTGTGTTTGGCGAGTAAAGATGCAGATTAATGTGCATTCATCCGCAGAAGAAATGGTTGCGGTTACTAAGGGAAGATGATTTCTATTTGGTTATCTTATATGCACACCGTAAAACCGTTGCTCTAATGTCCGTTGACCATTACGGAGAAACTTGGCAATGATACTTCGGAAACCTAATAGGCGGAAAATGGTCCCTTCATCTTGCAACTTCTACACTTCTCTGCATATCTTTCAACATATTATTTTGCCCGGTCCTGGACCGACTTATTACAACTGTCTTCTCTGACAAAGAAAGTTTATTACTTCCATTAAACTCAAGTCCTCCAAATAACTTTAACCCTTTATGTTTGCTGGGTAATTTTTTTGGACACCTTCTTAAAAATATATCGAGTACATGAAATTGGAGAAAAGTTAACACAGTCAATTGGAGAATATTAACAATGCATATCAGCTGCGAACAATAAATCTGAATTCGAGTGTTTTCAACCCCTGCACACAAGCGTTCAAAACGTTCCTACAACTAAACATCCGCCATCCGGAGACGATTCTCTAACCTTTTATATGTAAAACGAAACTGATATATTTATGGTAGATTATAAAAGTCCATGACTTGTAAAAATTGTGAGTGACAAGCGCCGGAACATGTCGTCGAAAGGAAATGAAAACAGGAACCAAAGTGCGTGTGCACTTCAGTTGCAACAATTTTTTCATTCTTTGTTGGGGGCCAGGAATAAACGGGGGAGAGGTCTCCTCCATACGAATAGAAATAAATGAAGCCTAAAGAGAAAATGATGATGATATGCTATCGCAGAGGTGAACATGACAAATGGTCCAAAGTTAAATGTCATTATTTAACCCTCCTAGACGTACAAACATGCATAACAGTATGAACGTCGTATAGAAAAAGATTTTCAACGACTAATATGTCGAATGTCGTAAAATTTTACGAGTCTCACAGTTGAAATATCGTAAAATTATAATATATTACGGTATAAAATTTAAAATTAATAGTTAAGCATCAGTGATTGCAGTAAAAATTATTTTAAATAAAGTTTTATGTATACTCGTATTGAGGAAAATGTCTTAAAAAGAAAGGATGCTTGTAGGTGTAGCCACGCACTTTTAATTTTTATTAACAATTTAAATAACAGACTAATCCAAAAATAGTTTTTTTTTGAAATGTTTCAATTGTATTCTGATTTTTATTGAAATTGTTAATAAATCATATTTGAGTTGATAAACAGGAAATTTCTGTAATGCATACAGAGAGAGAGTAAAGTGGTAATTGTCATGTAAATATGTAGAGAAATGATGAGCACCAAGTCCCCTTCCCTGTAATACTAGCAGTAATAGTGATAAATGAATGCATCTTGTGTTAAAAGAGCCACACATATATAGCGAACACAATCAGTGAGCGCACATACAAGTCGTTAAAGCGTTAACAAAAAGTGCATCTACTCCACCATCATCATTTCAATCGTTCACTTTCTTTCCACTTAACATCCTCTTTGCGCCATCCATAACTCTTCATTTGTCCCCCAACGTAACACAGAAGCATCCATACTGATTCTCTGGACCACTGGATGGAGACTAATGGCAGCAATTCGCAAAGTTGGCGTACCTGCTTTTGGAAAAGTCCTCAGTTTGTGTTTTCCTTCGCGGGCCAAACTCATTTCTCACCGTTGACGGCAGCAATTCTCTTTCGTCTCGACCTCAACGACTTCAACTTTGTTACGGTCACCGCTGTCCCACACACTCTTCCCAAACATTTTCATTAGCTATTTGTTATGGGCGTTATGCTCTAGTCCCACCGACTTACTCTTAAGGTATTTACTAGCTGCCATGATCGATGGCCGGTCGCTTTTATACACACTTTTTCTATCTTTTTCTCCCGAACATATTAGGAAATTAAATTTTGCCGGAATTGTACATTAATTTCGACTTAATGTGACATAACAAATTTACTTCAACGAATGTTGAACTTGTGTAAGAGAACAAAAAAAGACAAGTGATTGATTTCATTTTGCACGGGAATTGTTTGTCTTAAATGGATTCAAAAATTAATTTTCTTTTTCAATTACATTATGTGTTGTTTTTCAAAACATTCATACCTTTGTTTTTCTCTTTCCATTTAAGGCTTCAATACGTTTCTTGAAATTTGTTTAATTTATCAGTTTTCTTGAACAAATGTTAATTGTCTGTGTATATAGGGTGTTTCAACTTATTCGAACCAAATTGAAATCCTATATTGACTTTTGCAAGGAAACTTTTGATTTTTTTAATTAGATAATTAACTTAAAAACACTATATACATATATGTACCTAATACAGAAGCGCAAACGATTGATCATTTACTTTCAAGATGTGTACATCTTTTCGAATTCATATGTAAATATTAGTTATTATGCTCGAGTTGATTTGCTGGAATATGTGTGGGCCCCTGAGGCCACAACAATGCCAATACATAGAATAAGACGGTGTTGGTGTACACCTTGCCTGTAACATTTCACATTGTAATTGATTCAGGTTTGCAAGTTTCCAATTCTAATATAAATTTCGGCGGTGGCACAGCAGCGTTGTCGTTTCTCTCTCGTTCGTTTGTTGCTATTATATAATGAATAATTCAAATGGGTTTGCTTGCTTGTGTACGAATCATTACTTGAGTCATGTTGTTGGTACGGTGAACACTTTGTTCGCACAATTCACCTCCTCACTCACAAGTCTCATCTCTTTTTCAAAAGCCACCCCACTTACTTATTTATGTAAGCACACGCGGAAATCTCAGTCATTTATTTTCTACACGTTGACAGTTTTACTCAAATATTATAACATATACGAAAACAAAAAAATGTGGATGGGGATTCCAAGTCATAAACGTAATCGCATATAAAATGATTTCATGTTTTGAGTGTGATACAAAAGTGTTGATGACTTGAGTGTTATTTTATAATAGAAATTGTTGTGGGTAAGAAAGGGAAGTAATTTACATATGATTCATTGCACTTTAACCATAACTATCAGGAATCTAGGTGAATTTTTGATTGAGCTCATCCTGTCCACCTCCATACCAATCAGTATCTTCCTACCATCCTCTCTAAGCCACTTAATAATAATAAGTGTAACTTTGTGATGTTGATAATTAATTTCATTTTTAGTTTTCTACATAATAAAACTTGGCAAAATAAGGTGGACTCGAAATGAAATTAAAGCCAAGGAAATTTATAACAACGTATTAAATACGAGTTATTCGTACGTAATCTAATTATTCCGACTTGTATTTAGTATATATAATCTGAATTGGCGGCAGAGACGACGGCGGCAGCGGCGGCGACTTCGTCCAGTAACTAGATTTAATTTCTGAGCTTTTCATAACTTCAATCGTCTTTGCTTTAATGTTTTTAAGCGCGGAAAAGTGAATTTATCAAACACACACCGGCCGAACGAGCAATAACAGAGACTTCCAGTTATTAGGGGAACGAAACGAAACTCAAAAGTGGTGGGCATTGTGGGCGGCTTGGATGTTAGGAGGTGGGCCAGAATCAGAATTTATAAGCAGAATTAATTAGACTAAAAACCACTGCCTCTGCCTTCCAGTGCCAGTGCTGTTTTAATTTACAAAAGCCAAACTTAATTCTTGTTCCGACTAAAGGAATAAAGAGAAATGTAAAGGAAAATTAAAACGATTCAACTCACTCTCTCACAAGCTTTGATTCGGTTTAGCCGCTCCGCCATCCTTAAATCCTTATTCTTCTATATAAATTCAAAGTAATACTACTTGCAAGAACTCTAATAAGAAGTGCACACTCAATACAAACATAATCTAAACAGTTTTTACAATTAAATTTTCAACATTTACATTTTCACAGGTATTAGTCACCAATTATGAGTTCATTTATTTTTAATAGAAATATACAAATGTACAAAACTTATTTAAAGTCTTTCTTGTATAATTTGTTTAACTTTCTGGTTGAATTATTTTCCTTCTCTCACCAACTCTCGGTATATATATACGATATACATATTTGAACAATCTTATTCTAATGAAATTGTAAATTGCTTGAACCCCAATATGAGAAACTGTGTGCACAGGAAAATTTATTGTAATCTTCTAGTAATTTAGCAAATTAATTTTGTTAGGTAGTTAGGTAAATTTGTTGATCTTTATCGAAAGGTCCTACTCCTGTATAGCCAGTAGGATTACCTGACCTATATGAACTAACTAATCCGAAATTTAAACGCACCCAGCGGATATTGGTGGGATTCTGAACACACACAAATCCTAAAATATATCGTGTTTCGTGTACGAATAATTTTTGTTTAAAAAACTGCAAGAAAAAGGGCAATGTAATTATTGTCTAATAAAGATATGCACTTGTGTAAATTATATACTTAATAAACTTGTTACTGCGGTCTAGAATCACTACTAAATTAGTAAAACAAACTTTCTGCTATAAACACTTTATATTACTACCTTAAATTTTGTAATATCACACCTTAAGCAGTAATAAAGTGCATAACTTGCTAGCTTACTCATTTATTGTTCTAATTAATTTTAGCTAATTATTTTAGTAGTTGCCGTATTAAGCAGTTATTACAAAGATGGTACATTATTGTGGATTAAGATTAGAAGTTTAACATAAACATAGTTTGTCGCACTACACTAAGTATCGATAAAAATTAAGGAAATACCATCTTAATATTCAGCAAATAGCATTTATTTGTTTTTATCTCCCCATATTGAAATAAAAATTATAGTTTTTGAAAGTAAATGGTGCATGTAATCATGTCCTCAACTGGAATTCTTTCGCATTTTCCGGTTGGCAAAAGTCGCCCACAAGGTTGAACCCATTGAATAATCTTTTCCGACCACATAAAATAGCTAAAAAAATTAAGTTAAAAGTATTTGACGCTCATGTTGTCCATAACGGCATAACATCGTAACACATAAATGAATAAGTGGCCTTTTCCATTTTTGATATTGGGACTGTGCTGCTGTGTTACATGTATATATTTTTTCTCCGCTCGCCGAGAGAGATGCTAGGGTCGTTCTCTAACAATCACCATACGCCCTATTCGAGCGCCCGTATTATGATAATTCGGACGCATTGCGTGAAAATTCGTACGCGTAAATGTAGATGTGACTTTCAATTTAGCTGGGTGGGTGCGGGATTATGTTGGCGTCGGTATTCCGGGCGCCGCGATTTGTCCGCCACGGCATTTCGCCCGGCTCCTTTTACAACACATACTCTTCTTACTCGATGGTAGAGTCGAACGTGCCCAGATTCGGAAGTGTACTTATTTCATGCACGATTATCAAACTAGATACTTAACTCACTGAATTTAACATTTTATAAAGACTTATGAACTAAGACGCGAACGGAAAACCCATTTGATGTTGAACGATTTTAACGTCAACTGTTGACTCTGGTCAGTTATTGTTTTTTTTTAATAATAAATAAAACGGTTCACGTTTTAATGAAAATTAACAACAAACAGTGATGTCAATATATTTTTGGTACTAATTAGGTTAATGACTTTTTCTGATTTGCGTTATTAGGCCTGAATTTGATAAATTTCCTTGAAAATGAAATATTTTAAGGCCATAAATCGTGACTGATATATTAATTTATTGAACGCATACTAAGCGTTTAATATGGACTTTTAATTAAACAAAAGCCACAACTCCTTTCTTAGACTGTTGTAATAAATAGAGAGAAGAATAAAATAAATGTTCTTGCTATTAATATAGTTTTTAATATGTAGACCATAAAATTGATATACAGACTATATATTCTTTTAGTAATCGATCAAAAGAAAAAAATGAATCGAGATACTCAATAGAAAAATAAAAGTAATATTCTATCAAAGTCGTTAAATCATCGTGAAGCACTTTCCATTTAGTAAAAACTTGACTGCTCTAGAGGGTAGAAAGAAATACACCGATTGAAAAACCAATCATATGATTGAGGGTTAAGAAATGCGTTCGTATTTAAATCATTTGAATTTCCCTTCTCTCTGGTTCCTTATGGACTGAATAATTTATTAGTACACCGATTTTATTATTATTACAATCGGGGCTCTCGTTTATACAAACATATAGAAACAATTCGAATTTTTTTTGTCTGTCTTAATTGCCAACAAACATTTTATTCATACAATTTGCAATAATGTTAATGATGATGGTTTAAAGTTTTGTTGAACAGCAGTGCTCGAAAATATCCACCTTAACACGTATCTCTAATTGCACACGTAGACCCTTAGCTAAATATTGCTAGTACACTTAATGCGCTGAAGATTGCTAAATTAAACAAACCGCCGACTAGACTTTGCTGATAACTGCTATAATTACACTTAATAGGTAGCAAAACTAGGTGCAAATTTTCACTATCATCATCCGATAAACTTTTAGGGCAAATATTAAATGTGGTCCAAATGCGTGACTTAATGTAAAGACATTAAAAAACCCTCTTCTCCGCGTCTAACAACCAACCATATAACCTGACAATTTTACTTCATCCATCAGGTTTAAGAATGTGAATATGCCATTACGGACCTTCTACCATTCCCTTCCATATAGAATTAAATTGCACGATACTTTATGCCTTATTTATGAAGTTTAGTGCATTTTACGAGGTGAATGCGAAATGTTGAATTTCATTTTGTGTCTCTCTATATTTTAATACTTGGTCACCTCCAACCCGTTCGAGCGCAATATGAAATAATTAATATACAAATGAAAACATTTCATTTGAAATTGTAGACACAAGATAAGATGTCTGGAAAATAGGGGGAACAACTTCCAAAATAAATTTCTTATATTAATTTGCTTTTTGCTTTGAGAGTTTGTCTTACTGTTACAAAACAATAATATAATAGTAACAAAAGAGTCACAAGTAATTTCTATATAAGTTATTTCTTAACGTATATTATATTGTCTGGCCCTTTTCAAAGTCCATTAGATGTACACATTATTTTCCACCCCCCTTTTTTTCAAATGCAATAATAATAGAGAGACAATATTTTGGGGAAAAAATTTCAAAGATTATTGCTGTTTATGTGACGATATAAACTAAATGTGTTGTGTTTAATTGTGGTGTGTTAAAAAAGGGCCATTTAATTACCGGTTAACGACACCCTTGATGGCCTTCAGCATCACTATTGTTACTACTGCCAATAAAATCATTTTGGCCATTTTATTTAAAGTCGTTAAAATAATACCGAGGGGTACTTTCTAAAAAAAATTTTCGAATTAAAAACAGGCACTTGAAAGCGCATCATCATTTCTTTACGTTTTGTTCATTTACCAAATTAATAAACAAGTAAAATCAAATAGAAATAAAGTTATCATGAAAACACTACAAACTAAAACAAAACTACAATCAAAAAGCCAGAGAAACGATCAATTATTCCATTATTATTACACTATATACCGAATGGTAGTCAATAGAATGGGGTTTTGTGTGCGCCACATAATATCCTACATAAAATTTTACGTTCACATCTCAAAATCAATGCACACATTCAATGACAGAAACATTAAAATTCCCATATATATAATATACCATAGAGCATTTAATATGAAAAGTATAGAAACGGTCCTCCCCCAACCCTTAAATAGTTGATGATTTCTGTACGCATCAAAGAACTTATTACTGTGTTTGGTTTGGTCTACCCCTCTGGAAACAAATTTTTTTCTCTCCTAACTGGAATCATGTAACCATAATTTTCTATACACCCATTAAACCAACGTTGTGTTTTAAACTATGAATCCTGAGTGCATCATTATATTAATGCAATTACTCATAACTGTACTCTTGTTCCTAATAAAATTATTTCCAGACATTATTTCATCAAGTCTTTTAAGACTATGATAAAATTGCCGCATGGTATAATTGTATACTATATGTGTTTTTAGCTGTTTTCTCAACAAATAAAAAGTGTATATGTGTGTGCGAAGAAAGGATGAGGTAAGTTTTGTGAAAAACAATTTGTTCGTTCGTTGATGGGGTTCATTAATTGAAAATTAGTTGCGAATAAAATGGGGGGAAATATAATCGTTAAAGCTTCGATATTCAATTTATCTTCAATAACTGCCGGACAATCGTTTCTAAAGTGAAAACTTTCGTGGCTTTCTCTATAAATGTCTTCCAATATAAAACTTTAAACGTAACACACTCTTTTATAGTGTCCATTAAAAAAGTAGTGAAAAATGTGGTAAAGGAAATCGACGGTGTGCGGTTTAAACACTTTAAAAGGTGTCTTTTTATTGATTCAACAAACTATAGTTGTAAAAAAAAGTTTTGCTCCCCATTTTTGTGTTTTTCTAACATTAATTTCCTGTGAATGTTTTAAAAATCATTCCAATGCACATTTTTATCTGGCATCTAGTGTAAAAACCGAGGGGCTCTTCCATCTCCGTATACCTTTCATCAATTCTTCTGTGTGATGTGTATTTGTGGTGAAAAGTTGGGCTTCCTCATTTGTTTCTAGCTGATTTGTCTGGTTCTCATCGCCGCCAGTTGCCGGCGGCGGCTGGAAAAACACTGCACTGACACCTCCAAGTGACATCCAATTTCCACCGCGTCATCGTTCCCATTTCGCCACTGACAAAAGAGCCACAGGCAGGCAGACCGTCAACGGGGCGGTATTCATCACCAATGCTGACGTAAACACACCTAGTCTACTAGTGGTATGTGGACTATTTACATTACTAGTCCAACACATGACGAATATTCAAATTTTCAAATAAAAATAATCTTTTTATATATGTAAAAAACGCCTTGTTATTGTTATTTCAAGAAAACACAATAAAATAAATTAATCGTTTCGAATTAGGAAAACACTGAACGCCAAAATACGCCAACCCTTCGCCAGTATTAAGAATGTATATCAATTTAGAAAAGAAAAATATGTTTTGTTATCAATAAAAAAAATTCTTTTGACTGGTTAACAGATAAGATAAATTCGTTGTTGGTTTAAGCCTTGTTTATTTCTCTCTCTAAGATGTGTGTGAATTTATTGTGTACATTTCGTAAAGCTTCACTGAAATGATCAATCAGAATATCAGGTGATTGAAGTGCTTTCACATTTCATCATAAAAGTTCGCAAGATAAACATTCGAAGATTGATAAAACGAAATAAGTATTTAATTCCCAATTGGAACGGGTGAAGTGAATCTAAAATGCAAATTCAGATTTCGGTTTCGGTGTATGAGAAGGAATAGGGAAAAGTGTGTATACCTACATTTATAGAGGCGATTTATAAAGGCGCAGGAGTAAGTTTAAATCTGTTGGACAAACATGGACACACCTAAATCTATAACCATCTGCTCTCATAGGATTATCGACGAACAGAGATCAAAACCAACTTAACTGGAATCTAATGTTTAACACTCTAAAACTGGAATTATAAGGATTCGTGTTGCTCTACTTACGAATTGGCCATTTCCTAAATCCTGTGTTTTCACTAAAATAAATGTTAAAACCCTAATTTACTCATTGGCATGTCTTTTATTTGAACAACAAACACAGATTTTCACTTACGATACTTTAATGGACATTCACTTAAAATGTACACATTTTACATGTCTTCAGTTTTTTCTACCAAAATTTCCCTGGAAAAAAATTAATGCAAACATGAAAATAGTACGATGGAATGTCTGTTGTGCATATTCTTTAGTATTCAAACTTTAATTATAATGGAAAATGTTCAATAACGCATACATGACTGAATAAAGGTATCTCTTATTTATCGGAGGGCTTTTATATACAATATACTATAATATAAAATTCCAGACGGCTTAATATTAAAATATCGATGAAAACATCTCTATTATTTGATCTTAAACGAGATTGAGTAAAATTCTAATATAACAGCCGGAGGTTACCCACGCTCTTATTCTCTCTATTCGTGAACTTTATACAGAAAAGAAACAAAACTGGCAAAGGAAAGAGGTTCATCATGTTCACCTCTCTTAGAGAAGCACGAATTCCTGGATAACTATCCTTTGAATCCAACCCAACCACCCACTCACCGATCCCGTTTTGTAGTTTTACTCTCCTCTATCTCCCTTCGTATTGTTAATTTAAGGAAAATTTAATTACACAAGGAGGAACAGTAATTAATGCAACGTAAAAAATTACAAACGTTAATTAATTTCACGACGGTAATGATTGTTTTCAGACGTGAGCAATATTTTTACATGACACAGTATTTTTTTTAAATAACACTCTCGTTGTGTGTTCTGTTTGATATTTAACTTGGTGCAAATTTCTAGAGCCGAATTTATTGAAAATCCATTTTTTTTCACGCTTAAATCGACAGGTAATTTATTCGCACTCGCAATGTCCGACAATTTATTGATGGGCCATATAAATTTTTTATTATTGTTTTAATGTGTACACATAAAAGCGTTTAATATGTTTTATTCAACAAAAACAAGCCATCAGAAAATCAATTGAACAGAAATTTAACGTCAACTTTGCATCACACATATTTTCCAAATATTATTAGCACAGCTTAAACTTACTGTACATTATAAATACACTGTTAAAAACTTGTATATGAAAGAGAATTAGTCCTTTTACATATTAAAGGATAATTAAATTTGTCCCTCGTTCATCATGTGGTGAAAAACGGGTCCCAATATATGTATGTCATGTTTGTGTTGTGTTTTATTATTGCTATACAGGGTGTTTTTTACTTAATTGAGAAAATCAAATGAGGGATTCGTCTGGTCTTACACCTACTGATTTGGGGAACTTTTATCAATATTGTTCTTAAAGGTAAGTAAATCTTGAAGAATTATTGGCATGGAAGCTTTTTCAAAAATATACGTCTGGTATACATGCATATTTAGGGATTTGTGTGAATAATGTTTCTGCAAAATGTCAGATAAATCTGTTATTCCTAACATAACTTTTGAGCAAATTAAGGTGGTTTACCACCTTATGGTCCTTTTTTGTCCCCATGGCTTTATTTGATAACAAATTTCTCCGGGATTTTTCTTTTAATATGTAGGTGTCTCGAAATCGATAGTCTATACCTATAGGATTTCCACCATTTCATTTTGACTACATTAAGTGAAAACACCCTGTATAAATATATGTGTGCATTTACGCTCCCGTTACTCCACTGATTATTAGCGTCTATATTTCTAATAACGTGTGTGTTGTTTGAACTAATAATTATAGAGGCAGACCTATATTAAAATGATCTGCTCATATACACATATAAACATATATAGGATCGGATGTTGTATTAAAAGTACGCCGAGTGTCCAACCCACCCGAAACGCCATATTAAACGAAATCCGACTAATCAGCACGTTTTCAAACCATTCAAATGCACTGTCCATGTCATTGCCCATTAAAATCATCACCATCACTATATGTATTTTGTAATGTTTAATGTCAAAATGTATATCATTGTATACAACTATGTACCTACAAAACGCATAATAACACCACCCTCAAATGAGTATATTGGAAATTATTTCATTAGTCTCTAATCGAAAAACTGATGCCGCAACAAATGAGTTGATTCCCATATAATTGTTAACATGTCCAAAAGAATTTTCTGCAAAATTCTTGTACGTAATGTCTAAAATACGAAATGTTGTCTTTGCACGGAACTGACGAGGTGGACAATCCCAGTCATTCCCCGAACATAAGCCGACCTGTGTGATAGATTATAGCATCGATTAGACTTGATTGCCGTACCAATTCCCCTGTTTGCTGATCTCTACCGCCCCCAGTATCACCTCACCAAGTCTGTACACGTATATATAAATCTTTGCTGAATCACACCGCAAACGCGTCGGATAAATGAATTTTTAACAATTACGAAAAATATGTTTAAAGTCGTTTTTGGTGCAATTTTCACACATAAATGTTGATGTGATTTTATATAAATTTTCTGTAATTTAAAGTGGGAAATGTTTAATTATCATTAAATTGAAAATATACGGACGCTCTCTCGCAATATGATCACATTTTCCGAAAGGGAAAATTTATTTGTCAAATCATAAAGAGGAATGTTTATATTACAAACAGAATGATGTAATATCGTATAGGTATATTTAGTAAATGCGCTAATGGCCTATGTTGTGATTAAAATTCTGTTTATTGCTTTAAAAACGGACATAGGACAGAGTGATGTTGTTGTGGTGGCCAGTGGCGGCGACCATTCGGACGCAAACCTTCCAATTTTGGGGGTAGGTGTTGATTTAGATTTTTTGTTCTAACTAATCGACGCTATTCTGTTTGTTCAGTTATTTGTACATATTCGACAAAATATTTACAAATCACCACTATATAAATTAAAGAAAAACAAAAATGTTGTTGTTGTTTATGTTGTTCGAGATTTAAGCATTTCTCTGAGTCAAACGTTAAAATTAAATTAAGAGGTAAATAAAGGTGTACCGACAACTCGAACCACCCCGCTGAAAATAAAAGTTGAATACACGTTTGATGATTCAATTTCCAAATGAAATTTGCTTCTGTTTTTTATTTTTATTACACGTCAATAAAAAAATTATATTTGCACGTTGGAAAAAAATTGTAAATCATACATATATTCGAATGTAAAATTTCAGGGTTAACAAACAAGCAAACAGTAAAAAAAAGTTTCAACAAATATATAGAGGGTAAATAATCCGAAAATGTAACAATCATCCAAAACACTAACCTTGGCAGCAATATCGTAACTCATTCTGCTCTCACCCCGCCATTTATTCCACTTTATTGAAGGCGAGTTGAAACATTTTCAGCATATCTGCCGGAATCAAGTAATCACAAAATTGGTCCGACACAAGGGTGGATTTTTTTCGTTTCACGCATAATAGTGTCATATTCAAGAGGGCATCACACATATAAGTAATATACTTTTGTTCTCCAAAGAAGTACAGAACCGGATTCGGTTTCCCACGCCACAATCGGATCTTATATTCTTTTCTCAATGAAAAATTTGTATAAATTGAAGAGGAGATCTTTCATTTTTGCAATTAAACCAAAATCAAATCTCAAAAGAATTATGAATTGGACTCACTCAATGTCTGCTTCTACAATTTACTTTGACAGCAGGAAAGACTTTCTGTTTACTTTAGATTGGATATCCTTGTAGATTTTAAGATATGTAAGTCAATAATGTGCATGCCAGACCACGAACTAATGGAAATTAATATAATTGCTTAAGTGAATTTCCACCCTCTCAGTAATTCCGAATAATTGATCTACTGTTAATACTAAAAATCTCGGACCGGTCCTGCAACCACCGACATCTCTTGAAAAATTCTCACCCACCACTCATACACCCAAGTTAAAAGAGAGGAAAAAATATACATTATACAAGACAACAAACAACAAGAACAAGGGTTTTATTCGACAAAGCTTTAATATCATTTACTTCCTCCCCCTGCCCAGATTACGTTTGCTTACTATTCTCCGTGCTTGTTACGTATCTGAACTGGCATCTTAAGAAAGTATGTATATGTATTACTACTACAGTCAGTCTTTATAGTGGGAAATAAAACTGATTGCTATCTTAATAACAGACCAATCTTGTTAACTACTCAACAGTGCATTGTCATTTAAGTTCGCATCTTTTTTTTGTACAATGCAATTCTATTTAGCGGTCTCTTTGTTTTCACACGCTTATGTGTTGACTAATTCTTTTCTTGCAATAAACAAATCACACTCATGAGATTTTTAATTTGATTTAAAAAAAAATGCTAATAGAAATTTCAGAAAAACCAATTCGTTTTGTTAGTTACAAGGTACTTACCTTAAAATGAAATGCTTTTATTAGATGCAGCACCCTTTAAAACGCATTGCCTTTCGTATGGGGGTAAAAAATAAAGGAAAAACTCCTCGAATGTGAGATGAGCGCATAAAACAGAGTGTGGATGTCGAATGACATGTCTCTTCTGGTCAGAGTGGAGTGGGTACCTTTCGACCCTTGTTATCCTCTAGCTCGTGGCCCTGTCAGAGGTCAATTCCATTATTGCTGTTTATATAAAAGGTACCCACTACACATGTTTTTCCCGTAATGTTATGTAGACTAGATTCAGCGGGGAAAAAATAAGATTTATCTACTTATATACTATAAGGCCGAAAATGTATACAAAACATATCACACAAGCCCGCTGCATATTTCCCTAAATTACCGTATATTGTAAATGTCTTATAAATATTTATTGTTGTTTATAATTTACGACAAATTGTATTATATTGTTTTGGGAACATTTTTTATTGCTATTTTTTCGGTCATCTAGTAAATAAAACTATTTGAAGAATACGTTTTTTAACTTTAACTATTGTTATAATACAGTACCGTCCTTAAAAAGTTGTAATTTGATATTGTTTCAAAAACCATCCAATTATTCTCAATTCTTTAATGTTTCATTTCTACTGCTTATTATCATAGATCCGGTCCTGTGTTTGTCTGTTATACATAACCATAATAAAATAGCAATAAAATTGGTCGCCTTTGAGAAAAGGATGAACCAAAAGAAAATTCAAAACAAACATAAAACAATAATGATCTTAGTAGATTTATTTACTGGGCGTTCAAAGAAGTAGGAAATATTTTAGCAACTATACCTTACAATTTTTGGTAAGTAGGAATATTAAATATGTATCTTTTATGCTACAAAAGTTAAAGATTCCTCAGTTTTTTAAATAAAATAAAAAATAAAAATTCCGAAATGGCCTGAGCTGGTAGACAATTTTTTTGTACCTATTGCACATAAAACCGAATTTTCTATGTGAGCTCTCCATGCATCCCTGGTGAGCATTTACTGTTTATCTTTCTACAATTTTCCTGACCCAAAATGACCTCTTTGAAATCGCCTGTTAAAGTTTTACTAAACCAACTTACTTATTGTACATAATACACTATGTTCCTTGGAATACTATAGTACAGAATCTGATTAAAGGAAACAAATGTGATTAGTAATAGAATACAAATTGTTTAGAATATTTGCGTATCATAATCTTTGTGATAATGAGAGCAGCTTTTGAATAAATATAACGTAACTGGGAACCGGGGGCCAAGTAAAAGCGTCATTATGTGGATCCCGCGCTTTCTCTCTTCACAAAACTATATATAAGCAACACTGTACTTGTCTACGAAAACACGAGCAAATGTAAGAAAAGAGAATTTGCATAATAATGTGTACCGTCGAAGTGGTTCTTCCCAAGACTCTCCTTACAATATGGTCCGGATTATCAAACAATAGAAGAAAACTTTAACTTCACCGCAATTTTCCTTGTTTTGCAAAATAAAAGGAGGAATGAAAACGGGGCTAATATACATGCGGTGGAAATATTCAGATGTATTTTTTACTGTACTCTATACACCTCATTAATCATTACAATGGGGTCCACCTATAAACGATTAATCAAAAATCGTACAACACACAGTTAACATGCTTTTATTTCTTGTCAATTTTTTTCCTCGTCAAATTGTATTGCCCAACGACAGTCTGAATATATAAAAATCACTAAGATTCGAATCAATGGTTTTGGTTTTAATTGTTTCTGACATTGGATTCTCTTTTTTTAAGCAAACAATTCGTTTTTGTTTTTTGGTTCTCGCAAGTGCAGTAAAATATGCAGGAAAGCAACATGAATATAAATTGGCGTGAAACAATAGAAAAGACGGTCCTGTATAAGTGAAGTTGTTCGAATTTCTCAGCCAAAAGATAATCAGACACATTTGCATCAGAAATACCTCAAATCTTCTCGGTTCGTATTTCCGTAAAGAGCGCGGCGGGCACCGCGAAAATAAGCTCAAGAGTGACGCGCTTCTGAGAAGCGGACGCCTTTAAGAGTAAGAAAGGTTAAATAAAGTTTACTCATTTGTAAATGTGTATAACTAGTTTGCATTGTTACATGTCGTATATAATCCCTATTTGTAGCCTTATCACGTAAAGCAAATCCACCCACCAAAGTCTAAAAGATGTTTTACTATAGTTTGTTGGTCTAAATATATGATTAGAAAAACTTTTCACTAAATTGGATTAGATTTCTGTTCTCTGTGCTTTTTAACCTAATCAGACGTTCAACTACGTATTTTGTTACATTTGTTTTTATTACAAATAAATATATACTATTACAAAAATTTGAATCTTAAGAAATGGTCCTTTAGTAAACCGAAAGCGTTGCGATGAATTTCTTGCATTAGAAAACAAAATCCAAAACTGGTTCGTTTTGAATAAAATACGAACGTAAGAAAGAGAATAGAAATTCATTGGTTCGACCCATATAATGCGGTGTTAATGTTTCACATGTCGGTTTCATAGCGTATTGTTTCACAGGAAAAGTCGGTATATACTTCCGAGTCGCCTCTGGAGAGTTGGAAGGCGGCGCCGAACGTCGAGGTGCTGCTTGGGGCCCGGCGCCGCCTGCCTAGCGCCTACCCGAATGTAGGCTAACACATATATTTCTATTCTAAATGGTAAATGGTACATTTTTCGGGGGTACCCCAAAAAATAGATAGGAATCTGTTGTGTGCGAAAAAAATCACAAACACTTTTTAAAAAACACTATGACTGGAATTCCTCCTTTCATTTGCCATTTTTTACGTCTAGTTTATGATATGCATATCGTATCAAGTGTTTTATTTTTTTTTTTTGTTGCTTTTATTTATGTAAATTGTTTGTCTGCTAAAAAGCCTAACGTATGCTACTCTCTCTCTGGTTTGTTGTTTGAAAAAGTTCTTTACGAAATTGAAATGCCAACTGGAAACAAAACAATTTCATTAGGCAATGTAAAACATAAAGTTTGACAGATTTTATGCTGTCATCGTCCAATTGCCTGTGTTTGTCTCTAAATATATTGTTATTTGTATATGTATATGTGGAACAAGGGCAAAAGTCCTAAAGGGTACAATAAGGTGATATTGTTATTATAGTCAATAATTTTCAGTAAAATATCGACACATTTATAATGTATTATTGAAATGAATGTTTTTTTAAAATTCCCTGTTAAAATAATTATGTTGTTTCCTTTTTTATACTGGCAAGTTTTCTATTTTCATTGAATAGAAGAAAAAATAAACTTTTCCCTTCTTTTATTTGTATTGTATTATACCTAAATATATGTGTATATATGAATTGAGAAAAGTGAATAAAAACTGGTCAAACTTTTCATTTAAATTTTTTAATCTTATTATATACCTTCTTCTACAAAGAAATAGTTTTTCTTTGCAATTTTATTTAAGTTGGCAAGTTTTATTCAATAGCCTTTTTTTTACAGTATAATAAATAATCATATAGAATCATAGAGCAAGTCAATTTTTATGTTCTACAAGTTGCAAGTTTTTGCTCGTGTTTTTTTATATATTTTTTTTGGTTGAAAAAGCTCCCATATTTTAAATGTCAATCGAGAGAGGAAAACTTTAAACAACAAACAATACATTATATCATTCGGAAAATTGTACCTAAAAGAAGAGGACAGAAAAATGCATTCATTTGGCTACAATTATCATACGTGTCTATTTTATTCAATATAAAAATAATATTTGAACCAGTTTTCATTTCATTAGTTTTTATGGTTTATTTTTGTACTGAAGCGTAAGTGTATTAAATTCAATTGGTTATGTATCAATAAATCAGTTGGGTATAAATCCGTGATGGGTAGAAAAAGCTGCAGGAAAGAGCAGGTTTTCACAGACTAGCTATAGAGTCCCTTTTGCGCCCTACATATATAAGGTTAGATATGTATCCGAAACCAAAAGTGGTGGTGATTCTTACTTTGTAATTCAGATCACGTTCCTTTAATACCATCACACATCCATATCCTGCTACGCTTAACGGGGTAAAATTTGTTCGACTCTATTATTATTACCATACACTTTCATTTCATGCTCAAGAAATAATCAACATCGTTATAAATATAATTAAAATGGAAATATGGTTAATGGGACCAAAAATTCATTTAATATGCATTTAAATGCTCTAAAACGAGGACATTTACAAGAAAGTAAAGGTGTGTCTTAAGGAAATAGCGAAAAGTTTCTATGTAAAAATATATCAAATCAGCAATTTTTCTGCTGAAATGTGCGCCCCTTTTCTTCTGTTAAATATTGAAAATCTAATTCGATCGGATTTACATGTTATTGCATTGGCCATGAGAGAAGAGTAGAATCGAAATGGTTATGTGACCATTAGAGTGTTCCTCAGCTATCAGGTCATTCAATTCTCACTTTACAATTTGCAAAGGGCCATTACACACGAACTACATAGTTAGAACTTAATAAAATTCTAACAAAGTTTATTCTTTAGAGTCACTGGACTGTACAATTGCTGTCACCAACATACAAAAACTAACACCGACAAGAAACATTCAAAATCTAAAATACAAATCTAATCTAATCATCTAAAATTTTTACAGTGAATGCTTCCTAACATCTTGAGACGAAAAAGAAAACGAAATCAACAATATTCACACATTTAAAAAACGTTGAGACAACTGAATTTGGTGTTCATTTGGATTTATTAATGTTAATTTAGAAATTTTTGATCTGATAAAAAAACTAGGACTGTAATGAAGTTGATGGCGTTTGCGAGAAAACTTGACATGAGATATCTGACAATTTAAACTAATTGTAAGTAGAATAGACAAAACAAACAAGTTTTGTTTAGGTACACCTAGTAAAAATATTCGGACAGGTGTGTTAATGGAAAAGTTATAATATGTGTAGGAACTATTATAAACTTGGCCTAGATTGTTTGCATCGCAAATATATATGTTAATTTTAGATAATTTATATTTTTCTAAACAGAAGGAAATGTGTGTGTTCGACTTTATTTTCTTCTCGCGTACACATATAAATAAGTTCAATATATAAACGATTCTTTCTGGAAATACACAGTATATACATAGATATTTATACCTGTTTTGTTGCTCTTCTGTGTATAAGTTATAAATCTTCAAGTCAGGACATTCGGGTAACTAGTGGTGTCCTTGTATAGCTAAGATATATGTTTGTGAGATAGCAGGACATCTTGTATTGATTTAAGTTAAAAGCTTCGTTTTCTGCCTTTTACTCCTGAAGAGTGTTCTTTTCTCTTATACTTCCACTCAATGCAACACACAAATTAACAGAAAAATAGGAAAAGGTGGCCCCATCAGTGCCACACAATTCCATTGTGTTTGTCTTCTTTGTATTTTAATGGAATAAAAACATCACCTGCTTTTCTAGTGGAAACTCACATTTTTTATATAATTAATTAGGGGAAATCGATTCCTTTTGAAAATATTTTGAGAATAAAATTTATTATTTATATTAATTTTATAATATTTATTCTTTTAAACCTGTATATGCATTACATAATTTCATTTTCAAGGATAATCTCTTTCTGGCACATTTCCCCCTCGTTGTTTCTGCAGGAAATTAACACGGTAGTTATGCATTTTAAGGTGATGTTGAATTGAAATGAAAATTAGGAAGGGTGCAAGTTTGCTGTATAACATAACAGTAAAAGTATGAACTGAACAATATAAAAGGTAGTTAACTAAACACAGTTAATTGTCTCCCAAAAACGACAAACTTGCTTATTTTTTGTATTTTCCATCAATTTCCGGAATTTTTGCAAAAGCATAGACACATTTGGTTGTCCTTGTTTAATAAAAGGGTTAGACCGAAGGTACAGGAATGAAGTCGATGAAACTGACTTGCGGTCTGCCGTATCACGACGCGCGGCGTCCGAGAATAACCCGCTTTCCAGATAATGATTTCTACCCGTTCCAGACAATTAACGAGGGTTAAAAGGGATTCAATTGTACTGACTTAACAGGTGTGGGTGGACCATAGTTGAACGTGGAGAATTAAATTAAACATGTCGACAACGACGAACGAATGGAAACTTTCAACTAAATAATTGATGATTGGAGAGTAAATCTTAATAATGATGAAACAAAATTTAATTTCCAGCCTAGTCGAGTTGGAGTTGATGTAAGAATGTCGTTATTGATATTTCCAGTTTAATATAGATTTAATTAAATGGTACCTACTTATTTCAATTATTAAACGAAAGAGAAATTGATCACGATTATTTTTGAGAACATTTTATATTAATGACAAGTTTACTTTCAAACCGCTTCTTAATTTGTCCCCTGTGCTGTGGTTTCTCTTTCATTTTAGCCTATTCTTCCATTGTACTGCTTGAATTATGTCCATTCACTCTTCGTGGCATGTATATAGGGCCGCATTAGCATAAAACACTCTTTATAATAAATTGAACCGTTTAAATAAAATGCATAATTACTTTAACCTAGTTGTGGTGCATTGGAACGTGTAATAAAAATGGGGAGAAAAAAACTACCTGACTACCATTTGCATTTTTCTCGTTATTTTGCTCTCTTTCATTCTATATACATTCTTTCATTCATTTATCCTTTTGTAATTTGATCAGATGAAAGAAACACACTTTAAAAAATAAAATGTAATTAGAAAACTGATTACTTATTCTCCTTTTTGTTTTAGGTAAGATGCTAACTTTGATTCCTAATTTCCTAGTATTATCAATTTCCTCAAAAAAGGTAGGACAAAAAGTTTTATTAACAAATAAAAGTAATAACATAAAACTTCCAAAGTCAAACTTTTAATAAGAAACTATATTTGCTATATCCGTGACTCCATAAGTGTGTGTAAGTATATTTTAAATTAATTTTCGTAATTTTAATCAACAGTCGGAAATGATTTTCCCTTATATAGCCGCATACATACACACTGACAGCAAATAAATTCCAACAAAAGTAAATAAAGCGTCATAATAACAATTCATAAGTGAGTGTATATACAGGCATTGAAAGCTTGTTATATGGGTTGTACTATATAAATGTGTAATACCGGATGGATTTCAGCGGCTTGTGGAAAAGATAAACATTCTGCGGAAAATTGAAAGCATTCATAGAGGTGCACATTACAATTAAATGCGCGTAACATTTACGTACACGACGGCCTTGATTGATTCAATTTCATTTCGAAATTTGATGCGTAGATAGTTAGATCCACACTTATGACTACAAGAGAGTTTTGGTTAGCGAATGAGTAAGTAAACAATCCGGTGCCTATACTAGACGATTTTACAAGTGCTTGTACAAGTTTACTTTACCAAAATTTGTATAGGAAAAGAAACCTAACAACATGATTAGAAATCATAACAAGAAAAATGTCTTCAATTACAATTGCAAATTTAAGTGTTGGTATATAAAATGTAAATTAGATGAAATGAGAAGTAAAAAATAAAAGAGCTAAAGTGGTCGTTACTGCCGTTAGGGCCATAATTAGAAAAGAATAACATTTAAGTAACCCTTCTGTTTTGCAAAAGGGCGGTCGAGATTCATTTCTCTGGCAAGTGCATTACTTATGCTAAAGGCAATTAATTTGTCCAAAGATTAGCCATGCATCCTGGTACCTCGGCGGGCTCGACTTCTTTTAATTAAGTTTAATTAACGTTACCAAAGTCCGACATGGCGTGCTAAGATGAGTGGGGTGGAAAGCAGTGGCGTCTGCCGTCTAAAGTCATTTGCAAAAACAACAATGGCAATGGGAAAAAATCACTAATTTATTCCAAGCCGTGACCTAATTTTTAATCATCAAAAAATCGTACAAATTCAACGATGGAATATCTGAAAATACGTAAAATCATTTAGAAAATCTTATATTGCTTCGGGTGGTTTAGTGTACGCCACTGGTGAAAACTCTGATCTATGATGATCTTATTACATTTTGGGATGGGGAGGCGGTTAAAACTTGCTCTTCTCGCTTCCTCCCATTCAGGTCTCTATGCGGATGCGAATAAATGGAGGATATAAAATGTACATTTCGCGGCATGCTACCGGAGATCTAAAAAGTTAACTTTGTAGAAATTAAACTGTCATTCTTTCACTTGGAAATGGAGAGCTGCTGCTTCGTTTATGAGCAGTTTTTAATTAAAGCACCTATCAAGCCGGATTATGGGACCTCAATTACCCAACAGCAATGACTTATGGATGTGTAACTGCTGGAAACTCACTATACAACTACGACAATTTCAATTACGATTTTACTGAGTTTTAATTATTTTTAGATACCTTATATAGATATACAAGTGAATTCTGTATAATTTTTAATTAATTATCCAAAATTTCTTCTTTAATTGTCTCTACTACAGAACATCGATTTTTAGATTATATTTTTAAACCTTATTTAGGAATTTCCCATCAAGTGAAAAATAAATTAAATTGTTCCAGGTTTCTAGTGAAGGCGCTCCCCAATTTAATATGCACTATACGAAACAAAGTGGAGGTATTGATAGTCACAATCTGTGCTTGACCACTAATCATGCAAGTCGTGTAATTGTCGGAGCAAGTTATAGTCAGCCGGTAATTGGAAGAGAAAATTAGCAATTTCCCGTGGCACCGTCGGTGCACTAGCCAATCGCCTTGAAGCGAACATAGTCTCTCCCTTAGACGAGTACTATATTTACATAAATAATCAGAAAGCATGCAAATATCTGAGGTCGCAGCATTAATTACCTAACTATGTATATTATCTCGGTCCAAGTGCAGTTGGCGCCAAAACCACGCCTAAAATGGTTTATACACTGGAAAAATTTTAAAAGACCGGTATATTTAATTAAATAACAAAAAAATAATTCAAGACAATAATTTCCTGTCTTCTTTTCTATATCCTATATATTAAGAATTATTTTTATTACTTGTATAGGGTTAATTTAATTTCGTAAAAAGATTGAATAACCGATATGTCTTTTTTATTGGGTAATTTATCAATTTTGGCAATTAAAAAAGACAAATTATCCAATAGGCCAATTCTATTGTTTTGTTTATGATAAGTATTAAGCATTTTGGCAGAACCGTATCTGGAAAATAGAACATTAGACATCAATATCTTCTTGTTTTTTTTATATAAAATACATAGTACATGTGATATAGGGTGAGTGAGAATAAAAGCATTCAAATATGTCACTGAATCTGATTAGATATAAAAAAAACCAAAGACATACACACAGGCACACATAAAACGGTAGCCAAGATTTGCTGAATTCAAAAAACAATCAACTGTTTCGAATTTTATAGTCTTTGACCGCCTTTCTTCATTGCACCTCGCTGCCCCCATCCCGTATTATAGGTTTTGGCCTAAGCAAACCCATAAAAACTCGAAACTCTCATCCTTTATAGTCTATTTGCATACCGTTTTGCGGCCAGCAATGTCTCTGCAGGAAAACACGAAAAAGGTGTTACTCGGAGATGGCATGCGGTTCTCGTATAGAATCTGCACTAAAATTAATAGCTGACTCAATTTAATAATACAATTTTTAAGGAAATTGATAAAATCTACTTTAAAAAGAATCATCTTCTTGTGGTGGTTGTTGACAAAGTTTCCCTTTCTATTCCATACTGATTAACCGCACTATTAAATAGGAAATACCGAGGGTTACTCCACTTTCACTTAATTCTAGAAGTGTTTGTAAATTTTAAACTCCATATTCAGTTTCTGTTGTCAATATTATCATTAGTTGAGTGCTAATTCCACTCCCAATTATTGAATATATTATACGGTACAGTTTTAGTGAGTTCAACAATTCAGGGTTGTACGGTAAAATGTAACTTTGTTACTCATTTTCCTTAGATTGCAAGTTAAGTGCCGGTCCTATAGGAAGGTCCAATTTAAAGATAATATTTGTCGTATTACACACAAATTTGATTTGTCGAATTGATAAAAGAAGTCTACTTATATCAGTATTCCAACATCAGTTGGTGACTGACTCATACACCGACTTTGTACACTTAGATATGGTGATAAGAGTGGCTGAGATCTAACAGTGTGTCTCAGGGGGGCCCAACTTATCGGACACAAATAAAACAAACAACCGGTTGGCCATTTAAAATGTATGCGTCTTAAGTGTTTCTTTCTATACGGATGACACATGTTCGTGTATACGTACGTATATATTGTTGGTATGGAAGAATAAATTGAAGGCGAGTTTATAGTAGAAGGAAAACTATAACAAGTACGATAACCGTAACCACTATTAGATCCCTAAGGGGCGACTAGATCGACCTGGAGCTAAGCGAAAGCACACAAGATAACTAAGGTGCTTGCTGGGTTGGATATATTTGAGAATTGTTAGAAATAACAGTTAGGTTATAAAACTAGAGCCTGAGAGAAGACATCTTCGAGAAGATACCATCGTCCATTGTCTAGAAGGGAAAACAAGTCGATTCGGTCGCTCGACAATCACCTTCCAAGGTCCCCTTGGGTCTGTGATGGACTTCCGCCGGATACTTGGCAAGTCGCTCTCATCTGTCCTTTCCTTACTGTCTAAGAACTGATCTTATCACTTTTTGGTCTAGCATTAGATGGTGGAAAATGGGTGACGCTTTGCTGCCTATGCATGCAATTCTACAACTTGTAATCTAAGTAGCCCTCAATATTTAACACCAAGAGGTTGACTCAATTCTCCATTAATGACTCCAAGTTCACATATTAGAATAAACAGCTGAACTATCTTGAAATGTTAGTTTGGCCTTTTTCTTTGTCCTCTCCAAAGACATTTTAGTATACATTTGGAACTTACTTTGGAATGAGTAAAGCTTTTCTGAATTTTCATTTTGGTGTGCGTGAAAAATTACACCAAAGTAAGTTTATTATTGTACCAGTTTCTTATAGGAAATGACTGATAACGTTATGTACTCTAGGGGAAACCGGTAAGGTCCACAAATGTCAAAATCCGGATAAAAAGCTCCCCAAGGAAAATTGTGAAAAATGTGTTCTAAACGAAAAATATTATTTATAGTTAGGTAGGACAGTTTGTGCGTATCAGTCCGAAAAAATAACAACTTAAACGAAACTGTAACACCAAGAGAATATAAAAATCTAGTCAAAAATTTGGAATTTGTTAATTTCATAGTCCCTGTCCATTATCAATTCAGTCTAGTACACGTAATACATCATGACTTTATATTTTATAGTCTATTTAAATACCATTGTTGCACCGAGCAAAACAATAAGAACGTGCATTCAAAATGCAGTAGATTTTCATTAAGTTGCATACACAAGGTGATGGAGCACAGAATGGAAAATGGTCAGACAAGTCGGTATTACAAGTGCACTCGGTTAGGACATTTGCTAACTTAATTTAGTGAGATGTGCATACCTTGCCCAATGTCCACACACTCAAAATATTACACACCATTCTAAATAGAATTCCTTTGCCGCTACAACAGACAAAAACGTACATTTCACCGTCAAGTTATAAATTGCATTACAAGAATTACTATTCATCTGTTACCTTCTTGACGACAACTATATGAAGCTTTGTCTCTTTTTAACTTTTTTCTTTATTATTCAACAGTGAAATTCTTTTTTGACAAGTCCAGAAATGAATTTCTGTGCATATTCCATCTTTAATCCTATTAAAAGTTTTATGACCCCTTCGAGAGTATTCTTGTATTAAAATACCTGTAAGTGTACTGGTCTGATAAAATTGTATTTTATATAAAAATTGTACACACCATATCAACTGGCCACATGATTTACTGGCCTTAGTGGACCAGAGGACCGGCACAGATAAGGACTTTAGGGATCATACTCTAGAGTGGTGACCTCCAGAACTGTGTAGAGGTGAAAAAATAATAGCTACATTTTTTTTTAGAATATAGGAGGGTAGATAAAAATCCCTCGTAAACATCGCCTTCTAACATTTATCTTTTAAATAAATTTTATTTATTTTTTTATACGAGAAATATAGGAAGATAAAATTATAGATAACCATATAGAGTTTTTCCTATTTTTCATAATTACCTATACTTGCATGAAAATAAGGAAAGTGGTGGCAAGAAAAACCTCTCGAAATGCACAATTTTCTAATAAATGAAAATCAGGGCCTCAGGTTATTCTAATAACCCATAACCGTACTAATTTATGGAATTTCAATGGTTGCTGATTCAGTGACTAAAGTTACCCACACAGTTTGACCAATATCTTTGGATATATATATATATATGAAATAAAATAAAAGGTCTCCAGGGTTGGTCATCGAAAAGCTTAGAACACACGTACCCGCCAGCAGTCGCCAAAGTGTCGCGTTAGAATCTAATACCAAGTCACGGCATTGTGGACTCATTAAACCAATAAAACCATTCCACATTCACCTCATCCGAACCATTTTGACGTTATATTACATGCTAAAGAAGATGGGGAATTGTTGAACCTACACTGTAAGACTGTTCTTCAGATATCATTTAAATAGAATCAAATATTAACTCTCGAGAATTTAAAATTCAGAATACTTTCTTTTTTTCATAATCAAAATGATAAAACTTTAAATTGGTCTTTCTTTATTTTGTTTTTGTATCTTAGCTTTTTTTTCAATCAAATTTTAAAGCACTTCAAAAATGTTTTCCAGTGTAGTATTATGACAGTCTCACTTCTTGCTAGTTTCATCGCCGCTGCAAAAAACATCCTCCTCCTTCACACAATAGGTATTTTTATAGGTAAGAATGGCCTATAATATAAAACCCACCCAACACCCTTTCTTTCAGTCTCTCTGCCGTGCTGTAAACTGATGATTTATTGACACTTCAGACTCATTCAATATTATTTATTATTACTATTATTATGAAGCGTCGTGGAACAGTTGATATGGCAAATATCATAATAAAAATTTATAGTTTCTTCTCTCTACCGTTTGTTTTTCATCATCACAATCACCGCGTTTATTTTGTCTAGTGATAGACGAAAAAATCGTTGGATTTATTATTTCTTTTCACTATTTGGCGACTACCTAATTTACCGTTTCAGATTTTATTTAGGGAATCGATTCATTCAATATTTAGTTTTTACTTCAAAATAATACATTCATTGAATCAATCCTATAGATATGAATATGTAACGTTAGAATATTATGCGCTGAACCGATTTTTAATTTTCATTTTAATCATCTCTGCAACATGTCTGATGGTTCCTATTACCATATCAGGTTCTATTCAAACAAAATTCCTATATGAAAGGTAAAATACACATATTAATGCATGTATAATAGCTGCGAGTCGAATAGAAACGATAATTACGTGTAATATAGTCATACAGGGTGGAACTGGTGTTATAATCCTTTTTAATTAGAATATCTGAATTTGTTAATTTTCAGTTAACGTAATACTTTCAGATATTTATGTAAAATGTCTAAATGCATAAAAAATATTTGTTTTAAAATGAAATTCATTGTATGGAAGAAAAAAAATAATACGATCCTGTGCAGATAGAAAGAGATAAAGCGTAGATAAAATGAAATAGTAAAATGGACACATCAATCGAAACCACCTCAAATCCCACACCCTATATAATTGCAGTTAGGGATGTAATCGGGCCGCCAGCATACAGACCTCCCCAGGTGATCCACGCCGCCAAAGTTTAATTTACCTGGTTAATGAGCTGAATGTAGATTTGCCGCCACCAACACACTGTCATTGTTCATCCACGACGACAAAACGACAACTAACATTCTACTATTATACAATCCACAGGGAATGGCCTATTAATTTAATCGCATCAGCCATTCTTTCATTTAATTTAAATGACAAAGTAACATTTGTAAATTTCACGTCCATTCCCACACCAATTTACAGGACAAATGTTTTACTTTTTCTTATTTTATTATACGCTTAATTTTAAATAAATACAATTTTATTTTTTTTGAAAAGAAATTTCTTGATGTATCAATTTGTTGACCAAATAAAAATTTACGTAATTTACGTTTTTTTAAATGTGTTTTGAATTTTTTAATCAACAGTTCAATATAACACGTGAAACTTTTGAAGCAAAATGTTTTTTTAATTCTATGTTGCATTCTATTTTGTTTTGCTCAAATCGCATCTGCATTTAGAAAAGTGTGAAAAAATTAACTGTAAAACTTCTTTTTGCTCAAGGATGTTCGTTTTCGTATACTTTTTTGACACATATAGGTACTACAAATGCTAAATTTCGTGTTCGCTAAAACGGATTCTCTCCTCAATTGTGCCACGAAATTGTATCTTAATTCTCTGAAAACAAAAGTAGGTATACACATCCACCCTTTGTGCACAACATTCTCAACTTGTGAGACACAAATTGCGGAAAGGTGTTTTGCGTTTTGTGTGTGTCATCTTTTCGTGTTGACATGATGACATTATATTCGCGATTCATCTTCTTATCCTCCCTTCTTCTCTTAACCCAACTGTATAAACTTTACACTTATGTATATATGTTGTCTAACTAGTTCCATTCTTGCTATTCTAACCAATTGTGTATCTTAAATTAAGTTTAAAATAATTCTAGGAACGCATTATAGGGGTGCTCCAAGTGATTTATGCCATAATATTTCGATTTTTCAATCATAGTCCCACAACTTAACACCATTCCTTCTCTGTACATAATTTTATTCTGGAAAACAAACTAATGAAACACTTTATTAAAACTGTATTTAAAATTGTTCTCCTTGTATTTGATAAATCACCGGAAAAATAAACTTTGCTATTTTAATATATTTACACGCTGAATATAAAATGTCAATAAAATCCGATACTTTCACGCAAAAAAATTGTTTTTTATGTGTGACTTACTTTTCAACTCAATCAGAAGTTTTATTGTTGTGTTTATATAGACTTTAATTATTTATAAATTTTATGGGTATTAGTATTACTATTTGTCAAAGAAAACGAAGACCGGTCGTTCATCGTAAATAACAATTGTGTGTATTTGAATATGCGATTTTTTTTGAAAACCGTTCTCTATTACGACTTTGTAATCAATTTGACTAGGAAATATATGAAGGTTGTTAAATAACTAAAACCACACCAACTAATAAATGTTTACAAAATAATCTAATATAATAACACACCAACAACATAAACGTTATATACGAATCGTAATTGGATTTATGTATTTTCTGGTGGTCGAAAATAAAGCAATCACTTTCCAGTTATTGAATTACATACAAATGTATGAGGCGTGTGTTTTACATAAGTACAGAACCGGCTTGAATTATTTTTAAACAAAGGTACAAAACTTGTATTAGAGAATGTTGCTGTTAATTATGGAAATCAGGTAGAAAATTTTGCCGCCCAAAATATTCCTAAACACAATCGTTTCAGGCAAATATCAGACAGTTTCCAGTCTTGACTTTTATTTGCTACGATCCTGCATATGTCTATATTATAAATGCAGTGTGTTTTTGCATTTATTGTAGATATGCATTCCATCAGTTTATTGTCTAAAACAAAGTGGCTGTAAAACACACTCTCCGACGAACATTAACGAATTTGTAGGAAATGTATATTTAAAACCAAACTATATAAAACTGCCTAACTTATGACTTGAAGTTTTTTTTAGTTCATTTTACTAAAGAGTAGAAATCAAAGTAAATATGCTTTTGTCGAGATATTATTAGGTGTTAAATTGTTTTTGAAAAAGGAAAAAATGAATACATGAAAACGTTCCGACTTTTCTCCACACAGAATGGAAAAATTGTATGTTCTTCCCAATGGGCTGAATGTTTGTGGCCAATAAAAATGTGTTTTATTTTAATCCGAGCTAATGAAATGATGATGGGGTTATGAGGGAGATTAAGAATACAATTAGTAACGCACAAATGACTAATTCCAGAGACAATACTCGTAGCAGTTATAATTATGCACACTTTTAATGGGACCGCGCGTTGTAAGAGCAATGTTCATTTGAATAAAGATGGTGCAATAATCTCAATTAAAAATGCCGCGTCGAAACAATGGCAGTCTCTGGCGCCGCCACCGCCCCACACACAGTGCTACACTCCTAGACTTCAGCCTGCCAACTAAAATTGATAATTAATGTTGTGTTTATAATAGCTGAATTGTGGAATTAAAAATGTACCTACTAAGACCGAGGCGTTAATAGCAAAGAAAAGAATATCGCCAGGAGGTGGCTGGCGACTACAGAGGGGACGGCGATTAACAGAGACGGCTTCTTCTATTTAACAAGATTTTCTATACAAAACCGAACTGTATCGAATAGAAATTTAATTTCAGAGTTCAAAAAAATCAAAATTCACACGGGAATGTGAATAGGTAGCAACATTTTTGGCGCCAAAAATTTTTTATGTAAATGTCAGTAATTTGGATACGTTCAATTGACTTTGCATTTTTGAAATAATTTCGGCAATTTGAAGCCGCCCCTGTTCACATATAACACAACAAAAGTGAACAATTTGTCTTCTTTGTAAGAAGCGGCACCCGGACTAATTTTAGGCAAAGAGTTTTATAGTTTCGCATCCTTTATATAGCTTTTTTACAAATGTCTGAATTGTCTCACTTTGAGTTTTTCGTTGTTGTTTGCTCTCTACTGTTTCTCCTTTTCTTATTCTTTATGAGATGTAACGAAAGAAAAGAAAAGGGGGGCTCCTGCAGATGCTTCTTCTATACAACAAACGACGTTGTATATTTGGGGAAAAAAGAAAAACATCTCCCCATGGATGACGTGCTTTATACTTCAAATTATAATATTCTACTTACTGACTGAAAATCGACGCTCTTTTCTGTGAGATTCTATTGTTTTATATTATATATAAAAGACTTATGAGATATGGAAAAAGATTTCCTTATGGCACACAAAAATCAACAAAACCGCGCGTCTCTCCCTTTAAATACAGCTGGATTTTCAATTTGTTCATCAAACTAAATTTCAAGTACTGTCACTGAATGTTATATTAAAATACATCCAAGCAGCATTATTGTAAATTTCCTTCTACAGAGTTTTAAAAATTGCCAAATTGGATGTATGAAGAGATTGTTTTCTATTTTTTTGTTCATAAAAAATAAATACACAATAATACAGTATGAAAATGTGAAAAAACATCTAAATGATAAACGATCAAAATACATTTTCTAATGGTTTTGGCAAGAATAATCCTATTGATGACCCAAATTTTATTAAGAACAAACATTTTTACCAGCTCTATTGAATTCATTCACTTACAATACACAACACGGTTATATTGAAATCCTGCAGACGAGCATTTTTTAATTATCTGTTGTGCAGTTTTTTATTCGATTTTACAAGAAATACAACTTCACTCGCAACTCGCAACATTGTTATTGCGAATAAGTTTATTACAATGACTTCGTGCTTCTATTTACGACTTTATTTCTCTTCATTCAAAAATTAATGTCCCATAATATTTGTAACCAGCTTTCGACCTTTTGTATACAATTTTCAGTTTTATTTATCACATTATTAAAGTACAGCAAATTTTTTTCATTACCTCATCAAATAGAAAAATCGTCTTTACTCTAAAACTCAAAATAAAAATGTAATGAATTAAAAACAATTAAAAAACTTACGGAAATAAAAGTCATTTATAAATGCAATAATCCTATTAACGATATAATTCATGTCTGTTAGTTGTGAAGTGAACTAACACAAAACTCAGTTCTCTTGACGATTTTGCCCAGTTTGGAAAGAATTGCAACAGGTTTCAATAGTTCGATCGCGATTAAAGAGAGCTTTTGAAAAATGTTGGAAGCCCTGTGGTGTGTAACAGATTGCAGCGGACGCCGTTCGACGCTTATAAAGCTTATATTCTCATGTTTGCTTTTTAACTCCATTCAATTTGCTATTGTAAAATTAAATAATAAATGACAGAATCGGCTTTCCGACAAATGTACATTTTATGTACTCCATCAGATTTCGATATAATTGGGGGACCATAAATTTTACAGAATAAATTGCCCCTTGAGTTTATTAATTATGTTCAAGTATTTCATCTTTATTATCTGAAAATCTTCCCCAGGTAATAGAGAGGCAGTATAAAAGAATGCTATTTTCTAATTGTACGTGAGGAATATGCGGGTTTAGACGGTTATTAGCGACATATGAGAATCGTATAGCACATAGGGGTTGCATCTATTAAAATAAAAATCACCCCTCGCCCATGATTGAAATGACCTTCAGTTGATAGGGAAAATTGAACAAGAATTCTTCTCATTTTCCTCTGAAATACGTTCTACTTCTCTTTTTGATTAAAGAACAACTATTAAGAAAATAGCCCAAAATATGAATTATATTGTCTATAAATAGGTAAAATTTTTCAATTATTAGGTAGACTAAAATCGTAATCTCAAATTGAGTTTAAACATGATATTGGAATAAACTTTGTTAAAACGAAATCAGGTATAAATAAAGAAACAGCATCGGAAAGAGGAAAAAAGTGTGGACCGTGTGGGCGACAGATGGTGTGAATAGAAAACGAACACAATAATCGAAACACCTCTGGGACGTGACAAAATTAAGGGCCACAGGTCCGAGTAACGACCTGATGGGGTGCATATAAAGGTACAGAGGGTAGACAAATGCCCCACAAATCAGATCCGGCTTCAAATTCTATTCATTTAATACTCAGTCACATGATATATGGATTTTTTGGTTTTAATTGTTTTTTCTTGTTTTTTTTTCTGTCGGCGTTACATTTTTTTTTCAAAAATATTTAGTGCTACTATAGAACACTTCTCGATACGATCCTGTGTACTTTCTACATAAAGAACTACACTTTTGGTACTCTTGTTTGTTTCCATTGTATTTTCAACATTTGGTGAACATGTTTAGTTAATTTTCTTATTTTCTAGAGATAATAAATAATGTCTCTTTACCTTAAATTTATCTACAATATGTTTATTTGTTCAGGTTAAAATTTATTTAAATATTTTTCGATTCTATTGGTATCATTTAGTAATTAGATTTTATTATGTACAAATACCGGGACAGTATTTATTTTATGTATATTTTTGTTTAAGAACGATGGTTTAATCACAAATGCATATAATTAGTGTGTTATCAAATAGGGAATTGGTTTTAAAGGTCGATTTGAAATTAAAATGTAAACATTACATAGGTATTCAAATTTGGAAATTTCACTTATCACTTAGTTCTTGAATATTAAAATATTTAACTAATCTTGTCGATTTTAAGGATGTTTGCATATGGACACAGACAGCTAAACATTATTGACGTTTTCACCGTTAATTTCGAATTTGTTCAGATATCACATAATAAATTAACATTTTATTTTATCTTAAATTCATAATTTCCATTAATTTAATATCTTTATGAAGGATTTTAACTTTTTATAAATTCGTAAACGTGACTGTGACTGCGGATCTGAAATACTCATCGAATCCTTCCGAATAAGACACTTCGCTTAGAAGGCGCCGTTTTAAAAAATACTCTACCAAAAATTACCACACAAATCCTACATGTTCTTAATACCTACATGTAAAAATTTTTGTCAGGTGGAAATTTTGTTATAATCTTTCATAATTATTGTAAAAAAAATTAAAAACCACGCATTTTTTAACGATCCAATTTTCAAAGCAAGATTTCTCAAAAACTGCAGATATCGAAAAAGTTTTGTACACTCATAAGAAAGGAATAGAATAAGACCTGTGATTGCATCCAAATTGATGTAATTTTTTTCCATAACGGTACTTTTAGGACGGAGCTGTTAATTTCAGGAAAAAATCAAAAATTCTCAATGGAGCCAAAGAAAATAGTTTTTTGCGTCAAACGCCGACCTTAAAAATCCTTTTTTTAACAATTATAAAAGTTATTTTGTTTTCCCTTCGAAACTATTGGAAACGGGTAACACAGTTTTTGGTAGCTTTTGGTCAGAACTAAAATGTTTCTGTATCTGTCACCCCCTTGATGGTCAAACTAAAATACCTACTACCTCTTAAAAAAATATCTCTACTTAAAACTAGGTAGAGGTACAGGGTAATCTCTGGGATCCGCGAGCGACGAATAGCCGAAACGCTGCATTCAGCGCCGTATCCTTCGAGACGCATCTCTCCTTACCTTTTGCGTGATTCAAATCACAATCGCACGCGTCAATTTGATATCGGCACATCGAGATTTGGGGGCGGTGATGCTGGAACGACGACAGCGTCGGGTAGCATCCGTACGGTAAGCGGTGCGCGCGCGCCTCTCTTCCATATCCCATCTCGCTTTAACGCCGTCATCGCCTACTAGTACGAAAAGCGTCCAAGTGGTGGGAGATGAGTTTAAGAGAGGACCGTCGTCGTTTTGATTAGGGAGGAGGGATGCCAGATCACAGTTGGCGTCGGTACGCGTGTGTCTTCCTCACTTAGTTGGCGATGGTGGCGCGTAGTGAGAGCATGTTCGGATGTTACGATAGTTACTCCTACCGTTTGTGGAGTTTGGCAAATGTTTGGAACACCTGTCAACGTGAGTACGAAAAGCGACACTTTTTTTACTATTTTAGTTTTTATTTTCAACTACTATGCCACCACTTGTCGGCATAGGATATAAATTCAAAATTTATTAATTTCTTCATGTTTGCACCTGGTGGTGATCCTAAGGTGGTTAAGAAAATTTCAATGTTTTCGCCATGAAACTAAATAGAGCGCTCTTATTGGCCACTAGCAAGCAAGTTTCAATTTACCTGTACTTATTAAAAACTTACCTATGAGAGTTCCAGGATTGGACAGGTGTGTAGAAGGCGGTTACTACCTTCTTGATTGGACAGGTGTTTTACCCCCACTTAAATCCACCAAGGCAGTTTTTCACTCTTTATGTAGATACGCTATATTTATTTTTTTTATAAAAGTTTTTTCAACAATTTACTCTTCACTTTTCTTCACCAACATCCAAATTTTAATCAGTTTTTTCTCTTCGCGTGTTTGTTTGCATCGAAAATCTGAGTTGTTTATTTTCTCTATAAACAGATTTTTTAAATTTTCTCAAAAAAAAAAACGTGTTTTCTTGTTATACTTGTAGTTTTACTAAGAATTTTCATATTTACGTGGTGATTGACGCCTGCAGGATATGCAACCTAAGCCTGATATCTCCCATAACATATAAGGGGGGAATCACTGAACAAGAAAGGGTGACTAGTTCAATTAAATACTGAAGGGGTGCAATTTTACTGGTAAACAAAAAGAAGGATGTTCTTTAAGCAGAAATACTAAAAATAGGTGCTGTTATTAACAGGCTAATTTTAATTAATATGTTTACTAGTCTTGTTGATATTTTGATTTTTTGCAAATGAAGAAAATTCATTATTTTATATCACTACTAATTGATACATGAAGGTAATAGCGATTTTGTTAAGGCATTAGTCATCAGTAAGATTAAATCCACTTGTTTAACAAATGATTAGTGAAATAAAGATGCATGTGTCACAACAGAAATTTTTGTTGTTAAGAAGCGTGTTGTCCTGGCAAAAGCAGGTAAATTTGAGGGAATCAACCTATGAAACTGTTTAAAAGATCATTTAGTCGCCCTCCCTTCTTAAAAGAATCTTTTACCTCTCATGGGCATTGGCATTTATTTGTAATGGGGAAAACGCAGACATGATTTTACAAGTTCAGAGAAATCGTCCCAAATAAAATCGATGACAACTTGTTTATGATGAATAATAAGAAATTTACCTTTGTTATTCATATTCAGTTTAATATTTCAATCGAATTTCTTTGTTTCGTGTATACAACATAAGTATTAAAGTAATTATTGTCAATTTTTATTATCTTATCGGAGGGAAGTGAAAATGAGTCAGAAGAGAACATTGACAACAGTTTATTTATACATATAAATTGTATTATTTTCACGTGAATATTAAATACAATGTGTAAACGTATATTTTTCAACACAGTTTTTTTTTCGGCATAAATAACAAAAATGTGGTAAAAACCTCCTATTTGGAAAAATTGTCATTGCGGCGTCAAAGGAAGTGATCATAAAATATCTCGTTAACATTGTTAAAAAAACTACACGGTTTTAATAACTGTTTGAATTATTATATTTTTGTCATGTAGAAAATACGCTCTTTAAACACAACCTTTGACAAATTTATGGTCTGTGTTTAATTGATTTTTTTGTTATTTATTTCCATTTTAAATTAAGGTGTAACATACTCGTATTCTCTCTCTCTGTGTGATTTGTATGTTTGTCTGCAATTCGTGTTTATTTAGCAGTATAATTTAATAATACATTTGCAAATTGGTTAATCGAAATTGTTATTATTAACAATAGATATGTGTAAAAGTTGCTCATTTTTCTGGTATTCGTAAGGTGTAACAGATGGTTTGAGGCGCTGTTTGAGCCAAGCTGAAATAGAGGCAAAACAAGATTTTTTTCTATTCACATTTTTGGGTTCATTAACAAAGAACGTTATCGTCAAACGATTTCGAGATATTCAAAATATCTCATGAAGTTACAAGAAAATTGCATTTTTTTAAAAACAGATTTATACAGACAAGAAATGCTTATTAAATTGATGTTTTAAGACTGAAACGTGGTCCTGTCCTAAAAAAATTTCGAGATAGTACTAATAAAAGATTCCAAACTATTAAGGACGAGAAAACAACAAACATAAATAAATTATGTTTAACAAAATTTTTCGAAAAAAATTGATATCGAATTTCTAATTCACTCTAACCCTTAGAATCTGCCATCTAGAATTTCGCTCAATCGAACCAGTGAAACCAATGAAAATTATTAAGAAATTATTGAACATTCCAAACTATCAATTTTCTAATTTGTATAAATTTTCTTTCCTTTCAGTTCCTCCAATAAACAACAGTGTTCTCAAAGAAAGTGACGAATTAAATACAACAAGTGACTATTTCATCAAATGTCCACAATGTCAGAAAGGCTGTCAAACATTTCAATCGTTGAAAGAGCACATGGAAACGAATCACCAAGATTTGACCGTTTCGGAGAACGGTCCTCTATCAATTCCTAGTGCCGTTTCACCCACACCGACCTCAGTTGGGGGACCATTTGGATGTACCCAATGTACCACATCATTTCCCACTAAAGATCAATTGGAGAAACACGAATTATTGCATTCACCAAATGCACAAGTGGTAAGTTCATATTTAAAAAAACATATTTTAACAAGTATTTAATTGAATCGTTTGTGTGTGTATTTCGCTAACATTTTTCACCATTTCATTAATAAAATATGTGTTTCCATCATTAATATTAATTAAAGGAGGCCAATACGGTTTTTAACACCCAGCTGACCAAAAGCAATTGCTCATCACTTTACCGATAGTTACGTAAACATAGTAATTGACTTACGCCCTTATAACCTTTTTCATTAATACGAGTCAAACAACAGTTTATTAATTTCAACAACAGCACAGAGTGAGTCTTCTTTACTTATTTATTATATGTATATGCGACCCATAATCACAATTGAAACTACCAATGACATTTGACTCTAATAATAAAAACCTATAAAACTAGTGGGAATAAAAAAATTATTTAATTATTTTTTGTGCTTGATGTCAGACGAAAAATTTATACCTATTAACCATCGAGAAGTAGTTAATTAATTTAAATACATACAAATTTGTTTCAACATATTTAAAGTGGACGATTTTTAAGAACAAATCTCGGAAAATTAAGACTGCTTAGAAAGTCTCAAAAATCACTAAATTTTGTCTTTGTTTCTAGAAAAATGCCAATATTACTGTCCAAGTTACTGTTAACCAAAAAGTAAGTTAACTTTAAATTATAAAAATTTTCGCGGCATCAAATCTGCGCTACTTCGAAAATTTCAAGACATCAATACGATTTTGCATATGCGAACTTTCTTAAAGTCTTATTTACATTACCACCAGCATGACTTCATTGTTGATAATTATATAGTCATAATTTTAATAACAACTTCTCACAGAAACGTACATAATATACCTATTTGTTGTTGTTTACACATATATAGTATATAATATTTGAAACGAATCATTCGTCGTAAAGTTAAGTTCTATTTTTGTTACATTACAAGAAAATTTAATGGATTATAGTCGGTTGGATGGTCGAAAGATATCTGACACGTTGACAGCAACACACACACATTTAAAGTATATAACAGATAGTTGAAGATGAAAAGGAAGAAAAAACTCCTCGTCGTCGCTTAAAACAACATGTGTGTAAAATATTGAGCGTGTGAAAGAGTTGACTTACCGGGTACATAATGGCTTTTTGCGTTTTAATATCTAATCAGGTTTTTTTAATTTGTTTGGTATGGAATAGATGAATTTAGCAAATTGTGAGTTACAATAAGTAGCAGAGATGAAACACGCACTTATTTATTAGTCATACAAATTAGAAACGTTTTTTCTTATAAAGCACTTTTTTTAAATTAGTCCTGACAGTTGTTTATATTATGGTGTAATTAATAGTTTCGAGTGTGTTTTAATTTATGGTCACAACCACATGTTAATTAATTTACAGTTCTGGAACACATACAAATATATTCCAAATAGGTAGCGCCTTGAGCAAACATTATTTTTTAAAAATACTTGAAGAATAATACCATTTGTAGACCAAAATACAGAATTCACTTTGTTATAAAGATTAGTTTTGGTGTTAAAATGTTGTTTTTTTGTTTCAGTCGTGTAAAATTTGCAACAAGACATTTGCGAATGTTTATCGTCTACAAAGGCATATGATAAGTCACGATGAGAGTGCCGTACTAAGAAAATTCAAGTGCACCGAATGTGACAAAGCCTTCAAATTCAAGCATCATTTAAAAGTAAATCGAATCAATGCTCTAATCAGAAATGTATCTAAAGCAATTTGTTGTTCTAGGAACACATTCGAATCCACAGTGGTGAAAAACCGTTCGAATGTGGCAACTGTGGCAAACGCTTCTCGCATTCCGGCTCATATTCTAGTCATATGACATCGAAAAAGTGTTTAGTAATGAATCTGAAATTAGGCCGTACAAGAACACCAAACAATTCCATATTAGATAAACAAAACCAACAGTCACATTCAATACGTAGTAATATAAAGCAACGTGCCAATATTAGTCCAATTAATAATAATTTAACAACAAGTCCAAATCATAATTCTTATTTGCCAATATTGCCGAAATATTCGGAAGCTGCTGCGGCGCTATTACAACCATTCTATTTGGCACCACCTAGCTTACTAAATGTCCATCCATATTCGTTAAGTCATTTATTGGATCAATTACAACAAAGCACTGGCCCAATCAGGCCAATTATGGATCCAACGCAATTGAAAGAGGAACCAATCAAATTGGAACCAAAATCGAATTCGAGTAGTTGTGATAATTTAGTAATGGACGAACAAGAGGAGAAGGAAATCAAAGTGGAACCACAAACAAATAACGGTGACTTGGAGGCGGTTAAACGTATTTTGGAAACGGTTAATGCAACAGTCACAAAGGAATTGCTGCAAGCGAATGTACAAAAATTAAGTGAAACTAGTAGCGATAGTCATAGTGTGGCTTCAATTCATTCGATCAAAGAAGAATTCGTTCCAAATGAGCGTATAGAAGAAGAGGAGGAGAAAAGTGAAGGTTTAGCAGCGAAATTGGAGGATGCATTACCGAAAGTGGAAGAAGATATGCGAAATGATGACGAAGTGGATTGTGAATCGGATACAACAACTGATCACATTTCGGAAGATGGCAGGAAAGTGCGTGTACGCTCATTGATTTCCGATGAACAACTAAAGATTTTGAAGGATAATTACAAATTGAATCCGCGACCAAAACGTGAAGAATTAGAAAAGATTGCATCGATGATTGGATTCTCCGTTCGGGTGGTACAAGTGTGGTTCCAAAATACCAGAGCAAGAGATCGACGAGAAGGACGATTAATTCAAGTACCTTTCAATCCGCCAAGTCAAACTTACCCTGCAAATACATTTAATAAACTACCGCATTTCTCACCAAATCAAGACTTCTCCGAACAACCATTGGATCTGTCTACAAAGAAAGTGTCCAATTCGAATGAATCTTCACCATCGAGCACACCGAACATTGATCACATTTCCGATCCGGCTGAGGTTGTGAATTTAAGCCAGAAATCTTCCACAAGTCCCACACCTTACATGCCCTACCAAAATCTGTACCAAAATTCCAACTCTTCCGATGCACTGCGCCAATCACCATCACCATTGGAGTTGAATTCCAGCCGTTTAGCACAGATACTTGCACAGCCAGCACATAAATTGTCATTGCCTGGTATGGGGCTGGTACCCATGCAATTTGGAGCGGCCGATTTAAGTTTTTCCCAATTAATTACGAATCTAAGTCCGAATTCGGCGAAACGTGCATGGAATGATTCTAGTCGAGATGTGAATAGTGAAAGTAGCTCATTGTTAGAAGATAATAAACGGATGAAAGTGTCTCAGTATGTTTTGAAGACCCTCAATAGTCCTGTTATGTGTGTACAGGAAACGGAAGCTGAAGGACAATTTTGCTGTGATCAATGTGATAAAGCGTTTTCAAAGCAAAGTTCATTAGCTAGGCACAAGTACGAGCATTCAGGTCAGTAGAGATATTTGTATTGGTGCATCCAAAAAAATCGAAAAAAATATTTAAGAGCGTAGCTAAAATATTTTTTCTGATTTTTTTATTGCATTAATGAGAGAGATTAGTGTACCTAAAGATTTTTTTTATTTTCAGGACAAAGACCGCACAAGTGTGACGAGTGTCCAAAGGCCTTCAAGCATAAGCATCATTTAACCGAACATAAGAGACTACATAGTGGCGAAAAGCCGTTCCAGTGCAGTAAATGTCTAAAGAGATTTTCCCATTCTGGTTCCTATAGTCAACATATGAACCACAGATATTCATATTGTAAACCATATAGAGAATAAAATTTATAAGTGAGTATTACAAAAAAACGAATCTATGTACATTCAATTAATGCTCAATTTATTTTCTAGTTTGAGAAAATGTTTTTCCACATCACAATTGGTGCAATTTTACTCAAAAATTCAAGTCCTCAATGAAAACTAATTTCTGAGTTTTCATTTATTTTTTGTTTTATTTTAATTTTAACGTTTAATCACTTTGTTATATTTTTGTTGTTTTATTTTTTCACATTTTTCGCTATATTATAAACCAAAAAAAATTAAAGTAAATATATTAAAGTAAATGTAAATAAATTGTCTGGTACCTGTACAAAAATACTCATTAACGTATACAGATATTAATTTAAAAATAATAAAATAAAAACGCCAGCATAAATCACTTGTCTTCCACCACTTAAAAATTGTCATTGTTTTTCTAGTGGTGTAATATAGCGGGCAAAGGGGCACCAAGGCAATTTAAATTAATTTTTGCTATTGTATGTAAAAAGAGAACGTAAATATTTAGTGCAATTAGTTACCAATAATTAAAACAAGTCAGGTATATATTAAAACAAAAAATGAAAAAAACGTTATGTGATTGGATGAAATGATTATTTTTTTATTATTAATAACGAAAGCAAGGAACTATAAATTTAAAAAATATATGTAGATATGTAATTAATTGCTTTTAAGTGCCATATAAACCAACGAAGATACCCATTTAAAAATTGTACTATAAAATGATAGCGTTTAGAATGATTTGGTTTCATTACATCGATATAAATATTTATAGATTTGTGCACACTTTTAACTGAAACCTGTTCAAAGAGAGGTTCCAGATGAAAGTCGCAATGAAATCTATTCAAAGAAGAAAAACTATATGAATATAATCAAGTTTAAGCCTGCCTTTAGTTAATAAAATATAATATTGAAGTACAATAAGTGGACGAGCTGCATTTTGACGTGTAAAATGACAATACTTAGTCAACAATACAATGAACAAATGGTGCAACAATTTTATTGTTAATTTACTAAGCATTTAAAATATAAGAGAAAATTAGTTGTTAAGTGAAAGAGAAAATAAGAGCGGTGATTTAGTTAACCATTTAATTTTATAACGAGAAAAAAATATTGAAATCATTCCAAATTATGTACCTAACAATTATTTTCCACTAAAAAACTAATGTATAAGATTTTTTGACAATAATATGTAGCCGTTTGATATGAAACCTATTTACTAGTGCTAATGTTAAAGAAATTAAGAGTAAACTAGCATTTATTATATAATATTATATAGAATGATTGAGAAAGTTTCCCAAAAAAAATAATAAGGTTACGTGAGACACAATTTTTTCAAATTAAATTAAATAAATATATATATTATATATACAATTTATAATAATATTGAAAAACGTATAAAATTTTAATTACTTAAGATATATATTGAACTTCTGTGTATAGGTATTTTGTAAATACATAATAATATATTACTTGGATGTTTACTAATTCCTTCCTGAAAAGTTGAAATCTTTAAATGAGTTTTTGGCTCTTTTTTTATTTTCAATTGACAGAAAATGCATGCTTTAAAACAAACGAAATAGCTTATGTACTTTTTTTTCTATGTAATTAAATTGTCTACAATTTTTTGTCTTATTTAAGGAGTTACACTTACGAATTCGTAGTGTAAAAACCGACGATGATTTTTTTTTGTTAATTGTATGTATTTTAAAAGTGGCTAGTATAACCAAAGATATGTAATATAGCCATAAAATTTCAGTGTTTAATTAAATGTTTATTTTCTTCTAACAAAAACACAAGTTTTTGAATTTTTTACCTATAATTATATTTGATAGTTCTTGTAAAAACAAACAAACATGATGGTGATTTATAAGGAATGTATGTGTAAATTCTATTATAAAAAGTTGGAAAATGTATTTTAATCGAACAAATATAAATATAAATTATCAGAAAAGTGATTTTTAATTGTTCCCTTTATTGAAAACTGAGATGGTACGATTATCAAATCAGAATTTTCCTGGTGTGCTTAAAAAAATGTGGATTTCACTTACAGAAAATTTGTTTTGGGTTAAAGTGTAAATTTCTTTCTTGGTTTGAATTTCTAAGGAATTTTGGTTTCCTAAACAGTTAAATAAGGGTTTGATTGATAACTGAAATGCATGTTTTACATAAAACAGTTTTAATTAAAATTATATACATTTGAGACTAGATAAGAACTCAATATACTAACAATATATAATAACTTTTTTATGAATTCTTCTTGCCATTAATTTTACTTATTTTACTTTTACTCAAATTGTCAAAGAATAATAATCCAGCCGCTTTTTCTATACTATCAGGTGGAACTTGAAAACTACTTAAAGGCACATTACTATCAATGACTTGATTTGGCATTACATAAGCTTCCATTTCGAATTTTCCATCAGGAGTTTCGCCAACAAGAACTTTGTAAAAATGTGTAGGGACAGCAACATGATTTGCTCCAATTACTTCATATTTCACGTAATTTTTGCCATCAGATTCTCGCCTAAACAAAAATAACATTTACATACAATGAATTTATACAAAGAAATAAAAAAATTGCCTTGGTAAGTACAAAGGTCCAGTACAGCAATAAACGTTTGGATAGACTTTCGTTAATTTCCTAACATATTTTTCCAATTTATTCCAAGCATCTCGATTGAATCCCACTCCAACCTGTGGTGCCATATTCGATAGAAAGAATGTCTGTTCAACATCCTTTTGTTTGGATTTGTGATTTCCGGCTGCAGCTAAATGGCCCCGATCGTAACCAGATCTTTTATAATCAGAATTCTGAGACCTGAAACAATAATAGTTTAATCACTTGATTTAAATCCATTAATCATTCCTTACCCACCTAAAATAGGGATGGATACTTTCATCGGGCATGAAGTCGCATTTTGACCTATCAACACCTTCATTATACTTTACATTCTCTTTGGTTAAATGTTCGAAGACCCAATGAGCGACTCTGTTTCTTCTATCATAACTAAGAACGAAATCATCAAAAGAACGTATATTGTCCATGCCTGGGAAACCATGTTTCATTATTTGAGAGACCCGACTTACATTTTGGGGCTGTACAGTGGCTGGTGAAAAGGATGTGGCAGCTGATACTGAACTGAATATGGGGACCGATTCTCCTATTAGGACATTTCTGCATGCTGGATTTCCTTTGAGTTTCTCAAAATATGAGCCGGCTATAAAACTTCCTAAGGACACAGAACTGACGAGAACATATTTGGAAATTCTACTAACCATTTTTATGGTGCAACGATTGAACAGTTGTGAGGTTAGGTTGACCGGTGTGAACTGGCAACCCGAGAATTGGACCACCCAGCAACCGCCCAACGGTCGGACGACAAATTGGATAAAAATTTTTTAAGGAAAATTGCATTTTCCCGAAAACGGCAAGGTGTTTCACCTTGCAGTTTTCACTATTCGATTGTACGGCACAAAATACATATAAAAATCTGTTTTTATTATTCAAATCGCCGTCAAAAGATTAGTTGGGGGGTGAAAACCCTCTGAAAATAGGAAAAATCGCGTTTTTCTCGAAAACTATAAGGTGTTGCACTTTACAGCTTTCACCATTCGATTCTACGGCAAAAATACATAGAATAAGCCTTTTTTCATTTTTCAAATCGCCGTCGAAGGGGGTGGTTGCAGGGTGAAAACCCTCCATAAACATGGAAAATCGCGAATTTCTCGAAAACTATAAGATGTTGCACTTTGCAACTTTCACCATTCGATTATACGTCAAAAATACATAGAAGAAGCCTTTTTTCATTTTTCAAATCGCCGTCGAAGGGGATGGTTGCAAGGTGAAAACCCTCCATAAACATGGAAAATCGCGTATTTCTCGAAAACTATAAGATGATGCACTTTGCAACTTTCACGATTCGATTATACGTCAAAAATACATACAATAAGCCTTTTTTCATTTTCCAAACCGCCGTGGAAGGGGGTTGTTGCAGGGTGAAAACCCTTTAAAAACATGGAAAATCGCCTTTTTCTCGAAAACTATAAAGTGTTGCTCATTACAACTTTCACGATTCGATTATACGTCAAAAAATACATACAATAAGCCTTTTTTCATTTTCCAAACCGCCGTGGAAGGGGGTTGTTGCAGGGTGAAAACCCTTTAAAAACATGGAAAATCGCGTTTTTCTCGAAAACTATAAGGTGTTGCACTTTGCAACTTTCACCATTCGATTATACGTCAAAAAATACATACAATAAGCCTTTTTTAATTTTTCAAATCGCCGTCGAAGGGGGTGGTTGCAGGTTGAAAACCCTCAAAAACATGGAAAATTGCGTTTTTCTCGAAAACTATAAGGTGTTGCACTTTGCAACTTTCACCATTCGATTATACGTCAAAAAATACATACAATAAGCCTTTTTTAATTTTTCAAATCGCCGTCAAAAGGGGTGGTTGCAGGTTGAAAACCCTCAAAAACATGGAAAATCGCGTTTTTCTCGAAAACTATAAGGTGTTGCACTTTGCAACTTTCACCATTCGATTATACGTCAAAAAATACATACAATAAGCCTTTTTTAATTTTTCAAATCGCCGTCAAAAGGGGTGGTTGCAGGTTGAAAACCCTCAAAAACATGGAAAATCGCGTTTTTCTCGAAAACTATAAGGTGTTGCACTTTGCAACTTTCACCATTCGATTATACGTTAAAAATACATACAATAAGCCTTTTTTAATTTTTCAAATCGCCGTCAAAAGGGGTGGTTGCAGGTTGAAAACCCCCAAAAACATGGAAAATCGCGTTTTTCTCGAAAACTATAAGGTGTTGCACTTTGCAACTTTCACCATTCGATTATACGTTAAAAATACATACAATAAGCCTTTTTTTCATTTTTCAAATCGCCGTCGAAGGGGGTGAAAACTCGTTTAAAACTCGTTACTCGTTTTAAAAAATGTTCTTGACTAAGCGGAGTGTGTCTCTCACTCATCCCTTTCCCCTATTTTTAAATTTTAACATTACAATACAAGTAGGTATATGGTCGAAGTGGACAACTTACTGCTTCGCTTCTTCAGGTGCAAGGTAATACCAAGGCAATTACGTTTAGCAAAATATTATGTTAATTTTTTTTTTCCATTAGTTGTCCGACCGTTCTCGGGTTGCCAGTTCACACAGTTGAAATTTAGAAGTAGAATTAGTTGCCTACCCTTAGAGCAGGCAACTTTGGAAATCCCTATACTTATTCAATTGGAAAATCATTATTTTCTAATTACAAATGATTTTCCCACACCATTATGAATTTTAATAAGCCGTGAATCAAATGAACAAATTTCACAAAAGTTTATTGAGAAGTAAGTTCAAAATGCACTCACAATAAATTACAAACTTAATACATGATTTTCAAAGTGCCCTGTACAATTTTCCCCACATGGAAATTTAAAACCATTCGATGCCAAAAAATGTTCTTAATAACACTTTAAAATCGCAGAATTGAAATAGACTTGGTAAACTTACTATTAAAGATCTTGTGAAGCAGTACAAAATGAACTTTCGTTTATTTATCACTAATTATATTTAAAAATCCTCTAATAATTTTAAAAACAGGGATTTGTAATGGAATGCAAAGGATCAAATTTATAATTTAGTTCCAAGTGTAAACGTTTTTGATAATTTCCGAATTGTTTATCCTGTACTAAAATCACCTCGTAGCCATCGTTTTGCATCTCTGGAATCGTTTCCATAGGTTTTTCCAAATCTAGAAGAAAACAACTAAACTTTATATATGAAATGTTTTAAATTCCTAAAGTGCGTAACCGAAAAATTGCTCCTGGAATGTGTCCACCATAATTTGGTAATTGACCTAAATGTTTGTGGTAAATTTCTGATGGTTGAATGAGTAATGGAGGATCTGGTCTATTGATAGTTACTGGAGTCCATTCTGTACTTAATCGTTTTCTATATGTGGACGTGAAATCACACAAAGCACTATTTGTCATTGATTCATTAGTTTTGCCAAATGATGCATATCCGAACGGTACATGTCCAGTAAAACCTAAACATATTTCAATTTTAATAATTAAAAAGAATTTTTATGTACCATTTTTGATATACTGTAACGTTGTTGTTGTAGAAAAGAATTGTGTAGTTTATCAAATGACATTTTGAGACAATTTTAATTCGAAAATCAAACGCACTGACTGACAAATTAAACTTTTTGGATACATGATTAACCGACTAGAAAAAATTCAATTCTTTTTGCCCAAAGAACTTTTGTTTCGAAAATGCTGAGCGAAATCTGCTGTTAATTTTTTCTCAATTGGCTACTTATCATGCAAGAAGTTACCTTGTTTAAAATATTTTTCAGGATCGACGTTATCCATAAAATAAGGACTACTCGAATGTCTCGGAGGGGCTAATGGTGCTTCTGTTACAGGCAAGCTCCTCATAGTTCCCGCACATTCGGGTCTTACTTGTAGCAAAGGGAATTTAAACTGACTTTTGGTCAACTAAAAAACGCATTTTTTATTAAAGCTTCGGGTTTTCCAAAAAAATATAACATCACCTGTCTATCGTCCAAATTCTTCGGATCCCATCTTCCATCTTGCAGAGCACTAATTTTTTGGACATCATTCAATGCAGCTCTATTAGCTATCTGTGTTTTCTCAAAATCAGACAATGCTTCTGTTGCTTGAACGGAATATCGTTGTCCAAAAAGTCCATGTTCACGTGGCACAAATCCTTCATATCCAGGCAGCATGGGATGTTTATAAATTGTATCTCCCAATCGATCATTTACAATGTCAATATCTCGAAGTGGAGGACGAAATACTTGATAATCGTCTACAGTTCTATCAGAAATCACTAGTTTTTCTGCATGATGTACGGTGGGATCCAATAAAACTTTGTGTGTTGTGGTACCGTAAGTATCTCCCATGCGATATTTATATTGTGGGCAAAATCCTGTATATCTAGAAGGGTGTAAAGTTGAGAATGGACCAGTAGTTATCTTATTATTATTATTTGCAGGCTACTTTTACTTTTAGCACTAGCTTTTTCTACATTTTTTTTTCAAGTAGGTACTAAATTGTTCCCATACTTTTTTAATATAACAAAATGTGAAAACACAGTGTTAAATTAATAGGCTTTGGTACTAAATTTTTTTATCAGAAACTCTTTATTATTCGTAAATCTAGAAGCAAAAATTATGCTTACCCTGGGATAAAATGCGGATTAGGTGTTGATACAAGCTCCATTTTCTCAAAAAAACGTTTTTAACATTGAATTTTAAAAGAAAAATTATTACAGGTCAATATGTTGACTGTGACAGTGACTTTTATTTGTAATTCGATTAACATCCTATGTCAATGTCTTAAATTTAGATTGTTTGCTATAAAAATTATTCTAATAAACGTTCGTAATTTAAGTATGACTTAACTTAAGTACTTATACAGGGTTTCCAACTTAAGCGTCCTCCTGAATATCTCAAAAATGAAAAATAGGATTTTAATGATAATTTCGTCTTTTTTAATGTCTTTGGGAGTTTTTGTCAAATAAATTAAATCTCTTATAACGTAGACGAGATACCTTTGCGCTTTTTGTTCCAAGGAAAATTTAATACGTTTAAATGAGTGTTTTGATTGAATTTATTTAAATTAGTGCGTCCCAGAGTGCATTTTTCCGTATGTCAGACATACGTAGGTATGCACATATGGATTCATATAATAAAGTGTATAGGTAGGTACATGAGGGCCCCTTACACCTTTTCTTTATCGTCTTTAGAGTGTTTTGCGCAGCTGGCAAGTTTCGGTCAGGTAAGTAGCGGTGTAAAGAGGGAAACACCAAACCGTTTCCAACCAAACCAACTTCTACTACCATACAACATTTGTCTTTGGAATTCCAACAACAATTATTTTATATTCGAAAGTGGTTATGTGCGCATCGTATCTAAAAAACACTCATTTTAAGCGCAATTTTATTACTAGATTTAATACGAAACCAAAGTATACTATAAATACTTGATGGTTGTGTTCTGAACGAATTGAATAGTGTTGAAAAAATCTTCATCCTAAAACAGTTCATTCAGCATCTGAAGCCATCACCGAAAAAGCAAAAGTTCGTTGTGTTGTGTATTCGTTATTTTGCATATAAAAGAAAAGAAAAAAGTTAAAATGAAGTATAATACGATTAGTGCTGGCAGTTTGGCGTCAGAAAAGAAAAAAGCTACGCTTACGATTTATGCAGATATGGATATATCACAAAATCAGGTAAAATGTTTTATTTAGCAACGTTTTTAAGCGTGACATTTTATTTTTTCACATTTTCTGACCACTTAAAAATTATCAATTTAAATATTCATTAGCACTTAATACTTAGCGCGTTATATGTATTATAATATTTCTAAAAGTAAACAATGCATCATCGTTATTTGTATTCATTCTCATCTTTATAATGGAACTTTATCTTAGAATCAGTAACAAGATAATTATTTTTAAATCTACGCATAATTTACATTCTTTATAAATTGATCACTAAAGAATGTATGATAAAATAAATGGGATTTTGTTTATTGATATTTAATACAAGCAGGTACGTCAATTATATCAAAAAAAAATATGATGTCGAATGTTTAATTCTAATGGATTATGTAATTATCATAACAATCGTTACTGCTATGTTTGAATGGATTATATTTTGGATTGATTATATGAATTTTCCACATTTTTTTGAAATCGGGGATTAATGGGATTGTAAACTTTTTCGCGTTTTCAAAAACCATCGAGTCCAATGCTTATCAAAGGTTGTTAAACTTGTCCTCTGGAAATGTCATAATTTCCATAAAGTTCAAAGAAGAAAAAGAAAACCGTTTGTGTGTGTATATAGAAAACCTTTCAATTTGATATTGTATAAAGTTTTCGAGATACCCATAGTTAAATTACTTCTTTTGTAACTCTGAAGTGAGGAATGTTTGCTATGCGGAAGAATACCTACTTATACTTACAATTTTTAAAAGCATATTTTAATAATAAATTATATGTTACTTTATTATTAGATTGCAGTTTTTGATAAAGATGTAAGAAAAACGTCAACTACCTGATGGATGTAATATTTTATTTATGTTTTTGCATTATCTGTCGCAATTTTACCTCATTAGGTATCTGAATTTTTCTCCTTTGGGTTTTATTGTCGTATTAGAGAAAGTTGAAAAAATATTTATTTTGTATTAATGTATTTTGTTAATTCAAGTTAATTTTATTTTCTTTATTATTTATTGATTAAATTTAATGAAGACAATTCACTAACATATTTTAAAAAACAACCATAAAGATTTCCATAAAATTGATATCGTTTTCATGTTTAACAAATTTTTATATGAGATTTTTTTCCATCAAATGAGTTTATTGCATACTGTAAAGTGAGAAATGAATGATGATGTTATCATTACAAAGCAGCTGTGTGTCTATATTTGTATTGTTATTATTTAAGTGTAATTGTTTTAATGAGAACTAATTAAAAGCAATTTAAGTTAGACAGGAAAATGTTTGTTACAAAGATGACTGTCAATGTTTGTCAATCATGTTTTTAATTACTTATTAAACTCGAAGAATGCTTGTATTACTGGTTAAAAATGAGAGTTTAAAAATTCTTTTTCTTGTTCAAGGATGTTGTACGTTGTTAATTATTTTTTTCGTGTTCAAATTAGTGAAAATTAACATAAACTTTAAACTTCTTATGTGAGGAATATTTTAGGAATTTTATTGTTCTACCCACTCTAATAAAATGTAATTAAACAAAGCTTCGATCTTTTGAGTTTCGTGTTCTGGTCAGTTTAGGTCAATAATAGATTTAATTAGGGATATATTTGTATATTGGCATTTTAGTCTGTTTTATTGTTATCTTGTTTTTACTGCCCATTTCACGGCAGGTATATTTGAAGAAAACAAGTTGAGTAACTTGTAACAACGAATAACAGTAACTATTTGTGAAGACGTTTCATTAATTTTAAATAAATGTGTCAGTGGGACGTTTCGAATGCAATATTTTTGGCGCATTAAAATCTCCTACGGAATTCAAAAATAAGCAATACAATCTCAAATAAAACGAATTATTCGTTGACTTCCGGTATTTTTAATCACCATTCAAATACAAAATCTAGAAATTTAAAAGCAAAAGTTCTTTGTCATTTTTTGGTGTCTTCGTTAAATCATGCAGGAAATCAAACTTTTAATTTTTGTTTGTGTAAACGAAATGAAACGATTTATTTTCATTTTCACTTTCTATTTATTGTGTTATTTTGCATTTAAGTTTCATTGTAATTATTTGAAATAACAAATGGATTTACTCGGCCAAGCGTTACTAATAAAATAGTTCAATATGTAAGAAAAAAGCATATTTATGAAATAATGTAATACTTTCTTATGTAGGTATGTTTTTTTCCGTATTTTACGTCATACTATATGGAACAGAAAATAGTAAAAAAGAAAATATAATTAATAAGCTATTTAACTAATTGCATTTTTATTGCAATTCCAATCAACTTTTCCTGGTTACAAAGATGAACCCAAAAAAATATAAATCGAAATTTAAAAAGTGTTGATTATAGGTTCACTTTAGTGTCGACTATTTCTAAAATTTGACCTACTGCTGAATGCTTTGAATTCACTTGATGTTCTGATTTTTGCTACATCTTTGAAGGCCATCAAGTAATTTCATTGAAAATGTCTATTACTTGAGACAAATATTTAAACGTTTTTGTTTCAATATCGAAAACAAAAAAATTTCTAGGTACTTATAAATGCAAAATTTTAGAGTGTTTTTTGATAATGACTATAATACTTGTATAAGTTGTATTCTGTAAACATGGAATGACTAAAAGGTTTTCGTTAGGAATAAGTTCAATGTACTTGTACAAATGTAATAAAATAAAAAGTTTCTTTATCATCAACTGTAAAGGATGTGCAAGACTGTAAATGGTGACACAAGAACAACATTTTATAAAATACTCGGATTTAATTAATTATGTTAAAACTTTTTAAACGTATTACATGTGCAATTTTTATTGCGTAATAATACTTTTATTAGAATTTTCGTAAAAAAATATTTATATTAGAAGTGATTTTATATGTATATATGTACTCATAAACTCGCTCCTTATCTACATGTTTGTATACCAATATGCAAAACTTTTCAATGTCAAATCGTTTTCATTGTGTAAAATTGTTCATTTTGTGGTTGACAACGCCTAATAAATTTATCGTCTAATAAAATCTAACTCTTACAAAATTAAATACCGTATGCATGCATGATAACTCCACCCTTGCATTTAAAGGTCGCTTATATGTATTAGATACAAGTTAAGACATAAAACTACATATGAATAACACAAAATGTATTTTAGAAGTCACAATTATTGGCCGTAAGCTGTTTTAAAAGAAAGAATGGTTTTATGTAGGCCGGTCAATCCTTGAGGGAATATCTTGGTTCATATATGTAAGCTTGGGTTGTCACACTTTTTATGTATAACATCGATTGAAATTTATAATATTCACAGTACAGAAAAGAACACCACAAATGTTTGAGAATGTAAATGACAACGAAATGACGAAAGTGACCTCTTAAAGTTAGAACATATGGAATAAGAAATAAGAAAAATTCATTCAATCATAAGTACCGATTTCTTACCAGTCGCACATTACGCTTTAAAACGCACTTTTTTGAATTAAAATTGTCACGAATTTTTGCAATATTTTTCCAAAAAAAGTTGTTATTTTATGAAACCTATTTTATAAGATGCAAAACTAAAATTATTGATAAAAACGAAAAATAGAGAAAGCCCAAATTTTTCTTTCCTGTTTTAAGGAAGAAAGTGTTTTTTAACAGACGTCCTTTTTATATGAATCTTCCTTGTAAACAAACAATACGCAGTATTAGGTAATAAATGTTTCTATAGGATACAACCAATAATTGAGTGAACGTTTTTTCTTGGATTTCGAATTAATTTATCCACAGGGGTGAAAATTGCTATTCAATTCTTAATTTAGACCCAATACATTATAATTAAGTGAAATATATGTGAAAGGAACACTATTGAACAAAACAACATTCCAAAGATTTCTGTAGGCAAATAGTTGCGTGCGCTTCCTTGACCGAGACAGTAATCATGGAAGATGCTGCTCGGAAGACCATCTTCATGGTCAAGCACTACTCCTTAAATTAGATACTTGTTATCAGGGACGTATTAAGGGCTGTTTATTAAATTTAGGTTTCTTTTGAATTATCCAAATCAAGTGCATTATTTTAAAATGCATTTTTTTACTTTTAGATCTAATGGTTTAATAAAATTCGTATTTCTATCTTAAATATGTGTATTTTTGTACTAGAGGAAAATTTTGATGAAAAAACTTTAAGATTTTGAAACTTTAACAAATTTTATAGGAAATATAATAACTTTGTAAATTGAAGTACAACTGTTTACCTTATTTTAATTAGAACACCCTGTAAAAATTTCGGACCAAACAAAGTAGATATTTTTTTTTCAATGTTTGAATTTCAGTTATTGTAAAGTACAAATCTATTGACGTATCTTAGATTTCCGACGTCCAAGATAAGATAGGACAATATTTAATCAAACGATTTTAAACCAAATGCGACTTTCTAAGTGATTTTTTAACATAGACAATTTTAACAATTTTCAATTGACTCTCATACAAATTTTTGTGTTGTTGTTATTATTGTTCCTTATTATTATTATTAAATAGCCAGTGGGAAGTTTAAGACCGGTATTTGGTGTTTTATAAAGAATGCGGTCACTGATCTGCTTATTCTAAGTCTTCTTCCATATGTTGAATATTAATAAGTAAGTGCAAAACTTAAATACTTTCGATATTTTTAACAGCACTGAATTAAGTGCAACAAATTTACTGAAGGAAAAAATTCGCCTTATGCAACTCGTTTTTTAATTACCTACATAGCATACAAGAATATTTAAAATACGATAAAAATTAGAAATGTACATTTTTCACTTTAATGAAGTAAATTTATTATTTTTCAGTTGATGTACACCGAAGCAGAAATGTCATCAATCCGTGGTGAACTTGAAATCGTCCAAAAAGCTCTTAAACTACAAACGAAACGTTGTAGCCAACTGGTATCAGAATATACTCGGAAACTTCAAGAAAAGGAACAGCAATTCCAAACTGAGAAAAGTTTACGTGATGATCAGCTCGGAAAAGTCCTAAAAGCATTATTAATTGTTGAAGCAAGACTACGACAAGAACAAAAACTAATAACACATCAATTAAACGAAAAAGATTATCTAATAAAAGAGTTGCTTTCAAAGCAATATTGTAAAAATTGCAACCAATTATACCGTTCTAGTCCATTAGAGGAAAGTTTAGACAGTAATTCAGAATATCAAGAATTTGAATCATTGGACAGTATTAGCAGTGAGACATGCATGTCGGAAAAGGGAAAATCCGATAGTTCTGAATCAAAAGGTAATTTATTTAAGAAAAATCGAAATAAAGATTCCATTGGACGGCGGTCTCGTAAATTAGCACACAGGAAAAGTGTTGGAACTTATTTTGAAGTGCTCAAAATTCGCAATGAAAACTCCAGTCCACTAAGTAATGAAGATAACACAAGTAATGACTACGACAATTTAGATTCATTACCAACGGAAAGTAAAAACGATGATTCTGAGTGTAATAACACAGTAATAAATCAAGATTGGGACGATATCAAATCGAAAATCACCGATTCGATACCAGTCTTTGATGGTGAAACGAATGATAACAATTGGTATGCCACAAGTGACTTGGAAGATGAGCAACATCGGGATATTTACCGTGATAACCCAGTGTTGGAATGCATGAATCAAATCCTGATTCAAAATATGCAAGATAACTTAATATCTCCACCGAAAACGCCAAATATCGAACGAAAGTCAATGAAACGAGTTAAATTCAGCGACGAGGAAGACAGCAAACAAGAAATTAAACTAACAGCGGATAATTTAAAAACGAATTCTGATCACTATGAAACGCCAATACAAAAACCGGTCAATTTTTATGAAACACCTCAAAGTATTTATAGCAATGATTACGAACAGATTTTAACAAAATCGAACGGAGATGGAATGAATCATTATTATGTAGATATGGATACCAAAAACCCGGAAAAACCAGAAAATGTCGGTCGGAAAAGCAAAATTTTACGCACCCCACCAGCATTGCCGCCAAAACCTGCAAATTTAGTGTCCCGTTATAAGCCAATTCCAAAAGAAAATTCGGAACCAGATTATTGTTCCATTTCCGAATTAAATTTACCCCCTAAAAATGTGTCATTCAAAAAAATCAATGTAGTAGCTGAAATCAATGCACCCACTTCAAATGATGTTAAAAACAAATTGGAGAAAGCCAACAAGAAAGAAGTTCCTTCTTTGGTAGTCAAGAAATGCGTTGAAAAACTAAATATTCAAATTGCAAAACAAACGTCCATAAGATCAGAAAAATCTGATCAGGATATACCAAAGTTACCACAGGTTTCCGAAATTCTTATACCCGATGAAGATGAAGAGAAAAATGACCGAATCACGCAAGATAATTATGTGAAAAATAATTCGCAAATTTTGAAATCTAAGTCAGATAGCTTGACTCGTGGTCCGATTATGATGGGTTCGTCTGTTTCTAGTCTTATTAGTGGTTTTAACAATCATCATATATCCGAAATAAAAAAGAAACCAAAAACGAATCCGTTTACGAGTTTTGAAATGTTGCAAAACTTCGATAAACCCACGAACAATTTTGATTTAAGTCAAAATTTTGAAGAATTCAAATTAGATGATTGTGAAATTGAAGAATACGCAGTGGAAAATATAAATTCAGATGAAAATATTGTGAATTCTGTTCAAGTGGATATCATTCAAACGACCAACGATGTACAAATACCAAAATTGGATATAAATTCGGTGGAACTACTTAAAAAACAATTAGAAAAACAAGATTACTGTGAACCAACGTATGAACATTTTTTGGAATGTACCGGACTTAGTTCTAAATCGATTTTAACACCATCCAGAATGTTGAGTAATCATAAGAACATGTTAAAACCGAAGGATGTTAAATTGCGTTCCAAAGTTAAAGCCAATAATCAATTTATTGAGAGAAGTAATAGTAATTCAAAGAAATATTGGACCGAACCATATATTTAAACAAATGTTAACGTTAATATATTAATAAATTATAATGTGTCTTTATAGTTTATAACAAATTATTTAGATGGTCTTGGTTTTTATGTCTTTTGTGTGTGCTGATATTTATTTTTAAATCTTTTCTGTTATTGTCACTTTTAAATGTAAAATAATTTATATTTAAATTTTTCTTGTTAAAGTTTCTCACTCAAAATGATGTTCTAATAAAAATTGGAATTAAAAAAATATTAATTGTTTTAATATAGAATTTATAATATAGAATAGTTGATGGGATTACTAATTGAATCGTCCCGTTTCCAATGCTTGGTTCCCCGCATCTCGACAATATCCTGCCAATTCTTCTTCAATGCCATCGCCTGTTGGTACAATTCGAACGTGTTCGGGAAGAATGTTTGCAGCAATTCAAGACACGGCTGCACAATAACAGTCAGAAATTGTATTTGGTCTTCGGGGACCGTGTCGCTTTTCGCCCGGTCCATCAACGGCAACGGCACCAAATTCATTTCTTTCTCAATATCGCCCTGATTGTAAAACTCATCTAAAACTCACTGTTCATCAATTGGTCAATGGATTTAATCGCATTGAATACCGTAGAGATTTTTAATCAGTTTTTTCGCAACTGGATACGGTTTACAAACGCCAGACAAATCGCAACTCGTCATTAAAATCCCTTTGATTAAATTACGATGCGATTCTTCGTCCCAATTCACATGCGGTACACCAATACGGTAGATTTTGTTGCGGATTTTAAAGAAATGCGTCAAATCCGTCATTAATATCAACGGGCGAATGGTTTTTATCATTTCTTTGTACTCGTTTGATGTTAAATTGGGGAATATCTTGTATTTCTGCAAAATCATTCTGGTTTAAATCACGTCAAATCGTTGCTCACTTTTTTTTACGTTCAATAAAATCAATGTGACTTCGTAATGATGTTCCTCCATCGGTGATTCAGCATACAATTGCGATAAGCAATGATTTGTGGCTTGTAAAAAGTTATTCGTTAATCCGAAATGATCGATATCGTGGCACAAAGTCGCAATTAATAAACATTTCAATTCCAGTGAGGTAAATCGCTTCAAATTCCTTTTTAGGATGTTATACATGCAATGTGTCACGTTGAAGGCGTGCTCGAAATTGTGGTACGGAATGTTTCTGTAAAATTTCTTGGTTGTCAGTATAAATTCCATTGTTGTGGATGGATTCAGTTCGTTGATGCCAATCACTTCTTTCAGCATGTAGAAAATGTATGTTGGAATATTGATTTCCAGTTCCGGTGTGATGTACCAATAAAATCTGCAACCGAATTCGTGATTAACAAGAACATTCTGTTGATTTGTGTGTACAAATCGAATTCATGTGAAATATCGATTGATAAACGTTTAGTAAAGTCTTGTAAATCGTGCAAACACGGCGGTAATTGGCGATTTAGTAAATCAGTGGATGATTCAATGGTGAGTTTCTGGAATGAATCGCGAAATCATGCATTTGCTATGAAAAAACTGCAAGGGAAACTTAACATTTTTCTGTATACGACGTTTTAATTGGGCATAATGCAGAATCAGGGCATAATAGACGGTAAATTTCCGTAATACTTGAACATCGTTCGATGTGAAACTGAAATCATTGATTTTATTCACCAACTGAACGATTCCCAAAACGCGATCTTCACTTAAAATCGGCATACAAAGCACCGATCGCGTAATGATGCCAGTTTTGAAGTCAACTTGTTTCGGGAATCGAGGATCATCGTACACGTTTCCAATGTTTAAGAACATTTTCGTTCTGGCCACAAATCCAACAACACTTTGATCCGTATCCAAACGGACTTTGAAATGGATTTTGTGGTACACGTCGATATCCTCGATTCCCTCTTCGAATACATCGCCAATCAAGCGTTCATTGTCTTGATCGATAACGAAAAACGTGCCTCGCATTGCCATCAATGTGGCTTTAGTGAATTTCTAAGAAAAAATTCAGTTTGAAAAAAAGCCCGGTTTAGTTAGTTTGCCAACTCGCCATTGTCTCTGCAATCGTTTTCTCTAAATTGTATACTGAGGAGAAAAATAAATCCACAAGATTTAAAAAATACTCGTCTGCAGTTTGAAGTTGAAGCATTTGTAATTTATGTCGATTGTGATGGATTGCAGCCCCAACCCATCCACCGATCATTAAACACAGTTTTGTGTCGTTTTCGGTGAACGCACTGCGATTACTTTCTCTGTACAATTCGACAACGGCAAGACATTCTTCCAATGGTGTCAGAATCGGTACACAAAGCACCGATTTGACGCTTTCGTCCTGATAACCGACCCCCAAAGGGAACTCTTCATGTCCCATCGAATCTTCCACCATTACATACGATTTTGTATGCGCCACAAAAGCCGAAATCGTGCTTCCTACCTCGATTCTCCAATTCACTCGATTTCTTTCATTCTCCTCGTTTTTCCGGCATAAATATATCTCATTCACACCCGAATTCACCATATACAAACAAACCCCATCGGCATTCGTGGACGTTTTCATAATTTGCGTCGTTTCGTATAATAAAGTGGGCAATTCTTTCAAATCCACATGGAAAATCGACACCACTTTGTGTAACTCTTTAATATCGTCTTCATTTTCCTCTTTGGTGTCAGTAATTTGTGCCACTGGCGGCGATTTTCTAATCACCGTAACAAATGGCGAAATAACCCGTTTCGTTGCTTTATCCACCGGCAATTCCACCATATATTTCGATGAATTCTTCTTCATTTTTTTGACAATCAACATTCAAATTAAAATAAACAAAATTTATTAAAACTCTATACAAAAATCAACGTAATTCATTTGTTTTTAACAACTCTCTTATGTACGATGTTTGTTGAAAGTCTCGATTCGTTTGGTTTCTTCTATAAAGAACAGCACAATTCAATGAAATGCAATTGGATTCGCTTCTACCAGCACATGATTCACAAATCTACAAAAAAGAAACATTGAAACATCGTTAAAATCCCTCTTTAATCACTCACCAAAATCGAATTCTGATAATTCCGTTCCCACAGTCGAATTTTCTCCATTAAAATCACACATGTGTGTTGCGGTCGATTACAACAAGCCACACATAAACCACGTTCACTAAACAATCCACAAGCAGCGCATACAGTCGCTTGGAAATACTGTGAAATCGTATTCTTCTTCACCGGCGAAACACTCTGTAATTGTTGCACAATCTTTCTGGGCATCTGATTAAACCAACAATTCAAATCAACGCCAATCAACGTAAAACATCGATTTATCGGTGGAATTATTACACGTGTTATATAATAGATGGCGTTAGGTCGTAATGTGGCGTCTGTCAGCAAGTCTTTGGGGCTGTGCACCAAACGGATTAACGGCACACCCGGGGGACCGTTGACGATTACATACGGAACACGTTCACTGCTTCTTGGTTCCGCTCTTTTATCAACAGCCGACCATTTCCTGCAAGAAAACAGTTTAAATTCGTTTTAAACAACGTTGAAAATCGTACTTTGCCAATTCAAATGCCGGTACACAAGCGCCCGGCCGATACCCATCCGCTCCACGATATTCTTTCGCAAACACCAAATCGTGTAAATTCACTCTCCCAGCAAGAATTTTATGAAACTGTCTCAAAACATATTTCTTCACTAAACTAACATCTTTCGTTTCGAATAAAATCCTTAAACACTTTTCTAACATCTAAAAAAACACTCAATTCAACTTTGAAATCAGTTTTATTTCGTTCATTTACTTTGGACACAGCCGGACATCCATCTCTTCTCACCGTCTCAATTCCCTTAGCTTCAAAAATCGCCTCCGACTGTTCAACACTCTCATACATAAACCCCACATACCGTTTCTTCGTTTGCAATATACAAGGCTGATAAACTTTCTCAAATTTCAATTTGACCGGCTTCGGATTATCCTCCGTCACCGCATCCGCAATCCTCTTCCCAATCACAAACGCTTCCTCCTTCGTCCGGCCGGGTAGATGGACAAACAACGAATCCGTGTCCCCATACACCACTCGACCACCCCATTCCTCATTATTGTCCACCATTCTGATGGCACGTTGCAATGTTTCCCTCCCCTTCGACACAACACTGTCCGCAATCTCAACAGCCGCCATTCGGCCACTGAAATTCGCCGCCGTATAACCGTACGTCACATTGGCAATCAATTTCAGACCCAATTGGCGATTGTGCAGCACTTTCTTCAGCACCGCATTGCCACCGACTCGTTTCATGCTCGCTTTCACCATTAAACGTGTCTCCAGTATTTCCCGTAACATTCTCGGCAAAATTCCATCCCGAACACTCTGTTTAACAAATGCCACACCACACGGCGAGAAATTCAACAAATCTTTCCTCATAAAATGTTTTAACAACGTTGGAGAGACTTTTAATTGTGTTGCACCAAACTCGAACGGTTCCTTTCTACCCAAATGTTCAACACGTCCTAAACATGTTGTAAAACAATAATTATAAGCAATCATCATGCTGGGATAGAGACTTTGGAAGTCGAGTACAACAACCGGGTCAACATAGAATTTCGATTCCGGTTCGAGAATTAACGGTAGAAATTCGGGGGCTCGCATATGTGCCCGTTGTTGGACACTCGGCGACACCGGTATGAAATTCAATGGTTTCCCTAATCGTAACATCATCGATTCAACACGGAACTGTGAGCCTCGTGACAAAACCTCATAGAATTGTATACCGAACAAACGTGCCAATTCGCTTGTACGTCCAATTAAATCCAATTGTTCGAACAATTTTAGAATGAATGTGACACGAAGTAAATAAAATTCGACTGTTTTAAAACGATGTAAGTTTGTCGGATGGTCCCACCACAATGTTAAATCTTTGAACGAATACAATGGCACGGTTTTGTGTAGAATATGATAGACAACCGATTCGAAGGTGTACGATTGCAATGCGGCCTCATGTCGCATCAATCGCCACACATCCAACAATATCCGACCGGTGAATTTCATATCGTCATCATCTTTATGCCGTGGTGCATCTTTTGTGCGGGATAAAAGTGGAATTAAGTCCACCCCCAACACATTAGAACGGTCCACCAAATAGCCCCATGACAGCATTTCAATTTCATAGCCGGCTAAAATGTCGGGATCCCATTCGGTGACTAACTTCAAGAGTTCTGTGATCAGGTGCTGTTCTGAACTAGTGTAGGTAATATCGCAATCTGTACAAGAGGAATCGAGAATGTTGCGATGATTTCGTGGGTTTACAGCGATTATTCCCGTGGTTTTCGTTTTTTTACCATGCATTTCACTTATATCATGATGAATTGTGTAAAATATCGCACAAATTGGATCATAATCCGGGTTTGGTTTGAATTCACCACGTGTTCGGGTATGTAATTCCATTATGAAAAGTGTTAAATTTTGGTGCACCACCGACAGTCGGGCATTCTGCATATTTTCTTGCGTTACAAACGATTTTAGTGACCCAACACTGATTTGACATGAATTCTCAACATTAATACTGTTTGCATTTAATAAATCTTTCGTTCTGTTTAGAATCAATGAACAACTGTTTTCTTCACTCGATTGACTGGTGAATTCGTCATGTTTTGGTGACGATAATATCGATAAATCCATCGAAATATCGCCCTCACCATCATCACTCTTCGATGGACTTGCCGGTAAAACAACACGAATTTTTTTTATTTTCTTTTCCAATTTTTCTTCACTGCGTTTTGCCTTCTTCTCTTCAATCCATTTAATCACTTGACAATAAGTCGGTGGTCGTTTTAAAGGCGTTAAAAAACAATCTCGATTACTACAAAACGATTGTTTAATATTTAACAATGTCACTTTCGTTAATTTCACATCGTTCAAGAAATCTCGCTGTAAAACCGTCTTTCGATACCGATTCAAACTATCATCCTTCGATAGAAACTGTTTTCTTTGTGCTGTTGTTGATTTGGTTAAAATTCTCAACGTATTATGACCAATTTCCACTGCATTTGTTACATCATCAACGTTACTATAAAACGGCTGTTCGTATTGCTTTAAAACTCGAACATTTTCTTCGATTTGTTGTTTAGTCGGCGCCTTTTTAACCGGCTTGAAAATTGCTGTTGAAACGTTTTTCGAACTGCCTTGAATCGGTTTGTACTGCTGTTCTTTATCGTACTTTTGAGCTGTGTGCTGCTTTCTTCTCCCTTCAACATTAAACTCCAATTTCCGTTTGGCTTTGCTGGAAAATTGTATATTAAAAAATGCCTTATGGAACGAATTCTTTATACTATTTTTTCTATTTTGGTCCAAATTTATTGATTTTATTGAAAAATTGGTAAACAGAAAATTTAGGGAATTTTTATGTTGGTAGTTTTTTTAAATTATGTTCAGTCCATCTGATTTTTTTGGCCTGGCGGCTGGAAAGTCGCTTATTCCGGACTAAAAGTTATATTTAATGTCATTCAAGTCTATCTTTCGATATTTGAAGATTTCACAAATTCAAATATCAGCTCTACCAAATGCGATTTTGCGTGCTATAATAACACACTTATGGCAAGTTTTTTGGAACTAAAATAACTATATTATGGCACCAAAATAGAAAAACACACTTATTTACTTGTACAGTTGCTATTCGATTTTACTCACTTGTTCTCTTGATGATCTGTTGAAAATATACGAATTATAAGTGCCTTTTAATATACAATTACTTACGAGTTGTCGCTTTTTCAATGGTGATTGGCAGCGGTTTGTACTTAGTCTCCATTTCCTCCTCCGACTCGTCCATCGCTCCATCCAAAGACACGAGTTTCAGCATCTTTATCCTTCTCTCATTCCTCTTCCTCGCATCGTCCACAAACTCGTCATTGCTGCACAAATCTAAAACATCACCACCACACAAATTATACAAATACAGCGACGAATTCAAGTAAATGTAATGTTTGCTATCAAATTCTACATCCATGCAACTAAGTGGATTGTCGGACAAGTGCATTAACTTGGTGACTGTTGGCAATGTGCGTTTATGATAAGCGTACAAATAGCGTTCGTTCGTTGGTAATGTGACAATGATTTTGATTTTGCGATCGAATGGCGGCGATTTCGGTACGAAACCGTACACTCTCTTTAAATCTACAACAAACAAATTGGCGGTTTTTTTGGCGCATAAAACACACACAAAAGCACATACATTCGGGTCGCGGCACCGCTTTAAATCTAGGCACATTCCCATTCTCTAATAAATGCAACATGTTTGACTCTCTTAAAGCGATACAATCGATAAACGGTTTTCTTCTTAATTGCGATTTGGTTAATTTTCGCATTTTTCTTGTTTTTGAGCGTGTTATCACTTGATTTTCTGTTGTTCGAAGCCGCCATGGATCGCATAGGAAATGCGCTTTTTTATATCGCACGTAAATCGTTCTCTCGTATTTGTGTGGTGTGAATTGCATGCGTTCAATAGACACTTGAATGTATGGCGAATTTGGGTTACCTTCAATTGGATCCAAGTCCGGCATGTCCGGCAATTTTTTCGTTCCACTGCAATTCTACAGAAAAAAATCGAATCAGCACATAAACTTTGTGCATTTTTTGGTATTTTACGTTGTTTAAATCGTCCCAATCGGCATTACCGTCCAGTTGGGGCACAATCGTCTCGTCTAATGGCAGTGTTAGATCCTCCTCCTCCTCATCTTCATCGTGTTTCACAGTCTGCGATAAAATACTATCGATATCCGATTGCTCTTCTCTGGCATTCTCATTTAACTGATCTAAAATCGCTAGAAACTTTATCGCCTCATCATCTAAAGTGACACTTAAATCTTGTGTTAAGTTTAGCGATTCGTTTGGATCGCTGCAAGGCGTAAAAGTGTCATTCGAAGAAGGTAGATTGAAGCTTGTTTGCGATTCCGATGCGTAAACAGATCGATTCGGTTTCGATTCGCTGGTGTTCAGAGTGGCAGCCACTGCCAAACGTTCGGCTAATGCTTGTTTGAAGATGTCGTGTGTTTTTGTTGGTTTTACAGCTTCGGATGCGGTTAAAGAGAGATAAGTATCTAAAAGGGAGTGGTCGTTGTTTAGACGGCACCGTTGGTGTTCGTCTTCCCACAACGAAGCGATTCCCGGATTTAAAAACAAACTGTCATTGTTTAATTGGTGACGATTTGTTATGGATTCGGGTGAGGCGTCCGCTTCGATTTGGCATACGGTCGATTTGGGAATGGAGGCTGGAAGAAACAGTTCGGGATTAATTGTTGAGTTGTTTAGTTGGCTATTGACTCGGAATTTGAGAGAATTGAATGTAGCGTTGCTCATTCCATGCAAATTATAATCGATCATGAATTGTAAGGTGAATGAGAGATGAGATTCGTGTGGTTGGTAGAGTTTGCCTAAGGTTTGTTCGTTTTCCAGTAGGTTGCAGACGCGTCGTACTAAACGGGGATTGTAGAAATGGATTTTGAGGAACTGATGCTCTTTTCGGTGGTATCCGTACATGGGGCTGAAAAAAAGTACATTTTTATGCATTGAACGAATGGATTTTGATGAGACTCACATTCCTGACACTAAAGTAATGTTGTAAACGTGTTGGACATTTGCTGTTGCCTGGTTTAGGGATATGTTTACGGCTTTATCGAGATTACTAGCGATTCGATGAGTGAATTCTGCTAATTCTTCGCTTTCTGTGTTGTCGTAAGGAATGTATATGTAAGGAAACACATTGTGTATGTGAACACAGACTTTTTCGCCTGAAATTTTAGTGAAATTACAGTAGATTAATGGTGTGTAATAGAGTGCGGAAAACCTGTTGGAATCGAGCCGAATAAGCGAATTACTGGAACTTGATGGACGATTGATCCACGGAATTCTGAGTAGTTTACATCTAGGCCTGATGTTGGAGGTGACATGTACGAATCAACACACACTATTTGTACAGATAAAGGAACGTTACACATTTTTTAAAAACTATCTTCTTTTGTAAAGTTGTGATTGAAAATAACATAACCACATTTTTACAGTACAATTCACCTGTTGATGCAGATTGGAGGTTTGGTCGATAGATGGTACATGGATGGTACTTTTAACTGAACCAACTGAACTACTAGAATTCTAACCTTACTTTTAAAATATTTTGAAAAGTGCGGAATTATCAATATTTTCATTAAGAAATTATTATTCAAACAACCGTATATTCAAAACAGTTAAATAATTTCATAATAGTACTTATAAAACTGTTCATATTGGCATTCAGCCACATTTGTGTGCTATCCTAACCTAAGTTTTTAAAATTTTTTCAAAAACCGTGATAGTTTAAAAACTTATAAATTTACATTAAAATGTTACCTAACGAAGTTATTTTAAATAGTTTAATATCAGATGAAGACCTGAACAAACTTATACAAGGTGTCACATCATTAAAAGTTTTAAATTCAGTATTAACTTTGAAGACACAACGAAATACAGGCAAATTGAACTTTTCGTTAATTCGAATTTATTCACAGATAACTGAAGACGAAGCTGATCTAATATGTGATACTCTAACAAAGGCCTTTCTAGTTTTAGAAAACGTTGAAGAAGAATTCGAAAAACTCATCAATTTTGTTAACGATGCTGTTTCCCAAGAACCTACTAAATTGTCTTTTCTGCAAATATTGAACACTATCACAATCTTGAGCAGCTCTAATGAAAAACTGCAATCACTACTTGAGCACACATTAAACACGAAACTAGTAAACCACTTTCTTGTAAACGTTTTACGAACAAACTCCCTTTTAAAAAGTTACATTTTATACGAATTGTTCGGCAATTATTTTTCCATTTTAAACAAAAACGATCAAAGGGCATTACTGGATGAAATATTTCAAATGACAGAGGAAATCGTGGAATTGGATAGCATGTGTTCAATTTACAAATACGACAAAGTAAAACTGCATTTCTGTTCCAAAATAAAGTTTTGGAACTTTATTCAAAAGTGCCTTCAAAACGAGAATAATTTCCTTGAAAGTCAAGTTGTATTCCTGCTTTCCAAATCACTGGATTTCTGTTTAAACAATCCCGAAATCGATAAACCGGAATCATTGAACCAATCAGTGAAAATTTGGGAGGATTTTTACACATTATTAGGAGCAGCAAAACAAAAACAGTTACATCTCATACAACCTGCTCTTTCTCTGCTGAATACAATCGAAAGTCTTGATTATTGTTGGAAACTGTGTATTTACAAGCCTCTACTAAATCACACACAAATTTCCGTCGTGTACAACACAATTCTTCATCTTTTCTCACTGGATTCTTGGCTAGAAGGCGACACTTTTATCGACACCTTAAAATTACTTCTGCCCGCAATGAACAAAAACGAATATTCAACACACTCCAATCAAGTCTTCAACGAATTTCAAATATTTTGCACAAAATTGAATCAAGAACAATTACAGATCGTATTAAATGAGATTCTTACCATTGCATGGAATCCAACATCGTGTTGGAAAATCTTTGATTCCATTTTAAATGGAAATCTGATAATTACAAAAAACGTTTTGTCAACAATCTCAGCATATTGTCTCAACATACCGCATATTTATGTTCGAAAAGGTTGCTTAATGTTGCTGATTCAATGTTATTTCAATCAGATATCAAATGATTATATTCGTATTATTGATGCGTTTATAATGTTGGAGTTTTATATGAGTGATTCCATGATTTGTGATCGAATTCCAAACAAAACAGAATTCGTCGCTTTCCTTACAAAAGAAACAGAACTAAATCCATTGTACAAGAGGATATTAAGATGTTTTCAAAATACGCAGGAGAATAACAATATAAATTCAGAATTAAACGATGACTGCGATAAAATCACTTTGATTTCAAGAAAAACAGAATCAGCAATAGAATTGTATAGTGAAATGAATGATTTTACCATTATTCGTACTGAATGGTTGAATTGTACTTTAAATCCGACACATTACGACTGCGTTTTCAAGAGTTTCCTAAAAAGCGATCAACAACTTACAGAAAATGTATTGGAAACATTCACTAGCAGACCGTTAGGGCCTTCTCCAAAAGAAAAAACGAATACTGTCATTTCAATATATAAGAATTCCATTGTAGAGTTAATGAATAAAAAAAAATCGCTTCTATTTAAGCCACTACTACAAATATATTTGGAAACGATTTACTCTGTTGTTGCACAATGTGACGATAATTCATTTTTTCAATTACTGGAAGAGATTAATAACATTTTACTAGAATCATCTGAAAATCAATGTTTTATTGGACAATGTTTAGCTGAAATAATCAACAAACATGCAGGGAATAAGAAAATGTTTGACATTTCGCTACCAGTGATTTTACAATTAATCCTGCAAAATTTTTGTACCAGAAAAGATGAAAAGTTTGTCCCACATCAAATCAATTCGTTAATAATGTACTAATTTTCTTACATTTTAGAGTGGATTATTTTATATGTCGTGAAATTTCGAATAGATTCCAAATTCTGGCAGCTGAAAATCCAAATCACATAAAAACCAAAACAAGACTCATTTCTTTAGAGAGTTTACTGATTTTTTGTGAAAATGGAAACAGTTCAGATCAAATCATTTCGGTTCTTTTGCATATCTACAACGATCATTTCAATACTCGATACTTTCCCCATTCAAAAGTAAACTTTTATAAAAAAAATCATAATAAAATTGTAGACTTTTCTTTTTTTTAGGTACACATAAAAAAACTACGTATCATACAATGTCTAATTCTACTAGAGCCTTATTTAACGCAGAAATCAACTCTAATAACATTCATTGAACGATGTTTCTGCGAAGAAATCCATCAACCTTGCGTTAAACAATTACTTCAATTCCTATTAATACGTTTAATCAATCCCATGATAGAGACTGAAATAATCCACGAAATTATCAACAAAATTAACATTGCAAATCGTACTCAGCCATCAACTATAGTCGCTTTCATCCCGGTTCTCTTCCACACAATGAAAACAAGACAAGAATCATATTTTGAAGAGTTTGTGGACGCTTTGTTACCATGGACAATGGGTGCCAATTTTAAATTACGTGTTTATTCACAAGTAAGTCGATTAATGTTCAAAAATCATCAATAAATTTCGTCCATTTTCAGTATGCAATTAAAAAGTTGTACGACTTTGCTTTAAAGCAAAAAAATTTAGACTTTACGAAAAAATACAAACATTTACAACAGACAATTAACAATGTTATTGAAACCAGTGGAAAGCCGTTTTTCGTCACTTTAAAAAGCGATCGTGCATTTTTCGATGCTTTTAATGCAGAGTTACACAATTCCATCGAGACAATTTTTATCGATATACCAAAACAGAATTCGGTTTGTGAAATGGAATGGGACAACATTCTACAACACAACTTCAAGTCGTTCATTGTAAAAACAAACACTGATCGAAGTTATTCTGATATAACAATAGACTGGACAGAAGATGTTCATTCTGAAGAGAAATGCGAAGATTTCGACAATATTCAACGTAAAATCACACCATGGAAAGAGCAAACAACTCGATTCCATTCAAATTTTATACTTGTCGGTACATTAATTGAGAAGCAATCCAATTTAGGTGGACTTACACGCACATGTGAAGTGTTTGGTGTTAAAGAGTTCATTCTAAACGATGCGAAAATTGTTAATAACAAAGAATTTACCAGTTTAAGTATGTCATCAGAGAATTGGGTGAATATTGTCGAAGTGAAACTGTCCACTTTACAAGAATATCTGCTTAAAATGAAATTAGATGGTTATACAGTTATTGGCGCTGAACAAACGGCAAATAGCGTTAAATTGCATGAATTTAAGTTCCCCGAAAAGACAGTTTTATTATTAGGTAATGAAAAACTTGGAATTCCAGCGAATTTAATAGGATTATTGGACATTTGTGTGGAAATCCCTCAACTCGGTGTCACAAGATCACTAAATGTCCATGTAGCTGGAGCCACATTCATATGGGAATACACAAAACAACATTCTCTCACTAAACTTTGAACATGTTTTTAATCTCTTACAATTTGTTTACAAAATAAATACTATAAAACTTAATGAGAACGTGCAATATCGGAGAAAAAATGCAAAATATCATCAATTGTAAATTCTAATGTCACCCCTGAACCTGGATAACATTGTTGTATTAAATCTTCAAGCATTTTATATTGTCTAATAAATTCCTCTTGCATTGCACGCCAAACAACTTGCAATAAATTACCTTCTTCCGATAAATGTTTCTCCACTTTTTTATACAACGATTCAAGGCCCTTTTTCACCGTTCCACCCGGATATTGACTGATCACTTTTCGTAATTCTTGTTTACTAAACGCTAATTGGTAGCTTACTTCGGATGCTTTAACACCGGACGCAACACGTGCTTGAACACCATCGAAAAACGTCTGCAAATGGTAAAAAATACAAATTGAATTGAAAATACAATATTGAATACAAATACGAAATCCATTTTGTTACTTACATTTAATTTCTCCAACGGTCTCCCGAAATACAACGTTACATACGCTTGTAATGCATCATTGTACTTTTGTTTCACCTCCTTTCGTTGACTATCCAAAACGGAAATCTTCAATTGCGACAACATCGAGAACAAATGATGATAGTTCTCCATTTTAACAACTTGCGATGGTGTCTTTTGATCATTCGAATGTATTGAAATATATTCAATCATTGTATCTAATAATCTCGTATACCATTTCTCTAATACTGCCCTTATATCACTTTTCAATAAACAATCAGCATTCGCTGCGAATATTTCCAAATTCACCACGTACGGCAATACACCACATTTCGATTTTCTTGGCAATTTACATTCTTTTATTGATGTTATTTGTTGTGTCATAAATTGATCTAATGATCGTTTAATTTCAATTAATACCGAACCAAATGTATTACTTAAAAATGAACTTTGCGCGGATTTCGCGTGCTGATTTAACAACACCAACACATACATACAATAACTAAATAAAAAATTGGAATTAATTTACGAAATAAATTTCATACAATTGAAAAATGCACTTACAAACTGTCCTGCCTTTTGATCTGCTCAATTAAATTGTCCAATTCATTTTTTAAACACGCAAACAAACTACTCATCATATTTTGTATATCTTCATTAATTTGTTTTTCAACTTTACGTTGTTCAATCTCAGCAACAATATTTATTTCCGGTCTACCAGTTGGTGTTACAACAGACAACTAAAATATCCAACATTAAACATAAACATTTTAATGGAATATCAAAGAAATACCTGAAAGAATGACACACAAAACTGTTGTTCCTGCATCAAAACTGGCTCCAATTGTGTAAGCACCTGTTCTAATGTTGATTTGTACTTGTGTCTATCCTGAGCGGTCGTTTCTAATGTCCATAAATCGCGATCTAATCCTAAGAGTGTTGTGGGTGTCGTTGCTGGACCAACTTATAAAAAAAACTTCTCATTAATTTTGTTATTTGGGAAAACATGTCCAAACTCACCTGAAATCTTATCTCTCGCCACTTCAAACAAATTCCTCAAATCCCTTTCATACAATTTCCCCATTGAACTTTTGTACGTTTCTTTCAACGAATCGTACGTGCTTCGATCCATCACTTTGCACCAATGCATCAATTCGGTGTACGGTTTCAATTCTCTATGCACCCCACTATGTTGCGGTAATATTAAACCATTCGTATTCCTTTCCGCTTCACCCTTATGGTTCCCATAATGTATAAATAAATTATTTAATTGACGTGCAATGCCTCTGGCAAATTTATCTTTGTACTTTTCAAATTTCCGTTGCTGTTCTTGTACAGCACACATTTTCAATAACGATTTATCAATATTTGCATTCATGGACGTTTTTAGAGCATTGCCAGCTTTTATTGCTTTTTGTAAACCTTCCGATGATGTAAAATCGGCATCGTTTAATGTGTTTTGGTATTCGATGGGCAAATCTAGACTTGTCTGTAAAATTTACAAACGAAAACATTCAACATAATCAATTGAAAATTTGAGACATACAATTAGATTCTCCAATTCGTTCAACAGCAATTGATTGTTGTGATTTACGATAGAAATCATTGAGTTTTTCTTCTCCATTTTCTCCATTGTGTCCCTAACATGTGACAAAGTTTCATCGTATGCGTCCAATTGTTTTTCGATTCGATCTGCTTCATTTATAGCCAATTCCAATTGTTCCATTAAATTTTCTACTTGTTCTTCGGATGCGATGACACATTGAACGTTTTCTCCATCCAACAGGGACAAATCTCTGGAGAGAACTTCCATAAAGCCTTCAGCATTGCTTATTGCGTATTCACAATTGGCCATTAATCTGCAAATAGCGTAAATTTAAAAAAAAATATATGATTTTTTACACCCCAAAAAGGTACTTTGAAAGATCCTCTTGTTCTTTATCAGTAATTGCTTGAAAATCCTCGGTTAAATCGTTCTCAATTGTCAACAAAGGCGATGTGATCGCCTTGTTTTCAGGTGTCATTATATCTTCGGTTATCCAGGCTTGTGGAATATTTTTAAAAGTCGGCATGTCTTTCATGATATGCTTCGAGGCTTGTTTCCACAGTGTACTAATGAAGGAGTGCCTCTCTTTAGGGTTTGATGCTACCCAACGGTATACTTTATCAAAATACAAATCAAACTCTTGTGTATCTGATGCTTCATTATGACCATCCACTGTCTTTAATTCGGCAAGGGCCCAACTACGTTTCCTTTTGAAGATCTGTTTGTCTGTTTGTTTCACTTGGACAATTGTTATGTTTATAGGAACACTTTTTGTACTTGCAATACACAAAAATGAACTTTTCTTTTTCTTCAAATATTTACTAACGTGACAGCAAGTGATTAAGCGTTCTTCAGTTGGTTGAAATACATCTTGTTGCAAGGCACGAATTATCGACGTCATTGTACGTGTTTCGAATTTGTAATTTATTTATAAAAAGATTCTTTAACAATTTTTACACTATCATCTCATGACAAATTATTTTTAGGTTAGAATGGAACACCCATTCGAGTTGTCAAAATTCAGGTGCACCTCCTGACATAAACACACACACAAAAAGCACTATAATTTTAAATATTAATGAGAAATTCATTTGCATATTAATAAGGAATTAAAATAAAAACAGAATTACCACCTAATTTAACATATTCAAATATTATTATAAAATATACCGCAAAACTTTCATAAATAAATTGAAAAAATGTTTGGGAGAAACCCAGTTGGTTAATTTATTCTCTAGAGATTGGCCATTCTGTAAATTCCAACTTGAGAAGACAACGCCATAAAATTAAGCAATTAAATATTAATTGTTTAAACAAATTGATTTAATGATTTAAAAATACTTTACAAACAAACCGCAAAATGGTAAGTTTTTTTTAATAAAACCCCTGACAGTGTTTCTTCAATAATATAGAATGGGGCGTAAATAACTAAACCTAACCTAAAACTGTTTATGTTAAAATTGAAATTCATTTCAGACTGATAAAACACCGTTAGATGAGGGCAACAATGTACCATTAACGGACAACACCCTAGTCGTCGATATATCGGATGCACTAAGCGAAAAAGATAAAGTAAAATTCACTGTGCACACCCGAACAACAATGAAGAATTTTCAAAAGTCTGAATTCCTTGTTGTACGTCAACATGAAGAGTTTATTTGGTTACACGATCGGTATGAGGAAGAGCCCGAGTACGCTGGATACATTGTAAGCCCTTAAAACATAAAAAACACAAAATATTCACAGGAAACTGTGTAGATCCCACCGCCACCACCCCGTCCGAATTTCGATGCATCACGTGAAAAACTCCAACGTTTGGGCGAAGGCGAAGGCACAATGACCAAAGAGGAGTTCACTAAAATGAAACAAGAACTCGAAGCGTAACAAAATCAAACTTTTCATTCACTCCCAACATTTCTACTGTCGTTTTTCTAGTGAATATTTGGCCACATTCAAGAAAACTGTTGCAATGCACGAAGTATTCCTCACACGTCTTGCAAGCCATTCGATTTTCCGTAAAGATTCCCATCTGCACGTTTTCCTCGAATACGATCAAGATCTATGCGCTCGTCCTAAAGGAAAACTCCAACAATTGGGCAGTATGGTTAAGTCGATAGGAAGTACAACTGACCAATATTATTTAAATGCCACCGTCCGTGATGTGAACGATTTTTTCGAACAACAAATGAACTCGTTAACCGAATACCATAGTCAGTTAAAGGACGCCACTGTTCGCACCGATAAAATGACGGAAAAACACAAAGAACTCGCTGATAGTTATATAAAAATTACAGGCAGTCTTGTACAACTGGCTAATATCGATAAAAGTCCATTGGACAAAATTTTGGCCAAAGTGGCGGACACTTTCGAGAAGGCTAGGGTAAATACTGGTCAATAAATGCACTTTTCTCATTTCTAAACTGAAATTCCTTCACAGAAAATAGAAAGTAGAGTAGCAAGCGATCAAGACTTGAAATTAGCAGACACTTTACGGTATTACATGCGAGACAGTCATGCGGCTAGGGCTCTTCTAGTGCGTCGATTAAAATGTCTAGCAAACTATGAGAATGCAAATAAGACTTTAGAAAAGGCTCGACATAAAAACAAAGATATACACGCTGTAAGTATACAAAAAAATTGTTTGTACGTTTTTTTTCAACACAATGTTAAAACACTTTTGGCTTTTTTATGCATACACAAAGGCACCTGAAGTACAAGAGGTACTGATTTGATTTTATTGTTGCTTTGAAGTTTCTATGAAAGAAAAATTATCATTTATTGTAATAATTGTGTTGTCTAGGCTGAAATGGCTCAATCAGCGGCCTGTGAACAATTCGAGGCAATTTCTGCTCAAGCAAAGGAAGAACTGCTAGATTTTAAGACTAGAAGGCTACATGCGTTTAGAAAAAGGTAAGGAAATTAACGAAATATTGTGGATTTTGTAAATTTGTCGTTTCTAGTTTAATAGAATTAGCCGAATTGGAAATAAAACATGCTCGTACCCAGCAGGATCTATTAAAGAAATCGTTACAAGGTTTAAAAGAACTACTTTAATCATTGTAAATATAGTGATAAAAATGAAATGTTTTTAAATGTTTATTTGTTTTCAGTTTTCTATATTATACCAATATAATTATTACAAGACATTCCAGAAAATTTTTATCAATTTTTTATATCGAAATAATGGAATGTTTTCTATTTTGTAGCTTTATTAATAAACCCAAATTTGTATTGTTTTAGTTATGAGAAAAAATAAATATATTAAACTATATATATTATATAAAAATTGAAAAATTATTATCGTATCGTATTATATGTTGTTTATATTTGAATAAAAAATGGAAAAAAATGTGTCATACTTTTTATTGTGTGTGTCTTATCGAATTAAACTCGTTTTAAGTGCAATGAATCACTAATAAAGAAGAGGAAGCGCAAATTAACGTAATATTATATTGATAATCTACAAAACAATTAAAGTGAAGAGAATTTTCGCAATTTTTTAAATGCATTCGGATCCCTCAGTAACTAAAAAACCTGCTGCATTTCATGATTACATTGACCTGCTGCAGATGACTGGAATTATAAGCCTCTGTTCCAATATACAAACACTTTAGGTATTTTATAAAACCGCAATAGACAGTTCATTTTACCTCTTGTTAAAACCCATCTGATTCAATCCCATATTACTATTGCATCACTCAATTTTTCTTTAATCAAATTGATGGACAGCAAAAAAAATTAAATCAATCACACCAAATGAAAGTTAAAATTTAATAGAAAAGAAGATTGAAATCGTTTGCTTTGTTGCATCAGTTAACATAATTGTTTTTTCTTTTCAAATTGATATACATTTTCAATTTGTCACGGGACACCAATTTATATTTAGCGCATTTAAGACAAATTATGTCTATTACAACACAACGAAAATATAAAAAAACTGGTAACAAATTTTAGAGGTCGGCGGTACTTATTCGTGTCAAAAAAGATGCGTAAAATTTTTCAATCAAGTCTTTAATAGAATATCGAAACAAAAATTTATTCAAACTGCCTTGACATTCATTTTAGCCAAACAATGATAAATACGCCATCAAAACCGGATGACCAGAAAGGAAACAATATCCACAAAACGGTTCGTTAGTGCTAAAAAAAACAATCTGGCTGATGAAACTTCTAACACATTTTGCATCAGGCGAAAGTTTTGCCAAAAAAAAACAGCGCTTGTGGGTCTCCATGTCTAGGCTTCAATGGGTCAAAAAACCAATTAGAGAATTCAAACTTATAATACAAAACCGAAAATCAACTCTTGATAGTCTTGATAATACAGTTAAGATTATTAGATTAATATTTTTTCTCCAAACGGGAATGTAATTTATGAAGCGAAAAGAAAAAGTACAACACAATTATAATAATTATTACCTATTTATAAGGTGTACATTCAATATTTACTAGTTATTCAATTAACCGTATAATAGCAACCCTTTAGTCACCCTGCAGGCAAAAATAAAACTAATTAGAATATTTTCAATTATTAGTTGCATCATAATCATTGATTGTACATTATTATTTAATATAATTGCACCTGGTTTATTTTAATATTCCTAGTATAAGTTTGCGGCTTAATATAGAATTAAATTGTAATAAAAAAAGTGTAAAAAATCACATCTCCGCCTGATGCAACTCGAAATCGTATTGCATGTACCTATACCGGTAAATTGTTTCAAATATGTAATTGTTAATTTGTAATGAAATTTTTTACGAGGTCGCATACACAGCAATTGTTTAACGTTGGCAAAATTTTGTATTTGAATGTGGCTATATGCGGAAAGTTGTGATGTAGAAGGAAATACCTGTCACCTCCGCACGGATTTGTTTAAAAAAATTTCAATTTACTGCCTGCAGGCGAAACTTATGTGAAATTGCGTCATTTGTTGGCTGGGTTATGGTCAATGCAAGTTTCTTGGATTATCCAGTATCAATTGGGAGCATTTCCTTGAATGTACCACGATTTTTTGCAAAACCAAGGAAAAACCAACTGGAAAAAAAAAACTAAAATTAAACCAGTTGTAAATAGGATGAGTTGAAAATCATTTAAATAATTATATTTAACAACAAACTAATTGCGCCTTGGATATTACAAACAATTATTGCTTATTGTTTATAGTTTCTCTAAGTATCGATCACTAATTTCAACTATTAAGCAATTTCAAACAAAATTTCAATAATATTTGGACCATTTGGAAGAAAACAAAACAAATTTAGAACGAAAAAACAAAAGTGAGTGGAAATTTTTTCAGATTTTGGGATCATCATCCCCCAATGTGTGATAGACATTAGTGCACCCTCCAGGGATTGTTATTATTAACTTAGTCCCAGGTATAAGCGAGGTTCCAACCACTTCCGATTCCTGGAATTGTAAACCCCTCATAAAAGCCGACAAAAAAAGCCAACACCCCTAGAGCGTCCCCTTCGGAAATAAACAATAAAACTTCAAACCAAAATCACAATTTAATTTCAAACTGATAAATATTAATAGTTAATTGACCTGTAAACAATAAAATCGTAATTAAATTTAGTCCCCGAAATCAAAGTTCACATTCTAACAAAATAATCTGAAATTTTTTCTATTAACAAACATTTACGCATGTGTATGCATAATTGCGTTTGTTACAAAGAAAATTGTGTTGAAATTTGTTTTTGGTGAACTTTTGAACTGTCTTTAGCTCCCAAAACAATCTTAGACGAAAGGAAGAAAAAATACGTTCATAATTAGCAATAATTGTAAAGTTAATAATGTATTAGTTGCTGAAGAATGAATGGTCAACATATAAAGAGGGGGAAACGAAACTACAATATACAAACTTTGTCCATTAAACCAACAGCTTTAGTTGTGAGTGAGAAACGCGCCAAAAACTACAAGAAATTGAAATTCACATAGTGAATGGTGATCGAAGTATTTGTTATCTGTGGAAAGTTCCGTTTATGATAAGGTTGGTCCAACATTCAAATCTTTATCTGAAACAAAGCAGGATTTAAAAAAATATTTTTATTTTAATTATGCAAAATTATTTCACGGTTTTGTATCCAAAACAGAACCGGCTTGAACATTTCAATTTTGTTTTATTTGCAATTCTATTTATAAAACACTCCAAAGAGATGCTGTAAGAACTAATCAAGCACAAATCAGTTGTTTTGTCTCATTCCCAAACTAATAAACATGTTTTCGACGTTTTTATGGTAGCACGACTTTTAACTAATTAAGATTATGGAAATGTTTCTATAAAATTCATTAAAAATGTGTGCGCCTTTACCTGAACTTGTATTGTTCAATAAAAAAAAGTCATAAACAATCAATCTTAGTTTCACGTTCAAAGAGTCCGCCAATTTCGGTCAATTATCATGTCGAAACTTTAACAATGCATTTCCCGGTTTAATTAATTTGAAAATTCTACTTGGATGTTAAATGCGATTATCATAAATTAATGAAATGGATTCGAATTATTATAATCTTGTTGTCTAATTAACATTTTCAAGGTTAATTTCGTAATGCATATACATATATATAAATTCTGCTGTATATCAAGTATTTCTTTTAAATTGCAATTCAGATATTTAAAAATATATGTTACAATTGTTATTCTTTTAATGATGATAAAATAAGATTTATTATTAAGGGAAAAATAACGTTGTGTAAATATTTTTCTGTTATTCAACAAACACATTTTATATTAGCAACATGAATAAAACTTGATTTTCAATTTATTCTGCATTTCTTGTTGTACCTGTTATAAATAATATTTTCAAAATATCTACATTTGAAAACTAGGAAAACAAACTGATTAAAAAAAACTGATTGTCCAACCTTCATTATAGACAAATCGCGACAACATGCTTCAGGCTACAAATAAATGCAGAATATATGAAATAAATTCTAATGAAGCAACAGTTGCCGGTTTAGACGGCCAAGAGCAAGGTGTTTATTACGAAAACGTGCACCAACACGTACTAAGTGTGACTTTCTTTAAAATAGCAATGGTGTATAATTTCATTTTCTAAAAAAATCCAATTCTAAAGCCAAATATTTGTTACAGTTAGAAAAACAGAGTATGGCCCCACCGAATGTGGAGACTTTCGATAAGGACACAGCTTACCATCCAGTAACCCAAATGGAATCGCCATCAGAATCAGATTGTAAATGTGACGATCCAAAAGAGTTCAACAAATTACTGGGAAACAGTCCAGAAAGTGCAGACCTTGCCGATTTCGAGGATGCTATCCAAGAAGCGGAAGTTGTGGTGCCACCTGATGGCGGCTGGGGTTGGGTTGTGGTGTTCTCTTCCTTCATGTGCAACATGATAGTGGATGGAATAATCTTCTCATTTTCCACATTCCTTAACGACATAACAAACACATTCCAAGTATCAGCGGCCCAAGTGTCCCTAGTCGGTTCTTTAATGTCCGGTTTTTATCTCATTTCTGGTCCATTTGCAAGTGCATTGGCCAACAGATACGGATTCCGTTTAGTTGCTATTGTGGGCAGCTTTTTAGGGGCGTTCGCATTTGTCATCTCATATTTTGCAACCAGTATTGAATTCCTTTGGATTTCGTATGGAATCATTGGAGGTGAGCGATAAAAATAATTTATCATGGTTTAATTTTTCAGTTTGAATTGACTGTCAAGTGTCAAATGTTAGAATTTGCAATTGTTTTCCTCCAGAAAAGCAATTGCACCAACTTCGACATTTTCAAAGTCCCCAAAAACAATTTTCAAAAATGTTATTTGTTTCAGGAATTGGTTTCGGTTTTATTTACGTCCCATCTGTGATAACAGTCGGTTTTTACTTCGAACGATGGCGTGCTTTGGCAACTGGAATTGCCGTTTGCGGTTCCGGTATCGGAACTTTCCTATTTGCTCCTCTGTCCAGGGCTTTAATAAATGCGCTCGGTTGGAGGACCGCATTACTAATCCAAGCCGCTATTGTAGTGACTTCTGCCGCATACGGGGCCCTATTTAGGTAAGCAATACCGAAATTAAAATTCACTCATAATACAAGGTCTCTTTTTATAGGCCTCTAAAACCGAAAAAAGTCAAGGACATTGCAAACGAAGAAATCGAAAAAGAATTAGTAATGGACCCGAGTCGTTTACCTGAAAAAACACGCTTAAAAATGGAGGAAGCTCTTCAGTCCATGAAACGTACCTCAATTGACTCAAATGCCCATTCAATCATGCCTTACAGTGTAAATAACAATGAACATATTCATATTGAAGATGTTTACCACACCATCGCTGGCCCAGCACGCGTTTTTGAGGTGCGCAAACACGAGAAAAGACTAAGTGTACCATTCATTTACCCCCAAAAAGACAAGCAACTGTTCCCTAAAAATCTAACTCCAATAATCGTCCCGAATCCCGTATCTGAAAGCAATACGGAAGTGAATCGTCCAATGTACCGTGAAGACATATTTTTTGGTGCCAGTTTAACACGCTTACCTCAATACACTTCAAGAACATCGCTTGGATACAACTTGGCTGTCACTCAACTACCCACCAAGAACGACATCGATGAGGAGAAGAAACGCACTTGCAAACTATGTCCGGAAGCTGTCCGAAGAACTCTTTCCACAATGCTTGATTTAAGTCTCATGAAATCGCCTTCTTTCCTTATCCTCGCCATTGGTGGATTCTTCACCATGATGGGCTTTTATGTGCCTTTTATGTACATAGTGGACCGTGCTTGCGAATTGGGAGACATGGACGCCACCACCGGAGTTTGGCTGATCTCCTCCATTGGCATTGCGAACACCATTGGCCGCGTTTTATGCGGTGTTCTAAGCTCGTTTCCAGGCGTAAATGCTCTTCTTGTCACCAATGTGGCCTTAACTTTAGGCGGTCTAGCAACCGCTTTCAGTGGTTTCTTTTTAACCACCGAATCACAATTCTTGTACTCCGTCATATTTGGATTATCAATATGTAAGTATTTAAGTATTTAATATTTATACGACGTAATTAATAAAATTAAAATAAATTCCACATTCTTACATGTATAATTTTCCAACAGCATGTTTCGCCTCGCTCCGCTCAATAATCGTGGTCGACCTCTTAGGATTGGAAAAATTGACCAATGCCTTCGGTTTACTTCTACTGTTTCAAGGTGTTGCGGCCATAATTGGGGCCCCTTTGGCAGCCGCTTTTATGAAAGTGACCGGCACGTATAATGCGTCCTTTTACTTATCGGGCAGTATGCTTGTACTCTCAGCAGTCATGTGTTATCCACTCAATTACATCAATCGAAGGGAAATGGAGAAAAAGAACAAATCAGTACCAGTATAGTTAGAAATTTATAAGGAATTATTTATATTTAAATTAATGTGCACATAAAACATTTACTTAGTTCCTAATTAACTTTATATTTAAATTAAGAGATAAGCGCGCAGTGCCTTAGGTCTGATTGCTTAAAACGTGTGTCGCTAAAATGTCTAATTAGAAATTTTTGTGACGCACAGTTTCACACAAATCTATACAGGGCCACATTAATCAGTTTCTAACAATTTCTTAGAAAAACAAACCCGAACCAAGACTGATTTTCTACTTCTTATATGTACATAAAAAATGTAATGATTATAAATATTAATTTATCATCATCACTTGTAGGCAAATAGAAATTTGAATTGTAAATAGCTGCATTTTTTAACTGATTATCTAACAATTTTGCTGCAGACCAAAATAATTATTTATTTAATAAAGAATTTTTTCTAGGAAAACAGTTTTTTATTACTTTGTGTCAATCAATGTCATTCGAATTATGAGCAAATCCGGTACACCAGTTAGCTCCAAACAACATGCAACCAAGTCAAATGTTCGTACCGATGAATTTCTTGATAAGACGGTAGTGGTGCCCCCCGATGGAGGCTGGGGATGGGTGATTGTGTGCGCTTCCTTTGCCAGCAGTATGGTAATCGATGGTATTTTGTACTGTTTTGGTTTATTCCTGGAGGAAATAGCACAAGAATTTAATACAGAACAAACAAAAGTCGTTATTGCGTCGTCGATAATGGGCGGTCTTTATTACCTTTTAGGTATTCAAATAAAAAACCGCAAACTTTCATAAATTTTATGTTCAATTTTAGGACCATTCACTTGTGCACTCATCAACAAATACGGATTTCGAATGGTTGGACTTGCTGGAAGCGTTTTAAGTGCAATCGGACTCTTCGCTTCTTCCACCTTCACAAATCTGCCAATTTTCATTATTTTCCTTGGCACTTTTATCGGTATCGGTTTCAACATGATTTTCTCCACCGCTGTCCTAATCATCAGTTTCTACTTCGAACGATGGCGAGCCTTAGCCACGTCAATAGCAGTTTGTGGCACTTCCGTGGGCGTTTTCCTCTTTCCCATCCTAATCGCCTATCTTCCCGAGACAATAACCTGGCGTTGCAAATTCAAAATGCTCGCCGGTTTGTGCGGTTTAATTGGTCTGCTTGCACTCACTTTCAAGCCTTTAAAGCCGATCGATTTGAATGTGGACGACGTTCGACAACAGTTCGATGTGGAGGAAACAGAGTCCGGAGATTCTGTTCAGATTGAGCACAGTTACAGCATCCGACAGCTGTATCAGAGATTACATAACACGAATTTTCCGACGGAATTCGATTTGCAACGTTCTTCCACTACAATAACCACCTCGAAGTTGATCAACTATGATGGATCGACGCTTTCTGCTAATGTGGTGGCTGAAACAAGCGCTGATGGACAAGGTGACAAGTTGACATTAACAACTGTATTCGAGGAAGAAGAACAAGAAATTAACAAGAAAAAGAATCGTTGCAAAGAAAAGTGTGTGCAGTTTTTTGGTATGTTTACGGGGAAGCGTAAAGAAACGATTGGAAATCGTCCGCTTTATAGAGACGATATTTTCTATATGGGTTCGTTGTATACGCTTCCAGAGTATTCAAGGATGACAATGAATGCAGGACCTTCCTCTAAAGTTATTAAACAAAACTAAAAATTGAAAATTGTAACTAAAACGTTTTACAGAAGTCTGCAATTGATTATCATCTCTCAGTAACTCGAGTTACCACACAGAACGAAGTTGAAGAAAACACAAAATGCACTTGTTGTCCGATCGCTCTTAAACGAGTCCTTGCTACAATGCTCGACTTTAGTCTACTCAAATCCCCCTCGTTTTTTCTAATCGTTTTAAGTAGTTTCTTTACCTTGTTAGGTTTATATGTGCCGTTTATGTTCATTACGCAACGAGCAGAAGAGATGAACATCACAAAAACATGGAGCTATGGTCTACTCTCAATTATCGGCATCTCTAACACTATTGGAAGAATATTTTGCGGCCTGATTTCCTCCATACCTAAAAGTGATACATTGATAATCAGTTATGTAACGACGTTTATCTGCGGATTAGTAACGATAATCTCCAACTATATGCGAAATTTAGTTAGTCAAATCGTTTTTGCTATCATCTTCGGAAGCACTATTGGTAATAAATCATAAAAAAATGTTAAAAAAAACGTTTAAGAATTTTTTTCAGCTTCTATGCCAGCAATTCGATCAGTGGTGCTAGTGGAATTGGTGGGTTTAGAAAAACTCACCAACGCTTTTGGCATAATGATGCTGTTCGAAGGATTTGCAAGTTTCATTGGAGTCACTATTGCTGGTGTATTGCGCGATTACAGCAATTCCTACAACAATTCATTCCTTTTCTCTGGCCTAGCGATTACTTTGAGTGCCGTACTAATGGTGCCGATAAAATTCGTATTACAATGGGAAAAAAGACAACAAAATATAAAATCCAAATCTTATATGTTCTGTAAATATTCCAAAAGAATGCATGCCTAAAACCAGAAAAAATTGCCTTTATTAAACGCTCGTAAATGTATAAGTTCGCAAAGTGTGTGAAAGTGGTCCTTAAACCGAATTCAAACTGCAGCGCATGCCATTATCGATCGTTATAGCACCTACGACAGCTTTCCGCTAGTGGAGGAGGCATCGATTCGGTTGCTGAATAAATTCCCTTCTATATTTTCTGTTTTTGAGTGAGTGTTTTTCGTGATAATGGAAAATGCCGAATATCAGTATCCAGGGGCCGGTGTGCCCCAGCCACAGCCTGGGGCCCGGCCTTTGGTCGATCCCGAAGCACATGGTGAAGTGGATCCAACATTGTAAGTATCTCCAACATGTTCCTATTACATAAACGAATTCATTTTTTGCATATTTACTTATTGTTTATAACTGCTCCGATAAACTTATGCACTTATGAGTAAAAATAATGCAATGATTAATTAAATCGAGTCATTTACGCATTTCTAGGTACGGTCAGCCTAAGGAGGCAACGCACAAAATCCGTGGCCGTTCCGACATACTGGAAATGGTATTTGGACATGTAGACCAAGAATTATTAGTAGTGAAAAGTTTCTATTTCTTCTTCTATTCGGCATTTGGCTCACTTTTTCCCTTGATGGGTGTCTATTTTAAACAGATGGGCATGAATGCGAGCCAATGCGGTTGTCTAATTGGGACAAGACCGTTTGTAGAATTTCTCTCTGCTCCATTGTGGGGGAGTTTAGCAGACCGATGGCGGAAGGGTAAAATCCTCCTCTTAGCCTCATTAGCAGCTTGGATAATTTTCACTGTACCATTGGGCTCAATACAACCGCCAGCCACATCTTGTATGGCAATTAAGAATAACACCGCTGTTTTAACAACACCAGAAGTGAATATGCGATTGATTAATAAACGTTCAGTGGAATATGAAAAGGAGCCGGAGTACGTTTATCATGCTGATGATCCAGCGGATCTCGTAAGGTAGAAAATGTTCGTAACTCATAATTCAAAATTCGTAATTGATTTAAATTTTGTAGCCATGTTCGGACCGTTCGTGCCGCTCGGCCACTTTTAAACGCCGGCCAATCGCCTATCATCGTAAATTACGCAGCTAATTACAAAGAAGAAGATCACAGTAATTGGGTACAACCGATAATCTCTTCCATTGTTTATCGCACTGCTGACATACAAAAAGCCTTCTTCCTTTTACTTCTTCTTGTTATCATTGGAGAATTTTTCTCAGCGCCTGCAATCACTCTTGCCGATTCGGCTGTCATAACGCTGCTGGGTGAAGACGCCGACTGTTACGGTCATCAACGGATGTTCGGCTCGTTGGGTTGGGGTTTAGCTATGTTCTTTGTAGGTATTGCTTTGGATCATTCCACAGCGTTCCCCAATCATCCTTGCATACCCAACAAAAAAGAGAAGAATTACACGATCTGTTTTGCAACATTCTCCGTTCTAATGGGTGCAGCTTTGATAACGGCAACTCAAATCACGTTTAAATACGAAGACCCACCAGTGCAAAATCAACAACCGGTGGATGATGAAAAGCCACAGCAAATTTCATATGAAGATCAAATGCAAGCGCAATTAGCGGAACAATTGCATTTGCCATCGTTGGCGGACACCAAAGCCACACCATTACCACAGCCAAAGGAGGAGAAAGTAAAATAAAACACTGCATTTTTACCCCTTGTTAAAAGTTCTTGTTTTTTTAGACAAAAATTTTCGCACAAACCACACGCGAAATGCCCGAATGGGTAACAGTTTTACAACAATTCAAAAATGTAAAATGTGCCTCCTTTCTCTTCGTTGCTTGGTTCATGGGTTTCGGTATTGGTTTGATTTTCACTTTCCTTTTCTGGCACTTGCAGGACTACGGAGGCTCCCCAACTCTGTTTGGAGTTGCCTCTGTCATCAATCACATATCAGAAATCTTTGCATATTTCTTCAGTTTTCGACTGATCCGTCAAATGGGCCATGTTAAAGTTTTATGTTTAGGTCTTATTGGAAACACTCTCAGGTTCTTATACATATCATGGCTGACGAATCCATGGTGGGTGCTGCCCTTCGAGTTCATGCAGGTACCAAAAACCTTCACTTCCATTTGAAAAATGTTCAAACTGTTTAAATTATCAGGGAATCACCCATGCTGCCGTATGGGCCGCTTGTTGCTCGTACATCGCACATAACACTCCACCAGAACTGCGCTCCTCCGCCCAAGGTGTCCTCCAGGGCATCCACCACGGCTTAGGGCGAGGCTGTGGCGCTTTAATTGGAGGATTGTTCGTCAGTGCATACGGCTCCACTGCCACATTCCGTGGCTACGGTGTCATCTGTCTTCTAGTGTTGGGCGCATTTATTTTCATCAATTTCTATCGCGTTGATCAGGGCTTCGTTTCGGATTTGCCAACAACTGAAGATCCCCGCCAAGTGGCGGAGGAAACGTCACATTTGGCACCGCATGGAGTGCCTAGTAATCCGATACCGCGCGCTTTGTCCAGCACAAAATTGCACGAATTGGCGCAACAGGACGGCTATGGAGCCACTTATCAAATGGGACAAGGGGGGACGTTGGATATACCAGGAAGTGCTGCGAATCCATTCAAACAGCCCGCAAACGAACCACAACAGCAACAGCAAAGCTATACGGGCTTTCAGATGCGACGTAAGTAGACAATTTGGAATTGACGTTCATTTTGAATTTCTGATATTTTTTTTTAGAAGACAACTATAATTACTAAAAAATGAAACGAGTTTAAACTCCATTTACAACGGCGACATGTATAGTTATTGAATGGTAAATATTATGTGTTGTTTGTAAGAAAACTTGTTAAAGATGTGGAAACAAACCCCATCCATTTCATTATAATCATCCTAAATTTCACATTCACTGAATTTATTGATGAACTTATTTGACAAAGTGCTAGTCTCAAAAACAGTAATTCAGCGAAGGATAATCAGTTGAAGTGAAACAATTAAACTCCTTCCAGTAATTAGTCTTGGCTGTTTTACAACTGTTTCACTTGATTTGCGTGAACGGATTTATTGATTTTATTCCAGGTAGATTAGAGACGATTTTAAATTTTGAAAAATCTAGGAAAATGAACAGTTTTTGTATGTTGTAGTTTTGGAAACAATTTTACAATTTTCATGTTCAAATGGAAATTGTTAAACTAGCCACAAAAAAATACTAACAAGTACATTTCACTAATTCTGATAATCTTGTAAATGTCATATCTCGTAATGTAAAGATATTGTACAAAAGTTAGTTGTATACTTGTTGAGTTTCCTTATGTTGTAGATATGTTAATTCGCGTTAAATTATTGCATTTTGTAGAGCAATAATTTACTTTTTAATTAAATAATTAAGTGATTAATGTAAAAAAGAACTTGTTACGTTTAATTATCATTCCAACACACAGACATATTAGACACACCAAGTGTTTTATAATATCGAAAATATTTGCATATCGTTTAAGTTTGTAATTAATTTTAATACTTTATATCATTTTGTGAAACAATCACTTTAAAAACAAACTTATTCATATAATTCCTAAATATATCGATGTTGAATGCTTCTTGTTATATATACGAAATAAGGGATAAACAGAACTATTTTCTGCATAGTAAATTTTAAATTTTTCAAAAGAACCATTTACCAAAAAAGTTCTATTTTAACTTTAGAGCATTTATGTAGATAAATATTTATTGTTTAACAGGATCACAAAGTGATAACCTTAGTCTATACATATCCAAAAAAAACAAGAGAGAAATTTTACAGTTGTTACCAGAGGATTTATCATTATTATTTATGTACGACGAAAAGCACTTATGTTACTTGTAAATGTAAAATATATAATCGCACTACTATGTTATATGAGAAATGTTTCATTTCAACTCCTGCTTTAACCCGATACATACTTGAAATGCAATATATGTATAATCAATATTAGTATAAATTGTTTTTATTGGAACAAAGGAAATTTAACAAGCGTATATTATGTTTTAACAATGGAACTGTTTGAATAAACGAACTTAAATTAACGCATTAATGGTCAATTACTTAAAATACATAAAACAACTTACAAAGTAGGTAAGTAAATTACTTGAAATTTGTCTAAGGGTTTTTGCAACAATTCATTTTAAATGCTCCCTGCTCTCCTTTTTATTTTACACAATCAATAAAACTCCCCATAAACGTAAAAACATTGTAGTTTTTATTATTAATAAATTGGGGCAAAAGGGCAATTAATTTTTCAGTGTTAAACTGGTTGAAAATTATGTTTATATTCAGTACACATCAATGTTAAAATCATAACATTTTAATGTACATACAAAAACAGTTATGTAAACTGAAACACAATATGCATAATGAAAATGTTATTGCTATTTAAATTTAACTTAAATTTCTTTTGGATTACAAAACACAACTCGACTTTTTCATTATGTTATTTAACAAAAATATTACTCTTCTGTTCCAAATTATTCCCATCGTCCTCATCAGAATCCACCTCCTTAACATTCTGCTTAAACTGGAAGGCAAATTTCACTTCTTTCATCAACTGCCTCTTAAATGTATTATTAAATGACTTTGTCTTCCGCAATATATGCATACACAATTCCGACAATGAGCCAAACACTGCCAGAATGGAGCCGACAAACAGCACCAAAAATACACCGCCAACATTCTGTAAATCCAATGCAGTGGCTTCGCCACCTTCATTCTTCCTCTATGAATATTCAACAATAGATCATTGTATAAAGTGATTAATTACACATCAACTCACGGCACAATTTCCTCCACCGCGTTTCTCTTTCCACCATTTGATTTTTAATTCGGTTAGTTTACCGGTTTCTTGTAACTTCAAAACGGCTCTACTCAAATCGTTGCGGTATGGCGAATCTGAAAACACCCCATTTTTTTTCTACAAGATTTTTCTTATATTATGTTAAAATATCGCACATTTTTTCATAGCAATGCCGTATCCTTTGTCGTCTAACAAATTGCCAACTTGTGCCAAACTACAGTGACGCTCTGTCACATATTCGATGGTCGTGGATTCCATTAAATAGGCATAATTTTCATTTTCCACACGTTTCACACCTTCGTCATTGTCTAAAGTCATCACTTCTGGATGGGAGGCCATGTACCGCCAAATGTGGCTGTATGTGCTCACGTTCGAGTCCTAAAACAACCACCCAAAAATACTCGTCGCATAATAGACACCTGAAAATTTCATTTACACGAAAGAAATTCGCCGTAGCTCCATTGTTCTTGGCTCCATACTTGATCTCGGTTTGTCGTGCGAGTTCATCGATGTTTTTAAAAGAAGTCACCAATGTGGTGACAGTTAGAAAAGCGGCTAAATTTGCCGTATAAGAAGAGACCATGATTAACGTGAAAAACCACCAGACACCGCTTGCAGTTCGGGTGGAAATGCTCCTAAAATCCAGTAAGTTAGTAGGAAAATCCCTCATTTTCCTATGTAATAAATACATTGGGGCCAAATCGGATCCCTGTTGCATTAAAGCGCCTACAGTGAACCACAAACAGTTCCTAATACTAAATTGATTTATAAGGTATTCGGGCTCTTCTATGCAGGGATAGGGATTTGTCCATTCGCTGGGCGATAAGCGGCCCATTATAAAAAATGCAAACGATACTAAGAAATAGGCAACACCGAGCATAATCCATACAGTTATGGAGAAGGGTGATGCGAACATGAAAAGGCTTGGCGGCACTGGTTCCGGTTTACGGTATAAAATACTAATGCCTACGGTATAATTTTATGTAAATTAGGATATTATGAATATTGCTTTCTATGCTCTCTTCTCTCATTCTCTCTCTCGTTCTCCTACCTAAATTCATGAAAGGCATTGTGAAATCGACGGCATTTTCACGTTCAGATGTGATTGTTAAGTCCGTTATGGCCAAATCAGCGCGCTGAAAGCGACAAATCAATTTTAGACACATTTTGTTGTTAATTATTACCTACAGAACAAAATTATATTTAAGTACAGAGTGTTTCTTTCTGCCCAAGTCCGAGAAACCTATTTCTAGAAAATATCAGAAAAATCGGCCCTCCTGTATGACTCCGACTTTGTTTTTCAAAAAGGTAATTTAACATTTGATCCGTTTTGGCCCTTTTTGAAGTCGGTTGAGGTCATTTCATGGTAAATTTAATAGCGGATCTTGTTTGTCTCTTGTATTTTCCCCATAAAACAACTCGTTTTTGAGCAAAAAATCAATTATCTCATTTTGTTCTCGAAATCTTTGTCTAATGAACTAAAAAATCGAATAAGAAATATGTTAAGGCTTTTCAACTCAATTTGTTTATTAAATATCGCAGAAATTAGTGGTTCATATTTTCTTATTAGGAGTAATTTTCCGAGAAAAGTCGATATAAAATTTTTGACTCAGTGGGACAAAGAGAATCGATGATTCAATTTTGGCTCAGTTAAGTTGAAACACCCTGTATTTAACATTTTAATTAGAAATTTCTGTTATTTTAAAGGGAAAAACCGTTTACATTAAACAGACAGCATAATACAGAAAAACCAATCCTATTTTTAATCAATCACAATTATTCGAAACTAGACAAATAGATTTAAAAAAGAAAACGCAAACAAATGAATTGCAAATGTTATTGTTTTACTTACGCCATCAATTATCTCTCTAATCATTCCGTTCCATTCATTGGTTGTACGATCCAAATTACCATTCGCTCCATCCTCTTGAATAATAAATGTATAATTGAAGCCTAATATTTGCGCCAATTCATGGATCACATCAATTCCAAATCCCTCAAATCTGTCATTTCCAGTTAATTGTGTTGTTGTTTCTTTCAGCATCCCATATGGAGGTGTCTACACAATTTCTCCTTAATTACAATTACATTTTACGTTCATTCTCTCTCCTACCAAGCATGTGATTACTTTAAATGTCCTATTAAACAGACTTCCTTCCCCTAATTTCTCGTCACCATCCAAATCAACACCCACACCGATACGATCAAAGCGTATTGTCCTGTTCATTGAATGCCAATCGCCAATTTTCACCAATCCACCAGGTGTTAATTCGACAATATCGAGTGAAAAGTCCTTTCGAAAACCATCGTAACCAAATTTCACCATACCACTGAGCCCTTGCACCGTTTTCTACAATTATTCCACTTTGACCCAAAAACAAACCTTCGCTCTCTCTTCATCTCTTACCCTTTTCATGTAATTTATAATCGTATATCCCGATTTCCAGTTGTCGCTTGTATTACAATTCAACGATTCCTGCCACAGAGACAAACTCTTTGATGTGGTCAAGTCATAAATTGTCTCATAAAATAATTGGATAGCATCTATTGTTAATGCGGTGGCAAGGCGTAATTTCCATGCGGCAATTACATCGAAATCATCCCAGGTCTGACCGTTCCGTTTGCGTATCTGTTGGATCCCATTCGCAATTGATATCACATTCGATGATTCCGGGTCAACGATTCTTAACTAAAAGTACAATACTAGCAAATTATACCGGAATCAAGAACCTAAACACTATCTTTACGCCTGTTATATTCGTTCCAGCATATTGAAATGGTGACAAATCAACTGTTTGCATATCCAAATTGGTGATAATATAATTATACTGTTCAGTCATCAGACCAACTTGTTGTGCTTGCCTTAAAACCTCCTCTAAAATACCAATTGAACAATCTATAACGAAGTTTGTTTCACCAGTTTTCTTAATAGCGGTTAAAAGTGGCCGATAATTTCCACCAACATCGCCCTCTAATTGTCTTATAATAATGTTCCGTTCATCGTGTCCACTTAATTGTAACAACGGTCCAATTCTGGTGAAACTATCCGTATTTTCATACAATACAATCACTTTGTGCCAGTGGAATGCTTTGATCAAATCAACAGTAACATATGTCAGACCCTCAGGAAATGGATACAGATTGACCACAGTGTTGGTCCGTTTCATTTTCATGTTCCAATGCGTCTCTACGTGCGGTATTTCTTTGCGATCGCATATCGATTGAATGTAGTTGGAGGAGTGTGAGGAACTTGGACCGAATATGCCGATTACGCCGCGTTTCAACAATTTACAAACACTTTGTTGAGCTTCGAGGGCGTTGTAGGAAGAGACATTGAATGTGTCAGCGATTAATTCGAAATTCACATACGGATACTTTATTGACATTAGATTCACGGCTAAACGGAAGGCGATCTCGTCGTTTACATCACTAAATAGACCGCCTGAAGTGGGACAAGTGTTTTCCAGTTTATGTTGTTAATTAACTAAATCTTAATTGGCGATCCTTACCTACTCGGTATTCGGTGATGGTGGCCGAATTGGCGAATAACTGTAGTAGAACGAATACGATTTTCACTAGCATTTTCCCTGCCAAATACACAAAATGGAAACGCACACGCCATATACACAGTTAAATTCGAAATAAATTGTCGGTCCGTCCGTGTTTCAATGAACCTACAGCACGATATTTTTAGACTATTTTTTTCTATATAATTTATTTGCTTGAAAATGGATCTTCTACATTTCTCTCTCGTTCATTTGGCCAACTTATTTTCATGGGAAATTTGATAAATGCATGATCATTGGAAGATTTTGTGCCCGTTGGGCAGGGAGTGAGTTTTGGTAAGTAAAAAAAATACAAGACACACATAAAAAGAAAACAAAGTAACTTTTATTATTTTTTATAATCAAATAATGTTGCTTATGGACATGGACATGAAGACATTATATACAATAATCGAGCATATAAAATATTATTTATATACAATAAAAGTATTGAGTTTATATATACAAGTTTTTTTGGAATAAAATTGATAAAATTCTAAACTCTTTTTTATATTATTATTTTTTTATACGATAGATTCACATTAAGAGCCAGCCTTGTTTGTGACAAAGAAGCAATAAACTGTAATAATTAAATTGACAGGATAAACAAAAAAACTTGATTTTCTTTCGAAATCTTTATAAGTATGTTTAGAAGATAGAAATCCGTTTTTTTGTCTGTAGTATTCTCTCTAATTGTATTTACAAAATTGTGCAATTCGAACATTAGGGGAGATGATAAAACACACACACGTCTTTTCTTTTACGTAAAATTCGAACAAAACTGAATCTACTTTGGAAAATTTGACTCCTTTGGCAGTTTTGATATAGTTTCATGACAAGTTTTATAATTTAAAAAATATAATCTAATTTCAATTGATTAGCCACTCGTTTTTAATACTATGACATATCCTGGGAGGTAAACACATTTTTGGTCCCCAAAAACGAAAAAAAAATTGCAATGAACACACAAAAACAAGAGATATGCTCCATAAAATCATGTTATTGTTATGAATTTCACTAGTTTATAATTGCGGTTGAACAGAAAATCGCTTTTCTATATATCATAGTATTAAGTTTAATTAAGCGGCTCTTTGCTGACAAAGCCATAGGACGTATATGAGCCGGGCGGATGGAAACGGCCATCATCAACACCCGGTGTACTTGAGGAGCGACCCTTCTTTCGAAGGGGTTTCGTTGAACCTTGACAGCGAAGAGCAAAACGCAGTTCGGTTGCCATTTCAGCGCACAATGACGACTGGAAAAAGGTTGGAAAATACGATTAACACACAACAATCAATTACAGATTCCAGATGTAAAATGCAAGAGAAAAAGAAACAACAAAACTTACCTCCTACTTTTCCAAAATACAAAAGCAAGCAGAAACAGTTACAAAATAAACTTAGATAGTATACTCTATCCAATATTGCATACATGTAATCTAATTTACAATTAGAGACAGCAACAACAAATTAATAATGATTTCAAAATATTTATGAAAATTTATTTTGTAATTAAAAAATAGTCTTTTGATTGCGACAATTCGATTTAGCCATTTTGTCATTTCAGTTTTGATATTGTCTATAAATTCGTTATAAATATACGTTTTATGTAAACAATATAAAGTTTACAACCCTTATGTTTATATATTATGTAATATGTGAGGATTGTTTTTTGTAATGAAAAGCTCGCAGTTACTATATTTACAGTCTATGTCATAATTAGGATTTACTCGTTTTTCTCTCTGTTTTTTCCAAAGTACTTTTATTTACTAGGGAAATAAACACTCTTCACTCACGAAACCTAACTAAAAACTATAAATTATTTTCCAACGTAAACTACATCCCCATATAACAATTTTATTAAAATATAAATACTATTTATGTACAATTGTCTTAGTAAATTGAGCCATTCCTTTTCAGGTTTCTGATTCTCGAAATCAACAAAGAAATTTCATTAAAAAACGAGTATAGTTTCAAGTATATACTACCAACTATCACTAGTAAAAATTGTCAATATATACTTTTCATTTAATAAATAATTATTTAGTATTGTTATTATAAAATCTAATTGATTTAATTTTGTGTTTGGGCAAAACAAAATCAACCTACAACCTAAATTATCTCTTATAGCTACGTGTCGTGTAGAATACTGCTCACCCGCTCTTCCACGGCAACTTTTCTCGATTTCCAAACAAATTCGCAAACGGCTATAACACAAGCAACCCCCATACCGCCCATTAGCACCACAAACACACCACCAACATTCGCCAATCCCAGTTCATTTGCTGTACTGCTGGTTTTTGTTGTTTCATCCTGCAAATAATACGAAAAATCGACATGGAAATGTTGTTGTTGAACAAAAGGCTGTATATATAAACAGAAATGTTAAGGAAGGCCGGTTTGAATGATTGACAGCAGAAAATTGTGGAAAAGTACGTACACGGTTTCCTGTATATGTTGAAAAAAAAACTCGTACTTTTCTACTTTTTTTTATACACCAAAATGCCTTTACAAATTCGTATAGTATAGAGAGAAAAAAAAAGAAAGAGGGAGTTTTGACTCAAGTAGGTACATTTTTGATGATTTATGTCTTGGAAATTTATGTTATGAGTGAAATGCGTTTTTCATACGTTATATTATATATTTTTTTTAATATCCTTTGCAGCCAGGCAAAAATGTCACCAGCAATATTTTGACGTATTATTTTATATAACTAGAAAAAAAATGGTCGGAAAATTCGCATTTACGCTCAGTTTATATACGAGATTATTAATAACTATATAGGGAATCGCAGACTTTTCTGCTGTAGTGCAATTATCTTTGAATAATTCAACATCTAGAAGAGTTTTCACCACCGCACTATATCTTTCAATAATGCACGCATAACCGAATTTCGATTACACAGCCACAAAAAAAAGGGAAAACCCGAGAATTTATGAATAGCATTTTTTGGATACCAAAACCCCTTATTAAAAATACCGAAAAAGCCTCTCTTTTCTCTCCTTTCAAACAACACACTACTGTAATGCTTAATGAGATGATGTGAAGTGTTTGTTTGCTGGCCATAAAAAATTGCTTCCTCTTATTTCGTGGCCAAGTACCGCCATTTATCCTCTCTCGTTTTTTTACCCAACTTTCTTTTTTTTCTGTTGCAAATGAACTTGCTGTGTTTCTTACTTGATGGAAAGCTAATTTTTAATCAGCTAAAAAGTAGTATAGTAAAAATTCACTTACTCTGCACGCTCCTCCGCCTCGTTTCTCTTTCCACCATCTCGTTTTGAGTATATGCAATTTGCCTTCTTCTTGGAGTTTTAAAATAGCTCCACTAATTGCTGTTCTAAATGGGGAATCTGGAATTTTATTGGATCAAATTAAAAATACGCTGCGTTTTAATGAATTTCCTCCATTTGCAATACTCCACTTTACCCCTCTCCTCTTTCCATTGTATCGCATGCAATTATTTATATTAAACAACTAACAAATCGGTTTCAATTTAGAACACGTTTAGTTGATATTGGATTTGAGTAAAAATCAACAATATCCAAAAGGAGAGGAGAAAATAAAAAACGAACAAAGGTGATATAAAGATTGATGTTTGGAAAACAATTTTGTTTAACGAAAATTTATAGTGAGAACTTAATGTCTCTATAGGGATCGATTGCGTATACGCTCCCGATTTATTTCACGACAAGAACGTGAAGAAGAGTGAACTCTCAAGCAAGATTAATGATGAATACATGTTCAAACATGAATCCCTCAACACAGAGATATTTTTGTATATTAAACTTGATGAAAACCGACAACAAACTGTGCCCGTTTTAAGCCGCAAACACAACAATAACATTATGACTGTCTTTAGTTTTCGCTTACTTGGTGGCATTGCAATTCCGTATCCCTTCGAATCCAGCATCCCACCAACTTGCGTCAGTTCACAATTCCTCTCGATGACGTATTCGATTGATGTCGATTCCATAAGGAATGCATAGCTTCCTTTCCCTTTGACGACCTGTTCGACTCCTTCAATATTGCTGCTCGTAAAAACGGACGGCCTTTGAGATTCCATGAATGCCCACATACGTTGATATGTGGAGAAATTCGAGTCCTGTGAGTGTAAGCAAAAATGCAGAGAGAAGCGATATTAATACATTTCAGTTAAACTGTGATGATTTGTCTATTAAATCCTGGTATCATTTTTAAAAGAGTTACTAGATAGACAAGAGTGACAAGATGGGAAAGAGAAAAAAGCTTTTACCCTGAAGAATGCCGCCGTCGATCCTCCTCTAAGTGCTCCATATTTAATTTTTGTTTGTTTTGCCAAGTCGTCAGCACTTTCTATTGGCGAATCCATTCGCTCTACAGTGAGGAAGGCTGCCAAGTTGGCTGTATAAGAAGATATCATTATTAAAGTAAAAAACCACCACATTCCAGCCACCATTCGGGTGGAAACGGCTCTGGAAAAAGCGGAAAAGGGAAACATTGTTAGAAATAGGAAAATTCACACCATCTTTGCAGCCTTTTAATACTATTTTTACACTGTAACACAAAGAGGATTTCCTCTTTTACAGCCCACCCTTCAGTTCTTCTACTAAAGCATTACAATATTTCTAAAACAAACGGCCCCCCTATTATAGATTCGCCCTTTTATCGTCTCTCTTCTCTTATATAATATTGAATCAAGCGTATTACCAGAACTCATTCATAATATATAAGATTTCTCCCAAATTACTTTTACCTTATAAATAAAAGTAAAGCTACTAACTCGCAACACTCATCCCCAAGGAACTATATCCTTGTAATAGATACACTAGGGTAGTGTATTCTAGTGAAAAAAAAGCAAAACAGAAAGGCGCAAAAAAAGCACAAAACTCGTATCATGTGGCGTATAATAAATGATTTAACGTCGAATTCATAACCATCAGCGAGAACAATTCAAAAAATTCAAATCATAATTTTTTTTCTTCTCAAACAATCCTTTAACAAATACACAAAAGCGAGTTTAAAGCTAAAAATACTTTTTAAAAGCCTAATTTGTTATGAATGAATACACGTGTATACTAAACACACCCCGATTAATAATTTTTCAGCCTGCGGTAATGTGTTTTCAGGGGGCTCGAATTCACCTCTGAGATTTGTAACAGTGCGTACTTGAAATTAAACCGTAATTGGTTAATTTGTGTAGAAAATTTAATAAACACCGGTTCCAGTTTTGCCACATGAATCGAGAAAATGTCATATGAAAAGAAAAAAAACAGCAAGACTGAGACATGGTACCAAAAATGACAGAGACACATTTGTATAGAATGCAAGAATTTTGATGAACGGCCAACTTACTTTGGTGCTATATCGGAGCCTTGCTGCATCAGTGATCCAATTGTGAACCATAAAGAATTTAACAATGTAAATTGATTCTCCAACACATCTGGATCGCTGTTGCATGGATGCGGGTTGTCCCATTCGTACGGGCTGAACCTGCAACCATCAACAAACATGCTTTACTAACATGCTTCCTAACAGTTTTGCTTACTTTGGTAAAAAATCACATCCTTGTTGCATAAGTGAGCCAATTGCGAACCACATACAGTTGAACAAAGTAAATTGGTTCTCTAAATGATCCGGGTTCGGATTGCATGGATGCGGATTCTGCCATTCGTATGGGGTGAACCTGGAAAATACACACACACCACCAAGTCCAGTTCAATGAATCGTTTTTTTTCCCACACACACTGTTATCTTCTTTTACACAGCAAATGGCTTTTATAGACAATGATTTTCGTACGTTTTGCTGGAGCAAAAGGGACTCTCATGCTCCGGGCGCCTAACTTTGTTTTAATGTAAGTTGAATTTATACGTTGCTGCAATTTCTATTATAAGAATTATAATAGAATACCGGAAGAAAAATACGAAAACAATTCCATTTACATTTTAGTAAATACAAATTGAGATAAACATAATAAATATGTAGTATTTAAAATACACATACATACATTAAAATGTTTTCGAATTTCTCTCTCTCGCTACTGAAAAAAAGTTTTCCATTAAAAATGTAAATTCAAGTGTCGTGCAAAAGTTTTTTTTAATCATTTAATAAGTAAGATCTCCGAAGATTTATACTGACAGTGAAACAAAGAAGCACCCACACAATTTCTCCTCTCATTTTTATATAAAAATGTCCTTTAATAGCACAGGAAACTGTTTGCCTTCCTTTTTAAATAGACAATCAACTGAAAATGTGAATCTATTTTTAATTCGTAGAACGCTTTGAATCTCTCAAAGAGCGAATACACAAGAAAAATGATAACAATTTCTACGGTTTTTATTCCCCCATTTTATTTTCACTAGATTGACTTTGATATCGTACTTCTGTATTTAATGCTATAATAAAGGGAGCTGGAGCTGTTCTTTTTATGATGATGCGTGTAATGCAAAACCGATTTCAAGCTGTCGCTGTATTTACAATGAAGAAACAACAACAACATCGAATTTTCAATAAGCTTACCTGGCGAGTATAAAAAGTAAGACGGATACACCTAGATACGCTGTAGCCATATAAATCCAAACATCCAACGACAATGGTGAAAGAAATGAGAATAGATTCGGTGGCTGTTTGATTGGCTTTCTATACAGAATACTAATGCCCAAATTCATAAAAGGCATTGTAAAATCGACAGCCTGTTCACGATCGTATGTTATAGTCAGATCAGCAATGGCCAGATCCGCTTTTTGATCCAACAACTCCCTGATCATGCCGTCCCATTCTTTCGTTTCCCGATTAAGAGATCCGTATCGACCATCTGGCGCTAGACGAATTGTATAGTTGAAGCCCAATACACGCGATATCTCATGTATCAAGTCGACGGCGTACCCTTCAAATTGTGAATTGCCGGTCAATTTCTCGCTCGCTTCCTTACGCATCACGTACGGTGAGCTCTGAAAATGATAATTCAACCACTTGACAACCGCACACCCCACAAATATACATATACAAGGTGTAACAAAAGTATTGAGCCTAAACACAATGGAAGATTCTCAGAAGGAAAATTTTTACCTCAGTTTTCAGAGTTTTCAGGGAAATGGCCCATTACACCTCTTCGCGCCATGTTAAAATTTTTTTACGTTAAAGTTTAATAAGGAATTATGTTAATCCTATAGTGATCTTGAAAGATTTTTTCTCTTCGCTCTACATAAAAAATGTTACTTTGAAACACTGTTTTTTAACCTTCCATGTTGCCATTTTAACATAATCTACGCGAGGAAATTCCTTTCTGCACAGGTGTATGGTAAGTGTACGAATAGTCCGATTTGTCATTCAATATCGATCAATTGAAAATGGAAATTAAATTCAATATTTCATATGAAATGATGTATATCTTTTTAAAATAAATTTTGAAATAAATCCTTCCAGAACTTATGGGGCGCAGATAAAGTATTATACTGACTGTCTTGTATGGAATAAAAGTAGGTATAGTTTTCTACACTTGATAAACAATATACTTAGGTATTTCTAATTTTTTTGTAGTTTACACAAGTTTTTCAAAACTTTGTAAAGTGTACCAAAAAAAATAAAATTATTCTCAAAAACAAATGGTTGTATGTAAAAAATACCAAAGGCAGTAAAGTTTCCGTACTGAATTTGCTACTTAATGAACTCAGTGAAGTTAAGATTTCATCGTCTCTAAAAATAGATAGCAATTTTTGACCAAAAATTCCGTAAAAGGGGCATTTCATGAAAAGTCGAAATAGCTAGAATTTTTGACTCACAATGACCCCAGAATTAAAAATTTCATTTTGGTAAAACCGATCTGTTACATCCTGTATACAGAACAGGCAATTGAATGGAAATGACAAATTTTCCTTTCAAACATTGCTTAAAAATCGCTACAAAAACACCTGCTAGGAAATTTCCATGTAAATTTACTAACCAATATTGTGCTAACGACGAACGTCTTGTTCTGAATAATCTCGACAATTTGCGTATAGGCCTCGCCGTACGTTCTAGTGAAGTTGACACCCTCTGTGGAATTCCATATGCCAATTTTCTTGAGACCTTCACGACTCAACTCAATAATGTCTAGAACAAAGTCACTTCTGAACCCTTGGTGATCGAATTTGATTACACCAGTTAATCCTCTCATCTCCACCTATTGGAATTCAGAAAAGCGTTCAAATTTCCTTTACCGTTTCTCCTTCGTACTTTTCAAATATGTCTCAACACTTACCACCTTCATGTAGTTGATCAAACTGTATCCGTGCGGCCAAAAGTCCACGGCATCACAACTGAGCGGTTTTATGTCGATTTGCTGGCTGGTGTCCAAATCGTGTAAGGCCTTCGCGAACAAATGGACCGCATCATACATCAGTGCAGTTTCTGCCTAGAAAATTGTGATAGCAAACAATTAATATGCATTTTGAATGCAAAACATAGGTATGTTAAAATAGACAAACCCAGTTATTAAATTTAATTAATTGAACAACATACATATAAATAGGGAAAAGTGATACGATATGTACACACAATTAAATAGTGTTATTGGGAAATTATTTAAAAATTGTGATAAATGAACTTTTTCGGAACTAGACTAGATCCATTTATTAAACATAAATGTACAATTTATTGCAGTTGGGGAATCTGTTCAAACATCATGTAAAAAGGAACTGCTGGAACGTGACATAGATTTATAAATTCTGGTCCTGGTTTTCTTTAAATTCCCCAATGGCCAGTATGTTGACATATATGGAAAAAAAATCAACTACAACACAGGGTATTTTTGGTAGAATTGTGTTTGTGTGAAATTTTCGTACACGAGGAATTTTTTCAATAATCGTTATAGAGAGGGACGAGGATAAGAGAAAACAAACCCTCTTTGCCCACCATAAAACCTAATAAAAACACTACACGTAGTTAGTTTTACTGTTTATTTACAGTATAAAACTCTACTCTAACGTAATTCCACTTGTAATAAGTACAGAAAAACATTGCGTTCGAACGAAATAAAATTCCATTAATTTATTCATTCATTCATTCTTTTACGTAGATGTATGTATGCAAGTAAAAGTGTCCTTCACGAACATTTTTTTTAAAGACGTTTTTATTGTTTATATAATTGGAATAAAAGCTAATTATAGTACAAATAAACGTCTTTGATGAGTGTGTTATTATTATACATACCTTTACAAAGGTGCTATTGTCCTGCAGCGGAAATAAGTAAACAATCATTGTTTAAATAAATCTATACGCACATTGAGAGAAAAAACAAACAACAAACTAGAACGAACACATAGAACATAGAATAAAAAACACATAGGGTTTGTTGAGAATGTTTATTTACCCGAAAAACTGATGCTGGGAAATCGGCCTTTTTATTTTTCAAATCACCTCCAACGTTCCAATCCCGTACCACTTTCCGTATTTCCGGTCCATCAGGATCCACTAAACGAAATGCCGTTATATTCGTACCACCGTATTTAAATTCCTCCAAATCCACACCGTGCAGATCCTGTAAACAAGATTTAAGAATTATGTACACATATACGTAGTGGTTTTATTTCTTTTTTGCACTCAAACATTATTTATTCAAAGGGTAAGAGGAAAATTATGATTTTTCATTTGTCTCTGTTTCAACGTGCAGTAAATATATTCTTTCCACCCACTTTATTATTATACAGAAAGAGTATCTTCTTTCCAGCTTGTCTATATAAATGACGGCATGAAAAAGGCAGTCAATCATCATCAAAAAGTCAGAAATGGTCCATTTAAGAAAACGCCTTCTCAAAAAATTAGTATTCAGCTGTGTTTTCTTCGACTACAGCCTCCCCATCTTCATCAACTAGCATATATCAAACATGTTTATTATGCATACATATTTTTCTTTGTAACCCTCTTCCCTTTCTCTAGCATCCTAAATAATAATTGGCGAAAAACCACTCTAATGTCATACACCGACATTTATTTACACAAAACATAAACTTTTCGCAGTTTATTTCCTAAACAAACGCACAACACACTTTCTGATCGTGCCACTCACAATTGAGTTCCCAACGTGCTAAACAAAAATTCAACTCCATAAACTTTCCCGAAAAACTTAAGAAGCTATCATTAAGCTTGCAGGATTACGAAATTAGAGTTTGCCTAAGTATTAAGCGTTTCCAGTTACTTTTCCATCAAGTTAATTTATTTAATTTCACCAAGAGGCCCTTATTTGAACGGGTTTTCTATTGCTTCAACGAAATTTAATGTTTGTACGAAGTAAAAATGTTTCATATCCTATTTTAAAAAACACCACTTTGTCGCATAGTGTCAAACTAGGTGGAAACATGAGTATCTCTAAAAGAATAAAAAAGTTATTGGAACTTTGAGGAAAAAATTCGACGAAAGTGGTTGAACAATTTTTCTAAGCTTTCCCAGGGAAAGTTTGTTAACAAATGTAATATGACACATGATGGATAAGCAGGTACCGGTATTAGGGGAACGTCTAGCTTTATAAACAAGGAATTTATGTGAGAGAAGGGAAAAAGGACGGCTTTTAATTCGGAACCAGAGAACAGTTTACTATTACTGTTGTTTGAATAGGTTTAATCATTAGAAAGAGGCGAGAGAGCGAGTTTTGAATGGAAGTTTTCCCGAGATTACTTTGGGTGTACCAAATGTTTGATCTGTAGATCACAGCTGTGTGCCTGCCAATTTGAATTTTCAAACTATCAAACAATTTAAATTTTCCAGTGATTTTTAAACTATCAAAAGACTCATCTCGAGGGATGATAGCGATGATGGGAATTATGGAAAATCAGCCAGACGAGCGAGTCGGAATGTGTTTTTTCTACACTTTTTATTTTTTTTGTTATTCCTAAAAACGTGTGGGATTTTTTTAATTAGATTTTTTATTATTATTATTTCAAGTAACATCTGGATGACTAGCAGATAAAGAGAACTGTAATTTTATGGCACTAAATTAATTACAATTTGCATATGCAAATAACTGGCCGAATGTGTGAGTGTTTTTCAACTTTTTCCACGTAAATAAAGTCCTGCGAGCGCTTTTTGAGGATTATTAAAAAAGAAAAACATTTGCATATTTTATTAGAGGTACGACAGTTTCAAAAAAAATATATGTTTCGTTAAATTTCATTTGTGAAAGAAGAAAAACTCGTCGCAGCACCAAATTGGATGTTTTTTCAGCTTCGGATTATGTTAAAACAGCGGCGATTTGAAACTTATAATTAATCAGTGATCTAAAATAAAAACTATGTTTTGTTTACAGATTTCCGGATCTGTAGTAATTAAAAATTTCAAACTTCGGCATCACTCTTTTGTTGGGAATCATTAAAAAGTCCTGCACAATGAAAATATCATTTTCCCATTTTTCTTCTCACTTTTCCGCCCAGCAAACTGTATTACTTACTATTATATACAACAAAATCAGTCGATGATGATATAAAAAGAGCCATTTCACAATTGATCTAAAAATGTAAGAATACAGAAGAAGCGTATTATATTGAAGCATAAAACTTTGACAGCAAGCAAAACGCTGAAAGAATTGCAGATGAGAGAGTTGCACTTAAATTTCATGAATTCTTTGAAAATTGTCTACAAGTGTTGGCTTGGAATCAAAGTAATACTTTTCCATCTTGCACACGAACTGTGTGTACTTTGTGTAAAATTTCAATTTAACTAGATTCAATGTTTTACTATTGTTAAAGAATGCGCTTTCGTAACGAGAAACCGAGTGGGAGAGAGTGGATTTTTCTATCATCCCTGAACCGCGCTCGCCCATTCCATCCCAAATTGCCTGCATTTTATTTGAACATTTCCCCATATATACATAATAATCAGCGATTTATTACAAATGCATAATTTCAATAATAACACACATAAATAGAATATGCACATTGCTGGTAATAGTAATATTATCCAAATGCATGCGTATGTGGAATAAATGGAATCCCTTGAGGGTAGCAAATTATTCACTTCATAAAAAGCTGCATCATTCACTAAACATATTGAAATTTATTCAAATTAGTAAACCTATCAGAAAAACCCATGTAAACGGGTTCATCTTCAAAGGTCAAATTACGAAATAAATAATATATGTGAATAATATATTGGAGTTATTTTCTTCTATTTGTGTACCTAACACAATCGAATTGGAAAAACTCGGTGAAAATTCAATCAATTGATGACGGACGACTTACCAAAGATGTGATTAGATAACTGTGGTAGTCACTCATCATGCCAATCTGTTGCGCCTGTTTGAGAACATCGTAAATCCTTTGAGTGGAACAATCCAGGACGATGTGCGATTCAGCTGAATTTTTGATTTGCTTTAATAACGGCCTGCAAACAAAAAAAAAAAAGAAACTTTTTTAATTGCCCAACAAAGAAAAATTTGCCTAATTTATGAAGGGTATTTTTAAGAGGCTCTTATTATTTAAAAATGTAACTTTGTTTCGAGTTTAAAGGGGGTGTAAAGCTGATTTATTTGAGTGGCCAATAAAAGTGTGCTACAATTTACAGTTTTCCGTTATTTCCTGTGAACACACGCGAACTTTGGAACCACTGTTGGAAAACTTTTTAAAACCATGGATATCGAGACATAATTCATGTTGTCGATGACACAAAAGAGCCCCTTCTCGGATATTTCCACATTCTCTATCAACTTTGATTTGTTCAACAACTAAATTCGCTTAAAGCCAATTAAAAATCAGTATTGAAAGTTTTAAGATGTTTAAATTGGAAAACTCCTAATCACGTTACATCTCCTCTCCCAGCCTCTGTGTCTCTCCTTTATATTATTTCATTTTTAATTCGCTCTATTCAACATAATTTAATTTTTGTTTTATGACATCAAATGAAAAAGTTTATTTTCTGGTTTTACATGAACGTAAAAATTTACGCCTCATTTATCATTCGGATGGGTTGCGGCCACACCGCCTCCCTTTTACTCTATACACCCCAAAAATTCTACACAAATTGCGGTTTACATTGTGTTATACATCAGCATGGATAATTTTTCTCCACTGATGCAGCATCTTGATTTTTCACCGAAACAAAAAAAAAGTGTCACAACAATATTTCTGCCACGGCCATTTATCATAATTCCCAAAAAACAATTAATAATAATTACAATGTTTCGGTGGAGAGTAGAAAGGAAAATATTATCCATCTTCATTTTCATTATAGGAAACTGTCGGACTGGAACTTTCAAGAGAGTGAGGATCGGAATGAAAACTTTCCACCACTCAGATAAAGCTGTATTAGTACTCCAAAGATGGAATTTTCCCTTTTCACTGGGGTACTGTTTAAAATTTCTGCGGCGCTATAAAGAAACAACAATATATATATACGGGAAAACTTGATAATACTTTTATTATACAGTTGTGTTCTGTGTTATTTTAAGAGATATTTTCGTATTTTGAACGTGTATACTATTGAAAACAGGAAAACTACTTGGGAAACTCTCAGGTCCGGCTCGAGAACAACCCCACTCTCCCATACTTTGCTCTTCCGCCACTTGCAGTGGTAAAAATATAAAAAAGCGACTTTTTTTCTCCAAGAAAATTACACGTTCACCAGGTATACCACGCAAATGCACTTTTCCATACCAACCAAACCATATACTCACCGATATTTCCATTTTCACGCTCTATTTATAATGTATAACTAAACAGAGTGGCTTTCTGCATTTTCCTTGTGCCGCACACTCACCCAAACTCTCTTCTCCCTGTTGATGATAAACTTTCCTGGCAAGTTTTCCACTGCACCGACGCCAACTACACTCATGCATATATTTATGTACTTCATTCCTCCACACTTAATAACAGACTCTTACAACTTTGCTATTTAACACTTCCTCATCATTCTATTAACGTGCACACCGCCAACGCTCATCCCCCAATAGACTTGAAAACTTTTATTCCATTCTCTCATCGCCTATACAAATACACACACACACACTCCGCCGCTCTTGGCTCTTTTTACAATATAGTAAAATTTATTCTTGTGTAAAAATCGTGTAACATTTTTTTATTGCCACAGATATAAAATATTTCCCACAAACAATCCTATATTGGTTTATAAAAATAAATAAAGGTATGAAAGAGTGAGAGAGAAAGAGGAGAAAAAACTGAGTTTGAATTGTACATATGCTAGAATATATCTCACTTTACTGTGCTTTAGAGAATTTGTATTTTATTGTGTATTGGAACGAGCAACAACATTTGCCTAAAGTCTCTGACTGAATGCCATTCTGAATTACATTCTCTCAAATCTCTCTCGTGAGATAAAAGGGAAAAATTGGCAAAAATCTCTCACTCTTGTTACAAAGACAGGAAGAAAGGAGAACCTTGTCTGATATACGAGTATGTTGAAATTTTTTACATCCCCAAAATAATGAACAATTCAAATCCAAGTAAACAAAAGCATTGTTTAATTAATAAAAAAAACTCGCTACCCTTATACACACCGTGGAAAAATTGTGCTCCTAGAAACAATTTTCTAGATTAAATGAAACATTAAATTGTTGCCATATTCCGGCCTGAAATACTAATTTGACACAAGTCATGCAAAACCGTAAAGTACGTGCTTTAAGCTCAACAGCCGGTTTGCTCTTTTGCAATCTAAACATTAAACATACACGCATTTAATATATATATATATAAACATGGGATAAACATGAGGAGGACGAGGAGGACGACATCCACCACCGCCTCTTCGACCCCCCTTTTAAAGCGGCATCACACATTTTATTGTGCCCCAGGAATTTACAGATGCTACAAATTGTTGGAGAGATAACACATTGTGTGTCCGAACATACTCGTATTACCACTTTTTGTTTATAATCAACACCCTCAAAGTTGATAAAGCCCAAAGGCGGCCTACTGGTAACATAAAATTAATACTGTTGTACATTTGGCAGACGAGAGTACAGCGTAATAAAGAGGACTTATAATGATGACAGTTTTGCCTCTATGTCACATATCAAGGCTGAGGGAGATAGAGAGAATAGTATAACTTTAAATCATCGTTATACACATCCTCATTATTCTATCATAAATCAGTTGCATGAAGGCTTCAGGTACAGAATAATTTAATCTACTCGTACAGCGCTCGATTTCATGCAAAATTCTTATTATTACTCTATACCTTAAGGAGCTTAAATGTGTATCTACTTGTACATACTTTACCTGATACTTAGAATTTAATTGCAAGTTGAATATTTAATTAACCAAGTGGATATCCTTTAGGTGCCAACATTATATGCCCAAAATTTCTTAAAAAAAACACTAAGAAACACCACATTATAACTGAACAATAAAGCGGTCATCGGTCGAATTGAAAATTAATCAAATTGTATTTACCTACATCACAATACAATTTATATGTATGCATCAGCACTAAGTTATTCCGGCGGATCAAACGGTCAGAATTAATCAAAATTTACATGTACAATTCTTTATCTAATTGTTCAATATGGAAATTTATTATTCACTTTAAATGCGTAGACCACATAATTATATAAATCAATATAAGTACTTTTCTGGACACATAAAGTAGGTAACCCAGCAAGTGCGATTACCCATATAGAATAAGAAGAGGGTTTAAATACCTATATACAATCGGTGAGTTAGTTTTATTATATTTAATTATTTATTTACATTTATTTAAATAAGTAATTGGAATTTATTTATAGTTTCATTATATGTTTTAGTTAAGATGACACCACGACCAACACCCTACACACCAACCGGCATTCTCCATGAACATGAGGAAGAGATCGCTGGCAAAACGATAACACTTGTTAAACCGAGCCATCGAAAAATCGAACTTGTATGGCGAAATATTATTTTATTTGTTATATTCCACACATTGGCATTGGTTGGTTTTTATTTATTGTTTGCCAAAGCGCAAAACTACACACGTATTTTAAGTAAGTACCCTTAAAAATTTCTAGTTAAGTGCCTAAAGTAGAGTCCGCGTCTATTGTGTTTCTACTCCATCCTAAGTGCAAGGTTCGACCCACATAATTCTTGGGAGTTGTACATGCCGCTTAGAGCACACTTTTGAAAAATTATGTAAAAAAAATTGTGAAATGAAAATTTTTTTATGATTGTAAAAAATCGACGATTTATGCAAACAACTGTTAAAGAGAGATTTTTCAACATATAATTCAACAACAAAGAGTATTAAAATAAATCCAAAACTGTCCAATTTCAGGGAATATTTTTCCAAACCGGCACTTTTTAAAACGTAGTTAATAACAAAAATGAAAACTTTTTATGTACCAGTAAAGTAGTCTGACTCTATTACACAGAAATTAAAATACACGTAGTTCTTTCGTCAAATGCCCTCTTTAATTTACATATCTTCGTTTTGTGTCTAATTTTTAAAATCAAATTTCAGCTGGATTAACATTTTTCTTCACTACATTTGGACTGACTGCTGGTGCACATCGCCTCTACTCTCATCGCGCCTACAAAGCCACATTTCCACTTCGTCTCCTCCTTCTCGTACTAAATACAATGACTTTCCAAAATTCCTTCATCGAATGGGCTCGCGATCATCGCCTTCATCACAAATACACGGAAACAGACGCCGATCCACATAACGCCCTTCGAGGCTTCTTCTTTGCCCACATGGGTTGGCTCTTATGTCGAAAACATCCTGAAGTCATCGCCAAAGGACGCACCATCGACTTGTCCGATTTATACGCTGAACCGATGGTCGCCTTCCAACACCGTCACTATCTAAAATTAATGTTTATCGCATGCTTCTTCATTCCGACCTTCATCCCCATGTACTTCTGGAACGAGACATTTCTTGTTGCACTTTGCGCCAACATGGCTCGCTACGTCGTCCAATTACATTTCACGTGGACCATCAACTCTCTAGCCCATTTAACAGATGCTTATAAACCATACGACAAGTAAATTTATTTACAACCATTTAAAAATCAACAATTAAATATGAAATTATTGCAGGAACATCAATCCGTCCGAACAGAAGCTTGTCGCATTTCTGTCATTTGGTGAAGGCTGGCACAATTACCATCACATATTCCCATGGGACTACAAAACCTCCGAACATGGCACTTATGGTGCGAATTTTACTACTGCATTTTTAGATTTCTTTTCATATATTGGCTGGGCATACGATATGAAGACAGTGTCCGATGAAATGATTCGAAGACGTGTTTTAAGGACAGGCGATGGTAGCCATCCTGTTCACAAGTAGATATTTATGGAATAAATAAAAAACTATCTCATCACTTTAATTATTAAACTCTATAGGGTCTTCTCGTCTTTTATTAAGATTTAAGTTTTTTTACTCAAAAATAAAATTCAATAATAAATAAAGATATTATGTCGTTAAGATAGTTTTTAATTAAAAATAAATAAAGGAGCGCCCTTGCGATAATATCAGTGTTTTAACGGCCTGGTGTTTTTTTAAACGAAAAACGTAAATCTCTGTATACGTTCTGGTAATAATAAATTAACGCTTAGGTCAGAACGCCATTACTTTAGTTAGTGTTTGTTTGGGCTTATATACATATACACACACACAATATCTCCATAGATTATTACAAAGAGGGTTCTTCTACACTTATAAATAATAAATTATCTAGGTAGAATAGAAGTAACACATTAAACTGGGCCTTGCTGCGAACCATCTTGTTGAGCTTTTTCCAAAACCAGAAGAGAACAACAATTAATTCTGGTACTTATTTATTTACCACCAAAAAGCTTATATCGCTATTATACTGCCCATTTGATGTTTATAATACACACATAAAATACTTTGGGTAATTAATAACGTAATAACAATAGATGTAACAATAGAAAAGCAATTTTATGAAAATCACCATACAAATAAGTATAAATAATAATGCATATGTGTTACCTGAATGTATGAGTAATCTATTTTACTACCCATATTTTATTTAATTTATGCAATATTTTTCAGGTATGCGTGTATACACCAATAATTACAACGAATTAAATACGTCAAATTATTAGCTATGGTCATTGTTGCCGAATGAAATGCACATAAATTTGCATTTTTCTATATAAAACAATCGACAATATGAAAATATGATTTATACAATGTTGTATTAGGTATATGTTAATTATTGATAGATACAGGTAACAAATAATTTTTATTGACTATGTATAAATTATTGAATTACGATTTCATTCAATACAAACGCAAACGGTATATAGAGATGCGAATAATTTAAAAAACTTCTATTTCGAAGAGAAAATAAAAAAATACATTTTTTGAATAAAAATCACCGACAAAGTGATTTATTCGCAGTTTTTTAGCGATATGCAACAAGAAACCATACATCACACAACACCTTACACCGACAATTTTATTTATGATTTATATTCAACAAACTTGCTGAGCGTTATGTAATAGCTTTTTCCATCCAATTATGCGAAACAGCCACCAGAACAGTGTAAATTATTGGTAAATGTTAGGGTAATATTATTAGTTTCAAGTGGTATTTGAATAAATGGGATAATAGTAAAGTAGCAATTAAAATGTAAACGAAAATGCGCGACAAATAAATAATAAATAAAAAACGAAAAACTATTAAAAAAGAGATAACTAATTAATGTTGCGGAAAAGTAAAAGTTTTCCTTCCTGGATATAAAACTTTACAAGTGGAACCGAAAGTTTTTTCTTCAAACAAAATTCCCTTTTCTGTGTGTGTGTGTAAAATTGTCAAGTATTATTGGGACAGTGAATCAATTTTTATGTGTAAACATTAAAAACTTAGAAGCGTAAATAGGATGAAAGCGCGATGGGCCTCTTGGTATATATCGCTATGTGTGTGGGGTTCAAGGCAATTCCTTAACTTATTAAGCCTTCCAGCGTTCCACTTATTTTCCCCCAACTCGATTATTATTAAAGCATCATTAGCTAATTTACTACAGTATAGAGTTGAAGGAGAGAATTATGGGGAGAGATGAAAATTTTATAAAATAGACGCTTACCTGTAGTCGGTACCTTCGCCTAGTTGACGCACTGTGATGGGGAACTCGTAGGGACCGTGGGCCTTCAACAGTTCTTGCAGCCTCACCAACCCCTCATTATTCTCGTAGATTATAGTGAACGATTTCCAGCCCCAGGCTTTCACTAAATCCACATACGCCTGGAACAAGTTATTCAATTCTATTATTTCCGAAAAGTTTATAATTGGCATTACAGCAATAATACAAATATGTACATATGTATATTCATGTTGTCAAATATTCACCAATAGTTTGAACAATAGTCTTTTCATTATTTTTTATCAATGGAAAGTCTGGAACAAAATACAATTTAAATCGACGTAGCATAGTTTACTGACATATGGGGTTGACTACTCTTAATAATCAACTATTTAAATATATTAAATTTGTAAAAAGAAAGAATATTTATATTATTGTTTATTAACGAAAAGTCCAGACAAACTTTGTTATTATTTCCAATGTCATCCAATTTAAATTTCAAATGCATTTCCTGTCATGAATTTAGTGATAAATTTGGAGAAATGAACTGAAGGTTGGACACTCTTTAACCAGCTTCTTAAATAGTGGCGCAATTTAAAGTAGTAAAAATTGCTTTCCGACTAATAAAACCAGTAATTAATTATCCATAATGCTACATTTACGAACATAAAATGAGAGAACGCTAGAAAGAAAATATCAACAAGATTGTGAAGGTTGGTTGTTTATGAAGGAAGTCCACCAACTACAATTCTTCCTTACAATAATATTGAAACAAATTTCAACCGTCAAACCAGAAATTTTTATCTACGTAATTGAATAACAATAATAACATCAATTTTCTTATATGTCATTGGTTTCTCAAACATAAAAATAATGATCTTTATTTCCGTACACACATATTTATATATTGTGTTGTCGTTATTGATTGCATAAAAAAAACCAACCCTAAAAAAACTTTTTGATCTATTCGCCAATTTGCTTTTCGGATGGGATAGAAGATTTCCAACGATGATGTATTTTTCAACACATCTCCAAGCAACTGTAATTATTGATGCTTAGTTTTATAATACAGGAAGTTAATTAAACACAGGATATGAAGCCGTTCTCTACACATATTAACTTCTAATTACCTTCAGAAGACCAATCTTACGTATCTAATTCACTTGCTAATATTCAGCTAGCATAAAATTTAAATTAAATGGAAAAAGAGACTCTACTTCAACCTGTATACATATACAGAGGGTAGTAGTACGCTTGAAGGTTCACAGAAGTGAGAAGCCCGAGATGGAAACCGCATCGCCGAAAATGTAATTCAACAGTGAAAATTTAAATTTTCATGGGCCTATTTGCGGACACGAATTTATTTACATATTTTAAATAATTCACTCTAGAAATATTTAAGGGAGGCCAAAGAAGTGGCCATTTCTGTTGTCACATAAATTTCATATTGTCTCGAAAAAGTTGTTTTGGAATTTTATTAAATAAGGCCTATATTCCATATTGTACTTATACAAGTTGTGCACAATTTTCTTCCATCTCTCTTTTGTTCATCATCTTAAAATAAATGAAACCGTTTTAGACTCTAGTTAATATTTACAATTTAAATTTTCCTTAAAGCTTCTTAGTAGTTTTGTAGTCTCCTCTTTTTGCCCCCCTCGCGCTATTCATAGTTGAGCGTTTTTCTAAACTCTCTCGCATCTCCTTATCGCTCCTTATTTCTTAGGTATTTTAGTGATTACCAGCACAACACAAAAACTTGTCTCTTTCTAGTATTTAATCCCATTCCTTCCATTTTCCTGCACTTTGATTATCGTTTAATAATTAACAGTACACCATAAATGGCAAATACACAATTAATGCCATGAAATAAATCCCTCGCTTGCATATTTGTTATTTGTCTAACCATTCAATATGTATATAGATCTCCAATTCTACTAAAAGATGTTATATAATATTCTATACATTGTATTTTTCTACCCCACTTTGTGAACGCATTTGATGTACGGCGCCAGCAAAAATCCAAAATAAATATTCTATTGGAATGTTATTTCTGCATGAAAACGATTTATCGATACTTATATTTTAAGGCTTAGCAAATCAGATTGAATACAAACCTTCCTCTCTCTGATGTATGTGATATTTATTGTATACATTTTTTATATCTAATATACACACATATTTCCATATAAATTTTCCATTGAAATTTAATTGTAAACTTGTTATAGTTGAATATTAATGGAATTTCATTATTTTATTTGAATCGAATTCATGTTGATGTTTTAATTAAATTCATTAAAACATGAAAAATCTCAGACAGCTTTGTGGAAATTTTATTACGCATTCGAAAAGTGAATTATAGAAATTCGTCATTCATCGTCTTTTCTTTGCTCGTTGCTTCTGCATTACACCTTGGCATTTCTGTAATTGTTCACCCTTCTTGTTAACGTGACACATTTCGTGACATATGTAAATCTTTTCTAATTAATATCCCATTTCATATTAAAAGCAGAATTTTAATATCTTTGTTAAACATGAATTCTACTTTATCATAATATAGTGGAAATTAAAACGTATTTACGTAACTGTTTAAAAAGTTGATTATTTTTTAATGTGCAATTTTGAAATGTAAACTTTATTTTCCTTTCTAAATTAATATTTCCGTGAAGAATGAAAACTGTTCCATACTATCTCTTTTATTTAAATTAAATTTAATCACGTTAAACTGACTTGTTTCGCTCGGAAAATAAAATAAGCAGACAAATAGTTGAAAGCGTGCACCTACAAATATAACAATAAGTTTTCTCCGAACTAAGATGAGCAAAATCCACACAAATAAAAAAGAACCTTGTAGATTACTTCACCATTTCACGTTCGAATAAGTTTTAGTTGTGTGCAACATTGTCTTAGATTTTCCATTTGGTTTGATAATCAAACTGTGCAAGTTTTATGCTTGCCGAGTTGTAATAGAAGAGAAAACTCATATACACATCGAGGGATCATATATGTATGGGGATGCAGGCTTGTGGGAGACACATATTTCCTTTTACCTTGGACAAAGTAGTGGGATGGGGATATAAGTTGACTAGACAGCTCTCCCTGCGGAGCCTGTAGTCCCACCGTGTCTCCAGGTGTGGAATTTCCATTGTGTCACATATTGACTGTACGTGGCTGGCCGTGTGCGCCGATTGGGGACCAAAGATAGCAGCAACACCGTTCCTCAATAGCTGGCAAACTGGAAAACGTAAAAGTTCATTATTAATGCCACATTTACCATTCAACAAGAAGAGGTGTCAAAGATTTAAACGTCTATGTAAGCATTTACTCACACATCCCATTGAGTTTGGTTCGTCTATGCTACTCTTTATAATACTACACAAAAGTTGCGTTGATAAAAAATTTAGGATGACATCATGAAACAACTTTTGCTCCCTTTATAGTTTCTTATGACAATTTTTTATTATATTCATGCATATGAAATCAAGTTTATAATAATAATTTGCTAGAACTTTTCACGTTTCAACTTTTTTTTGTCTTCTTTTTTCATTTTTACGAGGCCACCAAGTTTTTAACTCAATTCTTTTCGCCTTTTTTTCAACACCCGACCAACAAATACAAAGTGAATATTCCCTGAAATTATTTCGATTCCCGGTGAAAATACACTAACAATAATCATAATCATTATCATCATCAAATGTATACGGTAAACACCCTTGTTGCCCATTAAACGATTCAAATTGTTAGTAGTTTGCTTTTTGTTGAAACTATTATTATACACTTTTAACATGCATATAAGAAAAACATCTTATTTGTACCCCGTATAAATTTTATTATTTCACTTTATTTTACACTCTGCCAAGCATATTATTCGACACGGAATCATTGCGAATGGGAACATCTAAAAGGCAGACAAGGAGAAGGCGCAGTGGAGGAAATGTGGCAAGTTTTTGCGGTCAAAGGACGAGAAAATGAGAAACTCTTATTATATCTCCCCCGTTTTTTTTCACTTTATATATTGTTTGTCTTTGCACATTACATTCTTAACGGCCTGATGTATATTGGGGGTGTCATCTAGAAGCGTTAACAAATCACCTCATCATACCCTTATTTTCCGTTGTTCTTTGCACTATACCGAAACTAACAACAGTGACAAAAGCATGACAGTTTTTGTTCGTATTTAACAAATGTGTTTCCAAAATGCCACGTTTTCATCATTTTACAGTCATTCTCTTTGCTTTTATAGGACGACCATCGATTGTGGAGTAAAAAACAAAGCACTACTTTCGATAAAAATAATGTGCATTCCGGGGACAATAAGGTTGGTATGTCCTCAAGGGTGTCTCTTTCTTGGTTATCACCTTCTCTTTGCCCAAAATCATCCTATAACTTTTATTTATTTTCCTCCCTTACATATTTCTTTCCTAACTAATAATTAATTCTACATCCCTTCTAGCGAAAATCTGCAATAAAGCAGGAAAACTGTAATAATCCTATATAAGAAATAAATAGTCCGAGACGTCCAGCGAAAATGGACATGCTGAGATTTTATTTTAGATTGGAAAATCGCCTTTTCTGGAAAATATATTGCTTAGAATGCACCACATTAACTGACTAACTAAACAGTTTATTTACGAGTCCCAAACAACGAAATCTGTCCCCGTTATGATGACTATTATTTCGCTTCTTTTTTTATTCCTCTTTTTTCCTTTCTTTATTCTCCCATACTCCCGCATACACAAACTATAAAACCTTTTACAGCATCCCAATAAATAGTAAATAAGGGAAGACCTCTTTAGAAATCGATTTCTTTTCAAAAGTGTACTCTATTCCATCTACAATAAGCGCGACAACATATACAGAGAAAGAAGAACACACAGAAACACACGCCTGTTAACAGTAAGTGTGTTTTTGTACGTTTTTATGTAAATGACTAGAAGAGAATTGAAAAACAAAAAAGGGAACAGAAAAACAAGGAAATGTTAGCACGAAGCTAGAATTAGAATATCAAAGACCTCAAGTCACTCTTGCAACAGAGAAACTCCTTGAAATGCGGATAAGGACGAAAATCAGACTACAAACTACCTGTTTAATAATTACAAGGGTTCATCTCTTTATCCAAACTACCGGCCTATTTTCCAAAGAACGAAAAACACACAAATAAAACACAGACTTGCATCTTTCCACCGATTCCTGCAACCAAAAACAATATGAATATCGTATAATTCCAGGGTACACCTATCTCAATAAATTCCACCGCCATAATCTGGCGGCTTTTCCCATATCTAAGCAGGTAATCGCCAGGGTTGGTTCTGATAACACTACCAAAAGCCACCTCTCAAACTGGAAACACATATATGCATTATTTTGGGGAACCCAGTTAACCTATTTCGATATATGTTAAACAAGAGTTTTCCCTCTAGAAAGTTTTCAGCTAGAAAACCTCCAGAGTGAAACAGATGTTATTAGAGGGAAATGTTTTCAACTTTCACTTCAGCCACAAGAAAAACTTTTCTAATCACGTTCTCACCAGAAATTGTATTAAGGACTCTTGCATGATACACACCCGAAGTGGTCGGGAAATGTACACGCTAATTTTCCAAGGGAAAGCGATAACCTTAACTTGTCTCCTGAGCGCTTGGGTTAAAAACGAGATGTGACCATTTTTTTTCGAGTTTACTCTATAAAAATACAAAAACAAAGAAGAAACAATGCAGAAAGGGAAGAGAGGTAATGCAATAAATGTGATGAAAGTGTCACCCCGTCGTGCTTGTTCCCGTAAATTTATCCTTTCCATTGGGGATATTATTAATTTTTCAGCAAACACTTTGAGAATTATACTTAACATGTATACAACAAACCAGTTTGCTTTTCAACAACATACGGTGCTCAGTTTTACACTCTCTATGTGTGTTTTATTTTTTTTATATATCAAGTTTTCTATTAAAAAATCTCCCAACAAATTTAATACATACACAGTTTTACAACATTTCCCCGTATGCCAAACACCCGCGCACGAAAATTACTTGTATATTTTTTTCGACAGAATAAAACGTTGAATTTACATACATTTTTAATAAATTTCATTTGGGTTTCAAGCGGAAACATTTTGTTTAACATCAAAAAAAATTGTTTAATCTAAAGCGCGCGGTTTGCCAGACAAAACTAATAAACAAACACATAAAATTGCTACTTTTTTTGTGTCAAAGAGTCGAATAGAAATAAATTTAAGGTCATGAATTAGTGCAAAATGGAACAGTTAAAAGGGAGAGGTTGTAAAATTGCGAAATCACATAACTAGATCGGGAGGACATAAAAAATTATTATCGGCTATAAAAAGTTTATGAAAATGTCAGGGTGAGAAAGCAGGAGACAAAAAGAAAAAAAATTGTATAAAGACAATAAAAATATCGATAAAAGTATATCGCCTCTTTAGGTAACACACAAGAGTCGATGTTGTGGTGTAACAGTCCGAGTCCATTTGGCAGTGCTTTAATTTTCCTAAAACGTCTTGTAACAAATGAAGGTAATTGCAGTGATTTATAATGATAGTCATCTCCTATTTGCGCCACTATAAAATTCTCACGTTAATGCATAATTGCGAGAAGTGGAGATGAAAAACAGCCAAACCTGAACACCACAAATTGCCTGGAAAATGCTACAAAATAGCAAGAGAAAAGCGCTCGCACCACACAATTTGTTAACTGAAAATTAAAACAAACACAACAGGACGGAATTAATTTCATGTTGAACAATGCTTTTCTTATCATATTTCAGATAGATTTCCTACTTCCTCTCTATTGAATTGCAACACACAAAAGAAAAAAATACTCTGTCCCGTATCTCGACTATAGAAACTGTCGAGATAACGCAAATATATTTCCACAAAGCATTCGGAATTTTGCATAAACTTCTCGAAAATACACAAAACTCTATAGTTGAATTGTTCCTATTTTCCAGCCATCCATCCATCAACTTATCTCTAGTCAAATAAGTGAATTAAATACAAATTGGAAAAAAGTGGAAAACTATTTTTTGGTCAACAAAAACTTCCACTACATACACACGATCTCATCGCCAGATTATACATATTATGATGTATCCAATTTTTCAATGACAATAAAAACATCATAGAGTGGGCACAGTTTTGCGTGCACACACGATTTATGCTGTACTATTTTGAATTAAATCGCAATATTCACGCACAATGCACTGATTAAATTCAATACACTGACACTCTAAACAAATTACGAATTACGATGAGTTCTAAATTAACCAAATTCATTTTTATTATACTCCAATATTGAAACTAGACGGAATTGATTGATTAAATTTCTGAAAAAAACCTCAAACGAAACGAGAGGACTGCATCGTTTTTCATCAGCGTGATATTTATTTGCCTTGTCCATCATCTACCAGTGAATATAACTTGATGCAACTGTTGGATTAGAAAAGAAGAAAACAAAATACACGGAATAACAAACACGCTTTTTCGCTTTGATGGTCAGTAGGAAATCCAGACAAGTTGTTTGTCAAGCCTCCCATTCGTCAGTATCCAATTCGCCGTATTGAAAGCGGGAATAACTTTTTTCTCTGTGCCATCCTTTTTCCCAGATTATTGACAGACGACTGATGAGTGTCCTAATATACCCTTAATACTGAAAAACAATATATCCGATTAAAAATTGTGTAAATTGTTTCTACAAATTACCAAAAATTTTATTTCTCTTGGTACGTCAAAATGACTCGGGCAAATGTTGCCAAAAAACATGCGCGTTAGTTGCCCGCCTGGAAATCCACTGTTAGACCCCCCGAAAACCTTCTGCCCGTATCTGTCTTTGATGAGCCTAGTGGAACAATGTATGGGCCTTGCACAAGGGGTTAATAAAGTCAGTTAACAAGGCCATTATACCTTGAAATGGTAGAATGTTTCGCACATATAATCATTATCATGATTATTGTAGCATATTTGAAAGCATTTGCATATTTATGAAAATGCTTTAGATGACAAACATTTCAAGCCCCCTGGAACAAATTTCCAAACAACGGGTGGGCCTCCTGTTAATATACACAGTCAAGAAACTAAACAACCCATCATCATCTATTTTACTTAACTAATTAATGATAATTTTAACGTGTCGAACTAAAAAGATACACACATTCACACTGTGTGTTTTTGCAACGAATTAAGAGTTGAAAAATCGAATACTGTAATTAAACCAGTCATACATTCACTTAATATCCGCTTTAAAAAGCATCAATCACTCGATAATGGGATCGATTGGTTGAAAAATTTCCATCAACGAGTTTATTTTTTCCATATTTTCTCTCTTTTCGATTTTTGCCCTCGCCATTATAGAAACGTCAAAAAAGCAATTAAGTGAAGTGCATTTAGTGGAAATTAAGTAGAAAACGTTTGGGCTTCATTAGATAATAGCAATGTTCGTTAATTCATTTTTTACATCGTTATAAAATCGTGTGTTGTTTTTCCGTTTAATACCAATTACATGCAAACAAGAAAAAAATATATATACAAAATGAAACGATATGATTGAATTTGATTTTTTTGCTTTTCACACTAAAAACCGATTGATTGTTGTACAAAAAAACATTTCAATTTTAATCACTTTAACCATAGAGTTCCATTATGTGACGAGGTGGGGTAATGTGTGTGGAAATTGGAACAAACACAATGTTTAATACTTTAAGTAAACCCCAAACTGTTCAAATACAAGCATATTTAAATAATAATTACCATATACACTAGTGTTTATAACATTAAACACAACATTGTAAAAAAAGAATCAAATGTATATGTGCACAACAAACTCTAATATACGGGTTGTTTACGGATGTGTTTGCAAATGTTCGTAATACACAACAACAAACATTGCATAAAATTTGTTTATTTCGTATTGTATGTAATGAGGGGGCCCAGTCTTTTGTCGAACAAATGGACTAAGAGTCAGTGTATAGGTATATCTAATGGATGCGTCTATTAGAAAACAATTCGACATTTAATTAAAATGCACCATATTTCATCAGAAATTCAGTTCGGAATTCCTAAATTATTACACCGATAACAATCATGTAGAAAATGCGTATGAAATGATAAATGTCGGACCCTTTTTTACCCTCTAGTAGAGAGACAGAGATAATGAAACATGCAAATTGATCAATTTTTCAAACTACCGACAATATTTTATATCTGTAAGTATTATAGAATTTTTTTTTGTTGCAGAAAAAAAAACGAGAGCAGCGGATTACATAACAACAGCGCATGGGAGAGAAACGTTTATATTACGTAAAACAATACGCTTTGCATTCTATTTTGCTTAAAACATGAAACTGTATTGGATTATTGTTATTACGTTTGTAGTGCAACGAATTTGTATTAATTAGATTGGATAAACTTTGTGCATATAACATTCACGTATTATTTCTACCTACCCTTGCTTTTATTCAATTAAAACTTCAATTCTAATGAATAAAATACGCGATCCTTGTTTAGACATAATACTTTCAATAATAACCGCAATTCATCACTTATATACACACAATTTAGTTTCGAGTACATCGTGATTTTGTGTCCAATTAAACGAAAAGTTTTGCGTACAAGTTTAAAATTAAGTTAACATCATATACCGGCACACTTGAATATTCAAATTGCACTATAATACCATTTGAATGAGGAATGAACAGCCACTGTGTATGTGTGTATAGGAAGACTTGTTTTCGCACAGATTAACAACTTTTGCAATAATACAATTCCGCACAGTTTAATTACCGGGAGATCCAGAATGAAATTGTGTTCAATTGCTTCGAAATTATAAGTATCTACATGGGTTCAACAATTTCACTCTCTACAAAAGACTTTAAGTTAGTATAACAACAGTAGATGGTCAAACGCGTTGGTTGTACTCATTAAAACCCATCGATCAGTATAAAGTCGCAATGTTTATTGCACATCATAAAGAGGCAAATTATTTCCAGGACAATTGGTTTATGTTAATCTCTCGCCCATCTAAGGATAAAACGCTGATGTTGTGAGTTTGTTCCGAAACGAAATCTACAACCACATTGGGAATATTTAACATTACCCTTTGGAATCGCTATTTAACGAATCGCAGGAACACACACAAGTGTGCACTTTTTAATCAGCACAGCAACCTCCCCTAAAATGTGCTCTTGTCATTATAATTAGTAGCTGTTCATATTTTACATTCGTTCAATTAGTTTTAATGCACACCGTGCTGTTTTATTACAATTAACGTTATCTATCAGTAATACCAATAGACAAATGGGCCGACACTAATTTTATTGATGGAATCCACAAATTTTGGCATTTTTCAAAGAGAGGGAATTGTACAGTTTTCCACATTTCCATATATACCACAATAAAAACTTTTTTCAAACAAAACAACAAAAAGAGAATAACAAAAATGCATTAAGCATATTCTGAATTGAAGTAAACAATCCATTCATTATTTTCCGGTTTATGAAATATTGACTTAACATAACAATTAAAATGTAACGATAACAGGTTGAAAGAAAGGAAATTAGTCGAGTGTATAGGTAGGCATTGTGTTTTCCCGTATTTTCCTATTGGTACAATTGCGAGAGTAATTTTCCAACCAGCTCTCACTAGTCTATATGGAAAGTTCTCCATCTCCCCGTTCACGGTGTACAATTTATATATGAAGGCACATATACACGACTAGGTTATAACTGGAAATTACGCAAACTTTCACTCAAGTCCTCCAACTTCCGTATAAGGGTTCTATTATGCGTTCCCCAGTAATATATATCTAATGGGACGGATGGAGTTTACGTTTTGTTGCGTTTGTTATGAATACTGGGCTTTGTATGTATATTGCACGACAATGTAAATAATGTTTTGTGGTTATATGATGCCGAGGCTGCTATTAAATATTAAAATTGACTACTTTTTTTCCATCCAGTACTAAGGCCGGTGTGGCTCAATGACTTTTCAATTTACTCTACATATATAATATTTTAGGAGAATAGTAAGCCCCAGAAAATTGCCAATGATTTTACATTATTTTTTCTGCGTCGAAAAAATTTTTCACTAGAATTTTATTTACATTGTAAAATACTATAAAAAAAAACATTATAAATCTCTTTTGTGATATAAAAGTTTCCTCTTTTCGCAACGAAGACGCATGAAAAAATGAGCGTTTTTAAACGTTTTCTGTGTACTGTTTTAGATTTTAAATGAGTAAACTTTTCCTTAAAAGCAACACTGACAGAATTAAATTGAAGATGTATAAATCAGTGACGAGAAACCTGCCCAAAATTTCACTCCACTTTATATAACTATATGGAAAACCATAAATATTCTCTTGACAGTTATTAAATTTTACATCATTTCCAACTAGTTTTCTGCAGCCTCTGAAAATTACATTACTGCCCAAATAAATTTGTTTCTCTTTATATAGACATTGATTTGGTGAACAATTAAACACTTTTTCCAAGCGGTTCATTCAATTAATTTTCCAACCCTAAGTATTTTGACCCTCTCGCATCTGGAAACTATTCCAAATATTAGGAAGCGTATACTCAGTGAATTAGTTCACATAATGGACCCATCATGTTATAATTCATCTTTTTTTCCGGTTTTATGAAAACAAATGTTGACAGGGTATCAAAATATAATAGAAATATCTATGGGAGAGCACTCAATTTTAATAAATCATTGACTTTCAAGTTGTGAAGAGAAGAAGCGCGCTGCTGCTGCAGCAAACCCCTCGGAAAAAAAGCCTGTATAAAACTATATTTCAGGATATACAAAAAAAGAACCACCACTGAAGTAAAGCGAGAGAAAGAGAGAAAACCCGTGGATCCAGTGCCAAGAAATCGTGTGCTCTCACATATATTTCACATTTTACCTTTTTTCGATGCGTGGAAACTGTCCTGCGGTGGAATCTGTTCAATCTGTGCTTTCAACTTTGATCGTGGCAGTATACTTCGATCGCTATTTATTCTATCCACTGCATTATGAAATGCAATCTCTTGTTTTATATCCGCTGGATGGAAGAGACCACCTGCAACAATGCACACATTGTATTAATATACAAAAATTGAATACTAATGAGTCCTGAAAACTTTCTATTATACATACACTACCATTGCTAATTTACATCATTTCCACCTGAAATACATATTCAAGCAGATTTTGTCTATTGGAACTTTTTATACACATCCCCTGAAGCGTATTTAAACTAATTAAGCGGGGAATATTCAATGCATACAGTAAATTCGCCCCCAAACCCATTTCTCTCGATTTTATTGAAATATGCAAGTAAACCAAAGATCGATAAACTTATTTTATGGGCAGAATCTTGTAAAATGTATCCGTACGGCTGTAAAAATCCATAAAACTACTTTCAGTTCAGTGCACGTGGATTATTATAGAAAAGATGTGTGCATCTGGAGGTATAGAAGATTTAAATTGCATGTGTATTAGACCGCATACACAACTTACAATTTTATGTATATTTTTTGTGCATCATTCGATATACGATTTTCATATCATATTCGTTTCTTATAAGAATGTCATTCCGACTATTACCACACATCAAAACATAATTATTTGTGCCGTTTCCCGCCTCTCTAGCTTGTTGATGAAACTCTAATCTTCTAGTCTTTAGTGTTTAGCATCATTCCCATTAGCACTTAGCCATTTAATGGATCTGCGATGTTTAACCCCCTACTACCAATCTGAAGCAGTCTTGTATTTAATTCAAAGGTTAATGCCTAAACACCGCAAATAGACTGACTGTTCCCATATTAACTGCTGTTTAACCAAGTTATATTCCTGCCACTAATTAATAACCCTTCCGGAGAGTTTTTTCCCTCCTATATTCCCCTTTTCAATCGAATTAAAGCCGAGATAAGAAAGCAAATAGATTGCGATCAGTAGAGACAAAAGCGAGACTCAAATTGAAAAAATACTCTCTTAACTTTCACTAATTGACAAGTTCGAAAAGTATATGGTAAGTTGAACTAGAATGTGACTCTAATCAGAAGTGAGTGAATCCAGAAAGGAAATTAAATTTCTACTTCCATTCTATATGTTGTATAAAGCCACTGTTCAGCAGACTGCTTTTAACCTTTATTGTGCCCTTTTATACTGGAATATACAGCGAGCATTCTTCTCATTATTACACGTTTAAACTAATTGTCCCTTTAAAATTTGTCACAATTTTATTTTAGGTGAATTTATTCACCTGAAATTTATGTATAGATTATAGGGAAAATAAAATGGTTTTGAGAGGCGTAATAAGTGTTTGGAATTAGTATTAATGAGTACCGCTCTATTTTCTCTTATTCTATTTTTCCGTTTTCTAAACAAACAACCATTTTATAATGAAAATTTTACCAAATTCATTTATTTTATTAGTAAAATGCGCGTAATTGAAATCCGTGTACAAAAATGTGATAAACTTTTTAATTATATACGGAAAAATTTTTGTTAATGTACATTAACTGTCTATTTTAGTGAAACAAATTTAATTCACAGTCCAAGATTTAATTAGAATTAAAATTGCGCTTTTAAAACAGTAAGAGAAAAAAAGTTGCAATCTCCTATTACATACACAGCATCACTGAAAAAACAACACAGCCAATTTTCACCCAACTGGGCTGTTTGCTTCTATTTTCGCCTCTTTTATAAAGTAAATATCGCCAAACTTGTAATTCAATACATAAACTATAAACTTTCAAGCGATCGTTAGTGAATATATAGCAGCCCAGTGGCACAGAATGTTGTATTTTCAAGACAAATGTTAAATGTATATTGTTTTTATTATTCCGAATTGGTAAGGAAAAGTTCTCTTGTACGATTTATTTCCAGTGCACTGGTGAACCATTATAAAATGCGAAATAAGATGAAATTTTAATTAGTTGCCCCAGCAACTTCTCATTTTAATATGCACATCTTGGAAAACTCCAACGACTTACACTTTATTTATTAACAAGCGTTCTCTAGTTAGAAAAAGGGACAACAAAACATATATAAATACACTAAAACAGCAGTTCATTCATGATTGCTGGTTATGATGATACAATTATCTAGTTAAATTTTATGAGATCATAAAAAAAGTTGTAAAAAACCATCCGTATTTTATTATTTCGATAAATACTGTACTACGATCTTGCATAAAACACGAGTTTTTCATTAATGCTAATACTCAGTTATTTATCAGCCCCTTTAAAACACTCCCACGAACTTTATAGTTTAAAAAGGAGTTTTACACGCAATTAGAGAATTTAATTGTTATAATTCTCCTTTTACAACACAAGACAATTTAATATTTGCTTAATTTACCATTTTTCAGACTGTATTACACCATTTTAATTAACAATTAGTTAGTCAAGAAAGTTTCCCTCTTTATGCATATAGAAAAACTTTTCCTATTACTTTGCAATAAAAATTTCGTTCTTTTTAGCAAAATGTTTACAAAGCTTTTTCTCTTCTGCCTTTGGCATTTGTTAAATGAAATAACGTTCTTTAATTCCACCACATATATGAATCTTTGTCGCCTCTTTTAACCTTACACCTCTGACCAAACGACCAGTTTTTCCAACATAAAAAGCACCCTTCAACTTTGACACCAACAAACGCAAACCTTCGCCAAAAAATCATTTACCAATACTTTTCATACAACTTGTACAAGTGCCAAACAAACTTGAATTATAAATCGACGTTTTCTCTTTTTACTATTCCAAAGCCAATTCCAACTCTTAACAACACTAAGTTTTATATATTGTTATGATTATAAGAGCACAGGGCGAAAAGAGAGGCACACACACAGCAACCTCCACACCGGAGTGTATTCTGTTTCTGAAGCCATAACTCTTGTAAAGTTCAGCCTCCGGTAAAGGACAATTAATTAAATAAACTAGTGTACAGAATAATGTAGTCTATTACGTTATATTGCGCCCTGCTTTCAGGCGATTTTACGTCCTCCTCTCTCTTTTACATTGCTTAGGTACATGAAAGGGCCTCGAGGGCGTGTCACCATTGCGGAAAAACTCGTCTCTAATTTGAGACCTAATTAAAATTAATCAACCTAAATTTATACATTAAATAACCTTAATAATCATTTTCTATGGACCATCAATATGCAATAGGATCAATTAAAATGCCAACGGCCATACAAATTGATTACAGCATTACAATACTGACATACCTACATTACATATTAAATTACACATATTCAACTAAATCTTTAACACGTCAACATATCTACAATCTACATTTATATAGTACATACATATATCTATAGATAAATGTATGTATAGCTAGTAGATATTTCGAGTGACGAATTTCTGCATGTTTGGAATTTTCCGTAATTTGTAAATGGCAAAACTGTCAATCACTTAAAAGCGTCTGCCAACATTCTGGAATCAAGAATATAGATTAGGGATGCATTAATAAAACTAAACTCAAGATCCATAGCCATCAGTTTAGGCAGCAGTGATCTTTAAATAAAATACAACAGCACAGAAAATTACATGAAAGCGTCCTTCATGCATACGGTGTACAAAATTTGAGCTTTTTATTAAATTTCAAAGGCAATCTTATGCATTTTTGTAATAGTTTACATTTTACACATTTTCGTTGTGTTTGCAAACTATTAACAAACCGTCCATTCGGCGTTTAAACAATAGAAAAAAATTTTGTTATTGTATTTGAAAATGCGTGCGTTAATTACAAGGATAATTATATGTAAGCACTACACACAAGAAGCAGTGTGTACTTTATAAACAACAAATTCGGTAAATAATAAGTTGTTATTTAGCAGAGATTTATTTGTTTGCTGAGCGATTTTTTCACCAACCGCACACGCACGTACATTTAATTACAGGAGGAAAAGTAGATTTTTCAATTGCATTACACAAAGCGAACCTCATTTGTGCGGCTGTGCATTTGGAATTAACATTTGCTTTGATATCCGCTCGAAGGAATTTGAAATTTTTTCCATATTTTTCCATTCCTGTGTGTACATGAGAAAACAATACAAAAACCAAACTATACTTTTCAAGTTTTCCAACAAAAAGCTCAACACCAAAACAATTTCTTATATATACATAACATAATGAATTCCGTGTCTACTTAATTAATGTATAATTAATGTAACTACTCTTATGAATATACAAAGTTTAATTTAAAGAGTAGGTACCATTAAATTAGTCTCTTAAAACTTTATAATATAAATTTCGTTTTAATTTTATCATGTCCCACCGTCTCTCTCTCTTTTCCAACTTGTGACACTCGCACCCACTCATCTCCCATATAATCCGGTATCTTTTGGAATTGTTTCTTATACAATTGTTCATATATGTATAAAACAGCATTAACAACAACAAAACTTAACTTCTAAATTAGTGTACTTAAAATAAATTTAAATTTGTACACTTTAATTCACAGCTTGAACAAAGTATAAACTGGAAATGTAGGAGAATTACATGCAGTTTTATTACATACATTAAATGTTAGTGCAACTAATTTGCAACGCACAACTTTTCCTTAAAAAAGGAAAGAAAAATTATAGTGTGGAAATGTATGTTTAAGCGCGGTTTTCCCAAGACTCACTTACCAATTGGTATAACATCAGGCAGCGTATTGGAAAAGTTCATCAAGAGAAATATTAGAAGCAATCGGACGATCCACTCCATCATGAGAACATCTGAAAAACAAACAGAAAAAATATTGATAAAAATATAAAAACAATTGATATGGGATCGTTATTGTTTATGAAATACCTTGTTTAGTAACTCTATTATAGGTACATGTATACAAATATTTCGAAATGTTCAATGTTTAATTCAACAAATAAATAAATAAATAATCAAATAGACATTTTAAAATAGTTATTTGAGTTTCATGTCAGCGCACAGGTAACACAAAATGCATGCTCGCATTTTTCCTCAAAAATATTGCAAATATTTTATGAGAAATAATATACAATGCACCTGGCACACGTTGCGCTAAATGGTCCCTATAAATAATTTAAGAACAACCCCTTATTTTGTCTCCAACGAGAAAAGTCTAGTAATTCGAAAAGAAGAACTCTTTACAAACCACATTTTCTCACAAATAAACTGGGTATTAAAAGAGAAAGTGAAATAATTTAGTAAAAGCACCTATACGTGCTTATTAGTAAAGTTTTCTCGTTCACTTTTCGCCTTCTCCTCTCGCTAAAATCCTTTTTTATCTCTTTCCTCGAATACAATCAATAAATGTAGCTTAATGTGTTTTTAATTTGTTAGATTTTTTATTTATTACTTACGGATTTGTCACAATTTCCATCTTTGCGTAATTAATTTCACTAACGACCAGTGTCTGATATAAAAATTTTCACAGAATCCTTACGATATTTTTTTAATACAAAAATTGACTCCAATTAGAAAAAAATTATCCTGGACGAACTCAAAATTAATAAATAAGACCAAAAAAGTCAAAATCACTTTAAAATCGAATAAAAAATAAAGTTTTTCTTCAGACACGTGGTTGGGTCAGCCATATTGCTGTCAATTGTCAACCGCAAGAACGCAACAGTGTTACCTCAATACTACCAATCTACACTCAAACATCCCTAACGCTTGAAACACATTCAGACAATTCAGAATAATAACCGAGTTCAGTAATTATCCAAGAAAATCCCTTTAAATTATGCAAAAATTTCTCTTTTCTTCTCTCAACCGAATTAAATTTAACACAGTGGTTGGTTTAATTTTATTTCTACGTTTTTCCTGGGCACAGACAGACCTTTTTCTCTCTTAACAAGAGAAGTCGTTAAGCTGTTTATTAAAAAGAAATAGCAGCCTGCTGAAAAAAACCTAACTAGATAATTTATACCAAGCAAACGCCAACTAATATTCTAATATTTTTCACGTGTCCTGAACAAATGGCAAGCAACCCGTTTCTTCTATAATAATATTTCATCGCCTCCCGGAGGGCGAGAACGTTCCAATTTTTCCCATCTTTTTTTTTCTAACTCTAGTTTGTGTCTCTTTTAGTGACACATCCGTCAGTGTCTAGTAGTGGGTTGGTTGGCTAATGGTCGTTAGTCCGAAAACAATTCACATCAAGTCGGCTCGATGAACGGCGCTCCTGAAAAAAATGCCTTTCTAAGAGGAGGGCGCCGCCGTGCACATACACCAAAAGTCACGGAAAATAAAGCCTTTCTTACACCACTTAATTACTTTACTCGCACTGGCGACGTCGCCTGTTCGTCGTTTCATATATTTTAATGTCATTTTACACCAGTTTCTCCATTCCTCTTCGGTATTTAAGGGATTTTTCCCTTTCATTGTAACAGTGGAAAGTCCACGTATATTTACATAAAACAAATATATAATACCGTATTGTGCATTTATTCACGAAAACACTATGAAAATATTATTTTTGACCCTTTTTTTTCCTGTCGTCATCCCCAATACTTCAACAACAACGGAACAAAAAAAACCATTGCATTTTATAATATGCAAATATGCAAAATTGTAATTTTAAACTCAGATGACTTTTTTATTACGCATTATACGTTCTTTTTTCCGTTGTAGAACAGTTTTATTTTTAAATTAAAAAGCATATGCCACATGTAGGTGGAATTTTATTCAAATGAGAAAAGATAAGACACCTTTTGTGTGTTTTATTGCAAAACTGGAGTTCTTCTATTGATTTTTCCAACCATTCAAGTAGTAAAATTTTGTTTTCCCTCCAACAGTAAGTTATGATAGTTGAAAAATTCTCAACTATATTTATGGTGCTACATAAATTCCAATTTTCCACTAATCTTCGAGCAACAACACTGCCATTTGTGCAATTTATTCGACTATTGAACTGCACATTTTTCGAAAAAGAACAACTTAGTTATGGTAATGCAATTTTTTTATTAATATTAATAACGCATCCATCAGTAAAAGGGACGATTTCAAGTTGAATATTCTTCTAATCGAATTGGGAGAGTGCCAGAAGGGCACAAGTTTTAACTAAAAAACTGTCACCATTCAAAGAAGAAGTGATTATTAGACTCCTCAATTCATATGTTTCGGTTGATCGTAAAAAACTACCCTAATTTATAAGGCGTTTTCGACATGTTCCATCGTCGATATTAAGCTTTATAGCCAGCGTAAAGGTGTCCATTGATGAGAAAACAATTCATTATGCATTTGACAACAAAGATTGCCCTTTTGAGGCTGTAAATCGATACACGAACGAGAAAAAAACGACTAAATGAAAGTCAAACGAAATTAATTGTGCACAAAAAGTCATCTTTGCCCTTTAGTAAATTACAACGAGAGTAGGTTAAACGTTTCCAGACAATTTTATTGCATTTCCGCTGCCCCCAAAGAGAAAAAACCGTTTTCATTTATTTGGTCTAATGAAAATATGTAGATTATTCTTAAACCAAAAATCAAAAGCATTAATAAAGAGGAGAATTTCGTAAATTTAATATGACGACAAATAATATATAACATTAATGTCTATTTGAATTAATAAAACGCGTGAAGGGAATTTCAAAAGAAAAAGTTAAATCTAATATTTATTTAAAACTCGATTTAAGATGTAAATTCTCATTACATGCGAACTGGTTTCATTTTTATCTCACTGTCTCATTACTAAACAATTTCAGTTGTGCAATTAAAAGTTCCAAGGTGAATTTATGAGGTTCGATTGAATCTTAAAAAGGGAAAGAGAGGCTTAAAATTTCTCCATTTGCCCAAATGTATAGGCAATTTGTTTTCGGATATTTTTCGCTTTTAAATTGTCGATTGGGTTTTTTCATTAATTATTTTCTAACAAATATTGAACCGCGCGGTACGAATTTAATTAAAAGGGAATTAAAGGCTGCCAACATACATATTTTCCTCTGCCAAAAATTTGGAAACTTTAGAATAATGTGAGGCGGCAACCTTTTAGTATGTTCGACAATTTCTCACTTAATAATACAAGAACGCCACACATTAAATTTCCAGGACGAGTACAAGGGTGAACCCCAACTTGGAATCAAAGTTCCACCTTAAGATTAGACCCTCTTCTCGTTCCCTTGTTCTAATGTGGAATGTTTGTTAAATTATAGTTTCCCTAAAAACATTTCACGCAATTATCCAATGGATAAAGAAGTTTTCAAATAAGGCAGTGTTTTTTATTAAATAAGAAATCTCATTTGGGAACCCAGAAAGCTAAAGTTCCAGAGACTGCGAGCGCTTTTCATTGTGTGTCTGTGTGGGTATTTGCATAGTTTCGAAATACTTAAGGGCCCTGAGACGGGAAAACTGGGCCATGGTGCAGTGCTGTGCACCCATATACAGCCCTCTGCATATACACAATAATAGATCATGTTAAACTGTTCACTGTGTACGTGTATTTAAGGTGGTAATCCGTGTGTTGTGGCATTGTATGCTGTGTGGAAGATGCTGTGATACGGCACGGACTCATTCTCTTTCCCCCCAAAGTGGATATATACTTTTCACAAGAATTTATACATATAAATCTATCTAGTGTAGACAAACGTGCCGGGTTTGTAACCAAACTGGGCCCCAAAACATTCATGTTTTCACTGTGTGTGTGTGTTATATGATAAATTATTTGCTTATAACCAACACCTTTTCCATCTTTATTCAAAATGCGTTCCTATACATATTTGCATTTTAAAGAGATGCTGACAACTGGCAATGAACATAAAATATCGAATCGGAATTTATTTCTTGTATATTACTAAGCAACTTTTCTGTGCATATATATCTAATGTATTACACACATAAATAACTCTTTAAACCAACCCCCAGTGTTAAGAAACATTCAAAACAGCCAAAACCACCAACGATTTATTGGACACAAATTGCATTTAAAGTGCTTTGGTATAGTGGACAACAGAGTTTACCTGTGTACGATAACCCGAAAACACGGAGACCACGATTTATATTTATTCCATGTATTATGGTTTATAAACTAAGCAAACAACTAAAAGATAACCCGCCGAGATAGTGTAAACTCTCTGGGAATTAATTCATGCTGCAAGCTATAGTTTTTTTTTCAAAGTTACACATTTCCAAATGATATAATTAAGGGATTCTTTATATAAATTTTGATGATTGATTCCTGTGTAAAAATCCCATAAACTCTCCCTTGCTGTAATGAAATGTAAATGCAAATAGACGATGGAAATTACCAGGGTTCAAATTGCCTACACACACCATCAGATTTCCCAGGTTCTCTGGGCTTGCCATTAAACATCTATGATTGAATTTTTCACATGTTTACCACATTCAATTTGAATGAGACACACAAGTCCATCCAATGTGGTCCAATAGAAATAAATTTCAACATTTTATGAAATATACAAAGAATCGTGCACCCATTTGATGTCCCTATCTCTCGTAAGAGTACTTATATTTTATTTTACCGTCAGCTTTTCCCAACGAATGTACATTCGCTCTCCTAGTGAGTTTTTCGTATTCTTTTTCCACTTGATAAATTATAAACGATCCACACGACTTATAAATGAACTTTACTTCTCGAATTTAACAAGTGAACATTTGCAATAAATAACCATGTGTGTGTGTGCTGCTTTTCCACCGAATTATTCACTTAACATGATCAATATAAACTGGTTTATCGCACATTGAATTATTTATAAGTTGTTCACATATTTCTAGATACAAACTTGTGTGTGCCAAAACTTCTATATGGTTTTATGTAAATAAATTTGCAACTATTGGACCTAGGGGATAAAAAGTAACTACACAGAAAGGAGAGTAAATAACTATATACAGTTCCAATTGCAAAAGTCTCATTAAAAATGTATCTAATGACTTTCTTCGTGCTTTCAACATTCAATTAACGTCAAGTGTGTAAATATCGCAATTATCCTATGACGAAAGTATTGATCGGCATATTGTTAAAACGAAATTGTGAAACAGCGGATAGACTTGTATAGAAACAGAGGACCGAAATATTTTCTTGAAAAACAAAACCGAGTAATTCATCTTGGGAAGGGCGAAACAATGTCTTATATAAAAAAGATCATTAATTTAGTTCACTTTAACCGGGTAACGAACACACTCAAAATCAAGCTAAATATTTCAACTATAAGAGACAAGAGGAGAGTGTGTGAAATGTACATTTGTGCAAAATTGAAAACTCCTAAACAAACAAATGTCAGACCAGCAACATACATTAAAACATACAAAACTCTTACGATTTTCTGAAAAGTTTTTATATTTACTTAAACCTACTGAAAAAAATCACATGTCATCAACTTGTTCAACAGAATCTTGAAATTAACAATCGATTAATTCAAATTTCGGATTTAAAATGTGTCTAGACACCGCCATCGAATTTGTTCGCATTTTATTGAAAGTGAGGCATTTTTCTTACGCACGGATGATTAAATGTCTTTGTAAGTATAATTCTCTCTGGATTATATTTTTATTGATTAGGAAAAGCGGACTATTCAGAGACACAGATAGAGTGGGGAATCATATTACAGCAAGTAAATTCGCATGAAAAGTTCCCGTTCTATAGTTTTCCTCTTTGATTTCATGTATTATTTATGTATTATGTAAAATAAGAACTGATAAAAAATCTCTGCCTACGTATGTATGTGAAATATTAAAAATCGCGCTATATTACAAAGAAAATGACAAAATGACATCCACAAAGATGTAAAAAATTCCTATCGAATATATTCCAATGTATAATGAAAAACACAGTGCCGACGTTATCCGAAAAAGTTTAATGATCATCTCAAGTTGTTTTCAGATACTACACAAGGGCTTACAACAATAACTTTAGAAGCTAATCTTCTGCAGTCATAGTGTCGTTTTTTTAAGACCCTATCTTATTAAAAGCCATGTTTGAGGGGATGTTTTTTTCATTTGTTCCTTATATAATTTTAATTAATAATCTACTGAGGCTGCATTTCACACTGCTGACATTTCTCTCACTGAAAACAGTTCAGCATGTAAACAAAATACGAAACAGTCATACGGACGCATTAGACATTCAAAGTTTCGCATTTAAATGCACAAACCGTGTACAATAAACGTAAATAATAGAGTTATGTCTTGACAAACTTAATGAGTCTCTTGACGATATGAAAATTTCTACTTGTATTATTCTACTACAACCAGACGACACCTTCGTACACCGTCTTTTAGCGTCTCAACTATGCAATTTGCTCAGTTGACACTGTAATACGGGTAGGAAAAATTGCCACTCGTGTACCGTTTTGAATTTGAACGATATTTTCAGTGGAAATCCTTCTGTGAGACACAAAATCGAGAAAGTATCAAATATTCATTGAATCCCAGTGAAAAAAATCGAATGGATTCAGGAATGATTGTTTTACCTGTGATCCAAGGTGAATTCTCGTACTTGCTGACAGTTCACTATAGAAACCCGAAAGAAAATCGACACTGGAATTGGGTATTGAGTTGCTTGTACCGACCCGCAACCCTCACTGCAGCCGGGATTCCATTCCCAGCATCCGATGGAGGCTGGAGTCGGCGCCCTCACAACGTCGACATCGCGTTTCTATGGCTCTGGGTATCCCGATATGTGGGTACGACAGAAGCGGAGAGAAATGCCCTACATATATTGAAAGGTCCTTTGGAAAAACTGATAAGGATGGAATTGTAGCCCACCACCACCAGCGACCCATTCTGAATGAACACTGAATCAACAATAGGGAAACTTCCCAATAATGATCAGTGATAGTTGGTGATGTGTTAACTTACTATGACTGCGAGTATAAATAGAGAGCAATTTGGAATGGGCAAATAAAGGGACGTTTGAAAAGATGTTTTATTTACCTTCCACTACTTTAACTTCACCTTTTTCTTTTTAATATCGGGTTTGTTTGTTTTTTTGAGAGACGAAACAATGCCAACTCAATTCATCACCAATCGTTTTGCTTTCGAATGATGGAATAGTAGATGAACGGATGTTGACAATTTTCCATAGCGTTTGTTCCGAATTTCACTTTTTTAATAAATTGGCCCTTATGCAAATCGAGTATCGAGGTTTTTTTTCACCCAGCAGTGGTTGATGTAATGGTCCCAGGTGGTAAATGATCGCCTGAAGGATTTACCAAATCAATACACACAGAAATTTATTGGTATATACATAAAATTTCAATAATATTCGCAATAGAGACAACTTTTCAGTTTTGTAATAATTTTTTGCTTTTATCTCATCAGTCAATAATTATTTATATACAAAATGTTGATTTTAATTTAACTATTTAACAAATTTATGTTGTTTATCTATTCACACAGTTGACATTTAACGATATATTTAAATTAAAATTGTACTCTGGTGCCCCGCATAATTGCCTATGGTAATAAAAGAATCGATCTTTCTTCTAACGAGATTATATAGTTTTTAGCCGTTTTTTATTCCAAATACTTTACTTTAATTGTTTAAGTTGGTAACTCAAAGAACCTCCTGCCTAGATAAGAAATTTCCGCATTATCTACTGAAAATACAGAAATCTCTTCAAATTGAAAACTGTTGTAAAATTGTAGCTTAATTAAGCCATAAGATGAGCACGGAAATTCACTTTGATGTTTCCTAATAGTATATTTAACAATTTCTATTATGTTCTTTGTTATTTTACTTCTTAAAAGTTATAGGTGCACGTTACTCTCTCCAAGTAGGTAAAGTTTCCTTGTTACAAAGCGCAAATTTGCAACAAATTGTTCACTTCATGGATGCAATTGTTATCTTCATTGATATAGTAGTGTATACACGGAGGTACAATTTATTTTCACGAAAAGTTATGCAATATATCAGCTTAATTTAACACTATCACTGTTAAACTGTGCTTTGAACAAAATAAAAGCGCACACCCTTTCGTCCACTTCCTCTCCTTATTTTTAACTCCTATAAACAATCCCTCAAAACAGCCAACACTGTTAAATACTTTGATTTAAGCAGTTTTAAGCCTGTGTGAAAATGTTTGTTTGTGTTCCCTCTTTAAAATTTCACCATTTGCAAAAATACTTTCCTTGTGGTCATATAAATTTTGCATTGTGTGTGTGTGCAAACGAGTCTCTCTCTCTCCTCTTCTCTACTCTGTGGAAATTTATTGTTTTGAAGGGATTATTTGTATTAAAGTTCAAACTTTCTAATCTCAAAGTTTGCAAGTGAAAAAATTAATTGAAAAATCATGTCGAGAGTGTCAATTCTCCATCCTTTATCCAATTCCATATACTTTTTTATTGTTTTGTTATTGTGAACACCAACTCGAATTAAATATTTAAAAATAGCACCGTCCGCTTCTAAATAGACTAAAATTACACCAAAATGTTGTAGTAGTGGCGAAACGGTAGGGTTTTCCACACGTGTGTGCCGTATTAGAAAATACAAACATTTAACAACAACTTAGCAAATGAAAGTAAATTAAATTTTGTATCACCGGTAGAAATTTGTATAAAGTAACGTAATTAATACATAATGTGCGGTGCTTTGATTAAACTTTCAAACTGTTGTTCATTATTTAAAAATAATATTTAGCTTGTTAATCCATTAACATTGGAAATATGAGAACAATGTGGCCAATTAATTCCATTTTCATATTAATACTGGCCATAAATCCAGTATATAATGGTAAACCGAGAAAAGTTATTAATATAGGTAAGAGAGTCACTAGTGTTCATATAATCAGTCGAAAATAGTTTCCCAAAACTATTTCGATTTCAATCAATAAGGTTCAACATATTTGTACCGCATATTAAATTTGGAGTTTTCCCTCAAAATCCAAACAACGATCATCATATTCACTTTACTTTCATTATGCAGTGAAAAGTTTTTTAATTTGATCAGCCTATTCCAATAATAACATCTTTTTATTAATTTTTTACTCTTCTCTGAAAATCATGTTGTTGATCACACAATTCTTTATTCAAAAAAAACCATCTTTTCAATAAAAAAACTTTTCTAATTAATTTGAAATTAAATTAATTTTCACTACTAAGTAAAATCATCGGTCCGCAATGAAGGGAGGAGGGAGGTTCTTTTATACATACACAAAAATACAAGAATATTCGAATTGAAATTAAGTGATTTCATTAAACAAGCTCACAACTTGAATACTTGAAAAGAGAGTGCAATTTTACAAAGTAGAAAGTTGAAGAAAACTCTAAAGTAAATTCATAATTCCGAATCCGAAGTACAATGAAAATCACATATTAGCACAGCAGTTTACAGCAGTCATAAACTCTTTTCCAGGTGTTTTCCTCGACGATTCCGCGCCAGCAACGAACGTTTCCATAACAGCCTTAAAAAGTGGAATTAATCGCATCAACATGTACAGCAAATCAAAGCAATACATCGTCAAACCTCACATCTACACAGTGGGAAAAAGCGACGTTTTCCGCACCGGTCAACTAGGTGAAAATCCGCCCTCTAAAAATTCAACTTCAACTTAACTTACTTTACACCCTTGCAGTGTGCTCGTTGGTGGAAAAGGGCGTCGCTGCCATATTCGGCCCAGAATCACCTGAAATAAATGAAATAATTCAATCAGTGTCATCAACCATGGAAATTCCGCAATTTCAGACATTCTGGAATCCAAAATTAGTTACATTCTCCACACAACTACAATCGAGCACAAGTGACAAGACTATTCAAACGTTCAACTTATTTCCCAGCTTGTACACTATATCAAAAGCCCTTAGTACATTGGTGCGCGAAAATGACTGGAAGAGTTACACGGTAATTTACGAACACGATGATGGACTTGTACGACTGCAGGAAACGCTAAAAGACCGGATCTCCACTGATCCGGCTGTCACCTTTAGAAAATTAGGACCCGGGCCGGATCACAGGTTCGAATCTCTCACCTAAAACTCCCCAACAGTGTAACGCAATCATTCATTGCAATATCATTTTGCAGTGCAATAAATCACCCTCATTTCTAGTTTGTTTAACTTTTATGAAGAAAAAAACTATAATGTACAAATGCGATAGTGTTACTGTTACCTCGAAAACCGCATATTTCACGTGTTTGTGTCACATTATACGCATTATTCTAAATGCATTGTTTGTCAATATAAATAATATTTTTTATACTAACACACACAGTTGTAACAAAAAGTGGATATAATTCTGTTGAAATTTCATTAAATGTAATCGGCTTAAATTGATGTGATTTATAACTCAAATATGGACTTAACAGCCACGACATAGCTATAAGCAAAAAAAAGTCGTACGCATTTTATATTCCGGGCTCTTTTTTTACAACGACAATATGCCTTTATGATGAACGCAAAACGATAATTCCCAATTAAAAATTTATGTAAATTAACCAGTTATTGATGTGTAATTTTTGCAAAAAAAAAACTTAAAACAATCACGTTTTATATATACGGAAAACAGTAACCGTATATTTTAATTAAAATAGTCACATTAGCCCGGAACAATCGTAAAAGATAACGTCCTCTAGGTGATAATGCGATTTTAATGAAACGGTTCTCGTGTCCCCTTAATGTGTGTGAGAAAAGCGCTACAATAAATTTTCTGGGGACAAGCAGAAAAGATGGTCACACGTCAAATTTATTACTCGACTATTTGGGAAAAATACAACGAAAGGCTGCGATATTTTATCATTTTCGAAGGCAGCAGGTTGGATAATGCATCGAACAGAATAAGTCGCTTAAATGCGATTATAAGAGATGAAAGTTTCATTAAAATTAAACAGAGTTTTTAATGAGATAATTGGTAGCCAATACAAAGACTATCATTAGTATTACTTAGCAGAATATTGGATTATGAATAGGATCCATAAGTTTAATACGTTTATGAAAGAAACTGACGCAGAGAGAGGACTGCAACAAGTTTTAAAGCACTAAGATGGAAAAAATTCACTTCCTGAAATATACGTTATCCGATTTTCAAAGTAAAATAGAAAATGGCTTCATTTTCCAGAGGTCGGAAGTCATATACAGTGCTAGTTTGGAAACAAATTTTCATTTTCACACAGACACGGTCTTCCTTTTAATAGAGAAACCGCTTGAAACTTGAGGCAAAATGGAAAAATACACTCTCATAAAACTAAAAACTGTCTTGCTTAAAAATACACACAATTAAAAATTTCATAGCAGTGTTCAGTTTGATGAGGCATTAAAACTATATTTGATGTCTAGCATTTTTGATATTGATCCAACAAGTTTTAAAACAAAATTTTTTATAGTTAGAATTTCAAAACTTTTCTGTATAAACATGTTTTGATCATAAGTTAATTAACAACCAAATACAAATCGAAATGACCAAAAAAATGGGTAAGTCATCAAAAAATCAATTTTAAATTGATGCCAATAAACAAGTCCATGAAAATCATCTTCAATACGAAAAATCGAATGGAAAAGGACATTTTAGTCAAAAAATCACTAAACATTTTGTGGACATGTGTGAAAAATGTGCTCATGCATGCATGTGATTGCAATTGATTGTTATTTGACCAAAATTGGTTGGAATATTAATAAAAGCACTGCATGACAGCACAATGTTTATTAATTACCATTCATGAAATTTATTCAATTTTCCATACAGGCCCATCCTGAAAGAGATTAAAAAATCTGGCGACCTTCAAATCATCCTTGACTGTGAAACGGACACAATTCTGCCCATTATACAACAAGCCCAAGACATTGAATTGCTAGAAGAGTACCACAGTTACATATTGACAAGTCTCGTAAGTAAATTAAGAAATTCAACCGTATAGACGACAGTTAGTTAATGTGATTTGGAATTATATATAAGGACGCCCATACGCTGGATTGGTCCGAATTTCGACACATAAAAGCAAATATATCTGCATTGAGATTACTTGATCCAAATAGCAATAGTTTAGACGATGTCGTCAGGGATTGGGAACTGGTCGGTTTATACCAAGAGCATCAGGAGCGACCCATTGAAATACCGTCAAGTGTCGTCCGTGTAAGTTTTGACTTTCTCTATTATTTAAAGAAATGGCGAACTCGCCAAGTTGACGGCCTCATAAAGAATGATTCTTTTCCATTTAAAAACTCGCCCCTTAAATATTATGCACTTAAACAAATTGGGATGTTAAGTAGAAAGTTTTTAGAAAATTTTCCCAACTTAATTAATAAACCAAATACTCGAGGGGATTGTTTTGCACAATTAATAGATGAAGAAAGCATTTGTATATCTAATGAAAGGAAATTTGAAAATTATTGGAAATTAATTTAAAAGCTAGTGTTTTGCTCGAAAAACATACTTAGTATTCTAAATATCTGTTGTAATATTGAGTAAAACGGAGCGGATAACATATGTAATATATCTGTCTGGACGTCCCAAGTTAATTCCGCTCGATTAGACTTTCGACTTGGGACGGACGGACGCGCGGCCGGGCACTGCGACCCGGTTCATATCAATCACCCCCCTTGATATCGCCAGGGACAACATTTGAGACAAGCCAACCACACATACGCAATTACACATAAATGCAGAGAAAATTCATTGTTGGTTGTTTGGTTTAGAGTCCCGTTTTGATATGTGATCATCTCTCTAAAGTGTTGGGGCGATGATTAACCAGAAGGGTTGAGAGATAAATTACAAGCACAAACAGAATCGATAAAATGATTGTGTTACAAACAAAACGTGCACATTGAAAACGAGAAATTACTCATAGGTATACCTACATTATTATGTTATTAAGTTTGTTTTTGGAAAATGCTTGAGAAGAGATTTAGGAATTGTACTTTTGCCATCACCTCGCTCTTTCCACAGACAAAAACAGCATTATTATATGATGCCTTCAACTTATTCATCAGCGTATTTTCCCAACTGGAAGAAACGGAGGAATTACAATTGAAACCATTGAACTGTAATGGATATGAGACTTCATCGCATGGATTTCGATTTTCCGCATTTGTTCAAAAGGTAAAATGTGAATGAATATTATGCGATTTACGGGCCGAACAGAACACAGTCACCCAGTGAAATATATATATAATAATCAATGGGAATTGGCGATAACAATTTCACCGCACAAAAGCTTTAAGCAATTTAATAGTGTCATGAAAGCTTTAAATAATCCTGTAGTCAAATATGCATAATTTGTAAAAGCCCAAGTTATCCATATATAGAAAAGACAGAAAATTATTGGTTGTTTATTCCTGTTTTAATTAATAAATACACTTTCAGTATATATATCATAAATGAATCGAATTGACCCTATACAAGTGAAGTCGGGGTGGCTGAACTTTTTGACCGTAAATAACATAATTTTCAGTTGGCAAGTAAATGAATTTCTCATCCCCCTCCCATTAATCGACCTTCTCGCTTTTCTCTTCTGCACCTTTCAGCAAGGCTTGGAAAAGGGTCTACTGCCCGGTCCACTGACCGGTCCAATTAAACAGTTCGATACATATGGACAACGAGTCCACTCCAAATTACAAATCATAGAACTGTCCCAAGCGGAGTTCCGTTTAACTGGCATGTGGGATCCGCACACACCGAATGTAATCCATGCAAATGTTACATTGGCCGAACGTGAGAAGGAACTGAAAAAACAAATTCAACAGAAAACGTTTAGGGTTGTGTCCAGGTATTCCAGCTGGTAAACATCCGAAAACTAATTTATTCGCTTTTTATTATACCATACACAAAACAGGAAACGCACTGTCTAAATGTATTCCTGTTTCCAGAATTGGACCGCCATATCTAATGCGACGTTATTCAGCAAATGGACAATTGTTACGAGGCAATGCCAGATTCGAGGGGTACGCGATCGATTTGATTGATGGCATCTGTGCTATATTAAATTGTAGTTATACTTTCGAACTTGTCGAAGATGGAATGTACGGGAATTACAATCCCAAAACGAAGGAGTGGAACGGTCTCATTCGCCATCTTCTAGACAGGGTAAAAAAAGCACTTTTTCATACAATTTTTCAAAATCCCTCCTAATTGAAGCGCACAGTGTGTCCCAGAAATCTTATATCTAACTGTCGAAAATCCTTTTATTCTGAATTCCAATTTATCAAGAATCCACCCCTCCTTACAACGAAAGCTAAAATTTATCTATTGACTATCTAAATTTTCATTCACTGATTCAATCACAGCCCTTTTTTGTTAGTCGCCAATATACTAGTCTGGCAGTGTGTAATGTTGAATTTCGCCTTTCAATTTGCTTGGAAAATTCCCTCTTTCGAACATTATATGGATAGAACACACTCCATATATCATCATCATCGTCGTCGTCTAGTGATGGAATTATGAGAATTTTATTTGCACTCACAAATAAATCGCATAAAATACACATAAGTTCGAGTTTTGGAATCTTATCAGGGGAGAGAGTGTTTTAGTTGAGCTTACCGTTTTATGTCTCGCGAGACTCATTCAATTACAACGACAATATTATTGTTGAGAGGCGATAAAATTTAATCCGCAACGAGTGCGATACGTTAAAGTTACACTTTACAGATTCATAAAAAAATAAAAACGTAAAAACGTATTATCTCGGCCTTATTAAACATTCAAACTGGCCATATTTATATTGTAAAATTTTATGGGTTTAAGAAACAGCCCCTCAAAGCACTTCCATTATATACCTCCTCCATCAAATATCCATTTGGACGAAATAAAATACTGAAGAATCATTACAAAACGTTATTTTATTCATAAAAGTGTAAAAGTGTGTTTACATACATGAAACCATAAGGTGTATGAAAACAGTTTCCACCAAACAGATAGTAAATAAAGATTTTTGGAGTAGGTATGATGAGCCATTCGAAAAATCATTCATTTACTCTCTGAATTTCCATTATTCATATTTAAAAGTGGCACTGTGGCGTGAAAGCGCACTAATTACACGAAATTCCATATCTATCTCTTCAATGGAAAAACTTTGCCAAACACACTTTATTATGTGGCTGAATCCAAATGTTTATGTTGGCTTTTTAGATGTACACGCTAATTCACAGCTTCCAATTACACGTAAAGAGATGAAAACTAACGCAAAAATTCCGTTTGATTTCCCCAGTGCTGTTTTTAAATCAATTACGAGAGTAGAACGGGAAACGGGGTGAAATTTGTTTGTTTTCACATTTAATTATTTATCCACCGGTTTTCGGGAGCGAATTACACACAAGTGAAAATATCAATTATTCAAATTGGTATCAAGGAATGGGAATTTCAAATAAGTATCCTTGATTGCAAACCCCCTAAAAAAAGCGGGTAAACATTTTTCAATTTGTATACAAAAATTAGCATTATTTTTATTTACAGAAAGCCGATTTGGCCGTTTGCGACCTGACAATCACCTATGAACGTCGAAAAGCCGTCGATTTCACCATGCCCTTTATGACCTTAGGTAATCGATTAAAAAACACAGCGGGGTGAAAAAGAGTGCCTTGTCTATACAGAAACATTTCCTAATGCACTTCACGTAGAAATTTTATTTAAAAAGTGTTTTGTTTTAGGTATCAGTATTCTATACGCAAAAGCTGTTAAGGAACCGCCAGAGCTTTTATCCTTCAGCCATCCCTTATCGCTTGACGTCTGGCTTTACATGGCCACTGCTTACTTGGTTATATCCATGATAATCTTTTTAGTTGCAAGGTAACGGCTTTAAGACGTCTCTCACTTCTCAAATAAATAACATTTCCGAAACCGTGCGCGTGTGTCCTTCCACAGAAAAAAAGACGACGACAAAAAAAATATCATCCTAGCATTAAATGAAATCAAAACAACAAACTTCCACAACCAAATGAATATACAGATGATATTAATTAAATTACACTATTGTTTGCATTCTACAATTTTAATTAGAACTGTATATATTTCCATTCGTATGCATACAGCCAATTAGTACAAAAATGTTAAGAAAACAGACCGTTAGAAAATCACGCTGACGTAATGTACAGCAGTCTTAAGTTTTCAATTATTTACGTTAATGAGATTATTCATTGTGGTCTCTCTCTCTACCATTCTACTTGAACATATATGTTTGCAGATTAAATCCAAACGACTGGGAGAATCCTCATCCATGCAACCGTTACCCAAAGGAGTTGGAGAACATTTGGAACATAAAAAATTGCTGCTGGTTAACGTTAGGCTCGATAATGGCACAGGGATGTGACATACTGCCAAAGTACGTACCGAAAAACACACACACAGCACACACTTTCAAAAAACCCCATTAAAATAGCTTTTCAAACGATCCTTCTCTCCTTTTCCTCTCCTTCTCACTTTACTCTTCTGTATATGTGCCCCTCGTGGAGACACATCAATATTAATAAGAAATCAAGTGACACATAGCCATCCAGAGCATAGAGATGTGTCGGCTTCCAATGTCTACTTCAAAGTAACATTCTGAGAAGCGCGTGCCAACATGGTATGGCATGTGCCTCTCTTCTCCTCTCATGGTCAAGTCATACTTTACGATATTCGTTGGCCGCTTCCTTGTACAGCAGCGTCAAAGAAGCCGAACACATCTTTTTTTCCCACTTTTGGTAACCGTTTTATTCGTTCTCGATTCTACATTTTTTTCTCTCTTATCTCTTATGCTCTATTACGCTTCGATGCCCATCATCTACCACAGAATATTCAAATCGATCCATACTAAAATATAATTACTGCGTCCAATTAATGCACAAACTGAATCCCATCGGTGAATTTACATCGAAAACCGACCTTTTGACACAATGGCCACTTAATTAAGTGTCCATCCTCCCATTTTTGGCAGGGGCATCTCGACACGAATGGTCGCCGGCATGTGGTGGTTCTTCTCACTGATCATGACCGCCTCTTATACCGCCAATATGGCCGCTTTCCTCACAATGGAACGTATGGGACCGACGATTGAGAGTGCTGAAGATTTGGCAGGACAAACGAAAATTAAATATGGATGTTTGGATGGTGGTTCGACGTCTTCGTTCTTTAAAGACTCCAATTTCTCCACTTACCATCGCATGTGGGTGCAAATGGAGGCGGCCGATCCGACCGTCTTTGAGAAAAGCAACAATGACGGCGTTAAACGTGTTCTAACCAGTAAAAGGAAGTACGCTTTTCTTATGGAAAGTTCGTCGATTGAATACGAAATGGAAAGGAACTGTGAACTGATGCAAGTTGGTAGTTTGTTGGATTCTAAAGGGTATGGAATTGCGATGCCTACAAGTAAGTTTTAGCGACCGACACAACACTAACCCGCATCAATACACTTATGTTAATACAGGGTGAAACAGCTCGATTGAGTCAAAATCCAATGGAGGTTTTAGACTTTCCACGGACTTTTCCCCCATAACGAGCCTCAAAATTGTTTTTTTATTGCATCTAACTGAAAAGAGTTGAAATTACCAAAATATTTTCATAAATGAGCATTTCCGAGAAAAGTCGATATAAAATTTGCGATTCAGCGGATGACCCCAGAGAATCTTCCAATTAATTTTGAATCGAACTGTTACACCCTGAGTATACTTGCGGCATTCACGATATTCGTGAGGATTTGTTTTAGTCCTTTAACTACAGTAGATTCAGGGGAAACAGAAATTAATTACATTACATACACTACTCTTCCATAATGTGATATGTGTTCCCTATTCAACGAGAGCTTAAATAACATTATCTAAACCTGCCTGTTCATATACGAAACTATTGATTGATTTCTCCAACTCTCCAAACAATAAACCTCACATCGTACAATAATTACCCTTGTTCGGATTTAATAAAACAATGTTGTACTTTAGTTAGACAATTAGGAATTTGGTAAATTAGGAGAGGAAGTTTCGCAACCATTTATCACACAAATCGAAAACATACAAAGACCTCTCGTTATACACCATTTCTTTTGAATTGTAGACGCACCCTATCGCAAGTCCATAAATGAAGCTATATTAAAAATGCAAGAAATGGGTACTTTGCATCGACTTAAAGAGAAATGGTGGAAAGAGATGAACGGAGGCGGTCAATGCAAGGTGAAAACTCTGTAAATAAAAAGCGGAAAATCACGTTAATTAAGTTTTTTAGGAAGACAAGCACACAACAGAAGCGACTGCCACTGAACTGGATTTGGGCCATGTTGGAGGCGTCTTTGTGGTACTAGCGGCGGGTGTATCATTAGCCATAATAATTTCAATATTTGAATTCCTTTGGAATGTGAAAAAGATTGCCGTTGCCGAGAAAGTGAGTTTCCATTTAATATTTATGTAGCCACAAAAAAATAACATTCTACTGTGTTGAAGAGAGGGAAGGGGAGTGTGAAAAATTTAAATATTAAAGGAAAAGTCAATTTCCTCCCATTTACATAACTTTCACGTTAGAACATTCAAATCGGATTTAATCAAAATAAATTTTTAGTGCAGCGGCGACGCGGACGAACGCCACCAAACCAGCCATTCCTTCACAGATCGCATTTAAATAAATGTCTTTTAAGTGTAAAATATACATGGACTAGCAAAGACGACCCACTAGTCTAAAACGCAACAAAACGCTTCACCAGCTGTTCTAATTAATAAAGTCGTGAGCACATTGAAATTTGACAAGCTCGTTAGAGGCTCGTTTACTCCGCTTCGCCGCCGCCGCCACCATTCTCCCTTCTTCACATCAAAATCACAAAGTTATAATAAATTTAATTAAAATTCCACTAGTCGAATGTGGAAGAAAATCGATTGAATGTTTTTTTTTCTCTTCTCGTTTTCAGATCACGCTTAAAGAAGCTTTTAACAAGGAAATCAAATTTGCAATGAATATATGGGCTAGGAAGAAGACAGTGACCTCTTCAAACAGCTCCACTGATACCCAACACTAAACTTTTCCATTTTTTTTTCTATGTTAGGAAATTTTTTGTACTTGAATAATGACGAAATGCTTGATTTAGCACTTCCTTTTCTAACTCAATTTGATCCTTTACTTCCAGGGGAAATCTTCAACACCACAGAAATATCTACATATTTAGGGAGATGTTTATTTCTCTAAAGGGTTGTACATTTTCTATCTTGTTCATTTATGATTTATATTGAACAATTTTCTGCTTACTCAATTAATTGAAAATGCATTTTTTACATATATTCCATTATTTATGTCAGCAAACTGTTTTCCAACAACAAAATGTTCACTCACATGGAAAATTTACAATTTAACCAATCATTTGTAAATACGTAATCGATCAATATTCAATATATATATGGGATTTAATTAAACTTTCTCATTTTCCAAAAACGCTAATCTATACTTTTTCGGTTTTTCATCAATAAACCAAAAGCAATTTAAAAACAATATAATAACAAAAATTATATATAAATCCATTAATACTTTATGCAATTTTACTTAATAGAAAAACTTTCATCCAACACAACTCTAACTCGCATTTAAGTCGATTTATGGCAGTTGGAAAATGTCCGTTAAACGTCATGTAAAGAGTGTATGCATTATTGGAAATTATTTCGCAATGAATCCAATTAAAATTGACTCGTCACGCAATTATTTCCGACAGCATTTCTTTTATTTGCACATTGCAGTGCTGTTATTTTTCAGTGTTTTACTATTTACTGAAAACGATAATCGAAATACGGAGAACTACAACAAATTAATGGCTCATTTGGACAATTACCTCACTATCAGTAGTATTTACATTATGTGGATAATTTATTTAGTCCATTTACACGATTACGAACAACAGTTGAACACAATTGACCAATTTGACGTGGAACTAGCAGCAGCAGGACTGCAAATCGACAACAACAGCACCGAACGTCTCCTTATTGTCTCGCAAATAATTTTCATTGTACTCATAATATTCTCGTATTCGTACAGTTTTTTCGAGAAGTACATTTTCTCGTCAAGAATGGGAGTTTTAACGTGGATCAAATTCACTTTGCCACACTTTGTGTTGGACATGAACGTTCTTATACTCGCCACCAATTTGTTTCTGGCTTTACAACGTTTTTACTGTTTAAACAAACTCATGGAAAAGCATATGAGGGCAATTGAGACGCGATCAAAGTACAATCAAACCACAATCACCAATCACCAGGGACAAATCTCTGATAAAACATTCGCCACAATTGTTAACTGTTATGTGAAACTGAAAGAGTTTGTTTCCTACTTGAATATTGGCTTTTCAGCATTTCTATTGACATCATTTACAGCAACGACAATTAATTTAACAAATACTTTTTATATTTTGATACTTGTTGAAGATATTTCGACGACTTTTTTCATTTCGTTATTGAATTCTTTAACTGTGGATGGTTTGTGTCTTGTTTTGACGGTCTATTTGTTTTATTACATACAATTGGAGGTGAGTGGGAAGATTTTCCGAATATTTAATTGAACATCCTGTTTTTTAGAGTGACTACTTCCTTTTGCAGACTTCAAAACTGATGGTTTTAACGAAAAATAAAAAGGAAGTAAGAACAGATAAGATGAGGAAAAAATGACTAAATAAAAAATTTATTTGTTTTCAGGGTTTTTTCGCGACTTTTTTGCACGCTCAAAACAATAGACTCGAATTGTCAGTTTATCAGATATTTCCATTGAATATTTCCACGTTTGCAATGGTAGCAAATCAAAAACAAATACTAATCCACAATGATTTTGCCAATTATTTTATTTTTAGATTGGTGGTAGTGTTTTTGCGTATTTGGTGTTGGTTCTACAATCGAATAAAGGACAAGGGATGAGTGGTCCTTTAACTGAAGCTAATGTCGTAAGCCTGAAAATGGATGAATGAAAAATGAAAAATTGTGCACCTACAAGTCTTCAATAATCATTAAAAACACGTCAGTTTTAAAGCACTAAAAATAAAACTTGAACTTACTCTTTAATATCATCAATAAAAGCATAGTAATAAAATCGTTCTTTTAATGTATCGAAACCAAGCAATTACCCGAAAAACTTACTTTTCTATTCCGAATATAAAGACGCGCAACGAAAAAATCCATTTATTAAAGCATCCGAAATCGAAATACCTACTGGAAACATGTCAGTTAAAAATAACATTTCCAGCATTTGCTTGATTGCAAATTATTTCGCATTGAATCCAATCAAGTTGGATTCATCTAAAAAATTTATAAAAGAGAAATACTTTTATTTGCATATCCTGTGTCTGTTGCTCTATACAATATTATTATTTTCCAGCAAGGAAAACAAAACATTCGAAAAGTACAATCAGTTAATGAGTTATTTAGAATATTACATTTCTGTGTGCAGTTTGTACGCTTTCTGGGCATTCGGTTTGATACACTTGCAAAATTACGGCCACAAAGTGAACGACATAGAAACATTCGATGTGGATTTATCGAAATTCACAGTCCACATTGACCACAAGCGTTCGAAACGTGTCCTTCACGCCGGACAAATCCTCTATTTAACCCTATCCTTTTCCTCTTACACTTTCAGTTTCATACAAAATTGGCTCATCAAAAAAACGTCTCTTCTCAGTTGGTTAAAGTACTCTTTACCGCATATTGTGCTCGATTTGAACGTGATTTTGTTAGCGTGCAATTTGTATTTGGTTTATGAGCGATTTTCTGCACTTAACAAGGCCTTGTGTGCCACCATTGCATTGATTTCAAAAACATCAGAAACCGAAAAATATGACGAAAACCACATCCCTACACTAGTCAACTGTTACATCCTCTTAAAAGACTTTGTGTGCTACTTAAATCAGGGATTCGCGATTTTCTTACTCGCAAACTTCGTTATTGCCATCGTCGACATAACAAATAACGTCTTTATCCTCATTATCGTACAACATTCTTCAATAACGTTACAAATTTCACTTTGGAGTGGTCTGATGCTCAACATATTAGATGTTGCTTTGATTGTAATGGCTTGTTACTTTATTCAAGTACAGGTAAGTTAAAAGACATTCTACTTCACCCTCCACCACCCCTCGAACATTATAAATCCCACTCTTTTTTTAAGAGCAAAAAGTTCATTGTGAACTCATCGAAGTTGATGATCTCAAAAAAATTCACCCTGTCAAAGGCAGACTTTGATGTAAAGTAAATAAATAAACGAGAAAGCAATGACGGTAATATGAAATTTTCCCTCTAGATCCTTCGCCATTATTTCCATCTAAGGAATAATCAACTTGTCTTGTCTGTTTACGAGATCTTCCCATTGGATATTTCCGCTTTTGCAATGGTAAATTGTGAATTCAATACGTAATTAGCACAGTCGCATTACTAATTGTCTCATGGAAAGGTTTCAGGTTCTGTATTCGCCTATTTGGTGGTCGTTCTTCAGGCAAGAGTCAGTGCTCCAGGAACTGAAAATATGCTGCGTGTTTCAAGAGTGGATTTTAAGTCACCAACAATCGCCCCATAAACTCGCACCTTTTTTTCAATCGATCACTATAATAGACAAACATATTTTGAAATCATTTAATAACACATCCACTTCACTTACATAATAATGATCGTGTAACGAATTTTATTCAGAAAGTTTTCAATAATGTACGGAGACGGTAAGACCATTAAGCGATTGATGACGAGTATTTGTGTGATTGCAAACTATTTCGCTTTAAATCCTATCAAACTGACTCCGAAACGATATTTTAAAGAAAAATTCTACTATGTTCAAGTCGCGATTTTGATTCTCTACACAATTCTTCTGATTTGGGAGTTGGATGAAAAGAATACCAATGAAAAGTACAATGTTCTTATGAATTATTTGGATTTTTATATATCAGTGGGCGGTATGTATCTTTCTTGGGCCTATTCGATGCACTACTTGAAAGACTATGGGATAAGATTGGAAGAAATTAATCAGTTCGATTCGAAACTCTTTAGTTTGGGAATTAAAATGAACGAGAAAATTACTAAATGTCTTATATATATTGGACAATTTGTTTATATTTCATTGGTACTGTACTCATATATTTACAGTTATGTGTTGAAAGTTGCAATTGCGGAATCGATGAATGTACTAGTTTGGCTTAAATACACTTTGCCTCACTTTATAATCGATATTAATGTTATTTTGTTGGCCTGCAATTTGTGTTTGATTATTGAGCGATTTTTCGCATTGAATCAAATGATGGATTTAGTATTAGCTACAAAATACCAAACAAAATTTACAGAAGAACAAATTGTCACTGTAACGAAATGTTATGTTCTGTTAAAAAAGTTTACGGTTTACATGAATTCCGGATTTAACATCTTTTTATTGTGCCTCTTTCTAACGTCAATCGTTAATATAACAAACACGTTTTATATCATATTGGTAGACAGTGAAATGTCCACTTATTTGACTGTTTCTTTGGTCAATACGATGAGTTTTTGTTTTTTGAATCTCTCTTTAATACTCCTCCCGTTTTACATTATCTCAAATCAGGTAATTTCAATTTTCAAATAATTTTTTTGCTTTCTAAATCAATTTCGTCGTTTAGAGTAAATCTTTTATCGAAAAGTCCTCCAACTGGATATCCTCAAAGAAATACCATCCAAGATACGAGTCGAATGTGAGTGAACCCCCTTGAAAACCCTCAAAATATTACAGTTGTCATATTTTCCAGTTATTCGGCTGCTTTTTCCACTTACAGAACAACAGTTTACATTTATCTGTCTTGAATATTTTCCCTTTGGACATTTCAACGTTTGCAATGGTAAGAAAAACGAACAAATCAATTAGATATTTGATGTTTCCGGTTTTCCAGATCGGTGGTTCGATTTTTGCGTACCTTGTTATCGTACTGCAAGTACGAACGCAAAGTGGAAACGCAGCACGAGATAATGACTTCAACACAATGCGATCTTCAGACGGTAACAAACGTAGAATAATACCCATACATTAATAGATACCATAATTTTATTGCTTTAGCCATCAAAATCAGAATCAGAGTTTCATAATCATGATAGATGTGTGCATTTCACTTAAAACTTTTACATTTGAACTATGTAATAGAAAATTTGAGCCTTTAATAACACGAGAATTTTTATTCACTTGTGGAATGTAATTTAATATTTCTTTATAATGCAATAACGAAAGTACAAGCTTACAAAAATACCTAGTCTTTTAATCCAATAAATACGAAAAGTAAACGGATACATCCAGCAGAAATGTCTTATAACGTTTTTTTTATTATTTTGGAATTTTCATCATTTCTCTTTATATTGGAAAATAGAATTGAAATTAAATCGCATAACTGCTTTTATTTCTGTTTTATCTAACAGTCAAACTGTTTGAAAAATCCGGTTTTCTAAAAAAACGATCAATTCCTGATGTAGACAAGAAAAACGAACATTTTTCTAATCACCTTCTGGTCAGCACTCTCTCCTCACTTTTCTACCATTCGGGGAATAGCAGCAAACTTTCCCCTAAATAATTTAATCGGATGTTAAATTCACGACTTTAAACATTCACAGACATTTTCCCCAATAACCATTTTCATTTTAAGCAATCCGATGTTTAATTCATAATAGATATTGTTTATTAAACATTGAATACAAGCAACATTAATAAACATAACAAAGAGTCAAAGGATTTTAGAAAATGGGCAACACTCAAAGAACTCGGGTCCAAACAATTCTCTAAAATTATTATTTGATTTCACGCGCTTTTCATAACTTTCCTAAACATAACTGAATGTTTTATGACAAATCACATTTCCCCTCATGTACGCCATTCACAATCCTTCAATTTAGACAATATTGATCCTTTTGTGTTATTTTATTTATGTAATAAGCTGCTCTTTGACATTTTCCACTTCACCGATCAACATCTGACGAAAACTTCGTAATTAAAATCTAACTCGGAAAATCCTTTATCAATAAATATTTTTTTCTACACACTTTGTTGCACATCCTAATAATACATGAAATTACAAATATTTCCCCAAAACAATTACTTAAATTGTCACCAAAAATAGGTCAATACTCAATACTAAGAATGTGCGGATTTAAGATCCAGTTACGTTCATAATTGTTTTTCAAAAAAACCTGTTTCTAGTCTATCACTCATTTCCTATATCATATATGTATGTATAAATCGCAAAGATCAAAGAGATATAACCCATCACCGAATAATTCCTCTATCGGTTTATATTTAATACCAACTATATTCGGAATGGAATTTGAATGATTGGATTTCAATTTGATATTGTAATGGAGCTTGAGGTTATATTAAATGAAAACATTTTCACTGGAATAGGAAAACAAACAAACACCGACCCATCAATATCGCGAACTTATTAAATTTACTGTCAATTTCATTTTCATTATACACAACATTTATCCGTCGGATAAAAGACACACAAGGAAAAACATGGTTCTAGACTGAATTTCTTGGAAATTTTGATTGATTCCAACACCCACACACACACCCAAAAGCGATGCCTATCTCTGCATTATGGCTAAGTGATGGCAAGTCGGTCCCGGTCGGCGGTCCATCGGTCTCTTTACTTCATCATGACATATGTCACTGTTTCCATCAAGTCATTTTTCATTTGACCATGAAATAGTGCCGCCCGACCATCCCGTCTCCAATATAAATATTATGACCAAACGAAGCATCAAACACACTAACAAGACCTCAATTAAACAAAAGTTAAAATCGAAATATGACAATTTCTTATCCAGATCAATGTTATTCTTCCAAGACCGGACACGATCCGTCATTGTCGAAGTAAATGGAAAATTTGCAAAGCCAGGTGAAATTAAGGCAAAGGAAGCCGACCCATTGAACAGTTTATAATTGATTAGGGCCTATAAATGATACACAGCATCCTATATGTTAGTTTAGATGATGAATTGTGTTTAATCAATCAATATTACTATATTGGGGGAAAGAAATCACAAATAGAAAGCACCGCAGATACGCTTTTGCCAATTGCTCGTATTTTTTATCATCCCGATACCCCGACGTTAATGTTATCCAATGATTCCCTTCTACTACGTTTTTTTAAGTCACGATCTAATTTTATTGTCCGACCACGAATAATAAAACTTGACTATGTAACATTTTTCAAATGTATACATATATGAAAAGTGTTGGCGTTTTCATTCTCCATTTGAATTTTCCCAAGCGTAATTCTTTATTCCGAATGACCGCACACGGTGGTCAAAATGAAGAGTCTCTTGTAGAGTGACATCTTTTGCCACCCACAACTCGAACAACTCAACGGGACTACTTATCTCACTTAAGTATTGAGGGGATTAGAAAAGATAAATAATTTTAACTAGAAAAACTGATTGTAAAGTCAACTTCAAGGTGGCGGTCGGTTTTCGGCAAAAAGATTCCAATTTTCTATACAAGTGTTTACCTACTAACATATAAGAGATCTGTGCATACATTTTCACATTTTAATAAAAGATATTTCACAAATAAAACTATTTGTGGGGCTGGTCTTAATAATAATCTTTTGTGTAATTTCATTTTCAGGTATTCCCAGGTAATTTATGACCGCTCATAAATTAAAAACTGATTTAACAATAAAACTAACTCTATTAGATACCTTTCAGGTTTGTTAGATTGATCGTAAATTTTATTAATATTTAGGGGGTAATAATCTATTAAAATTGTTGCACATTTATTGCTTGTATTTCATAAAATGTGGAAAAGTCTTGAACAAATTTCCTATTTTCGACATAAAACTGTTATAACATTTATTTCCTTTTCAAAATGCGCAAACAACCCACATACAGACGGAAATATATCCACAACTTTTAAATACATTCGAAACTTGTCGGGAAAATAAAACATTATAGAAAACTGGCCAAACGTTAAAAAACATTATTTACCATCGATTTATCAAAAACTTCTTACTATGTACAATGAAACTACATATTTGCTTGGAAACTTTTTTAACGAGTCCATTACCAAACTGATCGAAAATTACACCAGCAGTTGATCAACACCAAATGCAAATATTACGAAAATGTTCGTAAAATGAAATTTTCCCCTCCTCTATAGTTATGATGTCCGAACTTTGTGAAAAGTTTTTGTCAAAGCGCCACTCGAGAATGGAAATTAATTAATTCGCCTCTTTCAAACGATTTTAATCAAGTCCAAAAACACAACAAGTGCGAATAATAAAAGTTCAGTGGAACTGAACAATTTTCATCACAAATGAAGCAGAAAAATAGTAGTAGTAAAATCGTCATCTTCCCAGTTTACGAAGAGAAGTGAGGTCAATGTAAGGCCATTGGAATCACTTGTTGGTAAACAAGAAAACAAACGCGAACAAGAGATTAATTGCGCACAAGGTAGATGCGCCCGATTTTGTCCTTTAAATAGTTCTCATCTCTCATCGAAAGAATGAAGAAGAAATCAAGATCAAAAGAGTGTACCGTGACCACGTGGTGAACAATCATCGTCACAACGCATTGAGAGCACCGCATTGGGGCCCCCTTGCCTATCAGAACTAGGGCAATTCACGCTTTGTGTCTTTCTACACACACACACACATCCACAGGTGCACCACGAAATGCACACGGGGCGACGTGCAGGGGGGCCCCATCGAGCATTCGGCGGCGTTCTTTGATGTTCGCGTTGCGCCTGCCTCATATTGTTTCCGGCTGCCGGGGACCTCTATTATGTAAACAACGCGAACGTTTGAAGTTGCCGATAGCCTGAACCGGTCGTAAAGTATCCCGCAAATGAGATACAGCGGTCTTTTGAACAAGAGAAGTAGAAAAGAAGAAAAAAAAATATTACACATAACAACTCTTTACCGAAAGGGTCCTCTCTCTTTTCTTACAAGCATCGGCCCTCCATCCACTCTCACCAACACGCACCACACACTAATTGCGATAATTTAAATACAAACAAGAACGCGTGGACTTGGGACTTTACCAGACACTAATTATGGCGCCGCCTAAACAACATTTAAAAACCGTTTCTTACTCACCCAACACTTTTTTTCTACTTCTTCCTTCCTATCAGTGGAATGTGTGGTCCATTTTAGAGAGACATACACACAATGCTGAAATCGCACTGATAATTTTTTTTCATCCACTTTCAATATACATTCTTTTTTCGTAGTCACACGTTATTGCTAATGGCAGAGTTTTAAGAAATATGATAACCATAGATGATGGTTGAATTCTTGAAAATCATCACATTTTTCATGTATGAAATTGTTTCAGGAATTCCAAAAGTCTAATTGACTCGAAAATCTCACGTAACACACAATCTCCTCTATTTTTTCCTTTGTTATTTTCTATACAGGAATTCAATATTACATTTTACTAATTTGTTTACTATAAAATTCGAAAAATTCTGCGGTTTTACTGGCAACAACAACAAACAATCCCACCGCTAATTCTCTTCTACCTTACATAACAAATTTTGATCTATCTTTATTTTTCAACATAATTACACCTGCAAGCACTCTAAGCCTCTTATCACTGTTGAAGCAGTGCTAAATCAAACTTTCGGTAGACCCTAAAAAGGGCCGCGCTTTTTACGATTTCCCATCCTTAGAAGTAAACATACTAACATCAAAAGCACCCTTTAATAATAATTATGTTTAAAACATCGTTGAGTGTGTTCGTAATGAAAAAGTAATCCGATGTTTGGAATAATTCATAAATTAACTTTTAGCATTAAAATTAAAGTTAAGAAGACTGAAGGCATTTGTATATGGGAATCGGGACAGGGTCGCGGTCACTATTTCCCAACCCTCCTCGGAAAAACACATGTACGATATTCATTTCACAATTACGAGACCAACAAGCGCGTCAGTATGCTAACCCAAAACACACTACATAATATATTATACGAAAAACAAACAAAATGCTTTTAAGCCGACAGAAGAACGCCGCCAAATGCACCATCTATCTTCGTATAATTTCACGAATATTACATTTATGAACCCTGTAATAGTGTGAAACGTACACACTAACCAGATACCAAACATCCCATCACCAGCCCATCGCACATAAATCCAGGAAAATTTTTTAAAAAAATCCTGTTATTGTCTTCCTCATTGCGAACCCACCACTTTTCCATTGGGGTTGCCACCTTTATAAGTGGTGATAATGAGAAGAGGTGCGCACCCCTGTGCCACAGGGGTGGTGGGGTCGGTTTATATACATCTCTGAACGCTCATGAAACTACTTCAGTTGCATGATCTCAGTGTTAGTGAGTGAAGTTAGTGGACGTTTCCAGGTGAAGACCGCGGTAGCGTGCAGACATGCGCGCCTTTGCACAGGTAAGTCGTTTATGTACTTAAAAAGTACCCGAAATTGTACCAAATACAGTAGCACCGAACACACATTTGTTTAACAACAAAATTTTGTTAAACAAATTTACAGAAAATAAAAAACCAAGAAAATCTTTGTACAAACATCGAACAGATTTGAGTTGTAATCGAGTACCGTGCTGTAGTACCTCGTTACCCGCGCTATTGTGGCGCACCGTTTGATCTTGCAATTAGCGCGACACGTCTCGCCACGGCCCTCATTACACATACAAAGTAATATGCCGCTCTTCTTCTACCGGTTCACTTTTGAGCCGGTACTTCCGTTCTGCCTTCGAGGCGCGCGGTACCATCATCAACAACAACAAAATTCTTAAACATTTTCCTGCCTCGCCAATTGATGTACACAACAACAACACACACACCAAGAGATCTTTAATCATAAATTGATCAATCGAACAACAAGGAGGGAGATGGAAAAAAATCACCTTTTGCAATATCCAGTTTTTGTCGGCGCGCTTCTTTGAGGGGATTAAGCTGAAAAGTCACGCATCAAATGTGTTCCTATTGAAATTTTCTTTACACGCTGCATTATATTACATATTGGTCCATTCTAAAATGTAAAAAAGCTCCCAAATCAGTCACTTGTGTGTGTTTCGTCACTCTACTATACAGATATGACTACAGTGTTGTGCCTTGTAGATTTGGGTCGCCGATTTATCGACGAGAGAGAGGCGGGTGCGTGTGGGAAGGTACTTATTACCTTTGATCTTGCCGCTATATTGCCGGTAGCTGCACGTTCAAATGTCCATTCGTTTACACCCAACTCTATTCCACATATAAACCTCGTATAATACCCTATATACCACCACGTTTTATTGCCGATTTCAACTAGAATAAAATTCAATTCGAGAGCATCGCAAGCAGCGCGGCGAGCACTCATTAAAAATTCATTATTATAACTTTATGTTAATTTTTTTTCCAAGAGAAAAACATCTGCTTCGACATTTCAGATCATTAAGTTTCAATTTTTTATTAACTCACCTTCTCTCGTTTGGCATTAATGTTTATCGTAAACCTTATTAAAAAAAAAACAACTTGACTAGAGTAGAACTATCCCAGCATCCCTATTGCTGGACCACTAACTAACATTTTCCAATTGACACTTTTAACAGGTGGATAGAGGAATTTATTCCACTGTCCAATCTATATATTAGTGGCAAATAGGTGATGGTTGATTTACAATGGTTGGGAGTGTGACCTGCCCCAATGTTCACAGAGTGTCTGGTGTCCAGCTGTTACCACGTGATTTATAGTGCCTTTCAGAATGACAAGTAGATCATGGGTATAAGCGACTGAACGGCTCTCTCTGCCTCCTCCAAAGCACACACTTTCTTTTTCCCTTTTTTTTATTTTATTTTCTTCATCATCCTTTTTCGTTTAACAGTGCATAATAATCGATCGATTTTATACAAAATTGCGTAATAACAATATTTTGAGCGTTTTCTTAATATACGCACCTTTTTTTCTTAATACGAAAAAAGAATCTTGAAAAAGAGATGAACGAGTGAATTATATTGTGAAGCAAGCAGAGAAGAAGTGATGGTCCGCGCCACAGAACACTGGGTGGGGTGTGTTGGGGGGCTGCTATATAGCCAGGCGAGCAGAGATCTCCCTTCTGTGCCGACAGTAGCAGATAATAAGAGGCTTACCGAACCTTTGAAGATGCCGACATGCACCTACACTGTTTTTAAATTAAATTACTCATTTCACGTTACCTCAGGTCATTCGATAGCACTCTCCAAACCACAGAAACTAGTAATATTCTATGCTCGTAACCAATTCATTTTCCGGTACATATCTAACGTTTCAATCCGGTAGGTTTTTTTTATTCATTCTTCTTAAATTTCGATCCTCATACACCGCTTTTCCGAATAAATGAGCTTTTTACAAGAAAATTATTAAAACGAAATTATCCATCTCCCATACAATTATTTTAATCATTAATGTGTTCCCTCTCTGTGTGTTTTTTTCTTCTTCTGTTTTCAAAAAATATCTCCTCTCGATTAGACTTAGATTACTAACAAGTGATTAGTAATAATTGTTGTAAAAATTACACTATTAGCGGCAAAAGCAAAAGAGAGACTCCCAGTTCACTGTCCGAAGAAACGTTTCAATAAGCATGCTACAGTTATTACACTCATTTTTTCCACTCCATCCAAATAGATTAGTTTTTTTTCTTCGGCTTTCTTCCACACACACATATTCAGACCATCTAACTGTTGATAGGTGCACGTCTTTGAAATTTATTGAAATCGAAAAAAGTGTCCCCATCTGCAACATTTCCATTCCGGTACTCAAATATCCATAATTATCCAAATCGGAATTGTTTCGGGAAAAAATAAAAATGTAATAAATTGCCAAGAGTAATCGATTGTTGGGACCACAAAAGAGGCCGCCATCGAGAGAACCTAGATATATTGGTTGTAAATAAAGTGCACCATGGGTGCACCGAAAACTTAGATGAATGCACGTTTTTGCATTTGGTGCGCCTTTTTCACTCAATGGATTTACAGGTGTTCAAGACATTTTTTTTATTGCCTTTTACACACAATGATGGACTCTTGAAAGTCGGAAAAATCGTCACAAAGTGACAAATTTATAATCTGTCTACCATTTGGGCTAAGATGGACGGACCGTGTTATAAAACTTCTATAGACTTTTTTCCACTAACTTCTAATGACTCCATGATGGAAAGTGTCCTTTTAAAGCGGTTTGACATTAATATTATCGTTACTATCACATATTGTATAGCCTAACTGATTTAAATACTTGAAATATCTCCTTATAAATGAAGTATTTGAAAAGAAACTGGTTCACATCAAAGGCGGTTCGGAAACGCTCTTTGCTCGGGCATTTTATTGTGTGAACGCCAATTGAATATAAGTAGTCTCCTTTATTATATCCATCTTCTATATACCCATATATTGTTTTTAATTCAATTTTCTTCACAACAAAACATAGCAATTAAAAGGATATGAATTTTTCCAGTTAATTTCGTTATGGTTGGGCTTGTCCACTGCATTTCCAAACTCATTTAACAATAACAACAACAACGACAATCACACACCGTATTACACCAACAGCATACAAAGGATGATGGGCCCACCTAAAATCCATAACAGAGACAATGACGAGGTACGGATGCTGAAGAAGGTTTTCCTCTCCAACAGATCCATCACGTGTAACGACGGCTCACAGGCCGGGTAATTGCTTTTCCATCCCCCCGAAAACTCGAAAATTTCACGCCTTTCTCCATTACAATCTTTACATTCTCAATTTTATTTGTCCAGATTCTATTTACGGAAATCGCATACAAGTAAAAAGTGGATCGTTTTCCTTGAAGGCGGATGGTATTGTTACGATCATCACAGTTGCAGGAACAGGTGGCTTCGTCAACGGCATTATATGACATCTTCTCAATGGCCCGAAACAAGAGACAGTAAGTTTATTTACCAAACAACTTGGAGCAATTGAATAAAAAGAAACGAAATTTTCCTAGTTGGTGGTATTCTCTCGTCCAATATGGAAGAAAATCCTTTCTGGTGGAATGCCAACCACGTTTTCGTCCCATACTGCACCAGTGACTCTTGGAGCGGTTCTCGTCAATCCAACCCCACTGATATGTTCAGTTTTATGGGTTCTTTGGTTGTTCTTCAAGTCGTCCGTGATTTACTTCCATTAGGCTTGGAAAACAGCACGGATTTCCTACTAGCTGGCAGCAGTGCAGGCGGCACTGGTGTTATGTTGAATCTCGACTTTGTCTCCGAACTCTTGCATGATCAGCTAGCTTTAAAGCACATCAATGTACGCGGTGTAACGGATTCCGGCTGGTTTTTAGACCGTACACCGTATGCACCCACCCTAAAACCGGCTGTCGACGCCATCCGCAAAGGAATGGACCATTGGCAAGGCAAAGTGCCGCGCCGATGCCGTCAGAAGTACTTAAATGAACCGTGGCGATGCTATTTCGGCTACCGTCTCTATCCAACACTGAAGAGTAAGCCTTTTAATCCCAATTTTTCAAGTAGAGGGTTTTATTTTTTCAAATTCACAGCTGAATTGTTCGTCTTTCAATGGCTCTTTGATGAGGCACAAATGGACGTGGATAATGTCGGTGCTCCAGTCACAAAACAACAATGGGACTATATACATAAGATGGGGGACGCGTTGCGGCACAGTTTCGAGAACGTTTCCGCCGTCTTTGCTCCATCGTGCATCTCGCATTCGGTATTGACGAAACGCGACTGGCAAAATGTGAAAATTGACGATATTTCAGTTGCGGAAGCGTTGCATTGTTGGGAACAACGTACAAGTAATAAACGACGTATTAAACAGCGTCTATATGCGGCTGATCAACCGAAACGCACCAATCAAACGGACATTTTAGTGAAAAACAACGATTTACATAATCCGAATGTGAATCGAACGGGGGATGAGTTGAAGAACAAACGGAGGAAGCGGAGGAAGCACAAGAAGAACAAGAAGGGGAGGAAGAGAAAAGGTGAGTGATTTTAAGAAATATCTTAAATTAAAAAATTATAAATAATGAATATTTATAAATTACCTTCGTCGATCTTAAAATAATTTTTACCTATTTTTTGTTTCATTGACTAAAAGTTATTTATTAAAGTAGGGTACTTAATGACGATTTTTTTTATTTTAGATCGTGTGCGTGTGGAAACAAACGGCAGGAATGAGACCACAGTTCCAATAACATCAAACACCCTCAATTCACTCGACCACCGTCCCCAACGGTCCGTACTTCATACACAAAGGAGGACAGCGAATCGACGGCATTGTGTTTATAGGAGATTGGAGAGATGTTCGTGGCCGCAATGCAATCACTCTTGCCCAAAACTACACAATCCATTTACCGGTGAAGAGATGGACTTTATTGAGTTACTTAAATCGTTTGGTTTGGATATGGAAAGTGTGGCAAATGCATTGGGCATTGATATGCAAACATTAAACAATATGGACCATTCGGAATTGTTGAATTTACTTACACAGCAAACGAACAATTAGAGAGACAAACTAAATATTTGACAATTAGTTTTTATTATCCCAGTGATCGATGATTTTCCCTTTTGCAAGTGTAGTACAAGATTTCAAAATGAGAAAGGGAGAGATTAAGAGAGTGGTTTTAACGTACATGCTTAGAATTTAATGTAAAATGTTTATATTTTTGTACATATTTATATTTATTATTTAGATATTTTTATATAATTTTAATTTAGTTTTCGAATGGAAATTCTTATAAAACACAAAAACAAAAAACCTGAAAGATATTTTTTTCGCTGGGCAAAATGTTCGTTTTTTCTCCTGTCCAAAGATGTTATTTGCCCCAAAAAAACAATAGGGACTGATTTATGTTCTACCTCATTTTGTACAGATTTCTTAGTCATTAGGTTACCTAATAGAATATTGTGTAAAAAAGCCTTTTTATATTTTTTAACGTTACATTGTAATTAATTATATGTTTTAGAAACTATAGTCGAGTTTATGTTTCCGCTCCTTCCCCAGAAATTCGCAAGTGCACAAAAGGCAATAATACACTTTCTACTTTCATTAAACCCAAACTCCACATCCGGATGTGACGAATATAATCAGACAGATAAATGAGATCCACCACTGCATGCATACAATTTAAAATTTAACACCCAATTTCATATTGTTACAAGAACTGGAACATTAAACTAGTTCATGAACTTGATTTGTGGACTTTAAAAACATGCTAGCACAATAAATATAATTCAAATTTGCCAAGTTAAATGCATGTTTTTTGGAATCATAAAATCGCTATATTCACCCAAAAACGAACATAATCGTAAATTATTTCCTCAAATAAATTTACGATTTCGAATATATATTTCGTCCATTTACCAATTGATGAATGAATAAACACTGTAGTGTTTAATAAAAATACATGATCGTAATGATGAGTGACGCATTTTATATACTCTTGATTTACAGTGTAGTACTTTAGCCTCGCGGATGATAAAACTCACTTCCAGCCAGTGAATGTAAAGTTATGAGAGCTAGTTGTGTGTGGCATAAAACGCGGAACGTAAAAAGAGTTTAACGAAGTGTACATATATGCACAAACTCTAATATAATTGAACAATTAAAAAGAAATTATGGATTAAAAGAGTTTCTCCATCGATTTAGCTGACTGAATCATTTATTAATCGGTTTCAATCTTGTTAATATGTCGACTAAGTTAATTTGATTTTAATTAAAATGTTTTTCGTCCTTTTATTCATTGTTTATTTCAATGACATTCATTGCTATCCATTCGAAGAAGGTGAGCCCCAAAATCATTTTTTTTACTGCATTTCAACAAATAAAGTAGAAACAAATTTTTAAACAACCTTGGAAATTGTTGTTATCGGAAGTAGAAAACGCGCTGATTCAGACAAAAAACTAGATTTCACTTGTGTTTGTTGTAACTAATTACATATATGTATGTAATATTGCAAGGTTTCGAACTGTTTTTTGAATTTCCTTTTCAGTGGTACCATATAAAAGATGCGGCCATGTCCATATAACAGTTTCCTCCTTGCAGGAAAGCTATTTGGAATTAAATTGGATAACGGATTGCGATAGCTCAGATATAATCCCAGATTTTATTATATTTTCCAACAAAAACCTGCAAGAACGGAACGTAAGTGTAATAATAATCGTTTTTAATTTGTTCTCTCTTCGCACCAGCAGTTACAACATGAAACATAAATAATTTGTTTCCCTTTTTTTTGTTACCGCGTTTACAGCAAGATGCAGTGCAATTGGTGAAAATCAAAACTGCCCAATACCCAACCGGCTACTATCGAACAAATATTAAATTTGGTCAGCCTTGGTTACCAGGTAATTGGGAATACAGTTCACATACAACCCGTGCTGATCCCGGACCGCATTGTTTCCCTTATTGGATAACGTCTGTGAAGAATAGCGATATTATTGATAGCCGATGTTTGGCAATACAACCGACATGGATGAACGATAATAGGTACAGAACAAAGGTATTATATACTGTATTTTAACCATCATCGTGAAACAAATCGGTCTTTTTTCAATAATTTTGCCACCTGTGGCACTTTATTTCACTCTAAGCGCAAATCGCTATAAGTTGATTCCCTTTTCAGGGCTGACATTGCGTCACTACGAATCGGTTCCGCTTTCATTCCCGGAACACACAATTCGGGATCGTTCAGTGGCGTGCCATCGTTCTTACAAAACTACATTCTCAATCAGGATAGGAGTGTGTGGACTCAACTCGTCTTCGGCATCCGTTATTTGGACTTTCGAATAGGGTATTACGAGCATGAAGGGTAAAAAGATGTGCTAGTTTTAAAAGAACGCTGAGTACAGTGATTTTTTTCAGTTTTTTTATTAACCACGACTTAGTGCGAATTACAAAGGTTGTCCCATTATTCCGGGACATTAAAAAGTTCCTTCAACTAGCCCCAAAAGAAGTTGTAATATTAGACTTCCATCGATTCCCTTATCCATCGAATTTCAATCTAACTTTACACCGGAAATTCATCGATATTTTATACGAAGAGTTAGGAGATTTAGCATTGCCAGCTGAAGGTTTGCAAGTGGGCAAAGGGCCGTCATTTAATGAGATTTGGGCGCAAAACAAGAATTTAATCATTTGTTATGCGGACAGGTCGACAGTGAGAGGTAGAAACAGGCGATTGAGAAACGTTTCACTTTGATGTCATTGCATTTTCTTCTAGACAACTATTGGCTTTGGCATCCATTGCAGCAATATTGGGGCAATACAAAGAAGACCAACGAACTGAAACGATACCTCTCCGGTTCCATTAAAGAGCATCGTGTCACCATTAATCCAATGTGGGCATTAATGGCCGAATTAACACCGCAACCAATTGATTTGCTCTTCCGTACAAACAATCTACGCAAATTGGCAGATGATGTGAATAAATACGTGACGAAATGGTTCCGGGACGAATGGTCGAACGATGTGAATATTGTTGCAAGTGATTTCTTCTTAGGTAACGATCTCATCGATCTGGCAATCAATATCAACAAGAATAAATGAGTTTATTAAACAATCCATTTATTATCATACGATTTTGTATTTATTTTGTACAATAAATATAGTTAGTACATCAGTTCTTTAAATAGATTCATAAAAACTGTAGAATTAATTAAGTCTTTCGTAAAAAAATGAAACAAACTCTATAAATGCAATTTGGTCCACAAAGGCACGCACACGTTGCTTATTCTCTTATTCCTCTATTCACTAAAATTTATATCACAGACGGAAAACTATCATTCTTGCAGTCATCATCGTTCGTGGGCAAATAATCGAGCACCAATGATGTCTCACCAATTGGCGCTGCCGATTCCACCAAATTCTCTGCACTTAGTGAAGCGCCACAATTCTCACTAAAGTCCTGTTCATGATTCCGTATCTGGGTGCGATTAGACGGTCGTATTGTACTTCGACGGAAACTGCTACGTAGTATGGAAGCCACTTCGGCTGCAGTTAATGCCGATGAAGTAGGTTCGAGGTTTCGTAGTCGTTCCAATGTTGAAACACGCTGATTATTCGTACTGGTGTCTGTTACTGTTATGGTAATGTCATTGTTACCCAAACTGGCACTATTCATTTCAACTAAAACGGCATTATAGTCGGGCGGCGGCGGCTGTTGCGACGTTGTCTGCTGTTGTCGCACCGAACTGCCACCGCTACTCTCGCCCAATACGTTCGCCAAACGGCGGACACTACGCCGTATGCTTTGCCGCAAGAATTTCGCAATTCGAGCACCGGTCGCTGTTGTATAAGACGGTGGCGGTGTATATTTAGGCGGTGGATCTTCGTTTGTAATCGCTGCACCCCCATTCGATGTATTATTGTTTGTATTCGTTGTTGGCTGTTCACGTATTGTGATCTCTTCCATATGTTCACCGATCGGTGGCCGATACAACAATTGAATCCGCTACAAAAATTCCCAAAATTAACCACAATTAATTAAAATCCTGTAAAAATTGCGTTATTTTAATATTTTTTTACTAACATGATTCGAGGGATCTTCTCTATTGTATTCCTTTTTTTTGTGGCAGCACAAAATAGAGCGACGTTAAGATTTATGCAAAACAATTCAAACCCTACTTACTTCTAATATATCGCTTGGTCCATTGTTCAAGTATCGGTAGCTTTGTATGATCGCAATCACGGGCACACATAAAATCGGCACCAATTGCACTAGAGACCCAAACTGTCTTATATACAATGGGAAATATTTCTCAACATTGTGATTTTGGTGCCATGTAAACAATTCCTTACTGTACCTTCCATTACTGAACGACGATATACACAAGACCTAAACAAATAAATTTTCCGTTTAAGACATTTTTGTTGACAAATTCTCTATTCTAACAATGTTCACCATTAGGCCAACAGGAAGAATAACATTCCATGTAAAAGATAACAAAGCAGGTGCCCAACTTCGTAAACAATGTGGATGATTATTCTGATTGAATAACGCTGTGACAACCGTATCGCCGCTATAAGGACGACCACGTACCATAAAAACGGCGATAATTTGTAACAAAATCACCAATATCATCCACCATATACCACCGATGGTATAATCAAAGAAATACACAACGTAAATGCCCAACTGCAAAGAAAACACCCGTTTACAACTTTTATTTTCTCGTTTTTTTGCTTTTACTTACTTCTGTCGCCATTGGAAGGCCCAATAAGAATCCACAAGCGCAACTAAAAAACGTGATGGTTGTCTCCCATGACTTTAAAACTTTCGCTTTAATTGCCATTATGCCGGTAATAACGCAATGCCAAATGGCCAACTGTTGCGCTATACCAAACATAATGAATATAAAGTAAAAAAGAACCGCCCAAAATGGTGACACTTGATCAGCACCAAGACAGGCGAATGTTGCTGGCATTAACTCGGTCGCCAATCGCAAAGCCTACAACAATACATAAACAATAACAATGCCACTTGTTTCCGTTTAGATGGTACCTGATAGCCCGATTCGGAGGCTGCATGTACACTGGACGTAAATACAGCCTCACCAAGTATGTAAGAATTGTGCATCATGTATCTAATGGGAGTATTGGCAATGTTTGGTGGCAATGGATCGTCCACTGACCGCAGAAACGTGTAATAAGGAATTTTTTCTACAAAAAAAACCAACCAATTACAATTCAACTTAATATGCAATCAATAAAACTCGCTCTATTACCAAACGAACTCGGCGTGTAATTATAGCCATAAGACTTGAGTATTTGTACACAAGTATTCGCCAAAAAGGCAACCAGTAATAATATCGTAAATGTAATAACAGCCACCAGACTAGAATCTCTTTGTAAAAGGTGTTTATGTTTGTTGTGTGATGCAATTTGCATGACAGCTGCGCCTAGTAGACCCCAAGTGAGGAATGTTTCTTGTGCAGCTGCCAACCAACTCTGTAAATAAACAAAAAATACAAAACATTATGAGCGAACAAGTCTACTAAACGCAACCATACTCTTGGATTAAGGAAAAATTCACTCCATGTCGTTTCCGGAAAGATGAAATTCACCGAACCGGGCGGTAACAAGCCCAAAATCTTCGAACATAACACAAACGTACCGAGAATCGGTAATAGGATGAATACATAAATCACCTTCCCATACGAACGTAAACCTTTACTCAACGATACAAAGACAATCATCCAAACCACAGCCAAATTGAAGGCTAATTGAAACTTGATGGTCCCATAGGCGTTCCCAGACGCTAAATGATGCCGTTGTAAGACGATGCCACTGAAGTAATCGGGCACCGTTTCACTTAGCTTGTATGTACCGTTTAAGGGCGCTTGATAATCTAAAACAGTAAATAGTTAGTAACATTTCCCACATTGAAAACTCTTTTTTTTTCTTACTGTTTCTGTAATATAGGAACGGTTCTGCCCACCGGTATTTGTCCACTTTGGTTATAAACGAGTCTCGGAAATAAACAAACATCCAGGAAACCCCCACAATACTGTACAGACCGATTAGGGCTTGAATGAGTAATAGAGCCACTCCAACGCCCTGAAACAGTGGCGATATTCGCCACATATCGATAACACCCGCTCCCAATTGCTGTCCTAAACACAGTTGCAATGTGAACAACGGCAATCCAAATACCATGGACAGTATGAAGAATTGCAGAATAAAATTCGCCCCAAAATGGATAGACAATGTGGCGAAACGGGACAAATTGAAGAGGCCCAGGGTGCAGCCAAGACACGCCATCATTGAACTGAGACTGTGAGGCCATTGCCCAAGTGGACTGTCCGCGGACGGCATGTCGGTCTGCCGATTTGTCTCACATGATCTAAAAAATAAAAAAATCATCGAATTACATATTTGATTACAAAATTTATTCACCTAGTTTATTGGTGTTTGGTTTAATAATAAATGGAATTATGGAAGGGTTCTCTTGAAATTATTATCATTACGTGACTAGTTTGTTGGCCATGTGGATTATATAATTAATGGAACCATATGCCCTACAGCGAAACATGTACGAAATAAATTACAAAACGCTAATTTAGACGAGATTTTCTGTGCATTTTTTCTTTTATGGTGATTAAGGGGTCCGACATTGAAATACTCATCGAATCCTTGACGAAAAAAATATTTTACAAAAATTACCAAAAAAAATTACCACGATTTGTAATGAATTTTTGTCACCCAACAAAATCGTTCAGTCCAGGTAAATGTGGCGATTTATATTTAAAAATCCATAATTAGTTAATGAAAAGCCGACAAGTTTTTCAACTGTAAACAATGGCAAAAAATTGTAACATTATACCACCAGACTTAATTAACTTATAATTGAGATTATATAAATAATTGTGTTATTCTGTGACATTGTACGCTGTTAACTAACGGCGTTTTAATAATAAAATCAAGTGGATAATAATAATCGAGTGTAAAAGGTAGTAGAACAGTTATCAATTTTTGGTGAACAACTCATTAAAATGTTCCTGATATATTTACAGTTCCATTTCCAACAAATAGACTTATTGATGGAATACGGTGATGCAGTTGCATTATTCATACACATTTAAAAATAGGTGAATAATTCTTTAAAAAAACAATACGATTTTCGCATTGATTTTTTTCTTCTTTATAAAAAATATGAGCGTGACTGACCAGTGACCACACAGTATTGTATTCAAACACGCTATTTCCTTGCACGGTCAACGTTAAAATCGACTTAAATGGAAATTTTTCCAAATGGAAACTAGATAACTTAATTGGATGACCTAAAAACTGCTTTAAAATGCGTTTGTCACCTTCTCACATGATTTCCACCATGAATGTCTGTTTAAATAACAAATTGTGAACAATTAGCGCAATAATAGCATAAGATGTGAAGGCGGTAATTCGTCTTCCACATTGAATAATTAATTAGAAAAATTCCTTAGAAAAGTCTCCTTAAACACCATCAGTGAAAGTTTTATTACAATGACAACAAAACAGACAATGGTCTCTTATTATTTATGGATTATATTGTCATCGGGTTTTTAGAGAAATGATGGAGCTAAATAGTTTTGTTCAAAACTGAAAACTTAACTACCGTTTAATTACCATTCAGTGCGTTCCGACAATAAACACTCTTCTTATCACTAATTATTTTTCCAATGCAACAGTAACACTTTGAATATCAATAACTGTAGTAGAAACGGAATTATGGTACTCGCACTTACACAAAAACCGACTCTTGCTTATGCACTAAACAAATAAACAATTACTGAATTACTTAAGAACGAGTAAGTAATATTGCTAAAGCACTGTCACCATCATAGTTGGATTACTTAAGAACACCAAAGCTATGTTCATCGACCATGAGACGAAGGAAGCACTCACCGTTACCGTAGTGGAGAGCGCTGACCCGTTCTGCCGTTTCAGGCCTTTTGTTGATGGTGATGGCACATTGATTCGTTTTTCTACACACTTTTATAAACAGCAATTTCGCCAAAATCTCATAATGCACACATTTATATGCAATTACATACGAAAAAAACAAAGAAAATGTAAATAAATCGTAAAAAAAATAATCCAATTTTTCAAAGAAAAATTAGGACATAAATTCAAAAGAAGTAGTAAAGCCAAGTTAATCACTTCTTGGCTGTTTATTAAACTTTGACACTGCGAAAGTTAATTTCCAATCAAGTTTCGCACCGTTATTCATTTCCGGTGCTCTCCTAATTATCTAAAACTCATTTCTGTGTGTGGGTTTCTTTAATTGTCATTTTGCACACATTTTGTTCAGTGAAAAACGAAATTTAATCCGTTTTTTGCGCTATAACTAGCAAATAACTGTGTGGTTTCAATGTCACGAATTTATCATAATTTTTTTTAACATTTCTCGATCTGTGCGGCCTTCAAAATATTATATTCATTGCGAATATTAAGTAACTTGTACACAAAATGTAATCGATCATAAAAATATAAAGAAAAAAGATTCCATTGTAGATATTAAACAAAAAAACGAAAGTATGTTACATTTAGGTCACACAGCGATGAAATAATTGTACCGAAGAGAAACTATAACGAAAAGCCATTAAAATAGAATCGCCTTCTATGTTTCGCATATATTAGCCTTGGAATTGATTCCTGGTCACTTTTTCCGCCACCAAACATGGCAAATCAATCAGTAAAACAACAATTCACGGCCCTCAAAATCATTTTCTTAAACGATTTCATCGACCAGAACAACAACAAAAATTCGCATTTCTTATTGCATAAAACTAGACCGAAAATATCACTAACCCTCCGCTTTCAACATACCTTCTTCCACTTGCCACCGTCGTCGCATTCACCGTCTCTGCCGTTTGATGTGTTGGCGTCGCTGTTGGCGTACAACTCGGCGTCGTGTCCACACTAGACGCCAAACTCGATTCACTACTCGATATACTTCTCGCCCTTCTAGATCGACTCGACGCTGAACTGCTCCTCGCCCGTCCACTTGGCTCATGGGACACTCCACTCCTTCGCGACTCCCTCGACCTGGACCTCGATCGACCGCTCGCCTCCGGAGGCAGTCGAGACGGTGCACTCACCGGCCTCAAAGTCACCACCGTTGGCACAGCCAATGTGTCCTCTGCCACCGTTTGACTTGTCACATCGCTCGGCAACCGAAAATGTCTCAAACGACGCATAGAGTTCCTCAACCACGTCGCCCTGGGCTCCTCTTTCGGCTCTTCAGCACTACTGGTCGCTTTGCAGCGCTGCTGTTGCAGCGGTTCCACAACAACAGTTCCAGTACACCGATCACCAGCCGCGTGTGCTTGCCTTTCCATTATTACGTCACGTGCCACATCCTGCAACCAGCTCCAGTCAATGTCTTCCTCCTCGTCCGAAACAGCTGTTTGGTGGCCGGAAGTGTGGCTCATTTCATGCCATCTGGACGATTTCCTATTACCAATTGCACCCACTGTCGCCCGACCCTGTTCGTTCCTCATCAATTCACTTTTTCTACTCATATCGCACGCGGACAATGGACGACGCATGTCATTCTCTGTGTCGACATAGGCGCGATTTATCACACCTGAAGCGGCCAAAAATCGCGTGTAATTCACCTCGATTTGACGTAATTTGTTCCGAAGTGTTTCTTCCGATTCTTCGCTTTGTTCTTCATTGCAAATCGAAGAGGAATCACTTGAATCGATCGCTTTAAGATAGTTGTCCAAATCCTGCAGACATTCCTCCACATCTTCGGTCTCGATTTCATTTAGAATCTTGTTGGATTCCAATAAAGTAGCGTTAAGTACGTCATCCAGGTTTTTTAGGACGATTAAAGCTTCTAAATTATCAGAAGACAGAGATTTGCATAAGTTCGTTTGTTCTTCTGAGTAACACAAATCCAAAAAGATTTCTTCGCTGTTACTTCGTTGTATCGGTCTGAAATTTTGTTCATTTTCTTCATTCTCTTCGTCATCGATGGTGATTAGGATGTCCTCAATGTCGACACTAGTTCGTCGCGAATCGTTCGCTCTACTTCCACTCGCCGTCTGCAATTTCTGCTCCAATATCGGCAATTCGGTATCGATGAGATTGTCCGAAGTGGCAACGGCGCTCTCCGAGCACGTTGGCAGTGATCTGGTGAACAGTGGCGAACCGACATGCAAATCGATCAGGTCACCAACATGATTGTCTCGTTTCTCTTGGGACATTTTTGATATGATGCATTACCTGGAACAACGAAACGAATTTACAATTTCGAAGGTTACCAACAGTATTTAATATCTATAATTAATTTCCCGTAAAGTTAACTTGAAGGACGAAATAGACAAATCGGTGATAATTTATTCAACATAAACAGCGAAATCCTCTCTCAGAAAATGTCATTAAATTAAATCCAGGAAGAGCTTCAGATAATTAACATATTTCACCAAAAAAATAGAGAATATTCTTTTGTTGCGCGATAAATTCTAATCTTTACAGTTTGTTAGAGCGAATAAACAGAACATTTCGTAGAATAGAACAATAAAAAAAGATTTTTCTTCTGGTGTAAACAATTTTTCTCAACGAAAAATGGCATGTGATCGTTAAATTTCTTTATAAATATTTCATGATAACGGTAGCACATCTGTTACATGTGTTCTGGCTCTGAACTGGCCGTTTTGTTACACGATAAGCGGATTTTTCTATTGATACTCTCCTTTTTGGTAGTGCAGCGTGATGGAAAGTTACGAAAACAACATGAAACGATCATTAAAACTGTGCCAATAACTTTTCATCTGCGAAATTCCTCTCCCATTCGTAATGCTATTGTGTTTTACAAGAATGCAACAATCTATTACGTTCCCACAAGATCCGCACTTCAATTGTACAATTACATACGACAATTGCGATTCGCATGTTCCATTTTTTTTTAATCGCAATAAACAGTGATTTTTGTGGAAAATGTACCAAGAGGCGGAAATAACGGTTCTCTAATATACTCGGGCGCTGTTTAAGTTTGTATAGTGAACTGGTGACCTAGAAAATGGGGTAATACTTCCCGGTTTGCACCTTCAGGCACACCTACGATTCCAAAGAGCAAGGACTGCATCACTAATTCGCGGATACGCGATCAAATGACGCTCGATTCTGATGTATGTTTGGCAAGTGTGGAGTTTTTCCTCGAGGGGAAAACATTAATCGATCAATTGCATAAAAATTGCATAATTATGCTGCATTAACGAAAAAAAATACTCATAATAAATGACGAAATGTTATTTGTTATAAATCGTGTGAATTTTTTTCTAACTGTGCAATAAACAAAAAGAAATTCATGAAATTGGCTCTTTTACATGAAAATGTTAACTGTTTTTTTTTAATGACTAATATGGGTTTTTAGTTTGTTGACAATTTTTTTACATTCGAATTAATTACTCACCTACACAAACAGGACAGCATTAACATTGTAAATGGATCAGTTTGAATAATTTCACCGTTTTGTTCATGATAAAAATAGCAAACAAATCGACGCTTGTTACATCAACGTTCTATCGTCTCGCTTTATTCAATTTTACATGACAATATCATTTATAACAGTGGATCATTAGATAATTTCTTCTCGTACACAAACTTTCTCTTCGATTTGATATTAAGTAATTGCCGATAAGAGTGGCGTTTATAACGATTTTTACCTTGAATTGGAAACCGAAAGTGCGAGATTCGATCCAATTTCGGGTAAATGGTTCTTCTAAAATTTCCGGTGGCCTTCAGGAGGCCACAAACACAAAAAACTCACTAAACGATTCTTTTTCTCGCCAATTAATTATCTAATTTGAGGGGGAAAATGATGATTTAATCGTTTCTCCATTATGAAACCGAGAACAATTAATAAATGTTGTAATTGTTCTCACCCATTTTTTGGGTCAATATCAACAAATTGCCAGAGTTTTAAGTTAATTACTAGAAAATGGCCAACTTTCTCTCCTCCAATACTGAAGATTTGTTATAGGAAGGTTCAATGGCTCGATTATTGATTGGAAAAACACACTCATGTGTGTATCATATTACCATTTGCGTGTATTTTTATCCTAGCACCTGAAATTAAATAAATAAACATTGCAGGTGGGACACCTACACATCAGTTTGGCTTTGAACATGAATTTTTTTCATCTCCCAATGCGAAATCGAACAAAGAACTAGATTAATATGTTAATTTATCTATTTTACTTCCCTTGTGGGTCTGCGTGTCATTATCATAAAGTTATTTATAGTTTTGTAGCTCTTTTGTAATTACCATTTACTGTTTTCAAAATGAAAAAAAGTGCTTCAAGGATAAACAAATTCAAATTACTTCTACCTTTCTCAGTCTACCTCACGACATTTCAAATACCACAAGAAAAGAATAGAAGCAAAAACTATAAATTGTCATCTTTTTGTCGATTTTCGTGCGTTTTAAACATTTAATTAATTTTTCCTTAACAAGTTTTTTTACGAGTTAAGGAAGCGCAAAAAAACTTCAATATCATAATGTATTTCTGGCAAATTTGAATGAAATTTGTCGATGTGTATCGCATTTTCACACGGTGCACCAAATTGAATAGTTCCAACACGTGCCCCCGACTTTTCATTTTACTTTACACCACTAATGAGCGTTAATTATGCTAATTTTTACGTCAGTCTGTATGCTTTCTCAACATTTTTCCATTCTCGTTGCGAATATAAAGACAAAGTTTATGTTTTTATTTAGAAGGGGTCAGTTAATGGCCCAGTTTTATGATCAATTTCCCAACATGTGTGTTCATTATACTTCCCAAGGGTAGATAATTAAATAAAATTCAATTAAAACGATTTAGGTACTTGCCAAATAACTTTCTAATAGTGCAATTACAACTTAATTACCAATATAATCGAAAAAAGACTTACATTATACTGAAATGTATGTGGGCAGTTGATGAAAATCTGGTATAAGTCTTCCACAACATTTGTAACCAAGGCAACAAGTTGTTCACTTACAACACACAAAATGCCAAACCCAAAGAATAATAATTAAACACGATACACAACAAAACACTTGGGTGGAAATGAAGAAAAAATTCAAAAGCGCGGCCACTCTTTTCCTTGCCTGTATAAAAATTTGCTTGGCTGAGGAATGCGATTCTTGTAAATCGGGAATAAGGGTACACAAACACAGGTTTGGACAGTATTGTATGGGGCCGGACCGTCGGTCCGTCCAGTGGACCAAAGCTTTACAACCGTACTGAGAAAGTAAAATGCTGTTCGAGCGTGTTTTAGTCGAACGGTGCGTAAGAATCGACTGAAAATTGACTCTTATGGATTGTTTGTTGGAGTTCAGACATATTCGTGTCCGTGAACCTCTCTGGTGTATGTGTTTGGTTCGCCTCGGGCTCTTTTCTACATCTCTTTGCCTGCTGGATGAGAGAGGAACGCATCGTACTGGCACCAACACATTTATTCCATTCTGCTTATTTTGTTCACCGAAAATTCAAGCATCCGAAAATAAATAATTAAACTGTATAATGGTTGCCATTTCGACTCTTTCCTCCTCTTCGACACAACGATTAAAAAGGTCCATGACCGCTAGTTAATTCATGAATCAGCCCCAGTCAAGTGTCTGTGTACAGACTAAGCTGGTTATTAAGTTTATTAATCTGCCCGACGGCCTATTTTATTTACAAGGGCTAATAAAACACTCGACATTGAACGAGTTTATTGTTTATTTGTGGGAACAGTAAAAAAAAAACATTCTTATGACTCAGACAACTTTATGTACGTCCATCAAACAGAGTTTCTCAAAAAAAATTGAGATTCTTCTTCATTTCTCGAGGCAAACATTCAAATATCGCTCGCAAAAAACAAATGAATCGATGACAGTTCTGCAACCAGTAAAACTACTCTTCGATTTCTTGTAATCTCTGTTCAAGTAAAACCTCATCCAAATGATGTTTGCACAGATAAAATCCATTGAAAAACATCACAGGTATTTCATACCTGTACAACCTTAACCACCTCACATTCTCCTTCTTCGAAATATCAACCATTTCCACATCAATGCGATTTAAATAAGGCAAAAGTTTCAGTTTCACCTCATCACAAAGTGGACAAGGATCCCGAGTATATAATGTTAATTTCGGTTTTTGATTAACTTTCTTGATATCCCGCCTAGTAAACAAGAATTTCCGATATAAAAATATTTATTAACAATTCATTACATAACAATATCCTTGTGAACATCCTTGCAACTTACAATTTCTCAATCATGATCGAAGACGCGCCTCCACCCCCGTTACAAATCGAAGCGACTCCCTTCTCCCCAGCCCGCAAAGCGTGCACCAAATGCACCACAATCCTCGCTCCCGACATTCCAATCGGATGCCCCAAACTCACCGCTCCTCCATGCACATTCACCTTACTCGGATCCAAATCCAACAATTTCTGATTCGCTACAACAACGACGCTGAACGCCTCATTTATCTCCCATAATGCGACATCGTCCTTTTTCACGCCAGTCTTTTCCAGTAATTTGGGCACTGCACATGCCGGAGCGATGGGAAAATCAATTGGATCACATGCACCATCCTGAAACCCAACCACTCTCGCCAACGGTTTCAAATTCAATCGCTGTGCCGTTTGGGAAGTGGTTAGAATCAAAGCAGCAGCACCGTCATTCAATGTGGACGCATTGCCAGCTGTTACAGTGCCATTTTCCTTCTGGAAAACCGTTGCTAGTTTCGTAAATTTCTCGAAATTCACTCGTTTGTATTCCTCATCTTCAGCGAAAATGACATCAGGCTGTCCACGCTTCTGTGGCACATTGACAGGCACCAATTCCGATTTGAACACGTTCTTGGCATACGCTTCAGCGCTTCGTTTGTAACTGGACATTGCAAAATCGTCTTGCTGTTGTCTGGTGATGCCGAGCTTCTTGGCCGTGTTTTCCGCACAGTTTCCCATATGGATTTTGTTGTAGACGTCGGTGAGACCGTCACCAACGATACCATCGACTAGTTTAACGGCACCGTACGGTGTTTGGCCTCTGGCGAGGTAATACGGCACGTTGGACATGGATTCCATGCCGCCAGCGAGCACTACGTCCTGGTGGCCGGCTTGTAACGCTTGCGATGCTAACATTATCGACTTCATGCCGGAGGCACATACTTTGTTGACGGTTGTACAAATTGTGGAGGTTGGCAGGCCGGCAAAGAGGGTCGCTTGACGTGCTGGCGCTTGGCCTAAGCCGCCTTGGCACACATTTCCCATGTAAACTTCGTTGATTTGGTCTTTGGGCAGTCCGGCACGTTCGATGGCTGCTTGGATGGCAACAGCGCCGAGTTTTGTTGCTGAAAGACTTGATAAACTTCCCAGGAAGGAGCCCATGGGGGTTCGGACCGCAGAGACGATAACAACATCGTTTAATGTCGGTTTGGAGCTGTAGTTTCGGATGATGGGGTTAGAAATAACCTGAAAATGGATGAGGTGAATTTTTAGTTGGAAATTTTGTATTTTTGGGGTTACCTTTCGGAGTGTTGATAAAGACATGGTAGAAAATGTGTAAAGCGACAGCGTGGATGTGTTTTTGATAATAAGAAGTAAGAAGAACCTTGATCTTTGGTGGTCAGCTGATCGAGTTCTTCTAATTCTTATGCAAGCAAACTGTAGAAGATAAAATTTAAATAAACAATTGCGTACTTAATACAATAATTTATTTTTTAGATATACTTACGAAATAAAACGAGTTTTTGTAAAATCATGTAAACATCATCAAGTTACACATGCGTTCTGCGTTGACAGACAAAAGAATGTAAACAAATTTTAAATTTAAACTTTGTTGCATTCTTATTGTTGTGGAAATGGAAGTTGGTAATGCCAGATTGCGAGAATTACTTGAATCGGTGGTGTGTGAGATTGAGGAACTGAAGAATGAGCACCAGGATGTGAATTCTTTGAAACAAATACAAATCCAAATCCAAGAGGTCCTAGATGATGAGGTTTTCGAGTTTTCCAAGGTGGAAAAGTGTCCTGCAAAAGAGTAAACTCATTTAAAATCATTTATATAACGAAATATTTGTATTCTATCGTTTCAGGGCTGTGGATTATGAAAAAGAGAAATATTTAGTTCAAATCCAGGCGCTGTCGTCAATGGTTATGACTCAACTGATGGAACGTGCGAATCAAAAATAATGTTAATCTAAAATATTACCTGTATTCCCATTATTAATTAAATAAATTATTAACTGTTTGTTGTTTTCTCAAAATTCTTAAATCGTTTTACAGTTTTCTGTAATGATGACAGTTTCGAATTTTCGGAGCGCTCTCTTGAGGGGATTCAAAGTATCAAGAAATCAGCTGTTCCCCTGTCAAATTCTGACAGCTTTTAACAACAATTGACAGTTTTATAAATAATTAATTAAGTTCTTAATTCCTTTGTTAAACAATCAACTCCACCAATGTTACAATACCATTAAAACAATGATTCTCTCAACCAGAGACTGCCGTTCAACGTGTTCCATTTATTACATAAACTCAAGAAAATGGCACATTAAATAATACAGAGCCCCCAATATGAATGTGGAAGAGAATCGGTTAAAGACATTTACCAATTGGCCCTGTAATGCAATAGTGTGTGCTACAAAGATCGCCAAAGCTGGCTTCTATTACTTAAAAACCAACTCAACAGTGGAATGTTTCGCTTGCCATGTACGTATCTCTGATTGGAATTACAGTGATCAGGTAATGGCAAGACATCGTGCTATTAGTCCCAATTGTCCATTCGTTCTGAACCCTTCTACCTCAGGCAATGTTCCTACATTAGCATCACCCACAAATGCACCATCCTCCTCCACATCTGAACCACTAACATTGCTCCACGAAGAAGGGCGACTGAACACATTCGAAAACTGGCCGGTTACCGACATTGTCAGTCCAGCCAGCCTCGCCCGGGCCGGATTCTTCTACATGAAACAGCACGACTTGACCCGGTGTGCATACTGCAATGGTTTGGTGCGCGCTTGGGAGCCCGGAGACGATCCAGACTTGGAACACAAGCGACTGTTCCCGCATTGTCCCTTCGTTCGGTCTGTCATCATTCCAAGGATTGAAAACGGTCGAATTGTGCAAGAGAACAGTCAACAGTGCTTAAATGTACCTCAATTGGATTTGATTACGAATAAAGAGCTTGACGAATTGGGTGTACAGACACACACAGGCCCGAAACGGCCGGATTATGGGACGGTGGAGTCGCGTTTAAGAACATTCACATCGTGGCCCAGCGAATTGATCCAAACACCGGACATTCTCTCCCAGGCTGGGTTCTATTATGTTGGAATCAATGATTTGGTGCGATGTTTTCATTGTGATGGTGGACTGCGGCATTGGGACCCACACGACGATCCATGGACAGAGCATGCAAAGTATTTTCCCAATTGTTCGTTTGTGAAGTTAATCAAAGGGCAGGAATTTGTCACTGCATGTACAACATTAGAACGGAGTAATTTGGTGAGTAATAATTGCATTCGATTGTGCAATTTTCGGTGTGTTAATTGTTGATAATTAGGAAATTGTTGCATGGAAAGGTGCGACATCTACAGACTGTATGTGTAAAATGCACTTGATGAATGAATGGATTTCTTGGCAACGTGATTTTAGTACTTTTCTCTCAACTAAGGCGAACACCAAGCAATAAAAATGATAAAAACACTATAAATAATTGAGGAATAAAAGGAAATTCGTTGATAAGCGACCTTGTGATTGTTATTCATGTTTTTTATTCGATGTAATTAGTTATGGAGTGTGTGTAGGTACAGTTTTTTTTCCATAGTCATGTCCATTAATAGTATTTCCATGTTTCTAAGTAATTATAAATAATTGTTAAATGTTATTACAACATTTATCGCCACTGAGAGAATTGTTGTAGTTTCCATCATTTCCATGCATCAGAGAAATTTCAATGTTACAATGTTTTTTTATAATTAAAAACAAACGTAAAGAGAAAATGCAAAACGAAGAATGCATGAGTCATTTAATAAAATTCCACATAATTTATGTGACTTTGATTCAAATATCATAGTACTTATGCTAGTTTAACAAATAAGAAACATGAAAAAAAATTGTGGAATTCATAAACATTGGTAACGCCTGAAAGCGGATCAGTTACACTTTGTTATTGTTATTTAAATAAGTTTTTTAAGCCCATTTAAGGCCATAACAAATGCGGTCGCCGCCAAAAGAAAAATCACATAAGAGTTAAAAAATCGTGTTCCAGATGTAAAAATGGAACAAAGGACAAAAAGCGCTCTAAAAATAACGTTTCTTAGAAACATGAAAGGAGAATGTGTTAAAATCGCATTTTTATGCACATATGAAATAATAAAAAAGTTATTATTAAAGCAGGAAACATGCAATTATACCATGGGAGAGTTTAAAATTGTTTTTCCTTTTTATTATTATTGTTTATGTGTGGTAGTAATAATAAAATTTTGTGATTAAAATCGAATATTTTCATTGGCAGGAAGAAGTGGTGGCTACAAAGCCATCCACTACAACCGCAACAACAACAACAATTCGCCAACAACATCGCGAGATAACCGAACGCGAATTACAGGAACATATGAGGAGTCCGGCTGCATTGGCAGCCCTTGGGATCGGTTTGAATTTCGAGAGGGTGAAATGTGCAATTAAAGAGAAATTAGAACAGACTGGACGTAGTTATTCAACGGCAGATGCTTTGGTGGAGGCTGCATTGAATTTGCAACGTGACGAAGATGACAATTCAAATGAACAGGATTTATTTCAGACAATTGTTAGGAGTCGGCCTTGTGAGAGTCCTGAAATGGAGAACAAAGTTGAACAGAAACCAACATCGGATTTGGTTAATAATAAATTGGTGAAATTGGAGCGGACTGTTTCGTTGGAGGAGGAGAATCGCATTTTAAAAGAAGCAAGACTATGTAAAATTTGCATGGACAATGAAGTGGGCATTGTCTTTTTGCCATGTGGACATTTGGCGACGTGCACGAATTGTGCACCGAATTTGGCGTCTTGTCCGGTTTGTAGGCAAGCGATTAAGGCGACTGTTAGGACATTTTTATCATAAGTTGATATGTAAAAGGGCCAGTGTATAATAAAATTATCAATACATTAAAATAAGCTTTTTTGATAACACAGAAAACAATTCATGATAACTGTAGCGTTTTTAGTTTGGGAAATATGTTCAAGTTGTGTGCACCGATTGATATATAATTAATTATAACCGAAACGTATTTGGGTTATATTTAATTCTATATTCAATTTTTGATATATAAGTTTGAAAATTCCTTATTGGGGACCAAAAAAAGCAGAAAAACCTCATCTAATATTTCTGTAAGTATTGTTTTATATTGAAACTTTCTATGTGCATCGACTTTCTTTTTAAAGTAGCACACGAAACTGTTTTGTAATGCATTTCGCAAGCGCATTTTGAAGGGAACAACAGTTAGACGTAAAATAGAGTAAAATCTCCATAAAAACAATGTTTTAATTGTTGATTGAAAACGTGTAGATTAATAAATTCCAAGTTTAATACTTGCTGGCAATGCAGCAGCGTTGTGGGAGGTCTTCTGGAGTCTTCGAGAAGGCGAGATGAAGAGAGGGTGGTGTGTATGTGTGTGGGTTGCATTCATGTTGTTGAAAATGTTAAAGATTTTGTTACGGACACGTTTCATATACACATAAATTTTTAATCAACATTCTGCGATTGAAATTTAAAAAAAATCAGGCATAAATCATTAGAATTGTACCCTTTGGTGTTGCCCCATTTCACTTTTCTATTGCATTAACATCCCCCTAGTTATTTATCGGGGAGGGAAGAGAACCAGTTCCCCAAATGTGATCTGTTTTGTTGTTGTTTGGCAAATGTAGGGCGAATTGGCCATTGAACAAGCACTTTTATAAACTGGATTTCTTATATATTACATTTAGAATGTAAAAGGTGTAATTGTGCATTGGTTTATGTGCACATTTCGGCCATATTGACCTTTTCTATACCAATAATAATGTCATGTATTTTTCTTTAATCAAGACACGAGCACAAATCGCTTAGATGTGCTTGCAGCATTTTCCCACCTGATAATTTGCTTCTCTTTATGATAATTTGTTGGTCTTTGTATAAAAGCGCAGAGTTATTTTTAAAATGCAATCGTAGAGAGAAAAAAGGAAAGGCCGTGACTGTTAAAGGACGTTGAAACCTGAATAAGTATCTTGTGATTCATTCTTTAATAAACATTTACATTGCCATAATGGGAGAATGGATAATGTATGGAAAATTAGCAGCCCCTAAATGCAGTTTTTTATCAAAAAACACTTTTTTTTCTGTGTGTAAATATCATCTGTTTTTTACTAGCTACAAAACCGGACTTAGTCTAAGGAATTTCTAAAGAAGATTAAGAGTGAAGTAAAAAAAGAAGGCTTCAGATGCTGATTCATCGCTTGGAATACCAGTTTCTTGTGTGTACAAACCTTCGGTTTGGAATTGGAGCAGATTGGCCTAGACATCAATTCTAATATGCACTTTTTATCAGCAAATGTGTGATAGCCGATAATGTTAAGAAATTTACGAGATTTCCCTCAGCTGTACAGTGTAAAATCGATAAGTTCGTCTGGAGTTTGTATTATTTGATGTGTGTATGTGTGTAAGTTGCTCTCGGCCGCTTGAAAGCCACACCAAGATGAATGAATGGAATATTCAGGGTCGTTTTAAGAAAGGTACATTTAATACCATTTGTTTATGTTTTGAATTCCAAAAGATCATTTCAAAAGTAGCCTGTTAGTTTTACATTCCATACACGAAATCTCCGAAAAAACTATTTTTATTTCTCTTTAAGAATGATTATGAGGGTGAGATCACCAACAACAAGATTAAAAAAGCGCACAGTTTTTAGGTTTAAAATTACGAAGGTGTAGAACGAACACTAGTAAACTTCTTTTTTAAATTCATACTTTTTTCTGTGTTAATTCATACTTTTTTTCGGTGAATTCACACTTTTTTCAGTAAATTCATACTTTTTTTTGGTGAATTCACACTTTTTTCAGTAAATTTAGGCTTTTTTTCTATTTATTCATACTTTTTTCTGTAAATTCATACGTTTTTTCTGTGAGTTCATGTATTTTTGTGTAAATTCATACTTTTTTGTAAGTTTGAAACTTCTGTTTTTGTATTTTTTCAAATTTCCAATAACTTTGTTAAACATTTTTTTCATAACCGTTCTTCTAAGCAAGGTAATTGATAAACGGATGGAAAATGTTTACGTACACCTACCAAAACGCGATATTTGCAATACAAACAGTAGATTACTACGTTGGCTTAATTAGAAATTGTTGTTTGCGAAAATATTAACGATCACGAATGTGGGTGGATGCGGATAAGGCCAAAACATGATCACATCATACGTAATCGATTACGTTTTTTCTACTGATAAACTTCGATTTTTGTCTAACTAACGTTATGTAACTAAAAGTTTCTAGATGTTCTAAAATTGTTATGAAACATTAAACAATAAACCATAAAATGCATTGTTTCTAGGGGAAAAAACCATGCACTCTTGCACTTCTGGCCCACACAATGCATTTCTATTATTATAGATCTACCCACATGGGTTTCACTCGGTTTCTCTGTGTAAATCTTTCAACTCATTAATTCATTTTGTGATTTTATATTAACGATTGTTTCCTCTCGGTGAGTTTCCGTCTCTCGCCCACACGAACCTCTTCGTAATTCGATAAGTTTAGAAGCAATAATGAGAAAATTGTTGCGTTTGAAGGACTGTTCTTGAATTTTTCGGCCTGCTGCAGCAAGCAGATGTCCGACAGGTGGATGTGGAGGCCAGGTGATGGCACCAGGCTATCTTAAAAACGGATTTATTATATTTATTCAAGTGTTTCACGAAAATAGCAACTATTGCATATATATGCTTATCAGGAGCAGAAATAATCACGATTTATCATAAACTTGATGGCGCCTATCGAATTTGATTAAAACTTGTAGTTTTTGTCCATTGTTCTTAAACAATTAACCATTTATATTTACTTTTTGTGCGCTGTTTGGTAATCTATACAAATTATTTACAGAGTTTAAAGTTTCAGTGGAAAAATATCCATTTGTATTTTATTACAAGTGCATATTAATTTGCATATGTAAAAAAAATGTATTTGTATAACAAACAACACGAAGTAAACTCGTGTTATTTTCTCTTCAATAATAAGTTTACGTTTACAATATGATTACTAATGTCAATTGATGTTAAATATAAAAATAGAATATAGGTTTCCTCGACAGATGATGAAATTGTGTCTAGATTGTTTGCCTTTTGCAATAAATCAACAATGTTAATAGGAATACACTAAGGAAAATGCATAATAAAAGTGAAACTTTATTATCTGAGGTCGTTAAATGATTTGTTTAATTAGAAAAAAGTCTCTTTGCATATCAGTTTTGTCTACAATCTTTGCAGTTTCTTAAACAGATTTCAAATTGCTTCGCAATTTGCTGATTATTACTAATAATGGCGATTATTTGTTACAAGTTTTTGCTTGCATCAAAAACCGTGACAATTTCCATTGCATTCCGGCAATATCTTTATAGGTTTCCCCATTAAAATCCTATTTAAGTTCGAGATAATGGAAAACTTTTGTGTTTCTATCGATAATTGTATTTTTATTAGAGATTACATTATTTATTTTTCATGGAATCATTTTGTCGAGGGTGATTTGGACTATGTGCTTCGATTTATCACTAACCAGTTGTATGAGAGTCAATTTGGGGCTGTTCTATCATCGAATTATTCATAATCACATGTCCAGTACAAATTCCATTGTGCATATTCCACGATTGACTAGGAAAAAACAAGACGAATGCAACAGCAGTTCTCATTATTCAAAAAACAAACTGCGTTATTATGCGTCAACTGTACAATTATTATTTTATTTACAATGTGAAGAATGCGATTGTTATTAAATTGATTTCGAATGCATTATGCACACAGTGCTGACTTTTGTGTAAACAAAATATCCAATTATGGTGCGCCTTTTATAATATTAGAATTTCTAATACTGTGCCACTTTTGCTTATTTCACACAGTGGCCAATAAACTGTGGAAAATCTAATTACACGACTAGTTTATGTTGGAATGTGTATGTTTTTTTTGGAAAAATAAACGTCCCAACAGCGGATGTCGTAAGTTCATTCAAGTATAAACGCATTTCCGCTCACTAAGAGCATGTTTTATCTGTTATTTAGAAGAATGATCCATTTATTTGTTTTGGGATTTTCATTCATACTTTTCTGTACTATTTTACTATGAAATTTGAACCCCTTTCATAAACAATTCCCTTTAAGTTACGTTCGTCGAGTTCTCATTACTAAAAAGATAATATTTTGGAGTGTATTTGAAGGCGGTGAATTGCTAAAACAGATCAGTTTCCCAATTCGAATAGAATAAAGTCGTGCCGGTTTTAATATTCTCTTTAGGTAAGTAAAAAAGTGCGTTTGATGGTCTTTTGCGCGTGTAAAAATTCGGGGGCCCCAAACCAGTTGACCTCCTCCTCGTTGAAATTTACAATTGCGAACACTCCATCAAGGCTACATTGCTATAATTTAAACGATTGCGTCATTGGTGAAAAAATGTTTTTGTTTATAAACAATATTCGAGAGGAACCGCGCAATTGCGCGATTTGCGAGCCAAAAACTTTTTGCATTGCTGCTTTATTTTCCAACCAGTTGTTGACTCGTCTTGCCATTGTTTCACGAAAATAATTATTTAAATTTAAAACAGTCACCGGATTTCTGCCCCTGTGCTCAGTTCGTCGTCTTTTTCGTTGTTTCTACACTTTGAACTCTTTTATGTGTTTATATAAACAAAGTTTTGTGAGAAGGGCAAATTAAAATTGCCTGGGAACTTGTGTGAAACTTAATGGATTTTCTCCCCACACTCTCGTACGCTGAGATGCATTTCTTATGAAAGTGCAGTGGGGCTTTGCTTGGGATGTGAGCCTCCGGACGGTCCAATTCAATTCATTTCGTTTGGTGTTGCAGTCGTGAGTGCAATTTCCACGAAATCAATCATTTTTCTATTTGATGTTTGAGTGGTGGGTGCAAATCGTTTGTCAGTCGTACTTTGGTGCTCTTTTAGAGCACATCAAAGTCCCGAAAATGTGCAAGTAAGTAAGTATTTGAATTGTCTAGTGACATTTCGTACCGTCAATTTTCCAAAAAGTTCCCAAATTTTCTGGAACACTAGGGTGCGTTCAGAAATACAGAACATTCGTACATTTTTTTACCCTAAATTGCTTAATATTTGAAATTTTTGTTCAAAAATGTGTGCTCTAATGTTTTTTAAATTCGGAATGATGGACTGTCACGAACATTTTTCAAAAAAATCACAATTTAGGGTAAAAGTTGTACGTCCGAGCTCGAACGTTCTATATTTCTAAACGCACCCCTGTGTTTCTAATGTCATAATAAATAATAGTCATTCATAAAAGAAGGAATGTTTTTATTAGTAATGTTTATATTCTGATAAGGTATGTGATAGCATCCTTTTAGTCATCTTTTGCACGTATTCTTCGGAAAATTCTCGATAGGGAAATTACAGTCTTTGAAAACATTTGAATTAAAAATTGGTGAAATATTTAAAGCGCATGCCCACACACTGAGAATCGAGCCAACGTAGCCGAAGGAGCAATGTTGCTGTTGCAGTGTTGTACACTCGTCCAGTGAGTGAAAATACATTGCTGTGTGATTATAAAATTGTAGTGTTTTGAGGTCATTTGTAAAAAAATGGCACATCTCATATAGATCGTATACGTTTCATGTGTACAACATAACTGATGTGAGGTTAGTAACAAAATCCTTAAAAAAACAGTAAAAATCTTAGTAGCCGTACGAAAAATAATGGCGTATTTGCCAGCCATATGTCGTTGCTTGTCTTGCGCTCTATGCGATTACGATTTTAAAATATTCCACGTTTCCATTTCTATTTTCGTGAAATAATCCACATCATCTAAATGCAATTACAAACCATACGTTAAATCGAAATAATTCACCGGCACTCGGCTCACAAAGCGCCCGTCTGGCTCTTGCTGGCAAAGCCGAAGGTCTATATCTGTACTTCGGCCGTTTTTTTTGTTTCCGGCGTTCGGTCATTGATATGATCTCACTGGAATGTGGTTGGGCTGGGTTTTGTGGGAGAATGGAATGCTGAGAATCGTGAATGGTACTGAATTCCCAACTGTGTTGCCACACACAGCACACACATCTCTCTCTTCAGCCCATTACACCATTTATTCAGGCCACCATAATGTTCTCTGTCTCTAAACTAATAAAAGAGCCGAGTAAAAGGCGTCCTCCGGCCGCTCTCATACCAGTACTGTTACAATAATTAGAATTGAAATCGTTTCCCAGCCAACAAACTAATCCAACATTCTTTTCCTTCCACAGAGTCTTTCTTCGTGCTATTATGGGTGATACAACAATTCTAACGACAACAATACACGCAACAGACTCACCTGGACCGAAATTCATTGCAAACATCTCCGAAACACCGATCAATTTGAAAAATATCGACAATCGTCTGGATACATTCCGTACGTGGCCAAATACGAATTTGTCGCCGAAAGAGTTAGCTGACGCCGGTTTTTACTATACAAATTACGGGGACGTGGTGCAATGTGCATATTGCGGCGTCGAGGGACGCCATTGGGCCGCTAAAGACGATCCCATGGCCGATCATCGCAAGTGGCGACCGAATTGTCCGTTTCTGCAGCAACGCAACAATCGTACGGTGACAGTGGACACTTGTGGCAAGCACGAAATCGTCGACGACCAGCAGCCACCGGCAACAGCGACAATTGGGACAGAGGAGGTGAAGAAAGTGTGGGGCGCCTCTGTGGGCCGGGGCCCATTGCATACCGACTTTGTATCGAAAGAGAGACGCATGGAGACGTTCAATCAGTGGCCAAAGTGTATGAAACAGAAGCCGGCCGAGTTGGCGGAAGCGGGTTTTTATTATTTGGGTGTGGGTGATCAGACGATTTGCTTCTATTGTGGCGGCGGATTGAAGGATTGGGAGGAGACGGATGATCCATGGGAACAGCATGCATTCTGGTTCCCGAAATGTAATCATGTCATCTTGAAGAAGGGACAAGAGTTTATTGATCGTGTGATTGAGAAAAAGGACGAGGGTAGAAGGAGTGTGGGATTAGACGAGCCGGGTAGTAGTGGTATTAATAATCGTAGAGAAGAAAGTGAAGAGAAGGAGAAGAGTGAAACGGCTACAGCGACAACTGCAGAGACCAAAGACAATATAAATGGTGATCAAGATGCGAATGCAGTTCCTATATGTAAAATATGTTATGTGAATCAAGTAAATGTTATGTTTTTACCGTGTGGACATATAATATCGTGTATCGATTGTTCAGAGGCGCTGAAACAATGTCCGATATGTCGACAGAATATTACATTTGTGGCAAGAGGATTTTTCTAAATTTATTTAACAGAGATTTTAAAACAACTATCTGTATTATTAGTGTAAAAAAGAATAAAAAAGATTTCAATCTCAAAATCAAATTTTCGTATGAATGAAGGTGTTTTGTCTTCTAGTCAGGCCCTGATTTGTTTGTTTTTTTTTGGGAAATTTTTGATGTCTTTCCACTCCTCTGCTACACACTAACTAATTACATGAAAAGACTTTTTACTATATTTAGTGATTTAGGATAGAAACTATATTTTTTTACTTATTTACAAGTACAAATTTAAGTCGGACGTTTTTTAATAAAAAACAGCTTTAGTACGCTTCTATTTGTTTAAAACGCTTATCTCATATTTACAAGTAGTAATTTAAACAAAATAAATTTAATTTATGCACAGATGGGTGTTTTTTTATTAGAAAGTCCTTTTGGTTTGGTGTTTTTAGAGAAGGGAAGAGTTTCAGGAGACCTGACAAGGAAGTTGAAGGTCGAGTGGCAGAGGGCGACACATTCCGGAATGCAGACGTAAACAATACAACAGATTAAATTTTTTTAGATTGATTTGTGATAAATATTAAAATTTTAGAATTTTCCTTGTGTATATTCCTAGAAGATGAAATCGCTTTGAACTTTGAGTAGAAAATAAAAGGCTAAAGATAAAATTTGTGGAATTTTTAGGTTATTACAGTATACAGTTGAACACGTGAGAGAGAGATGGCACTGTTTTCAAAGCACTTTTCCAGATACGGATCTTGATTTTTTCAAAAAAAATTTCCCAACATAGATTGTTTGTACATTATTTAATCTATTTCGAATAAAAATATTAGTCATCGAACAATCCCATTATTTTCTATTTCCCAAATAAAAACTATTGCAATTCCGCATTCCATAAAACACAAATTCGCAATTTTGATTAAAAATTAAATGAGATCCAGAACGATTTATTGTCTCCCATCACAAAAAGGGAACACCTGAACAATATAAATGCTCTAAAAACAACCGGTATCGCAATAATTTCCTTTCAAATGCGACCGTAAAAACTGGACGTATTCCGCGATCGATGAACTCTTTTTCTCCCAGTACTTCTCTGTCCATACCATTCGTACCATGACCATCTGAGGCTACATCTCCTGACCCAGACCATAATAAGCTCACAAACATGTAAACAAGATATAAACAATGGAGACACAACGTTTATTATCCTCAAATCAAGTGGTAAATAATGACGACGATTGTTCGGATGAAGAATGGTCCGATGGGTCCAGTTACAGTTCATATTATTCCGATTCCGACAGGTATAATTACACAATAATTAATTTACATAAATTAACTGTATTTTCTCAGTACAATCCCCGATTGGGAGCCGTACGTGGACGATATTTCCGGTGAATTGTTCTACATCGAATGCCATCCGTTTGTCACACAAAACAAAGACAGTTCCAAAGAGAAACAACCCTCGGAACCGTTCTCCAAGTCTCAACTACGCCGCAGTACACGTGGAAAGTTCCTCAGACTCATCCGAAGACGGGAAAGCAAACGACGTAGCAAGAAATCACCGAAAACTCAAGACACCAGCGAGCCAAACACCAAAGTGAAATTCCAAGACTTCCAAGAAGGCGAAGAGAAGGAAGTGCTACTCGAAATCGACGCTGACAACCGACACAACTTAAGCAGCGATGTTTCTTTAGCCGAATCTTTGCTAGGATTGAATGTAAGCACATTATCGGACGGTTATCGAGTGATGATCGCCGGATTTTCCATTGACAGTAAAGCAAAGAACGAAAGAAACATAAAAATCGGCGACTGGTTAAAGAGCATCAACAACATCGAAGTGAATTACCAAAATCTAGACGATATCCTGCAGAAATACATAAATCGGAACGATGTTCTGTTGAAATTACAACGAGTGGCTGGCATTGAAGTCACCAAAGATCCACCAATCAACGAACTAAACAACGAATCGCTTTTCGTTCGGGAATTGACCAGCAATGCAAAGACGGACGATAATCAACTGGTGATGCAGACATTGTGTAAACATCCCGTGGGAATTGTTTATATAAACACAGAGAAATTAAGTGAAACAAACACAGAAAACGATGATGTGGTCTACTGCTTCCCTCGACCACTTCAAAAGAACATTTTATCCAATTCCCGCGGAATGTTCATCACAATTCACCATTTACTGAAAGAAGTCACCAATTCATACCCGAAAACCACGACATTCTCTTACAAAAATCAATGTTGTAATGTTGTTTACACACTAATCGACAAGAATCTTTTATTATTGATGCTACCAGACAATAAAGTCTCCGTTAATGAACTGTTGTTAGTGAACGAAGAGCTCATTCGACTGTTACTCTTCTCTTATGACACCATCGACAATTGTTTCATGCAAACACGCACTTTAAACCAAGTGGATAACTTTTTTATTCGATTTTTCATCCGCATTTTAAACAATGGTCAATGGACTACCACACAGGATTTTTGTAATATGGATCCAATGCAGTTTTTAGAGACGAATCATGCGGAATTTGAGGATGTTTTGTCAGCTGCAAAGACATTGAGTCTCCCTGACGAGGCACAGATGCAAATCGATGACGCTTTAGCGGAATTGGAGGCTAGTGATTACAGGGATTGGGTTTGTAGTGCGTTTTTCATCCTGAAAATAAAATTAATTTGTTGTTTTTCTAGAATGAAGAACCGCTGGACTGCCAACGACTGTTTACAATCATCGGCAGCGCTTTGTACCACACCGAATACCTTCTAGCCAGTCATTTCATCCATGAGGACTTAATCGATGTGCACAGTTTCTGCAAACAACACGGTTTACTTCATTTATCCTGCACCGAACCAGTGAAATCGTTGGTATTCTGGCGGGAAGTGTATCCGTCCTCTTGTAATCGCATGCAAACCTCCGATTTTAATGGGAAACGGTACCTTTTGGTGGTGGGCAGTGGGAAGAATGTGCTAGCTGCTATAATGGAGGCGGGCGGATGTACCGAACCGGCTGAAGACAACATGGGACCGGACGCTTTTTACGTGGAAGAAGCACAGGCGACTTTAGCGCACATACAAGAGCTTGGATTGAGCGAATTGGCTGATCGATTGGTGGCTTTAACGCCGGGAATACAGACAGTCTTGCCTGTGCCAGCATCGAATAAGAAACGATCGGATTTAATGGGTGGTTTGCATTTAGCCAAATCGATTCGAGATGAGAATTTGGTGCAGAAAAAGCATGAAGTTACGTCGATTTTGAAGCGACGCAGTTCGGATCAGAATTTTATTGTGCAAGGGAGTTCGATGTCGAGTTTGCAAGACGATTGTTATGATGGACAATCGGAAGGATCAGGCAGTCAAGGAGGGTATAGTGAGATTAGTGATGAGTTTAGTGGGAGACGAAGTGAAGCAGACGATTATGGGGTGAAATCCACACTTAATCACACTTTTTTTCACATTTTAAATTGTTTGTTTGTTAGGATGGAAGTCAAATGAGTTGCAGTAGCTTCGATATATCGGAAATGCGACAGACTTTATTAACCGAAACGGAAGATTACAGACCGATGCAATTAACTGCTGGAGGAGAGAATGTTTTGTTTCATTTTATTCAATTAGATACAACTGAAGGGGTGATTATAAGTCCAACCGATTGTACTGTTCCATCAGCAACGCTTGATTTGATATTGAACAAGTTTCGGCAGTGTTGTCAGAAGATACATTGTTTGTTTCAGAATACGTTGCGATTTAAAGTGAGATTGTACAGTGATTTGTGATTGTGTTACTGATGGAATTGTTTTAGAATATGCCTGCACAAGATATGGCCAAATCTGTGATGAATAAGAGTTTACTAGCGATTAAGGAGCATGGTATTACGTTTGAATGTCCGTATTTGGATGAGAAAGATACGACAAAAAAACTGAAGATATGTTATTGTGTTGTTGGGTATGATTTAAAGGAATTTGTGGTGTATTTTTATTGTTATTTTGGTTTTTAGGCGACTGTTTTTTGTACCACATCCAAGAGAAGTTTACATTTGCTATCAAGACACTATACCCCAGAATATTGTTGAAGTGGCTTTTAAAATTAATATGAATACTATTAGTTGATAAGGAACATTTTCATGCATTAAGATTTTTATATATTTTGCAATAAAAATTTGTTTAAAAATGTTTAAATTATTTATATTAGGTCCTCTATTGAGTATATTTGAAACTGTTCTATTTCAGGATGCTCTCAATAAATCAAATTTATTCAAATAGATGGCAGATACTGTATAAACTTCAAATAATTTTAATTGTTGGTTATGTTTTCGGTGTTTTTTCAAAAATATTTAATAATATGGATGAAATCACTAAACTACAAGATGAAATAACTTCCCTGAGACAAATATTACAAGAAAAAGAATCAAGGTTGGTTGAATTAAAGTCAAATCTCACAAAAGAATGTATTTACACAGACTCCTTATCAACCGAAGAAGTCGTCCGATACAGCAGGCAAATGATCCTTCGAGAACTAGCTTTATCTGGGCAAAAGGCATTAAAGAATAGTAAGGTTCTCATCGTTGGAATAGGTGGTCTTGGTTGTCCTGCCTCCCTTTACTTGGCATCTGCTGGAATTGGTGAAATCACCAAATGCAAATCTCAAACACTTAATTATTTCCTTTTTTACAGGAGAGATAACTTTAGTGGATTACGACGATGTAGAAATATCCAACCTACATCGCCAAATCTTACACTTCGAACACAACATTGGAGAATCTAAAGTACAATCAGCCTACAACAAACTCCAATCTCTAAACACTTCCATAAAGATTGTCCCTCTTCAATTGACAGCAGACAAATCATCCTTAAAACAACATTTAAAAGGCAAAAAATACGATGTTATTCTAGATTGTAGCGATAACGTGGCAACCAGATACCTTTTAAACGATTTTTGTGTATTGAATGGTATTCCACTAGTCTCTGGCAGTGCCTTACAATTCGAAGGCCAATTAACTGTTTACAACTATGAAAACGGCCCTTGTTACCGCTGTTTATTCCCCATTCCACCCCCACCGGAAACCGTCACAAACTGTGGAGACGGCGGTGTTTTAGGACCAAGTAAAAAAATTCTTATCAATTTTTCTATCAATAATTGAATACAATTTTAGTACCCGGCACTATTGGTGTCTTACAAGCATTAGAAACTATTAAAATAATCGCTAAAATCGACGGCATTCTCAGTGGTCGTTTACTATTATTCGATGGCACATCGACATTGTTTCGCAACGTAAAATTACGTGGACGAAACAATTCTTGTTCAGTTTGCGGCAATTCACCCACAATAACCGAGTTAATTGACTACGAACAGTTTTGCGGTAGCAGTGCACACGATAAAGTCGTTAATATAAACGTTTTAAGTCCTGACGAACATATCGACATTGAGGAGTATATAAAATTACCTAAAAATGGGAATGTAATTGATGTAAGGTCGGAATTGGAGTACGAAATGTGCAAACTGTCGAACACAGTCAACATTCCTTACACCGAACTGTTGAAAGGGAGACAAGTGGACAAATTGGAACGGCTATTTATGAAGTTTGATACGGGTAAATAATCAATTATTATTTCGTATCAATAAATGTCAAGATTTTTTTTTTTTCGTAGTGTACACGTTGTGCCGACGAGGCAATGACTCTCAAAGAACAGTAACTTTACTCAAAGAAAAGTATCCCCACATCAAGTTTCGTAATATTAAAGGAGGGTTGTACGAATACGCACGCAAAATTGATAACAATTTCCCTGTATATTGAATATGAAATAGAAAGTATCCAGAATTCATCAATTGAAAAGTTTGTGTTCAATATGTACATCTATTGAAATAAAAAAAAATATTAAAGATGCTGAAGTGTTTTATACCTGAGTTTGAATCTAACTTGTTAATTTGTTTTTTTTATACAGTGATATTTTTACTATAGATTGATTTTTTAAATTCTCTACACTTAACAAAATTTAATATGTAGAATCGTTGGAAAAAAAATCTATGGGGCGTTTTGGAGTCTATATTTTTGTATTTATGTCTTAAATTACCTTTTTCAGATTCTTTGGAAAAAAATATTTTTTTCTTGTACAAATTCAAAATGATTTAGACAAAATGAGTCAAAATTGTAATGTACAAATATGTGTTTAGAATCATTTTTAAATAATTTACATTCTTATAAATCATTATAAGTTCATTTTGTATTTTTATAATTATGGAAAGTCAACCTTCAAGGGAGACTTTCATTATTAATTTCAATAATTTATATTATTTTAGAAAGGGACTTAGAATCTTATAAATGTTTATCCCTTCGATACAACAGTTACAGTACGTAGTACGTTACATATTAGAAAGAAGTACATTATAAGTTACGCTCATCTACGAGACACATTTTAATTGTATACCTTATATTGGTTTTGGTGTTTAATAAATACTATAAATTGAAACTTCAATTCTCGTCGTGTTATTATACGAACACTCCCAATTCCTTAAGTGAATAAAATACGAACCCTCGTGTTCTAAACAAGTGCAACATCTATAAGTGGACAACAACCAGCGATTGTCTTATAAGACCTTTACTATCCAAAAGGCATTGACAACAACCCTTCATCGGTCATCATATACACATATTCGTGTATACATCAAATTGGCGTAGTCTTAGCCAATCCAACACTCAACCCCATCCAACAACATTACAAAATTGGCGCAGTCGGTAGGATTCAAGAGAAGAAGTTGCTGTTCTTTTTCAAGAAAAGAAGCGATTGTTTCTTCCCATTGGATTGGAAGTGTTCCTGTTCCTGTGTCCACAACTTTTATCAACACGACAACACGACATCATTCATCTAACTCAACATAAGAAAACACCAGTTGTTCGATTGTAAGCGTGACCACAGAATTTTCTGTGTACTAATCGTTCAACAGAAGCAAAAAGAAGAAATCATAGAAGAAAGAAAAAAGTTCGAGCTTACGTGGGATTCTTCAGTATCAATGTATTTCATTATTTTCACACTACTGTAAGTCGTATTTTAAATATTGTATATTTGTATTTTTATCCCACGCAAATTTCATTCAATTGATTTCTTTATAAAATTATTGTAAAAATCTTAAATTGTAATCAAAATGCCCAATTCAAGTACTTCTCAAGATCAAGCTTCGGCTCAACCTCAACCTGTAGTTAATGATCCAGTTTTGGATTCATATAATTTTAATCTTAGTTTAAAAACGATTGATTCTGTTTCTTTTGACAATACACCTAAAACTGATTCTTTAAATGTATTTATTTCTGAAATTAATCAAGCTTTAGAAGGTGTAAAACCAGCATATAAGAAATTGTTATTTAAAAGTATACGTACGCGTCTAGGCGGAACAGTTAAAACTAAAGTAATGAGCAGGGATTTTAATAATTGGAACGAACTAAAAGAATTTCTTAAAACTCATTTTTCTAAAAAGGTTAGTCCGTATCAAATTATAGTAGAAATGACAAATTTAAAACAAAAACTGAATCAAAATTTACATTTGTATACTGAAGAAGCTGAAACTCTTTACGGGAATTATATTCGTAACGTAAATCATCAAGAACAAAATAATCCAGAAATAAAAGAGGCTCTTGAGAATAGTGTCAATCAAATATTCAAAGATGCGTATATTAATGGCTTAGAAAATACTGAATTAAAAAATCTTGTTCGATCTAAAAATCCAGAATATTTTGAGGATGCGATAGAGTTCGCATCAGTAGAAAACACGCGTTTAGAATCCGAAAAATTCGAATTCAACTTTTGTCAAATATGTGAAATTTCCGGTCATAGCACTAAAAATTGTAGTTTAAACCCACGCAATAAACAAGAAATTCCTTCTGTATCATTTACACCACAAACTCCAAATCTACCAATATGTTCTAATAGTACCGTACCTTTTGTGTCAAATTCTTTGCACCATAATAATCTAAATTCAACAATTGATTTATTAGCTAAGCATCAGTGTTCATTTTGTATTAAATTTAATATACCTTCTGATGAATGCCCTTATAATGTTAAACCCCAAACGGTTCTACCACAAGTTATACCTGAAAGTTCTTTAATTTGTAACTATTGTGAAAGATCTGGTCATAAATATCAAGATTGTCGAGCACGAATTAGAAATAATAATAATCGTTCTTCTAATAATTTTTCACGAAATAATTATTCTAATAATCAAAACTATTCCTCCAATCGTCAATCTTCTCCTCGTAATTATAATAATAATCAAAATTATCGCAACAATTCTTTTAACAGAAATGATAATTATAATAATAATAATTATTCCCGTGATAATTCCAATAATCATAATAATTATTCTCGTAATAATTCCAATAACAACTCATCTTTTAATAATCAACGATTCAATAATCAATCTAATAATTCCCGTCCTAATAATAATAATATTAATGATCGAATTCCTATTAATTCTACTAATAATTCCTCTCGCGATCAAACTAACAACACTAATAGATCCCGTGTCACAGCAACTCAACCGGCTTTATTTTCCGATGACAATTCCTCTTCTAATTTAGTTCCTTTAAACGAGCTACGGCTCGCGGACAACTAGGCCATCCAGCGAGCATCTCTCATATTAATACTTTAGGCCATTCTGAGAAATATCATAAAACTCTCGGTGGTGTCTCATTTTATGTTAATATCAATGGCCCACAATTACAGAAATCTTGCACTCCTATGTTAATTGATTCAGGTTCTCAAGTATGTTTAATTAAAAAATCTGCTTTGGTATCAAATACTCCAGTTTGTCCAGATCCAAAATTAATTCTTACTGGAATAGAAGGAAAAAATCCTATTCCAACTTTAGCTAACATTAAACTCTCAATCCAATTGCCAAACGCAGAATTTGTTGAATATTTATTCCATGTAATACCTGATCATGTATCTATTGATCAAAATGATGAAATTATTGGCGTAATTGGTGCAAATTTTAAAAAGTGTTATAAAGCATACTTAGAACTTAATGATGACATTGACTACTTTCGCTTTCCAAATGGACAAGGTTTTCCTGTAATTACTTCTTATCATAATCCTAATCATGGATTTTCTAATATTTTTGAGACCCCATCTAAAGAGAAGTCTAATGATATAATCTCTTGTTCTTCTAAAAATTCTATACCCGAAAATGTCAAAATTTCTGATGAATCTCTAATTATTGATACTACTCCTTCTGTTACAACTATTGAAAATGAAACAATAATGAACACTGACGTTACTACTAAATCAATTAATACAAATGATTGTAATAAAAATAAAATACAAATTGCAAAGCGTAAAAATGAATCTCATCCTCTTGATCAAACTGATCATAATGAAACTTTAAATAAAGTTCGCCAATCTTTTAATGAAACTTGTGTATTAAATGAAGACGATAATGTCTTCGATATTAGTTTTTTGTTCCAAGAGAAATCTACTCTTGATGATTCTTCAAAGAATAATATTTCTGTCATTCGCAACTCTTATTCTTATATTATTAAACCGCGTTCAGAAACCGTCTGTATAATCCGCGTAACAAATCCCCAATTGGGATCTGGTTGGTTACCCAAAACCGAGGTTTTACCACAAGTGTATTTACCTGATAGTCTAGTTAGTGTTGTTGAGAAAGATAAAGTAATTACCACTATTTTAAATGCGTCTGACAAAGAAGTTGACACTTCAACTTTTATTTTAACCCTTAAGCCTCTAGAATTCTTAGAGCAATCTTTTAAGACTCATACAACACAAGTTCAAAATGATAATGATAAATTTAATAACAAGTTTTCTCTTCCTATTCTTAAAAAATCTAATAAAAAAGTTCAAATTTTGAAGTCTATTATAGTTCAAAAACCTTTAGATTTATTTGTAAGTTCAAATGTTCTTTCTTCAAAATGTATAGAACATCAAAGTACAACTAAGAAAGTCACTGTTTACCTCAATCGATTACTCAAATATATTCTCATATTGTTCTACTGGTACCATCATTTGGTAAATGTTCAAAATTTTACGATAATAAATTATAAAGACAAATTTAAATTGATTATTATTTACTTCTGAAGAACCACTAATTTTGCAAATTTTACAAAACGCGAACGGCTATAATTGAATATAAATTTAATTTTTATCTTTTTATATTTTAAGTCATTTCTTCAAAATCTTGTTTTATTGACAAATTCAAATCTTTTGTACCATCAATATGTATACATTGTTAATTTTAACACATACATACATTTTATGTAAATCCCTATATCTAACTGAATTGTATGTTTTTCTTTTTCATAAAAAAATCTTTTTGTAACCATTTTCTAATCCTTATAATTTTTGTTTTTGTACCATCATAGAAATAATCTTTTTCGTTTAATTGTAATATGCATTTTGTTTTTTTTTTCTCAAATATTTTATTGAAATTATATTTATAATAATTTTTGTATCAGTATAAAAATTCACCTTTTTATTGTTAAATTTTTATACTTCATTTTAATAAGGGGGGGAGTGTAATGTACAAATATGTGTTTAGAATCATTTTTAAATAATTTACATTCTTATAAATCATTATAAGTTCATTTTGTATTTTTATAATTATGGAAAGTCAACCTTCAAGGGAGACTTTCATTATTAATTTCAATAATTTATATTATTTTAGAAAGGGACTTAGAATCTTATAAATGTTTATCCCTTCGATACAACAGTTACAGTACGTAGTACGTTACATATTAGAAAGAAGTACATTATAAGTTACGCTCATCTACGAGACACATTTTAATTGTATACCTTATATTGGTTTTGGTGTTTAATAAATACTATAAATTGAAACTTCAATTCTCGTCGTGTTATTATACGAACACTCCCAATTCCTTAAGTGAATAAAATACGAACCCTCGTGTTCTAAACAAGTGCAACATCTATAAGTGGACAACAACCAGCGATTGTCTTATAAGACCTTTACTATCCAAAAGGCATTGACAACAACCCTTCATCGGTCATCATATACACATATTCGTGTATACATCAAATTGGCGTAGTCTTAGCCAATCCAACACTCAACCCCATCCAACAACATTACAAAATATTGTAAAAAATCAACTCAGAAAATCAATTATGTACTGTATAAATCGGAAAAATTCTTCCAAAGCGAAAAAGGTACGTTTATTAAGGTGCAGTTCTTTGTTTTTGAAAAAAGTTATATATTCTTTGAAGTCATTTATCAAATATACAAAAAAACTAAAAATATACTGCACTTTTTACTCTAATCCCTGACCTAATATTTTTTTCGTAGTAATCCGCGACAATCTCTCCAAAAAATTCGATAATTAATTTCGTGTACGCGCTCGAACCAAGTCGAAAATCCATCGATCTATACTCCTAAAAACTATTTGTTTTTGTAACACTCTTATCTCCACAGTTTCATTTGACCTTTGCACGTTTTTGTCATTGTCGTCTGATGTGAGATGGAAACTTATAGTAAACACATTGCCTAAAATCCCAGTAGCAAGAAATGGCTAAAACAGTGTGCATTCAATCCGTATCAATATGGGACTCTTTTCGAATCCATTTGCTATCGTTTGTGTTCGGTGTTTGGGTGTTGATAAAAAGTTTCGCAAAATGGGTATGGGACCCAAAAGGGTTCTTTAAACTGCAAATGCGCGATAATCCTCCATCGTGTCTTTTAGATCCCACATTCGGACAACATAAATACGTGAAATTGAAGGTCAGTCACATTAATTTACCTGATTTAACTGTAAATCAGTGAATTTGATTTGTTGATTTTTTTTCAAATCTTATCTCTGTTTTGGCACCATGCTGATGCATATTTAGATCATGCATTTACGTTCTATTTTATTTATTCCTTCACGATTACATCACGAACTACTTGAAAACAGTTTAAGAAATAGTAATCGAATTTGAAAAATATTTGACCAAAAATTACCAAAAAAATTCATAAGACGTTGCTTAAAAAAAACTAATGAAAATCTTAAATTTGTTTTTTTTTTCAGAGTGTTAAACTTCACTACGTCGAGTCCGGCCCCAAAGACCAACCACTAGTCCTTCTTCTGCACGGTTTTCCTGACATCTGGCTCAGTTGGCGCCACCAAATCCCCGTTTTATCCGAACATTTTCGCGTGGTGGCTCTCGATTTAAAAGGTTTCGGTGATTCCGACAAACCTCTTTGGCGACGGAACTATCGGCTCGATGTAATCCTCCAGGAATTGGAACAATTCATCAAATCTCTGCATGTTTCAAGTTGCACCATCATCGGACACGATTTGGGCGCTTTGATCGGCTGGTATTTCATCCACAAACATCCATATCTCGTCGACAAATTCTTCACCGTCTCCTGTCCACATCCGAACATCTATTGGGGCACTCCATTCAATTACCAATGGTTGAATTTCGTTCAATTACCGTATTTGCCAGAGATCGATGCATTGAAAGAAGACGTCAAGATTATCAACGATTACCACAAACATTTATCCATTTCGGATCATTATTTAGAGGCATACAAATACGCTTTCTCACGTAAAGAGGATTGGACTGGCCCAATTAACTATTACCGCAATTTACCGTTCAATAAAATATCAGAACACTCCGATCTGATTGCAGTGCCGACAATTTTAATCATCGGTAATAAAGATAATCAAATCATGTTGGAAAGTATGGTAAAATCGTGCGATTATTGTGATAAATTCCAACTGAAAATCGTTGATGGCGGTGGCCATTTTCCCCATCAACAATGTCCGCAAATGTTTAACAAGATTTTATTGAAATATTTATTGAAAACGAAAAGTGAACAGGATGGGAAATTGGAGCGCAGTTTGTCATCGAAAAGATTGATGCAGGGCTTTTTAGGTGCCGTTTCAAATACTGTTAAATATGGCAATTCGGTTATTGATAGTGTACAAAAACGGACGAATGGTGTTGTGAATAGTATACCATCAATTGGTATTTCATTGAATTACAATTCAACGGCCGATCCATAAACAAAAAGACTGATTATTTGAAAAAATTGAATCTCTATTGTACATTTCTTTTTTTAGATTAGATTCAAAAATTAGCAGGGAATAATTTATTCTTGTCCATAATTTTTGTATCCATGTGTGTATGGATACGATTCCTTGTGTTGTTGATGTTTTTAAATAAACTTTTATTTTAATAGCACTATTTGTTTACCGTAAATCTATAATTAAAATTCAATATTGTTTGAACAAACGTAATTCGAGTCAGAGGCAGTTACGGTAGCGTGGCCGAGCGGTCTAAGGCGCTGGTTTAAGGCACCAGTCTCTTCGGAGGCGTGGGTTCGAATCCCACCGCTGCCAAAACTCTTTTTACAATTTCCTCCCTCAATCCATCCCTCTCACAGATACATTATCTTTTTGACAATATCGTGTCACATTCAATAACATTCCAAAGAAACTTAAAACGAACACACAAAATGTGGTTCCCTTATTTTATAATCCTGTTCTACAATGGAACATGATACACATCTTAAACTCATTTCCAAGTGGTGTTTGGGATTAGAACGAGCAAGGAACTCGTAAGCATTTCAAGTCAAAACAGGCTTTTAAAAGGACTGCTTGTGTTAATGGTATCGATGTCCATTTGAAGCCCAGATTAAAATCGTTTTGTTTATAAGTGCATTAAGTAGGACCATTAGCGTGTTGCGGGATTAATTCGAAATTATTTCTGTGGTAGTACACTTTAATGCACTTTCAATAGGTGTGGCTTACCTATCAGTCCTCAGTCCATTGTACAACTGTCACTTTGATCCTATTAACAGTACCGTAGACGGTTTTTGTGGTCACTGTTTCCAACAAGTCCACAGAAATAGTGAGAATCATCTAGCATCTTTCTAGTTCGTTTTTTCCATCCATTCAACATGAAAAATCCATAATCCGAAATGGAAGTTTCGTATATTCGACGCGTAAACCAAGACATGTTTTTAATTTGGCAAAGTCGTGTTTTGTTCCATTGTTTTGTGCCAGCATGCAATGGGGTGGCAGCCAATCGGAGCCCGCGTTTTACCCAACACTGTATTGTTATTGTGATGAAAAGGGGCCCTCTCCGTTTATTGTGTCATGTTGTCGCACCCCTTTGTGAGCCAGATTATTCTGTCGTATTTTTATTTCATTTTAATGGAGCCTCCAGCACTCTCTGGCTGCAGATCTGCACAGCAAGGGGACTGGCTTCATCCCAGCATCACTCGCGCTTCGATTATTGGAGTAGGTTTTGTTCCTGATCCGCTTCTATGCTCCTCAAATAAAAAAAAGAGATATAGAAAAAAGTGTACATATAGAAAATGGGAACATGGCCTCCGGGGAACGTGCCTCAAATACATTTTTCCCTTTAGCATTTTAATTAGCATTCAGTTTAGGTGGTGGCTACACATTTGAAACTCATCAAAATTCTGACTTGGGTCGGGGGAGAGATTCTGACAACTATTAAATTACCATTTTGCAGAAGATTTAAAAAATGTGCCATTTATATGAGAAGTTGTAGACGATTTTCCACTGTTGTAAAATCGAATTAATTATTTTTGTTCAATTATAGTGGATGTGTTTGGGTGTCTCACATGTCGGCAAGATGGACGTATACAAATAAGTCATTGCTGGTTTTATGTTCTTTTGTTCGTAATCATGTAAAGTCTATAAGAGGGTGTTTGCGCGTTTTTACAATATTTACAGGGTGGAACAATTCAATTGAGTCAAATGTAGATTTTGTGGAAGAAATTGATATTTTAACTTTTCTCAGAAATCCCTCCGGAATGAGTTGAATTGGTCAAATTTTTTTTTAAATATCTTAGGAATGGAAAAGAAAATTGGACTGAAAACTGGCACACTGTTTCTTCTGCAAAATATAAAATAAATCGTCCATTTCTAAACATGACTTTCTGACAAGCTTTTTCATGTTTTTCATTTTGATCAGCTTTTTTGACATTATTTAGAATGGAATGTTAACTTGAGTCCATTTAGTGCCAATTTACCTAAAAAACATTGCATTTTTTCATACAAGAATCTGATTTTAAGAAAAATGCAAGAATTTGATTTTTTTTCGGTTCAGTAACTCAAGTTTAATGGTTCATTACTTTTTTAATTTCCTAATGAACCTGAAAATCTGAAAAACTCAATTTAATATCACTGTGTAGCTTATTTAAAGATGATTCTTTATAGACTTTTTTTAATTTTTTGTTAACAAGAGGAAGAAGTTAAATGCCCACCGCATTTAATAAAGAAATCGATATATTCAACTTTCAGAATCTATCCATTTCATCTTGGCTGAATCGAGTTGTTCCATCACCCTGTATATACAAGTTATATACATTAAGTAAGGGGGAGAATGGAAACGCGTCTGTCATGAGCAATATACACAGTCCGTTATCAACATACACACACCCCTGAATTCTAATAAAGCACTTTTATTGATAATCGATAATAACGTTATAGAATCTACCAATATCATCATGTTATTACTGACAATTTTCAAACATTTCGAATTTTAATCGGCTTGTCTATCGCGCCACACACAAGCAATTAATCTAATCGTGTATATGGAAGAAAAAGGTTGGCTTCTTAATGGGTTTAAGGCATGAAATCTATCGTTTATGTTGTACATAACGTAATGGCATTAAAGGTGGCATAACAATGGAGACTTTTTTAACGATTTGCGTACGTACAATAAATTTTCTGGTGCAATTATCATAGACAGATGGATAGGTATAAGTATAAATTGTATTATGTATGTGTATATAAAGATTCGTATACTTGTTAAAAGTCGTAGAAATGGCTATACTTAAATAAATATAATGATACCTTTAATACATCCTTTACAGTGTATAAAATAAGCCAAAATACAGTTATAAAGTATAATTTTAACATTTTCTGTACAGTCATTCTTTGTAATTATTGATTTCAGAGTTGTTTTTTCTATTTTATTACTATTTTCGTGTCGTTTTACTTAAATTTTAACACTGTTTTTAAACATTGTTTGCTGAATGTTGAATAGATACAAAGATAGGATAAAGAGATTTTGAAAATATTCGATGGTTCGATTTGGTGATGCTTTAAAGTTTTTCACTTATAGTTTAAATGGTTTTTTATTTAAAGGGAAAACCAGTTAAAGATTCTGACCGACCTTCCCTAACTATAATAAAATGACTCATTAAATAATTAGGAAAAAATAATTAGGTATAGTTAAATATCAAGTTGTTAAATCTAAATTAGAAAAATTTAGGTACCTATACATATTATGATTCATTTTTATACTGAACTTACGAAACACATTTCTATGTTTTTTACGATATTTTTAAAATAGCCCAATTCCAATAATATATTTCAGGTGATTCATGCGATTATGTTTCTTTAAAGAGACGCATCTAATGAAAATCTACTTCCCATTCGATATATCAAAGATTGTATTTATAAGTGTTGATGGCCAAAGCAAAAATCTTGCGTTCTTAAATGTTGTCTTGTTACGAAGACATTATGCGTCTTATCTTGTTTCTTGACTTACTTTTTTTGTAGGACTATAAGAACTATGCCAACATATTGGAAAATGTCTTCCAATAATTCAATGAGAAAATACTTTTAAATTAAGCACCTATAAGTAACAATTTTTCTTAAAACGATCTCGATCGTTCACATAATAACTTTTTCGAAATAGAAATCAAAAAAAAAGTTTATGCCCCAGCATCTTATTATACTTATTAATAATTAAAGGATTTTTTTACTTATTTACCTATCTATGCCTAAAGATCTCTTATTTGTCTTTATCAAGATTTTTTTATAAAATCGCCAACAGTTTAAAATTATTTTCGCGAAATATTTCTTACATATGATGAATATTGGAACCGTATTGGTTTTATTTCATTAATTATGAATAATATACATATTTGAATTATCCAAATTTCCATATCAATAATAATTAGGTAACCATTATTGTTATTATTTTCTTTTGTTACAAAGAGTTTCCCATATACCTACATAATAGAAACAAGAAGATGTGAAGTACTATGGATAACTGGTACTAATTTTAACGTCGATACGTCTTTATTACTGATGTAGATGTTATACCCCATTGAAGGCAGATTATTTATTATATGATAATTGATAAATACTTGTGTTATTAATGTTATTGATTGATTGAATACTTCTGATGATCTTCAATTGGAGACTCAACCTGTAGAGAATCAATTTGTAGGTACACCTTTAAGAAGATATTTTTACACAATTTTTAGGTATCTTGAAAATTGCCAAATTCAAACATAAATACAAATTATGATTTTATCATCGCGAACTGTCTTGTATATTTTAGACAATCTATGAAATAATTTCTGTTTTAATAACCTTTTTCTACTCTTATAAACAAACATGCTTCTCCCTCTAAACATCGCTCTGATTTCTTGTACAAATCAAAAAGATGACACCGCTTTCGACTTTCCTATAACAAGTACGTATTATTATTTTCCAAACCCCCATCACTTCTCTCGCTTGTTCAAGTTGTTTTTGTGCTACACTTGACTAATATGAAGTGGTACTCTAAACGTGCCGATCATTTGTTTGATGATGAATTCGCCAACCGACTTTTCATCTCTAACAAAATCATAGCTCACATTATAACAACCGTATAATTACTGATGGCCCGACATTGAAAACTTTCCAAAAGCAACGCGTATTTTCCATAAATCACACAGAAATTCGCTATTAAATTTATTCTACCAAATGCTGGCATCACGTTGTATGTTTTTAATTTAAACGTGCAAAAGTAACATGACAAAATGTAAATGAGATGCCCGAAAACACGATGTTGCAATGGCTGCCGACTATACTCTCTCTCTATATAAAACAATTTCCTCTTGAGTTTCATTCATAGTTGAGTCACGTTTCTCGATGACATACAGAAAATTGAGCCCGGAGAATAGCGCGTATATGAAATGTGCCGTCCCCTAGCATCCATATTATCGCCACGTCTCTTCACAACTTTCGCCCCAATTGAAAGTCGCTTTAAAGCTCCCATTGTCCTCGCTCTATATGGCTCTTTTATGTATGTGCTGTGTTCGTTTTCAACTCCCGTACCGATATAATGTGTGAATGTATGGGGATTATATTGTATCATATATATGAGACCTGAAAATGGTATTGTGCAAAGTGTAAATTTAGAAAAGATTTTCATTGTGTCAACTGTATAGAAGTAGCAGGAGTCTGAAGGCACTAAGAACGGTTTCGAATGCACACACATATAAAAAGGAGTGCTGGTTTTGTGATACACTTACAAAATGTTATATATTTGTCTGGGGGGAATCAAATTACTTTATTTCATTTAAACCTAGAATTTCTATTACATTATCGTATTATAGAAAATTTTTAAATAGCGCTTTTACCACCTGGAAATAATTGTTGAATAATATTCTTTTCTAATAGGATTGTACACTATTATTATTTGTTTGCTTTTTATATAATACATTTGATGCGAAAGAATGTAATGATAATCTTGTTTCTTTTTTTGTGAATAGATGGGATTTTGTATGCTTAATTAGAGGTCGTGACCTTTAACCATAAAAGAGATTTTTGGTGAATTAAATGCCAAATATTCCATGAAAATATAATTTGATTTAAACAAAACGGAACATTACACACACAGCAGCAGACAGAATGAAAAGAGCCTTTTATATCCAACTGGAATATAATTACGTTGTGTAGCATTTTCGGTAGGAAGTATCCAGCTATTATGTAATGCATATTCATTAAATTGTAAATTGTGAAATAATTCACACTTTAGCATACAAATATTGTATTATCCCGTCCAGCAGCATATTGCCTGCGTTGACGTTCCTCTCTGTATGTGGTGTCGAGTTATATGGGAGTAGAGAGGCACCCTCTTGTATTAGGAAAGTCAAGGGCGGGTCTGAAAGGACTGATTGGCTCCAAGTGGAAAGGGTGTCGTTGGCATGTAACGGCCCCAATGTTATATATTTTAGGGGGACTTACACACATACACACATTGTCGTTTTACGTTGACAGTCCACATGCTATACTTTCAATTTGCGCTTTAATTATGCCGGAATTGAAATTGAACGATGCCAGATCGGGCTTTGTTTGCTATTCAATGAAGTATATAGTGTACTTTAGTTTGGAAGTAAGTTGCTTGAAGGTGTTTAAATGGGAAGTGGGAACGCACTTTTCGCACCCCGAAATAATATTCCAATCGATTATGGGATGATTTTGTTAGTTTTTTTCTTTATTTCGGTTTTGGAATAAAGGAGGGTTCGATGCAGTTTTGTACAACTGCTTTTTAATATTTAAAGTTTCAATTTCTTTATACCTAATATCTACTTGAAATACCTACGACTTTTTTTTGAATATTAATTGATTACCTAATGATGGACGAATTTTTTTAATAAAATATCGATAGTAAAACCAATTTTCAATGTCTCAATTTAGTGCAAAATTTCTTTTATATAGGGTTATTGACTTAATTGAGGAAATTCATTTAATATTTTTTCAATTTGTCATATTAATAAACGGTTATAGAAAGTCAATTGTCTTACTAGGTAATTTGTTTCCGAAATTCATTTAAATAATTAAAGCATCAGGTAAACCTATTGTATTGATTCTATTTCGGTATTTTAAATTTGCGAATTTTTAGCTTTGTCAATACCAATTACCTATAACTTTAATTCACTTCCAAACTCAGTCAGAAAATACATTCTTCGTGTTTCTATAAAAGATATAAAAAGCGTCTAATTGTTATACCAAATACCTTCTAAAAATTTCTGCAAATGTAAATTTTGTCATTTCTGGATTAGCTGCAAAAAATCTTTAGGTATTAAGTTACTTATTCAAAGTTCATCACAAAACCATCAGTAAAAATTCATAAATTTTGCAAAATAACAGTGACCTATTTTGTTTTATTTTGACATTAATAAACTGTCGAATGCCAATATTTTTCCTGTCTGAAATTCAATTATGCCAAAATATTGATTTTATTATTGCAAGTTTGCGAATTTTTTAACAGCGGGTTTTCAGCTTGTTGCTGAACGAAATTAACTCTAATTCACTTCCAACACACATCCAACCCTGTCTAAATATCATTTAAGTGGCGATTTTTTTTTAATAAAAATGCCAGTCATTTCTCTAAACGAGATTCCAGCATTACAAGATGACCTTTTTGCCAAAGTCCAAATTAATTTCATAACAAGTTAGGCATTAAAGGTAGTTGTATAGCTGGATGTGAATTTCATTTCCTCAACTTTTCCAATTCCGAGTAGGTATAGCAATTATATACATGTATGCCGTTTTGCCCTTGTTTTATTGTTGTTTCCACTAATACACCACTTATTTACAAAGAGAAGTGAACATTTCCCATCATCAATGGGAGATGAGGAGAGTTGAAAATAAAAATAAGAATCTGTTTTGAGAATGAAAAGAATGGCGTCTCTTTCCACTTGAGACAGACTTTTGGTCTGTCATTATATTGTTACAGGTAGACAAAAGGCAAACCAGTATTATATTTAGTGAGTGTTCCTTTAGATGGAACGTGATATTATCTCTGTTTTCCTTCTGTTTGTCTAATGTTTTGCTACCGTTCGACAGTTCAATGATAGACTTAGTTCCTACTTGGTTATTATATAAATATTTTTCAAATGTAAAGCATAATTATAATCATTTTCTTTTTTTTTCCTTCTAACAATAGCGAATGTTTATATCCTTTAATTGAGCGCGTTTACATACCACCGTTAGGTTTACATCATTATATCGTTCTTTATTTTTCGTGTAAATTATTTTAAGGAAAATTTGGTTTAATTATTGTATTTAAAGCGCGATTCCTCACAGTCCCCGATTCATTGAGAACGACGTCTCCACGTCTGGCGTCTCCCATGGGACCAAATTAGAAGCATTACTAATCCCAGAAGCTCGGAATATAATAAGATATCGTCTCTATTATCTGTCTCAGTATCTGACAGTGTTCGGCAGCCATTACACTTCCCCCACTGTTGCTAATTTGTAATAAATCTCCTCCCTTTTACCTGTCACTATTGTCCTGTCGATGAAAATCGCAGGAGGAGCTCATTCAAGCTCGTCCTTCCAACCATAAACGTTTGGTTACTTGTTCATAGATGTCCCACCAGTCTTGAATCCAAGATTTTTGTTGGTAGTGACGTAGTTGCCCGCTCTAATTCAAATCATAATTTAGCATAACTTTTTTCTTTTCTGTTTTAAATTAATTACACTCGTAGATGTGTCGAAGAACTCTTGGGAATTTGTTTAATGTCATATAAGATGAGATGTTTGGCATAAAATCCCATTTTTATGGTTGACCATCAAAGAGAGTGGAAAATGATTTATGTGTTAGGTGAGTTTGGAATAGCCGCCAAAACTATTAACTCAATAATTTGTAACGCACACCATAAAACTCAATATGAATGAGTTTTATGAATGTTCTTTCTCTCTGTCTGTGTGTGTAAAAAGGGTTAAAAAAGAAGCAGGTTCGAATCCAGTTTGGTCATTAATTTGTTCCGCAATGGAGATGCGCACTTTAATTAGGGTATAGGATGTTTATAAATCTCTTTTTTCCTCAACTGAAATGAATACAGAAATGTTTGAAGAAAAACACTTGCGACGTTTGTACACATCTATCATTTTGTGAGAGTATGACAGGTTTTAAGAGCACAATGTATGATTTTTTTTTGTTTTGCGATATGCAGGTGCGAATTGGAATTGTTTTTGTACACTTGAAATTTATTAGATCTATTTTCTTTTGAATGCACCATCACAATGTGCATTCCATTAATACAGACAGCTATTAGAAGAGAGCAATACAAGAAAAGATAGTTGGAAATCGCCTCAAGTAAGAAGGAAAAACGTATCTTTATATATATAAATAATTTTAGAATGCACGGTAGGAATATATAATTTCCATAGCAGGTTTGACTGCAAAATAGGTAGTAGTGGGTTGTCATCTTTTAGCTTTTTATCTTTGGTCTAATTTACAGTCTCTAATTGGTAGGATCAGAGTATTGTGTCGCCCTCGAGGTGCGAAACAAACACACACAGATACCAAGTGATACATTGATATTTTAGTATAATTATTTCAGTTACACCCATTTAACACTTGATTCTCTTCTGATAAGAGGAGGCATTAATAATTCCCAGATGGTATATTGTATTATTTATGCGCATATTAATTCACTTGTTGGGCTCTTAGCTTTATTTCCTTCTTCTTTTATAAGGTAATATTGTTATGTTTTGTAAAAAGTTGTAAATATCAACATAAATCATTTACAGAAAATAATGTCTAATGACAGTTAGGTAATTCCATACATTGTATAAGAAGTAATATGATGTGTGTGTAAAAAAAGAACAGTTAATTGTCCCCTTTTAAAGATGTAAATGTTTTTAAACGCCCGAGTGATGAGATCTTTATTTAATGTGATAAAAGAAAAAGAAAAGATGATGGCTGCTATAAGGAAATCGGGGAAAGCTTTATTCGTGCATAGGTACATATATTCTTGTGTGTGGAGCACTCCGTTATTCAATCAAGTCCAGAATGAGAAAGAGAAAGAAAACCGTTCCCTGGCATTGGCATATTGTAAAACTCTAATTTGATTTCGTTTTTCGCGCTACTACCGTGATAATAATGTTAATGCAGCGTTAGATGATCGAAGTGCGCGCCAGATATTCTTGTAATCCAATCAAACAACTCAGCTTTTTTTTCCTCTCTCCGGATTTCGTCTGCAGTATTGAGGAAGAGAAGATTAACATGATGAATTTTTCAAATGTATCCAAAGATGAACTAATAATAAAGTGTGTATGACCCTAGCAAATTAAAAGATTATAACATCAATCAGAAGCATATAGAGAATGTGTAAAAGTGCGCGCGAGAACAGAATGGGCGAGTGAGAGAGGGATGTAAGAGGCCGTTTTGGTCAGTGGTCTACCGACACATCAGTCAATGTCGCCCCACAGCCTTTATGTGACAGACACGAACATTGTGATAATGGATCACCACCCGTGAGCCCACCGGCATTATTTAATTTCATTCTTTCACATTTATATTTCTAGCACACATCAGATATATAAAAACGTTGGAATTGTGCAACATTTGGCGATCATTACAGCAATGCAAAAAAAACTTGTAAAATTACGATTTTAAGGTGGTAGATGGAAATGATAGTGTATATAGAAATTGTTTTGTAAATGCCTTTTTCTTGATAAATAATCTAAATGTGTACGTACAAGAGAGATTATTTACGTAATGTTATAAATTCGAGTGTGAACTTGAGTAAAAGCGCGCCCCTACTTGACAATCTGAAGGTATTGAACGTAATTACATTACAGACAGATCCCTTCTATACAATATAAACTGTCTATATTGCTGGTTCTTCTAAAAGGGGAATATTTTTACATTTCCATCATCGCACCTTGTACAGATTGCAAATTTCCTTCTGTCTTTCTTCTCTCCTCTTCGTCTAGTGTCAAGTTGAAAGTTTCCGATTCGCCTATTAAACTAGAACATAATTAGGGTGAAACTGAACTGAAATGTCGATTATAGTAAAGCTTTAGCCAACACACACATACAGACTTTACTGTGTGCATGTTGGCGATGGGTTCAGTTTTCATGTCAGTGCAATTAAAGTTGGAATGAACGCGGAGAGTGAACGTGGCGGAAATTAAAGGGTGTAAGTCGTAGAGGTGAGGTGTAGTGTGTAGCAGCCAGTTATCTGCGATCCGACAGATTACAGGGCACCCGCACGTGGCGTCGCGATACCATTACCCACCCCGCATCATCCCCTTCTCTCTTCCATTCGACTATATGGATGTATTCCCTTTCTGCTATGATTAGAATGTTATCCTAGACGTCTGTTGTGTTGGAAATTATTTTTTCCGAGTGTGAAAGAGTCGAGACTGTCCACCACCAACCACCGCCACTTGAAGGACAAAACGGAGAATTAAAGGGGACGAAAACGTGCCAACTTGAATCGAATACTTCCGCTAAATTGTGTTAGCACTTGGACTCTCTCTCTTCTCTTGACATGCACTTGAAGTCGATTTTATATTTTTTTTAATTAAATATCTAGAAACGGAATTTGTTTCAGGATTTTCAGATTGCCAGAGGTGGGAAATATATGGAGTATTTATCAACCCTTCTTCTTATATTCGCTTCAGGCTAGGACTGCGTTCATCTTTTCTATAAATACATTCTTCTCCCAATGCGAGCTTTATTGTTTTCCTGGGCAAATACACATATGGGAAACATCAGACTTGGGTAGGGAAGGATATCCTAGTTCAATTAAAGGTAAGTCTGTCTTATTGACAGGCTGAGATTTGTAAGTGATTTTTATGTGCTTTTCTTTTTTCCTCTTTTCTTATTAACTGTGTTTTTGTTTCTGTTCTTATTTCCCATTGATTGGGGGCTGTATATGTGCATATCTTACCTTCCATCATACACGAAGAATCCTCTGTCAGACTGTCAGTTTGATTTGATGGAGTGATTCATCTCGTGCTACGATTTACAAATAAAATCGATAAGACAATTGCTACATGGGTTTTATTGTAACATTGGCGGGGTTGAGCACACAGGGCGCACATACAATATCGTCCCCTCGATTTTTAAGTCTATTTATTTTACAACTTTTTTAACGGATTACAATTTAATTGGGGGAGCAAAATGTTTTATGGTTCGATTATTCAATAACAAGTCCAACTCACCACAGGTGTCCAATATAAATAGATAATAGACGGAGTAGGAATTTTTCGATATGAGCTGCATATCTTTGTGTCTCTCCCACGCCACCTGCACACATATAGAAAGATACTTTATGTAAGTTGGAAAATGATGATTACCCAAACGAAGTGAAGGAAGGGGGAGAAGAACAGAAATCCATTTATATAAAATATGATTATATTTTTAATATGAGCAACTATTACAAAAGGTGTAAAAAAATTGTAATTAAATTAACATTACTGGACGATTTAAGACGGGAAGTCACACAAAAGGGCTTTCTTGCATAATGTTTATATGTGTGTATGGAGAGGGAAAGGACGGTATATTTTTCTATATGGGCTGACATCTTACAGATGGTTAGATTATAAAGAATATAAATGATATCTCATATCCCGTGCATAAGGCTTTTCATACTGTTATTAATTTAGTGAAATTAGTTTTACTAACTGTCATATTAAGTATTTTCTCTTCACGGTCATTATTTTGGCTATGCCACTTTTTTTGGTTTTTAATTGTTATTTTATCAATGAAAAACGGAAATTGTCTAGATATTAGGGTTTTTTGGGAAATGACTCAGGAGTATAAACTAAACTATATTTTCCTGTATTTGCCAACTGTTGTATTTTTTTTGTCAACGTTATATTTTTAATTAGTCAATAATTTAATAATAGCTATTATTGAATAAGGAGTTCATTAATTCAACTCGTTATTCCATAAATGTCATTAGGACTATCATTAAGTCATTCACTAATAGTGATATTTCATTTATTCCTCTCTCACTTTAACTTGTTAAACGTTTGCTTGGCAAGAAAGGGAAAAGAAACAGGAGCCTGCTAGTCATTCTACATATCCAAAACCAAAAAGCCTATTCTTCGATGTTTGTTCAGGGCCAACTGCCAGTCATTGGTAAGTGAGAGCTTAATTTCGCTCTCTCACCTTCTAAATAAGTGTATGTATACATATATGCAATAATATAAATGCACAGATCGTCTGATGAGCCATCAAACTTTGTAACTGACAATAGCATTTTAATATAGCAAGTTTTATTTTTTATTTTGGCTACTGGACTCGGTTATTAGTCAAGGTGTAACCTAGTGACATTTTATTAGAAAAACCTTGAATAATTACACTCATCAAGCAACCCGAAAATGTGGCTAATTACAGTAGAGAGAGGAAAAAAGTTAGAGACACACTCATATATCAGTCAATTTTCTGATTAGATGTGTTAACAATGTTTGAATAACAAAAAAATTCTATAACATAATGTAACTAACAATCTAGTCATTAGGGATCCAGTAGTAATAATAAGGATGTACAATATTTTCCCACAATAAGGATCAATCTGCGTTGTAAAAGCATCGTGACAGCACTATTAGAGTGTAGTAAGCTACAGTAGCAATTAAGTGGATGGGTCTATTATATGAACTGGCCCATTGGGATATCTTTTCTTCTTTGGCCAGAAACTTGGTCGATGTGATAAGTTTTTTCTTCTTCTTTTATAGACAATGTTTTAGTAATGGGAGTGATTAACAGATGGAGAGATGTGCAAACAATTTTCCTTAATTGCATATAAGGTACATTGAAGTTGAGTGTGTGAGAGGATGATAATTTATTAAGTTGATGAAACATTAATATATATGTATATAAAGAGAGAAGAGGAAAAAAGTCGCACATCAGTTATTTTAACGAGAAACTCTTTATAGAGAGAAGAAAATATATATTGTCGATGAACAAGTTCCATACACTGTTTATATAATAAGCTTAAATTTTCATTAAAATGCTACCGGATATGAATGAATTCCTTTTCAACGAACATATCTAAAAGATACATTAAATATGAAGAGAAGTATGGAAGAATATCGTTGCTTATTGCTGATGGGATTTGTGTACATGTTGGTATTAATGAATTCGTTTTTTCTCTTCGCATTTCTTGTAGTGTATCAACTATTTACCACTAACAATATAACTATATACGAGATGGTATAATACATATATGCGAGAGGTGAAAAATAATAAATAAATAAAAAAACGCTTCATATTATTTCGAATTGAATAAGGATGGAAATGTTATTATGTGAAAGTATTGTTAATAGACGAACAATAGTTAAGAGTCCGACTGACTGGCTACTGACTAAGTAGCAGGTTGAAACCATTTGCTGACATGACCAGCAACTTTAATAATGACAACTTTAAAGTCATATCATAACCCATCCCACCTTCTCTATACAACAAGCGTCATGGAAATTAATTTTATATTCACATATTATAAAACTGTGTGTGTATATGTATATCTTTGGCTTTGTTGAAAAGTGTTTCATCGTTTCTGGGAAATCATTTTTTGACACTTGAATCAAACAATCATCAAACGATAGATAAATTGATATACGAGTATTATTTGCTCATTCTTTCTAGCAATGAGTAATTTGTTATCAAAGAACCTGTACAGGGTGTAACAGCTTGATTGGCTTGACTTTTAACGGAAATGTCTTTTTAAAGAGATACACAGGCCATCAAAGTTGATAAAAAAATTTAGATTCTTAAAATTACCTAAATTGAGTTGGAAGAAGCACATTTTGCACACACTCGCATAATTTAGGTCATCCTAGACCATTAAAGAATTCGGCACACCTCTAACAAGATATTTTGACAAAGGGACGGTATTCTTTTTGGACGCGTTGAAATTTTAACTTCATTGAGTAATTTTTGCAAAAATGGCCCAATGAAGTTAAAATTTAGAAGAATGCTTCTAACGACAATCTGTTTTCTTCGATGAAGATGAAACATGTCGAAAATTATTCGAGATCAAAGACATAATTTTTTTATTTCTAATTGATGTGTCGAAAAATCCAAAAAAGTTCTTGGATCACTGTTAGGGTGTTTTACATAATAATTCTTTATAAATAGATGGCTTAATATTATACCCAGAAAAATCGATATACCTACCTATAATTTTTGACTTGGGATTACCCCCAGAATCTATCATTCCATTTTGACTCAATCAAGCTATTGCATCCTGTATATGTATATAATTTTTTCTCTCTCTTGATTCATATACAATTCTTTTCAAGTTGCATCTGCCGCGATTCGTTTCGGACATTAGTTTGTTGGGGCCCCAGACGAATGAAATAGTAGACGATAACCTGTCACGGATATACGTGTTGAATGCATCCTTTTTTTCCCCATACTCTTGATTACTTCAATTCTATACTCACTCATTAAGTTAATGATCGCTTTTTCAATGAAGAAAACCAGCACTTTTCGAATTGGGCTTGCAAACATTACCAACACATGAGAATCGCTATGAATATCTGTCATTTTAGTGTAAACGTGTGGGATTTGAAAATCGGTTTCAATTGAATTTAACTTGTAAAGTTTCAGCCCTTTGAATTGTGTATATAGAAGAGGGGAATGGTTGAGATCTGTACGACTACGACGACGTTTTGGGGGCTCTTGTTAATATTCATCAAGCGTCCATATGCAAAACGTCTGCTGATTCGCTTCCTGTGTACAACGAGTCCCGATTACACTGGAACACAACATTAAATCCCTACTTTCATATTGAAGGGAAAATTGTGGACAATTTCATTTTTCAAATTGAAATTTGTCATCAAATGTCCGTGGACAGTTGTACACATTTAGGGATTTCCCAGTGCTACCAACTGACTTTCAATCGTCTAAATACACAGTTTGTGATGGTATGGTGTAAATGTGACGTCTCGACGGCAGTGGATCACTTAATTCCAGCAGCGCGGTGCTGTGTCAACTGTGCGCCCGCTGATTACTTATGTAAACATGATCTCGGGGGTGTAATTGGGCGTGCAATCAATGGCGTTTGCAGTCAGTTTCGCGTTTAGCATCGCAAATGAACTGCAATCATATATATGTATATGTGTGTGTGGAGAAGAGACGGGAACTCATTCCGAACACTTCTGCTCTACGCAAATTCGCCACTATATACCATTCATTAACAATGTTGACTTGTGTGGCGAAAAAGTGACATCTTTTTGCCAAATAAACTGTTAACCAACTTAACTTGATAGGAATGAAAAAAAGAATTCAATGAGGGTGTGTGGGAGTTGAGGAATAATAAACCGTACACTGATTAGTGTAATTATTTAACATTGAAGTTGAACAATACTTGTCCCTTCTCTAAACGAGACGTACAATTTAATTAGAATATAATTGATTTAAATATAGTGCTATGGTCGTTTAAATATGTACCCTCATTGTGATTAACATCAATTCATTTATAAAAATATTGTGATGTGACGAATCAGATTTCATTAGATCATAATTTAAGGTCTCGGTGTATGTATTTGTGTGCAGACATCAGGCAACGGCGGTATTGTGTGTGTGTAAAAATAATAAACAAGCGAGAGATGTAATGTTAGGTTGCGCTTTTTAACCGAATGTTGTGTGGTTGGCCTTTTGCTTAACCAACTCGTTCATTCGCTCATTTACTTCAATCAAAGCCACTGTCATAATGGCCATATAACCGGAAATTGTCATTCAAACATCATATTTTTACCGTACTATTTTTAAAGGTCGCGCTATAAATAAACAACTGTCAGATGTCAGTTTTGTTTTGTCAAAATTGTTCGTTTCATTTTATCCTCATATAAAAAATTCAAAAAAATGAGCGAAGAGAAAACATTCACACTAAATAGCAACAGTTTGTTGAAAATGTGTGCACAAAATTCGATTTGATTATGAGAGTTTGAATTCCAGGCTTGGATCATAATACGAAATTGGTGGAGAAGTCATCAATATCGTCTAGGAGTGCGAAACCGTTCGTTCTACGTTATCCAATCATCGAGAAATTCTTCCCCCAATACAAAACGAAACATGCTGGATTGCTAACAGCACAGGAACTTCAACATAGTTTCGAACTGTACCAAAACAAGCACTATTCGTTGGAACTGTGCCAACTTGTAGTCCAATTATTGAGTTTGGACAGGAAAGGGAATGTTAAATTGAAGGAGTTTGAGCCGTTTTATAATTGCACAAAAAATTGGGTAAATGCTTTCCAAATGTACGATAGAAATAATTCAGGCAGTCTGGATGAATTCGAACTAGATTTTGCCCTTCGGCATTTAGATATTCCACTGTCTATTGAATTCATTCGATTTTTAATCAAACGTAACAATCCACAAGCGAAAAAAATGACTTTGGATCAATTTCTCATTGTTTGCATACAAATGCAAGAATTTACGAAACATTTTGAAACACTCGACTCGACTTTTGTTGCAAATGTAAACATCTCTTATGACGATTATCTTTTAATGATGATGAAGAAGAGAAGTCTATAAAAAAAACACGGTTTTTAATTAGTTACATCTAAATAAAATGACGATGTTAAATAAATATTTTCAGTTTAGTTTCACACGTTTTCTTTCCAACCAAACAAGCAAATTATTCTGAAGAGGTAGTCAATCCACCAATTAAAGAAATTCTAGGTAGAACGTGTTGAAAAAAGAATAAATGCCCCGTCTATCATATTCATATATACAAAACTACTTAAATTGTACGCTGTTGTGACAGTAATATAATAGAAATTCAAATATGCAAGTCAACATTCACACCAGCTACTGGATGATGATTATTGTTTATGTTTAACAGTGTAAAGTATATTGTTTATATTGGGATATGGTTAAATAAATAACGTGTGAGAAAACAATACTATAAACACGAACAATGTATTTAATGAGAGAGCAACGATATTTAGAGTCCTTTTGTATAGTGTATAGACCAGTAGTGCGTTTGTTGACTTTTCATCTCTCTATGCACAAAAAAAGACACCTATTGACTGTTGTTAAACAATTTCTTTGAACTTGTTCTAAGAGAGAGAACGAGAGGAAAATAACGTGCTTGATTATACGAAATGTTTGCATTCAGAAATATAGCATTTATAATATCGCTGTTTTGCGAGAAGGACGAGGACGCGCCGTTCTATGCTGTAGTTTGTGTTTTGGGAGAGCGCTGGGAGTGCACCAGGTGCTGACGAACCGAGTTAATACAAAACCACAACATCATACGCGAACACCCACTTTTATAATCTGATTTAGCCGGATTATTTGAATATTTATATACATAAAATGTGAATAGAGTGTGCCGCCTGATGCATTAGCGAACTTTTCAAAACTGATTTCCTAAATGGAAATATGCAACTAAACTTTTAACATACAAATACAACTTCATACCGTGTATAATAAGTAGTATATTTGGAATTTAATGCTGGAAAAGTAAAGTTTTTTCACAATTTAAATCCGCTATGTACATGTAGGTATTCTAACAGGTGCATTGAAAATGAAAGAGTGCAAAGTTTTCTTCTTGATGATTTAAAATTCAATTGTAACTCTTCATAATGGCCAATAAATGTTGTAATGAAAACAAAAAAGAAAAAACCGAACGGATTGTAAAAATAAATAACAGCAAGTTGAATTGTTTTCTAGGCACTCCAGAAAGGAGGCAGTAAATGATTTATGAAGGCCACAGGTATTATTTGACAAGTCATGGAGCCCATAATGAAAACATCTCATGGACAGATCGCTAGTCATTTCACCGCCTCTTTCGTGACTTTTGACGCTAACACAACCCCGATGATGGATTAAACTTATAGTCCTTTATAATAATAGCGCTTTTCTCATACATATTTATAAATTTTTACTCTCTTTTAATTAGCATTTTTGTTTAATCATTCCCTTTTCTCTATTTCTACACATTTCGCTCATCTAAGCAATAAAACTTGCATGTGATAATGGCACAAAAGAAACCTATAATAAATTGCTAACGAGAATCATCATTTACTTTCAAAATTGTATAAATGTGATTTATTTGATGCGGTTATGAAATTGCACCAATCCAAATGCGCTTTTCCATCATCTTATTTCAATGAATAAAATATAATAAAGTCATATATTATTATGTCACAATTTGAATGGCAAATGGACGGAAAATGTGTCTTTTTAGTCACATATACACATAAGAAGAGATGATGATGATGGCTTGGTGTTTGGTACCGTTTTGTCATTCGAAACTAATGAGCATTAATATACAAAATGTGTGTGTATGGAGATCCATATGTAAAAAGACTTTTCTTTTATAATGAAGACACGTACACATAATTTAATGACTCCATCAACAATTATTTAAACGTATACAACAGTAAGAAAATTAATATGTAATAAATTACAAAAATGAATAGCACATCAGAGAGTGGATTTTTCGGTGGGGTTCACACGCCTGGGCCCAAAAATTATATGACTGTGTCTCGTCCAGTTAATGTTCGAGTGGCCTAATAGAACTCATTATGGAACTTGACGGTTACAAATCCCCTTTGTGAAAACATTTCAATAAAAAGGGTAAATAGTTGTGGATTGGTCCCCTATGCTTTAATATAATTGTTAAAATAGCATAAAAATGACAAGTTATTATGGTTTGGTATATTTATATAAGGTTGCTTATAACCATTTGGTAAGCTAATTGATTTTTTTTCCTCTTGCCTGTGTATGGAAATGTTTGAATCGCAGCGGTGTTTAGACAGTCCTATAATGTGAGCCATCTCACGGTTTATAGATACACGATCCGATATATACATCGAAATATAATCGATTCGTGTTAAGTTTTTTGCCAGTCATCGGACAGATAGATGGGGGCTCCGAAACCATACCTATATAACATTATATATGTCAGATTCACCATTCCACCTCTTCACTTTATGATGACTTAATCCATACTCAATCCTGGTGTGTTTATGAATTAATGAATATGATCAAGATTGATGATATTATGCTTGGCTATAGATAATATTTTCTAGACAATTTCCAGCAGTTTTTCGAGAAAAGTTCAAATGAAACTAGTTTGTAATGGTGATGAATCGCTTTTTTTCGATAAATTGATTTTACAATGAAATTGTATTTATAACTGGATTAATTAGTTTTGAACCCTTTATAATACAGCTGCTATTCGCGTTTTTATTATATGGAAAATTGTTGTTACACACTTTTGATATTGTGCAATATCACCTGAAAAAATAAAATGACAGCTGAATGGAAAGTGTTACTAAAAGTGGTTATTGTTGGTCCACGTCCACTGCATCCCAATAGATCCATTTAGTCAGATAAAAATGTTACATATAAAACTGGTTTCTATTTATACACAAAATAAATATTATTATGTATCGTTTAAATCTTGTTTTTAAAAGTGTTTATTAAATTTTTCATGCCATTTTCAACTAATTATGTCAATTTCAAAATTTTTAGAACTGTGTTACCTATTAGTTTATTCTTGAAGGAGAACCTTTAATAATAATTTATTACCCCACGTTTGTGAATGTATTAAATATGCAAAGAACAGTTTACTAAATGGTAATAACTATGATTAGGTATGTGTATATGTTTAAATATTACATACGTTTCATTTAGGTATTATTTCCATTTACAGTTAATATTGTAAAAGTCCAATTGAGTATTTAGTTAATGGCCATACAAATTTATTATCCTCTGAGAGAGGATTTGAAAAAAAAATTATTGTAAATAACCTCGTTTGCATATCCGGGTTCAGTTTAGACTCTATTGGACAGTTCAATATTGTATAATTAGTTGGCAATATTGGTATATTCAACCACACTCTGTGAATGGACATCCAAACCCTCTATTTACGCTTTGTAAACGTTTCTGGTCGTATAATGAGATGTTTCGCACACTGTAACTCGCTTTTTCCATTCGGGAATGTGTGTGTAAGTTGAATAATGTAGTGGACTGTGGCACCCCTGCTGGCACCTCATCGCTCATTAGAACAACTCTATTACATTTGTGTGGTGCATTGTCATTCCCAGTAGGAGATCCATCTCTCTCTATGCACAGTACATTCAAAACTCGGAACAGATTGATTATTCTTAAAGAAAAAAACCGATTTCGAAATGAACGAGCCAAGAAATTATCTGATATTAGCGCGTGGCACTATGGGTCTTTTGAATTGTATTAATTACAGGGAAGTGTTTTTTTTTTATTTTCTTTAATAAACTGTACTAATTTAGGGGTGCCAGGTAAGGGAGAGACAGCTTGATTATCCTAGGGCCGTAAATAAGCGAACTAATGCCAATTTAATGGTTAGAAAAAAAATATACAGGGTGTAAATTAAGAACATATAAGTAATTTTTAAGAAAATTCCTAAATTTTGAAGTGGAATTACTAAATTTGATAGTGAACACACATACTTGCCACTCTTTGCTACTTTGAGTCCATTTCATCGCAAATTGAATATTGCAATTAAAGAAAAATGAAATTATTTTAAAATTTTTCGAAATTATCTCGGAATTCATAACTTTTTTTTAATGATCCAAGAAATCATAAAAAACCCTTTAAAATCTTTGTGAGATTATTTTATATATGAAGTCATTTATAATTAGGTATTAGGTATAAACAATTTTTTGTTAATTCAATTTTTTTGATGTGAAAAAATTACATAGGTAATTTTGCTTCACAGTTAGGTACTTAAACTTTTTCACTTGGACTCAATCGAGCAGTTATATACAGATATACACCCTGTATGTTCATATAAGTATATAAAAAATATTTATTTTATATCATGGATGGAACAATAACGTAAAAAAGAGATGATGGTCGCGTGTTTTGTGTGAAAAAACCAACCACCCCCTCAGAATATTTGACAGTATGATTAATTTGTGTTCACATCATTTCACGAAATTTCATTTCTTTTTTATATTTGTCACACACACAAACTATGTAGAATTAATACACTCATATATTTATTTCATCGTATCAATTAAAGTCCTAATACAGAAAACGTAATTCTTTTCATTATGGTAATTGTTGTGTGGGCATATTTAAATTCATCAATGGAGAGTCCGAAATATTGTTATTTGTCCTAACTGACGGACAGTTAATTGAAGTTAGTTTTTTTATATGTGTGTGTGTGCTGATTCGTTCATCCTGTCAGCATCCCATTTGTTAATTTTTTTATTCCAAGCTCCACATGATTGAATATAATATTGTTATCTGTATATTGAAATCATAATTTCACTGTTATGACGTCTGTTATTATAAGAGTTTCAATGTTATACTCTGCGAGTGAAACGTTTTTGAAATTTTCTTCCCCTGCTGGCTGTGTGTGCACCTACTGCGAGTCAGGTGGTATTAAATATAATGTGAATAAGTCTTTGGCTGTCTGCTTGAAGTGCAATGTCATCTTCCACTCGAGAAGTTGGCGCCATCAAGTCAACTCCCCATAACAAACAGAATAAAACGCTTTTTCTGTATTAGAACAATGTTTCGGTTTTTGTTTTCAAATTTCGAGGGGTTTTCAAATACACCACCACCAAAAGACGATCATTAGCAGTTTCGAAAAGGGTTCCACAAAGTACTTTGCCTTGTTGACATAATATAGAGCAGTGGGGAAGAGGAATATGTTAAACAATTTTAATTGAATTAACCTTTTCCCGCCATGTCGGTTAATAAATTCAATTTTGGCCAATTTATTCGATTTACAGTGAAATAGTGTGGAAAATTCGTCCACACAGGAATCAACGAGATAATTTATTAGGATGGAGCGAGAAAGGGTGTCAGAACTGAGGGTAAATAGAAAATATTGTGCGTTGCATCTAAATATCACTTTTAGCTTGATAATAATACACAGGTCTGGGCGTGCCTCTGTCGGATTGGTCGTAGTTGACCGGATTCACCGGATCAATATCACTCGTGCCCGGACTTTACCCGGATATCAACTTACCGCATCCACACAACATCATCATCATCACCGTTTTTCGGTTTTATTTTAATTCTTCATGGATGTGTGAAAAGAAGTACTTAAAAACGAGAAGAAAAAAATCGAGGATTTCTTCTTGTAAATCTCTTCCGGTCGTCAATTCGTGAATATTTTCGGTATTGTGGTAAACACAACCATTATTTGTCAGTCTATTGATGGGAAAAAGGTGCAAAGAGGTGCGAACTGATGTCCGTAATCCGTTCAGCAATGGACGGATTAAGTACGGTACATTGCTTGAACACAATTACTGTTTACCTAAGTCTCGATAAACTGGATAGGTGACAAAATGTGTGTGCGAGATAAGAGGCCCTTTTCACCTGGCCCTGATGTTCTAATAGCCACATTTTCATAATAGAAAAACTGAGTGTGAGATGAGGTTGTGTTTAAGAGGTTTTTCACTTTTTTTTCAACATTTTTATCTGATGTAAAAAATTGTGTATTTTTCTGTAATAAGAAATGAACTCATTTTATTTTCAATTACATTCACCAAATGATAAATTCGTTTTTATCTTGATTATAAGTCGTATATGAAATGTTAGATTGTAGATATATACGTTCGGTATTAATATACTTAAAGGTACGATATCATTTTAATGTGGACAGGTGAGTAGTATAAACACGTACAGGTGTTAATGAATACAAATAAAAATGGATTTTGGACGGTTTGTATTTTTTTGGGAAAAATTGTTTATAAAAATAATAGAAAATTGAGAAAAAAATCATGAAAAAATCATGCAATTTGAAGCTTCCACAGGGGCGTTACGAGAGTCAACAAACAAGAGCCAATCAGTGAGCCAGTTTAGGACCCAATGAAACTGATACTTCGGTTGGCGTGCCAAGACACTCCCGTAAAAGAGACACTAGGCTGTATAAAGTGATGCTAAAGGGCGGAAAATGCGGTGGAAAATCAATCGAACCGCATATGAACCAATTACACAATATTATACAAACTGTTTTGGGTAATTAGATGGTTGTAATTAGATTCTGTAATGATCTCATCCATGTAATAACTGTGCATTCTGATTTAATAACAATATCACAAGTTAGATAGAGAAATTGAATTATGGTGTGTGTATATAGTCCATCAGAATGTGTAATACAAAAGACATTCAGGTAATACGTTGACTAATTTGCACACAATGTGGTCACATATCTCTCTGTGATGATAGATACAGTCTCCTGATGATGATGTTGTGGTCCATTTGGTATAGTTGCACAGAAATAAAACACAAGTCGTTTTGCAATATGAATGTGTAATTATTTTCATTAATTTTTATATACATTCGACAATAAATTTTAATTTAGGTAAATATTTTTTAAGTAGACCATTAATCATCACTTTGTTTGCTTTTTTCCTACATGTATTATTTTGTTTTCTCTTCTAATCACATTTTTTAAACAAAATTATGTATTAAAAATCCGTCAGTGTGCATTTTTGAAATTGTCTTATTCCATTTTTATCTACAAATTGCCACATAACATTTATAATAATGAATTAAATGGAGATGGGGTCCATCAGAGAACACTCACACTTAAATTTTTTGTTTATTTACAATAAAATCCAACTTAGTTGACAAAAATCTCTTAAAATATATATATAATAATATCTATATATAGGTGAATTTATAAATTACATAAATATTGCAACCAAAAAAGAAAACAACTAATCAGAATGAGAGAAAAAAAAATCGAAATTATTTACACTTGTCCTCATCGTCCCACTCGTATGGAATATATCACGTTAGTCTAGGCGAAAAGGGCCTATGTAACATAGGCCCGTTATTATTCGGACTATCGGACGCAATCCGAACAATTCCACTATGATGATGGTGATGCGGATGACTTAGTAAATGTGTTTGTGGCGATGCGCTCGCCACCATTCGACTCGGATCCGTCACTTGAATCCTCAACGGTGCCGTCAATTGCGGTTCGTTACTCAACCGTAACGGTAACGGCGTCTCGATTTTCATTTCGCCACGCAAATTGTCACTTACACGCAAATTCATAGGTGGCGGTGAATTGTCAACGTGGATCGGTGGACTGTTGCTGTTGTTGTTCCGCTCTGCCGAACTGTAATTCGACGATGTGTCCACATTGATCGGCGATTCGGAGTTCCGCAATTTACGGTCCAGCCGAAAATTGGTCGGTGGCGGTGGTGATGTGCTCGGCGATTGCCGACTATCCGTGCTGGAGAGTGTGAACCGGAATTGGGCCGGCATTGGACCGGGCGAATGGCTGCCGAAACGGAACGAGGTGATCGGATTTGGTGATGTGGTGCCGAAACGAATCGGACCTGGTGAACTGATCGGTGGTGAATGGGCGCCAAGTGAGATGTCCGAATCGCTGTCCGACGGTGTCGGACTTAGAGGCGGTTGACGACCGCTGCTACCGTGATGGGCCAATTGGGCGGCCAGCTGTTGCTGTTGCATTCTGTAAAATAAAACGAGAATTTTAATATTTGAAAGGGGGTGAAATAATGAGGATTGAATGAAATTATAAATTGTGGAATTGTTCTTTATGAATAGATGAATCCAAGATGATGATAAAATAATTTAGGAAATCGTTTGGTGGTTATAATTAAGGGGGTTCCCCGTTAACTTGATATATAAGTGAGCCTTGTATGTCTACCGCTTCGCTATCAAAACTCATACACCGAATTAACTTGATTAGGTATTGAAATGAACGCCCCAAGGCATGTAACGAGAGACTCTGGGCCTCTAATGCTAATCGAGTTTGTTTAGAGAATAGTCGTCGTTTTTGGTGTGCTCTGGCTCTGTGTGTGTTATAATAGATGAGTATGAGAGCGATCAAAGACCGCCCTAACACACTGGCAAGATATATTGCAAATTATTCCGCTTCATGTAGACAATGCTTTTAAAATGTATTATACATGTAATAGCAGCGTTCATTTCATGCACATTAGTAAACACATGACTTACTCGAAATTACTCTTCTTTCATTATTTTTCGTACAGAGTTTTTTATACAGGGTGCAACAGCTCGAAAGTTAGTCCTTGTTAAAAAATTTGTAAATCAGAAATTGATAAAAAATGATTATCATTAAGCTATAAGACTATTTAATGGACTCAAATTATTATATAGGAGTTATTTAAGAAAATTACATTTTTTACCAAATTTGATGCCTGCATATTTCTTAAAGAAGTCAACAGTATTTGTAAGATTTTCAATTCATCGAACCCCTGTAAATCTCCTATTTTATTTTGGCTCAATTGAGCTGTTACACACTCTGTAGACTAGCCTTTTTCTCCTTTGTTTTTTTTTTCTTAAATATAATTGTCGAGGAATTTTTGCACTTTTCTGCGGATTGCCACTGTGTATGTGTTTTAAATACTATGCAAATCTAATACCTACATCCATTAAGGGGAATTTTCCGTGTGTTGAAGAGGCGCTTTTTCAACATTCCTACTGTCAGTGCAGTGAATAGAGAGAGTATTAAAGCGAGGGGGCCACTGTTTAAAACCTGCTTATAAAGCCCCTAAACATTCTGGAATTCCCACATCTTGTAGACACTAATACTCATTAGTAATGGGGTGGTTTAGGTGGTATCCCACTGTGTCAGGGTGGTCTGTTTACTAGACAAATTACAATTTTTTTCCAAAGTTTATATGCAAATGAAAATCCGCAATGACTTTTAGAAACTTTTTCTAAATGGCATAATGAAGTAATATATTAAGTTGTACCAGAAAGGCCCCCGTTATACGTACATTTAGTATTCAAATTTAGAGATGGTATCACATGACTGGTGTACCGCCCTAATTACCATGTATCGATGCAATGCCCTTTTGTATAGCCGCATAGGATATGGAAACAAACGCGACACACATCCATTATGGAATATGGCTGCTTTTGTTCGCATTTTTTTATATATCTCTCTACTCCACCCTTTTTTGTATAATGATACTGGTTCTAGATAATCTGCACACATTTCGTAAAAGAATTTTTTTATTAGATCTCTTAGAGGTAGCAATTAATGTATTTTACGATATCAATTTCAGTGTTTTGAGTGTGGCATTTTTGAACGATTTCCAAATTGTAGTGTCAGTTTGGAGTAATACAGGGTAATTTGATAGGGGTACAGGATCGCTTACCCCCAGTACAGCATTTACTCTATTATAGATTTTATTATTGTATATAAGTACAGATTTTTCAAAAGTACTAAAGAAAAGTAAATTAGAGAGGAATGTTGTGAACATAACTAATGTTATTAATTAAGAGATTTATTGCGAGAAAAACGAAATCAGGTTAAACGTGTTATGTAAGTGCAAATCTCACATAAATCATTGCCTAGTTGAAAACGGAAATTTCTATTAATTCCTGACATCCTTTTCCTAGTTGTAAAACTGTATTAGAAAAGTGGCTTAATATTTGCACAAATCTTGAAAGGACAAAAAGAAAAAGGGACCCAAAAACAGACACACAACCCTCCATCGTAACGCATCTTGAAAAGTTATTTGAAAACATTTTAAGAGTTTGTTTATTTAAATAATAGACAAGTACATAGTGTATTGTGTATTTTGTAATTCAATCACGGGGTAACAGTCAGTTTTATTTTACCTCTAGTGACATTTCCCATATGTTTTGTTGGCAACCTTGTTGGGCCCGGAAGTGTGGCGCCACTGGATCCGTAAAGTTTGTTTTTCTCAACCCTGCGATGAACTTACTTCTTGCATTGTCATCATTTCTGATGTTAGTTTTCTACCTCTTTTACTTTTTTTTCTAAATACTTTATGACCAGTTTGATAAGATCGATTATTTTTAATCCGGTTCTTAAAAGGCGACCACCACCTTATTTGCATTCTTTTATTTGAAATTCTATTGAAGTAAATGCTGTTTGCACAACAAATAAGTACAAAAATAGATTAATAAAATGGGAAATTCAATCAATATACACAAAACGTGGACCGATATGTGTGTATGTGTTAGAACTAATTACATGTTCGATAATCTGTTATACATTTACATTGACAAATCGGATGCTGAACTGTAAATGAAGGCAACATATATCTAGGTAATCATTTCATACATAAACTAATCAATACTTAATTAATACAGACTAGGTGAACGTATCAAAGTTGGAAAATTAATTCCATATATACGAGCCAGTTTTAGTATGGTGTGCTATCACTAGCTTCGCTTATAACTTAATCTAAATGGACACGTACAAGTAATAACAAACAGCAACATTGCTAATTGGATTCAAGATTAATTTTGCATTGATAAAATGTACTGTTTTATTTATTAATATCGTGTTTTGTGGGGGAGAATGCATGTTTTAGATGTAATATTAATGTGAACCCAACCATAATCATACTTTCGGATGTTAATTATTTATTTAGGGGAATTTTACTGTAATTGAAATAAATTGTAAATCCACACTGCGAAATTATCCTTATTAAAAACTTATTTTTCCAAAAACCACAATATTTACAACTGTTGGATGTTTGGTAAATTAAAATTTCAGTTTTAGGAATTTTATGTATGGAATATCGAATGTCTAGTTGATTTGCGACGAAAATTCGTACCTGAAAAGTACTTTTAACCATCGTATAATTATAGAGTGCGGTTTAAAATGTTCTATATTCATTTCAAGCTTGTAATTTGAGCCTGAAAGAGGGGTCCATTTATCCGGTAGATTTGATCAGCTTTTCTTTAATTTTCAGCACGGTCAAGTCTCAAATTACGGTGCCTCTTTTAAAACGATATGTGATACTATTCATTCGTTTGTAAGTACGGGCATATACACATATAAACCGTGTATATATCGTAATATAAGCGAGATGAGTTTTGTGTTTTTATTCTCCTCGATTTTTTTTTCAAAATTCTCATTTTGTGTATGCGGTAAAGTAATTTTCCCTACATCTATAAATAATTCAGTAAAAGAGAGAAATGTTCATTTTCCAAATTTAATATTAGCCCAACTAGTAAAGGGCATTCATTAAAAATGTTGATAAACACTAACTGACAGTTTAAGCCAATTGTGAAACGATACAATAATGTAGAGCCAAAAAACGAGAAGGCGAGTTCGTTCTTCTCTGCATTATACTCCAGCATACACAATGAAACATTCACTTGTTTGCGTTTGAACTATGGTACTAAATCAAATTTAAAATTTATACCCCACACTCTTTGATACTTGAAAATCCTTTGTGCCGTTGACGGATTTAGTTTGGATTTTTGTTTGTATGTAAGGGGCTGATTGCTTTAGTAAATATCTGGTTCTTTGGGGACTCAAATGAGATACGTATACGATGTGATGACGATTTATCTAGTCATGTGTACGATTGTAATGATGTTAGGCTTTCTTCTTCAAAAGGACACCCATTCTAGTAATATCAACTTGAATAGAGGAAATTAAAAAAATCAATGTTTTTAAATAAACGTAACAACCAACTGATCGTTTTTGGGATTTGTCATAAAAATTGTTCATAAAAGTGATTTTTTCAACAGACGCCCCCCATATTCCATTAAAATGTGCAACAATTTGAAATTCATAAGTGTCAGTAATTTTTTTGTGCAACTTCGTTAATAACCCAGTAACTGTAATTACAGTAAATTATCAATTATACGCAACAATCTGCTAATCAGTAACGCAACGGTAATAGATATCCTTTTACGTTTTCCAATCACACGTTTTTCTCTATAATATAATATTAGTTTGTATTTATAATCGCGACTTTGATTAGTCTGATGGGAATTTGTACATTTTATGTACATTGAACTTGTTCATCAAGTAAGCAAAACAAGTTTTGTGCTTTAAATCCTTTTTAAACTGTCGCAATTACGCAACTTTATTAATGTATTTATTTTAGTATATCAATTTTTTAAGCAACTGAAATGAATGACTCAGTATATAATATCCGTTTTATATGTGTGTTGTAATTTTATTAACCCTCTCCAAGCGTCTAAATATGCGCCCCTTGTATTAGCAATAAAATAATCAAGTGCCACACCACTTTTCAATTCAAGTGGCTTTTTTAGCAGCTACCCTTCTCGATTTCTAACAATGTTAACGAAATGTTGGATGGTTATTCTTTTGCTGTTCATTGTTTTCGTTTTGCGAAATTCTTACTAATTGAATGACGCGTTTTAGTCACTGTTAACGTTTATTGTTGAGTAATAAGTATGTAGAGTTTTTTTTTCTACTTCTTTAAACGTCAAGTACTGTGGGACCTTTTCGGACAATTTCCCCGTCAGTTGTTATAATAAAAGTTCGTTTTCTTTAAACTCTATCAGATATACACAATTGAAAAATGCATACACACAATGGGAGGGCGAAAATGTTCAATATTTATAAATGTCACATTGAATTAATGCGGTTTTGTGGTGTTTTTCTTTCTGGAATTGTACGCCCCCAAAACCGTCATCACCAATAAAAAAAAAACGGACATGTCAGACCAGCATTTCTATTAAAAGGAAATGTTTTTAAATTTCATTTAAGTGATTCCTTTTGCTTTTTATTATTTTTACAACTCTCTTATATTCTGTGATAAGATGAAGATAGGGAACAGAGCGCTTTCTAATTAACCAAATTGAATAACGTTAAAGTTTTGTATTTTACGACTTGAGCGTTCCAACAATACAGCCCCTACACTTAATACAATAATTAAGGAGAGTTTTGCGAAAAGCATGGCATTTTTAACGTTCGTATAATTGACATAATTAAATTCTAGCCGTGTGTTGTATGTATTTGCAACCAATAATTTTGCAACACATAAAATATGTTACGTTTCTTGAAGTCAATTAAATTTTTACTGCACAAGAACACACTGTATATATCCGATATACAGGGTGTGACAGATCGATTGAGTAAAAATTAAAAAATCTAAAAATCGATTGATTGATCACATATTTAACGGGAAATTTAATAAGGAAACTTTTTGTATCTTGTAATTTTTTTATGCAACAAAATGTTTTTGAGAAAAATGCAATTTTATTATGGAACTTCTTAATTATGGATCCAAAAAAATCGGAAAAAAATAAGATCTTTTTAAATTATTTATAGATTGATTTTTCATATTTTTTCAGTCGTAATCTATTATCAAATGCTGGTTTCCACCCTGTATATTATCGATCCTTTTCTCTAAATCTCATCAACGTCCAAACAAATTGATTGTGGCACTCAAGCATCCTATTGTTGCAGATGTATTGATACTTTTTCCGGTTCACCACAAATTACACACACCATCATACACGATTATTGAGGGAGAGATGAGAAAAAGTTACAAGTAAATGAGGATACCGACAGTGTGAAACAAAAACGTCCAACTGTGAGTGTGTTGGAGGAGATGTGAAGGTGGTGTGGTCATGACAAATGAGTGAGTGACCTCAGATGGGCCCACAGGGTGCCAAAACAGTCGATATCTAATGAAGGTGCACACACCGGCCACAAGTCTTCTCCCGTATATCTCCAACAGCAGGAACTGATTGCCGTTATAACATCAGAATAAATGCCGATCGTCACAGTTGTTGATAGCTCTATCAGTCAATTGGACAATGGTAAATGACAGGTGAAATACATTAAGTTTTCGATCATTTCATATGTGCACACAAATATAGAATGAATACGGGCCTTGATTAATATTGAACCATTACCGATCTTCGTACGTGGTATACAAACTTCGCTTTTCTCTCTTACTCCACCTAAACTTAATTGTCTTTTTTCGGGAATTATATAATGACCAGAACGAAGGCACGGAATCGCTAATGATTGCTATTTCTTATAAGCGAATGACGGCATCTAATTCCATTTGATTGCCGGTAATCAATCGCTCTCTATGTGACAGGCAGGGTAATAAATCAGTTTTTCAATTGTAGAACAAGAAGGAAAGAAATAATATTTAATGTCCAAAAAATAAAACATTGTCAACTTGTGTTTTTTAATTTACCCACAAACATTTCTCTCTAAAAAACGTAAATTACGACCATTTACATATTCATGGACTCTCTCTCTGTTCTACCCAATAATTTAGTGTTGTTGGATGTTATCCACATCCATATTGTTGCCTTCTTACATTTACAAACACAATATTATTTCAAGTAGTAAAGACTTTATAAAGCCGGGTGTAAAGGTGGAAGCTTAACGTCAAACTTGAGAGAGTGTTTTTACTAAAAGCACACCAATGATGGGCGGTAGTGTATAGAGTAAACAGCAGTTCCAAGCACTATGCATTTTAGCTCGTTTCTTGTGTCAAATGTTTGGTAGCACTGGTTGGAGACGGGAGGGTGCGAATGCGCCAAATCAAAGAGATAACGCCAAGTGGAAGCGAGAGGAGAATGTTTTGGGGCATTAGAAAGTATTGCCACCGAGGCAGGCTGCTACCCCCTCGAAGCTTGAACCTCTCTGGCACTCACACAGAGATACAGTAGTGTGTGTATCCCCTGTGGATTTCAATTCTCGCCTCTTTGATCCGAAATCGACCTACTCTCTCACAGTATCACACGCCAATAATAATACACTAGTATATAAATGTACTCTCTGCTGCCTTCCTTTCCTTCTTCTTATTTTGTCAAAGTTTATGGAAGAAAAGCAACATCTGGCCATGATGTCAAAGAAATATACGAAATATATTCACAGTGAATTTAATTAACTGCAAGTGGAACGTGTTTAATATCTGCAGTTTTGACAACCTTGTTTGCACACCTTATACTTGATTTTTTCCTTAAGGAAAAAAGAGAGGCCAAATAAAAGAGGAGATTGAAAGAGTGATTTAGTTGTAGAGAAGTGGACGGTATACACTCTTATTCTTCTCCTGTTGAATTGACCATTAAATGGACGGAAACAAATAAAGTGTTTTGTGTTGGGAAACAAAAGGGGCCACACTAAATGTGACAGAAACAATGGGAGAACCGGACACTATAGAAAATTTTGAGGTTTTGTAAAAGTTTGTCTGGAACTGTGGAGAAAAAAATACCAAGGTAATCCCTTGTTATTTTTACCCCAGATTAGGAATACAGATCAAGATTGACATTAAATTTGCCCTATCCCTTGGAATCGGATTAGAAACAGTATCTGAAAAACAAACCAACGGAATCTAGTTCGTATTATAGAAAGAATTCCCGTTTTTTTTCTTTATTTTTAAGAGTGGCTCGAAAGACACTCTACCACTACTATTAACTCTATTGCTTTTATGATGTTTATAAATGGGAAATCACTTGAGCAGTTTATCAAAATATTTTCCCGGTATATACGAAGAATTAGCCTGAAAAATAGAATATTACTTGACAGGGCTCTTTTGTAATCTCTATTTTCCAACAACATTATAGAATATAGAGGAGTGAGAGTACAGTGTGTTGGCGTAACGATTTGAACAAATGAGGGGTGTCCTGTGTAAACAAAACATTGTCAGGAGTGGAAGGTCCCTTTTGTGTTAACACAACTTAAACAGGCCCTAAACTGCTGTGCGATGTTCACTTTGCGTATATTCAAATTAATCAAATTCAGCGTGCAAAGATTTTCTTAATACAATTTACATAATACAATTTAATCAAGTATATGTATGTGTGTTTCAGGTTGGTACTACTGCTTTGGATATTATAGCAGTGTGTTTGGCGAATTTGTGACCGGAAGCGTGCTCGATACCATCTTGTGGAAGTTCCTCATATCCGGTAGCATTAAAGTTTTCGTCGTAAATGAGTTCTTAAGTAACATTTGTCAGATCGTGTTAATTCACCCACCGATCAACATTACCAGATAAGGAGAATTATCACTGCGTTTGTTTTCAAAAAAAAGTCAGTTTAAATTTCCAGAAAAATAAAAAATTCGCCACAGTCTGGTAGCTATTTTGAAATCAATCGAAATTTGAAAAACCAAATGAAAAAAAGTGGCTCAAATTTCAAGAAAACAAAAGAGTCTGGTGGTGGTCACATTGAAATCGATCCAAATTTTGTAAATCTCGTTCGAAAATTGTGTAAAGAGCCGTGTAATTACAAGTATGTAATCCAAGACGCAATTCTGCATCATTAGACAATCGGATATATCGATAACATCTTGTTCTTGTGCTAATTATGTGCATCAGTCAACTGATGTCTGTGTGTATGTGGAAAAATAATATTGCTGGGGAGTTAAGTATTAGATATACACAACAAGCAGACAAGAGACCTTCTACCGTACATAGCAACAAGAAATAAATGGATAAAAGTGTTTTTTGTTTTGTCAACATTTACGTTAAACACTTCACCAACGTATATGAACAATGCAGGCGTGTCTTAAACACTTAAGTATCAAGTGGTTTGTGTCACCCTCGCACATATATGCATTAATAAATAATATTGTAGTTGGCCATAGTGACTGAATGTCACAATAAATAATAAGAAGAATAACTAAAGTAAATATTACTAAAATATAAATAATATCGATTTGGGAAGAAATGGGTTTGTCAATGCATGGGAAACAATTCATGTAACTTAATCAGAATAATCGCATATTATAAGGTTTGGGGATACAAAGCGGCGACACAATATTCCCCTGTGTATAGGGTAGACGAATCACATTTTCGGTGATACAATTTGCCTCGCTAACACATTGCCAGAGGGCCTTCTATACTGAATTCTATTCTATATATGCACATGACATGAATGAGTCTATTATCATGTTTTCTAAGTTGTGATTTTACGATGGGAAGAAATCGTGACTTTTCCATTTCGATTTCCTTGTTGTTTTTAATCAATGTAAATGTGTGTAAAACAAACACGAAAAGGAACAGTTTACTATTATAATATAAAAGCCAAGTCGCTTAAATACTTCTTACATTTCTATCGATAAAATCTAAACAATAGATTATCGTATATGCAATATGCATACAACAAATAAATTACATATTCAAATATATTCACACTAATCGAACGTCAAGACATTTTGATAAATTAACTGAAACACAAGGCATTCCTGTAAATTGCCATCGCATTTTATTCTGTGTGTGTTTTAAATTATTAATATACCCAAAAAGCACGCCCCATATTTTTTTTCTATTTCACATGAAAATTGATTTTCGTAATTTAAAAGGTACCTGATTATAATTAATTAATTAGCGTAACTAAATATTATTTATCCGTTTTATATAAATTGTATATACATATACAGGAAAAGGAAATATTGTACTAGAATATAATTATAGTTTAATAGTTTACATACATTTTTTTATACACAAGTAATTCAACCTGCGTCTGTATATGTCGCCTATAATATGATAATTTCAACAATTAAATGTAATTACATGCTACTGCATGTTTATTCGGGCGCACATCAACTCGTCACTGGTAATCCCTCGCAAAAATTTAGAGGTACCCGAAACACATCAACTCGTCACCGAGACCTTAGAGAGAGGCATCAACTCGTCACCGGGACGGATTAACTGGTCACCCAATTTTTAATCCTTTTAAATGTCTTTGGGTATGAAGATATAAAATTTAAAGTAAAATAAGAAAAAACAATATATTTTTTCAAAAAAATATACATATATTTTGTAATATACCTATGTACTTATAATGAACATACAGTATCTATACAAATTCATCTGATGACCTCTTTGGCTCTCAACAAACACTACTTCCACATCCATTGCACTTATAAAAATCGTTCTGATAATACGTTTTGACACTGTCAAGAATGGTACATTAGAATGAGAATATGTCCAATAAAATTCACAGTTATATAGGAGTAATGAGATACGATTCTTAAAATTAACTAATTATACCTAAGTACCACAGTGACCAGTTAGTGTGTCTCCGAAAGGTCCTTAGAAAATTACCTGTAATCGGCCGGTGACGAGTTAGTGTATCTTACTTGAAAAGGATTAAGTCTGGTGACGAGTTAGTGTGTACCTGTTTATTCAAATGGAGAGTAATAAAGTTTTGGGGAAGGGACAGCAAAATTTTATTATTCACATTGGAATTGATTTCGGAAATTCCGGATTAAAATACCTATGTGTAAAAAGGGAAAATTTTCATTCATTATCCATGTACTTAGTACTTATCGTTTAATCTATCTCTTTTGTTAAGTAGCCGCATGTACTTAGAATCGACAGCTAATTATTATTATATGCACTTTTGGAATTTCCCAAAAATTGTCTCTATAACATTTAGACAAAGAAAAATCCTTTAAATTATCACAAGAAAAAAAACAAGCCATACCCATATACACACAAGGTTATTTGTGGGTATTAAATCTTGTCTGTGTATTAATGAACACCTTCTTCATGGCCATTAAAAAGGAGTAGAGCAATTATATTATAATAAATGGCTAAACAATTCAAAGGTAGCCAGTTTTGAATGAATGAACGTCTCTTTTGAATAAAAAAAAATCTACCAAGATCATCACTTAATTGAGTAGAAAGAGAAAAATAATTAAATAAAATCATCGTATGATGCATTTCAATGTTAGTTTCTATAGAAAATTTGTCGAAAAAGTAATTTAAAAAGTGTTTGGATTATAAATGAGTTTCCCAGCCTTTCCTCCATTCAAAAGGGGAGAAGAATTTCTGTTTAACAACAAAACAAAAACCTTCCATATATTGAAACAGTAGCAAATTATTGTAGCCCCATTAAAACACTATTTCTTCTCGACTTTGTAACACAAAAGGCGAGACCGTCTACATACATACATTCAGAGAGCGTCGGCTCTTGGCTCTTTGGTATGTTATAATTACAAGTTACATTTTGATATATGTTCTATTGAATGCGACTACCGGAATCTTTTATTGCTAGTTTCAGGAGCTCACTTTACATGTTTATCAACATATTTATCACCTAACATCTCGATAATTGGAGGGCTACGAAGACATAGATTTATACATCCAAATCCAAAAAAATTGCTGTCTAACCTGTTTTTAGCGGCGGCCGCTCGATCCCGTTGCCTTCGATTTTTGAACCAATTTCCCACTTGGGTCGGTGTTAGTCCAGTCGCCTGGGCCAATTCCCGTTTCTTCGTTGGATTCGGATAGGGATCTTGTAAGTACCACTCCCTCAACAAACTTCTCGTCCGCTCTTTGAAACAGTGCGTCTTTTGTTCACCGTCCCAAATTGTTCTGGGCAATGGGAATTTTTTCCTCACACGATACTTATCGACTGGTCCCAATGCCCGACCGCGTAACTTTTCCGCTTCTTGATAATGTGCCTCCAACCACATGGCCTGCAATTTGCCATGTGAACTTTTGGTGAATTTGTGCGATTCCAAAATTGTGTACAGTTCACGAAAATTGCCACTGTGAAAGGAAACTATTGCCCGTGCCCGTAACACTGCCTCATTTTTATTCAATTCACCGATATTCGGATGGGCGACGGGCAACGACCACAAGAACCGTGCCAACCGTTCAATATCGCCACTTTCCTCTAATGTCTCACAAACCGCCGCCACTTGGCTTACGGTGAAATTTAATGTTGGCAAGGCGAACATTGGATTGGGGAGGAGCGGTGCTGGGGCCACTGGAATTGGTACACTAACACCGGGCGAAGAAGAGTTGTCCGAATGACCTCCGGATCCGGGACCGGAGCTGCCGGAACACAGTCCGGAGCTGAATCCAAGGGCCATGTGGGTGGCCAGTGTTGCAAATTGAACTTTTGCCTTTTTGCCTTCTGGTCAAAGAATTTTTTTTAATGGATTTTGGATTTTGATCACAACCGCACAGTCATTTTTGGAAACTCACTAGAGGGTTAATTCGAGGCAAGCTGTAATGGTACAGCAGCTGTATAGAATAGATGAAGTGAACGGGGAGATAGTGGTGCGTGTATCGAACACAGAACGTAACTGACGGTTGTGTGTCGGACGGTAGCGATACCGGCGTGCTCTTTGGGCAACCATTGGTGCTAGACGGGGGGTGGTTACCACGGTTGCTTGGTATGTAGGAAACCAATGGTAGAGTGTGACGGTGGGGAGGAATGTTACTGTGGGTGTGTGCTAGTGTCACATTTGAAAAGTAACGTTTAGAAAAGCGAGCTTTTCCATAATATCAACGCTATATATGTGTGTATCCCTTAACAGAAGGTGATGTATAAAGTGGTGTTCTCTGTACTCTGTAACTTTGTCACCATGATAACTTTTCCTACTGCCAGGGTGGATATATAGAGTTGTGTATATAGCACGCCCTTTATGTTTGTTTCTGGGTTATAAAACGTCGATAAATCTTTTACCATATACCGCACTGAAACTGACGCGTACATATTATATCGAATGCTGTTTTTATGTGGAAAGCTTTTAAAAAGCACTCATTCTCTCTCTTTTTCTAGTTCAATATTACAGGTGATTTATTGGGCAGGATTATGGTCCTACAATGTTTTTATTATTGTCCATTGAATAATTAATACTCTGATGATGTGTGGTGGGTTTTTTTTTCTCTAATGTCTCGATAATATGAACTCGACTAGATTTGATAAGAAAGTAAACGGAAATGAAAATCGATTCACTATAAAAGCACAGTTTTCCCATTTATTTATAAAAACAAGTATAAACTAATTAAAAATCAATGAGAAGTTAAATTTACATTTCACATATATTACAGTTTGTATATTAAAAACGTAAATTGATAAACATCAACAAGTTTTGTATAATTATAATATATACTAGGCTTCATTAAGCTAATCTAAATTACTTCCTTTAATAATTATATTCATATTATAATGTTAAAAATAAAAACAAACAACGTTTGTATATATGAACACTGTTATTTATAGGATATAGGTGTGATTTATGTATGTTTTTTTTTGTTCAAGAACTTTTTTTCTCATTGAGAAAATGAAACACTTGAAACCGCGCAGCACAGAACACAAAGCAATTAACGTTCTAATTGAAATCAGATTTCAAACGGAGAGTCTCTAAAAATAAATCTGTCAAAACACAGAACGAAATGAATGTAGTGAAGATGTTAGTTTAATGTGACATAAGACATTCGGGCGAGAAGGAAAAACTGGCGCCAAAAATGTGTTTTGTACCTGGCGCATTCGCCATTTACCAAAAGGGTCCCAATTAGCGTCTTGTGTATGTTAAACAGTCCATTGACAGCGGAACCACTTGTCAAGTCGAAGCGTAAGGGGTGCTCGCACACACATATACAGTGTGATATAAAAGTCAGAGAACACAGAGAGCCGTTAGTATAAAGCGAGTGTGACAGGGAGAACCGGAGACAATTTTCCAGTCGAGAGAACCGTCCCGTAGGGGAAATTACAATATTTATGATGTCATTTAGATCGACGATCGTTGGTGCTTTGTCAGAAATTCAGTGCTCGTTGCGACTATTGTCAAGATCCTTTAAACTACATCAATAATGTATCGTAGCAATTAGGAGTCATTCAATCAGCGAGAGTTGAACTCAATACAGCCGTTGATCCTTTACTTCTTGGCACGTGTGTGCATTGGATTTGATGATGGAGTTAATTGGGTAATAAAGACACACCTGACTAGGTGTGCAAGACGAATCGATATGGAAAAGGAAGAACATATATATTCCCCAGTCTCATTTCTAGAAACAATGAAAACGTAAATAACGAGCGTTATACAAAAGCGGAGCCGGTGGAAATACACGAAATGAAATCAAATCTATGCCGAGAGAGGAAAATAAGTGTAAGAGATTGACGTTGGCGGGGAAGAATGAAAATTGAAAAAGGAAATTTCTTTTTAGACTCAATTGTCTCGCCTGGATGGTCTGCCATTGCACGGTCACCGGACAAAACTGTATATAACTAGGTATAAGGGAGTCCCCCAATGCGAAGTTGATTAGCGAAAAACGTTCAACATTGTATATATACATTGTTTGCCCATTTTTTACTCTCTTATCAGTTTGTATGTGTTTTTGCTTCTTTTTAGATTACAAGTTGAAACTGGACGAAATTTTTAGTAGGGGGCTAGAAATTTATTCAACAGTCGATACACTCTGAATACAACTCGATTATTCGACATTATTGTGTATTCGAAAGCCGAAAACCTCTTGGGAATTGTGTGTGGATGTGTTATTGGGATAACATGTAATGGTAAAACCGTTGGGATTATACAGCAAGAATGTGTATATGCAGATTGAATCTTTTCTCTGTGTCTTAATTTTTACTGTTTTTTTTTGGCGAGTTAGTGGTTCGAAAGCTATTATCCACTAATTTATTTACAACAAAACCCACATAATGGTTAATTATTTACTTGTATAAAATTAAGTGTAAATGCTGTGTTGTATGGCATACAATACCAACGCATAGTACAGTGTCAATCATCTTCATAAATCCGCTTTCTCCATTGTGGCTTGTCAGATTATGCAGGCACTCCCTAGCACTATATAATATTTCGTTTAAAATGTATATGTGTTTATGTGTGTGTGTGTATACAAATGGGTGCTAAACCAAAACCACACTAAATACACTCTGTATATAACTTAATAATACACACTGTGTCCGCACTGATGTTTGCATTTTCTAAATCTTCTTATTGATGCGATTAAAAAGGTATCAGTATTGTGTGGTTGGCTGGATTAGGAAACGGAAATAGATGCTTTTCTTGTAAGAGTGAAAGACGAGGGTTTTGGAAAACCCAAAACGAAATACCCCTGTAATGGAATTAAGGAATTATTAAGGAAAAATTGCATCGTGATTTTAGAAATGATTAGAAGTCAGTGTGAAGACAAGTTCAGATTTCAGTTTAGGGAATTTTTTAAAAGAGAAACACTTTTATTAGGAAAAGTTTGCTTATTTATTAAAAAAAAGTTACAATTCATTGTGGAATCTAAAAAACTAAAAACGCATTAAAAGAAGATAATCTTTTAAAATGCAAAAATTGAATCTGTTTGCTTGTAACCAATTGATATTGCACATCTTTTCGTGATTTATCTGGTAGATCTTTGGGAACCCTTTTCGATTGTGTAATAACACAACCATGTCGTAAACATTTCAATAAAATGCAGATGTGTATATATACAGCATGAAAGATGTGTGCACGTTTATATTCATATATTGTCTCTAAAAACAGATTTACGATAAAAGTTGCTCGTTTCATATTTCCTTTGGCCATTTCTCGTCAATGGAAATAATATATGAAATATAATATATTATAACAGAAGAGAAATACACAATATTATCTTTCCCAACAAATCTTCTGATATCTGGGTTTGACACTATTGTGTTTGTGAACAACATTAGTAGATAAATGATGAAGGTGTTGGTGCTAATTTCTATGTCCCTTCACCCCCAAAAACTCTTTACTTATTTAACAAAACTACATGAATGTATAATTATAACAAGTTAAAACAGTAATCACAATTATCGTATTAACGATGAACAAAACGAATTCCTAATGACGGTTCTTAGATAAAAATCTTATCAACAACAACTACAGTGTGGAATTGTCATTGTTTTGTCACCGAATTACAAGATAAATAAACATTGTGTTGAAAGAGGCTTTCTAAATGCGCGTTTCAGGTCCGGAATCGTTTTGATCATCACTGAAATCATGTTAGTACAACATTCGTTTCCTTTTCCAACTGAATCCACCACTGTCTGAATCCCTCATTTAACACCCATCGATGGTTACGGAAGATAATGAGTGAAATGTACGTATTTGGGGGGAACGTTAAATAATATAGTACCCATACAAACGCGAAACTATTCATTTTGTACGCACCAATTAAAATAATGCCTTCTCTCTATGCTTTTATTGTGACAATAGAGACAGTTGTCGAAATGATGATGATGTTCTCATTTCTACAATCCTATCAGCAAATCTTTTAAAGGTCCTACTGGCATTTTAGTACCGTTTGGCCATACGTTTTTAATTGCGGTTCCACCAAAGGTCGCTAATGTCATCGTGTGTCTCTTAAACATGTCTACAGGGTTATTTTGCGGTGAACATAAACCGCATGCAATCATAATCTCCGGCGCTTCCCATGAACTTTTAAAACTCACGAGAAAGCATCGATTTATGAAGATGAGAAACTGTATTCGTAATATGTGCATATTCATTTCGTTGGGCACATATAAAACAGTGAATTATTGACGAACGGCTTAAAATGTTCCGTGAAGACTTAAGAATTTCTACAGGGGTGTTTGGGCCATTAGCGAATATTAAACTATATGAAGTTGGTTCCTTTTCTAGGACAATTCGGAACACCCTAGTGTGGACAGTTGGATTAAATTCTTATTTTAAATACATTAGTATATTGTGATTGTAATTCGTCCCCCAATATGTTAAGCTTTACGCCCCAGCAGTATTTTTTAACTCTCGCTTTCGTAATAGGATTGTCTAGTACTGTTTTGTTACAATTACCAATGTAACAGATGTAAATATGCAATCAAATGCGAACTGGATTACAATTGTAATCCGTCTTCAATAACACACGCATTAGTAAACAGTTGAAATAGTGTGAAACATTTTTTCTCTAATGCTTTAGTATGTTTTTAATCGTAAAAGGAGGAAGGGGGTGCGTTTGTAGATGATATTTGCGGACAAAAGTCGCTCAATACAAACCTAATATACCGCAGTGGAGGAACAAATAGCACAATAAGGTTTGGAAATGAAGCGTGGGAGGGTTGAAGGCATATGTAGAGAGAGATCGTTTAGCCTTTGGCGATTATATCGGCTGTCAAGTGTTGACAGTTGAAGCACGGCAGGAGCTGGATTAGAACATGCCGTAAAGGGCTCGAATTTCACGCATGAATCTCTTGTATCAACACACAGTTGAAGAGACGAAGGAAAGAATAAGAGTGGATAGTTGGCCTGGCGCATTCACCAAATTTTACACAAAACTAAGAATTTTTTGTCGAATTCGGATGCGAATGTGTATTCTGGTGGTGTATCAGAGTTCGGGTCAATCGTTTTGAATATAAATGGGACAATAGCGATTACCATCCACCCTTCCCTATTGTATTTTTCTGCGCCAACAATTTCTCTTCTATCCCAACAAAGCGATAATAGAATATATGAGCATATACACAACATTCAACAGACCGAAAAATAATTGATAACTATTTGATGTTATTGAATTTTAATAATTTGTATTCGTTGTTCGGAATTGTACAATGTATCAAATTTTGAAGAGCAGAGAGAAAGAGTGAGTTTCTTTTCTCTAATCAAAATGCTCCCCAAACTATCTTCTTATACAAAATCGATATTATTCGCATCAAAGATCAAATTTAGCCTGTAATCGGCCACCTTATTAGCAGACGGCTCATTTTCCATGGAGGCTGGAGCTCTAATTTCAGACGCGCCTGTCTGAACGCATATAATATTCTCTATAAGCACAAATCCAACAGAGATACACTCTTCGCTTTTGTTATACCGAATTTATATCACAAATCGGCGCGTAATATGATATGATTAAACAGTTTTTCGCCAACAAAACATATTTTGGCTCGCTTAACAAACAAAATATTTCTGTAATCAAAGATGCGTTAACGAAATCTTTATGGCACGTATTTTTATTATATTGGGATCTCTGCTCCCGCTTTAATGGTTTTATTAATATATGTATTGAATTTCATTATAATACGCTTGTTCGGATTTTAGGGTAGCTTTTACATGTAAAATGACCTTTATAAAATAATGGTTTATTTAATAAAAAAAAAACTTTTTTCAAGTTTCAACGAGACGTTCGTGACTGTAAGGTGAACTCGGACCAGGAGTGGAACTGGGACTGGTGGATGGCTTCATATACGAGTACTTCAACAAGTACGAAATCAAACCAACCAGCAAAATGATGACGACCATGAACAGGACCAAGACCATACGGTGGACGCGTTTCCCGTACCGGCCTGGATGGCAATCAGGGAGGTCTTCTTCACTCAAATCCATTATCGCTTTGTTCCCGGAACGATCATCAACACATCTACAAATAAATCGGTAATTTATTGATAAGATTATGGATTTGTGCACTTACAGAACGTTCATTGGATCGACAAGGATGTGTTTGTATTCTTTTAGCCATAGGATGCCACAATCGCATCGGAATGGATTGAAACGTAAATCGACCTCATCCGCTTCATCGAAAATGTACTTGTAGGTTTCGTTCAAGGTTGTTAAACCATTCCGGGCTAAAGAGAGATGCTTTATTGTGCGATGATTCGATTTGGATTGTGCACCGAACGCTAAACCGGTGAATTCTTGTAAATTAACACAATCGGTTAGTTCTAAACATTCCAAATTTGTAAGATCATGAAATGCGTAGTGATGGATTTGAGTCAATTTGATTAAACGACTTAGTTTCAAGTGTTTTATCTTACTATATCGAAGGTAATGTAGGATAAGAGATGGGAAATGGTTGCCGGACAAATCGACGATTTCCAAAGACGATGGTAAAGATGGAATCACTTCTAAATCATTGTCGGCTAACGATAATGATGTTAGATTGTCGTAGGTGTCCAGAAAATTTCCTGGCAGTTTCGATAAACCGATATTATCGAGAAATAGATGAGTAAGTGTTCTAGAAACGCCCAATTCATTGCTAATTAATTTCGGTTTATTAATAAATTCTATCGTGAAATTATTGTAACTGATGTCCAAGTATTGAAGTTTCGGGAAATTCTCAAAACTGTACGATGGTATTGTTTTTAATGCGTTGTAACTCAAATCCAATTTACGTAAATTCTTTAATTTCTCCAACACAAATTCATCGTTCACTGTATTAAGACTGGCGATTTTATTGTAACTTAAATTCAACTCCTCCAAACTTGTCACGTAATTAAAAAAGTTATCGTCAATTTCCTCGATAATATTATGCGATATATCCAAAATTAACAAATTACCCAATGCAAATTCGTAATTGTATTGATTCAACTCTTTAATATTGTTATAAGAGACGTCTAAATAATTTGTGTCTAATGGGAAACTCTTACTGTCCGCTGTGTCTGGTAAAGTTTCAAGTTCTCTCCCTTTACAATCGACAATTCCAATTGGGAATTGATTTTCTACACTGGTTTCCTCACTACAAATACATTGGTTACATATTGACACTGCGTTTACGTAATTAATACACAGGAATAATAAAATTATGTACATTTGTGGCGAATTGAATTTTTTACGCGTCATTATTCTCACGTTAAATTTAAGCTTGGTGATATTTTACTGTCGTTTCTTATCATAGCTATACACTTATCAGAAAAATAAATACGAATTTATTAATTGTGTAAGAATTTCATTCAATCACTAAACAAATAACCACTCCAATCTAAATTAGTAAATAAGTTTCATTACGTGCGGTGAATGTGGAAAAATGTGGGGGCATAAAAATGAAACCAATTTGTTAGAGTTGGTTTATTTTACAAATTTATGGTTGTTTATTCATTAAAAATAGTGTGACAATAATAAACAAGATCTTTCAATGATTCTCTGCTGTTGCCCTTGTGTACGGGGAGAAAAGATATAGATTTTTATAAAAAGCGAGCTTAATGATTAATAAATACAATAATTTTTTTTGCAAAGAAAAGAGCGAGTAAAAGAATTAATTGCGTTTGTTAGGAAACCAGAACATTGCCTCTCGATTCGCCTGATGACACCGGTTGTGGTTGTTCATCCTTTGGCTTTTCATCTAGGCTATCCCTAAAGCTAATGTTATGCTTCTCTCTAAACTCGTTTATTTCTTGTCCCTTCTTTGCGATTTGTTCGTTCATTTTCTCTATTAATGCTTTCAATTTGGCTTCGCTGTTTATTAAAGCCGGTAGTACATCTTTTACTTTACGTTCAACTAATGTGCCCCCAATCAGTCGGAAGCATTTTCTGTCCTCGTTTACATTTTTTAATGTCTCTATAACCAGTCTAGAAAGAAAAGTAAGGTTAAGTTTTTATTAATTGTACATTTCCTGCAAAACAACAAATACAACATTGATAAATTGATTATTTACGTAAAGGTAATTGTAAATATGCTTTGATTTGTGGGTGGGGTGGTTGATTTATTTAAATAAATGGAAATTTAATACCATTTTGAAACTTACTTGTGTTCATTTAAATCTAATTCAAACTCGGATAATTTAGATGTTAATGCTCTTTGTTCACTTCGTAATGTTTGGAAACCGTGTAATATTTCGTCTGGTGATAGTTTCTTTTCTTTTTTCTCTTGCTTTTTTGATTCTGCCATTTTTGGCGATTTATAAAACGCAAAATTGAAATGCTTTCAAACTGACAGCTGACAGGGGGTTGGTTTAGGATTTGAGAGGGCAGCACTATCCACACCGGCTCGAAAACATTGAGCATTGCCAATACACTTTTCTAGGGATTTTATTTATTTTTTATCTTATTAAATATTTAAAATATTCGCAAAACAAGTCTTCTAATCAATAAGTCCGTCCTATTTGTTGCCAATTTAAACATTTGTATAAATTTAAAGTTTTCTAATATCAAAAGAAAATAAAATAAAAAAGTATTTAGTTACTTTTTGGTAGCCATGTTGCTGATCCATTACTAAAATTTATGGAGCAATTATTTTGCCCATAAAACAAGGCGTTTACTGTTTATTTTGCAAATATTTTATGGAAAATAGTTAGTTAAAAAGTGAAATGGGTGATTGATATTATTAATAAAAGACTGCTTTCATATTCTAAAATAATACATTGCTAAAGTAACTGTACATAAATAACATGTTAAGAAAAATGCCGAAACCGTTTCATCGACAATAATTCTGCCCTGCATTGTGTTTAATCTAATAATTATATAATTTCTATAATACAAAAGACTTTTGGTGTTTAACAAATCGCTTCCAAAGTTTAATATAACGGTAAAATGTTCTAACATAATAAAAAATTGTTTACAAAATGACAACATATCAATAGTGTCATTGAACTTTTTACACTTATTAAAAATGATTGTGTAAATGTTCATCGAATGGCATTGGAATTCCCTCAACTATCATCCAGCATTTTAAAACTCACCTCATGACATTTAATTCTTGTGAAAAAGCGACAATTTATTCTACATGGGGAATGAAACTGCCCGAGATAATAATATGGAGACTGAATCTGTAAAATCAGAAAATAGTTCTCGTTCCAGACGTTCAAGAAGCCACAGAGATAGAAATAATTACAGACAACATTCCCACAGAAGCACAAGGTATGCAGAAAATAATCCTAAACTTTCTGTTAATTAATTTCCGTTTTTAGAAGCAGTAAATCGCGCAAAAACGACGACATGGCCCCATTCCAAACCACCGTCACTTTAAACCCCGACAATCGTGATGGCCAAGAAGTGATCGAAGTGCAAATCTTGCCACAAGACGACAATTGGGGCGAAAACACCACCGCCATCACCGGCAACACATCCGAACAATCACAATCCACTGAAGATGTGAGCAATTGGCCCGGCGAGCCGGACACCGGTCTCACGTTCATTTGTCAACGTTACATGGGCACAGCTCTAACCTATCTTCTATCAATTGTGGCCTTTTTAAGTCCCCTTGCAATGGTGGTGCTACCAAAGTTGGGTTTCTTCCCAGCACTCACTTCTCGACTCGGTTTGGCAGACGGTGCTAAATTATTAGCCTGCGGAGCAGAATGTAAAGGCCAACTGGTCTCATTGGCATTTAAAATGGCTATTCTAGCGGTCGGTGCATGGGCCGTCTTCCATCGCAAACCGCACGCGACAATGCCACGCTTTTTCCTATTCCGTGCGGCTGTTTTAATTTTCGTTCTAGTGTGCACCTTTGCCTATTGGCTTTTCTACATTGTGCAAGTGACAGAAACAGCCAGAGCCGCAACTACACCCGAAGAAACGGTCGATTACAAAGCATTGGTGGCGTATGCTTGCAGTTTAACAGACACACTGCTGTTTATTCATTATTTAGCGGTGGTTTTAGTCGAGATTCGACATCTACAGCCGATGTATTACATAAAAGTGATTCGAAGTCCCGATGGGGCGAGTAGATCGTATGCGATTGGACAATTGAGTATACAACGTGCCGCTGTTTGGGTACTTGAAAAATATTACACCGAATTCCCCATTTATAATCCGTATTTGGAGAGGATACCGGTGTCGAAATCGCGTAAAACTTCATCCAGTTTTAAATTTTACGAAGTGGATGGTGTGAATAATTCCACCATACAACAATCGCAGTCGAGGGCGATGTTGGCGGCACATGCAAGACGGCGGGATTCCAGCCACAATGAGCGCTTTTATGAGGAACATGAGTACGAGAGGAGGGTGAAAAAGCGTCGTGCTCGACTGATCACAGCCGCTGAGGAAGCGTTCACGCATATTAAACGGTTACATAATGATCAAGTGCCTGCAATACCGATGGATCCACATGAAGCGGCCCAAGCAATTTTTCCGTCGATGGCGAGAGCGTTACAGAAATATTTACGGGTGACAAGGCAACAGCCAAGACATTCGGTTGAGTCGATTCTGATACATTTGGCGAACTGTTTGAGTAATGATTTGACGCCCAAAGCGTTTTTGGAACCGTACTTGATGTGCGAGCCGGTCTTGCAGAATATTAAAGAGCATAAAGAAGTGCAGACTTGGGCGTTGATTTGTGAGGAATTGTTAACACGACCGATTGGGGATAATATTAGTTTTCAGTTGCGGCAAAATGATGTATCGTTGGTGTGTATTGTTAAGAAATTGCCACATTTTAATATAACAGAGGAAGTTGTTGATCCGAAGAGTAATAAATTTGTATTACGTTTGAATTCAGAAACATCTGTATGACTAACGTATGATCGACTGATTTAAGGGTTTTTTATAGGAACATATCGTTTTTTAATGTTGTTTTTTGTCTCGTACTATTTTAATTTAATCTTGTACCTTTTTAAGAGTTTACTAGAGAGTTTTAAGTGAATCCAAAAATAGCAATGCAGCTGAATTGCGAATTAAGTAATTGTACATAGTTATGTTAGGTAATTATGTATACTAATTACAGAATTATGGTGTTGTACTATGTTTTTTTTTAAGATTGTAGTAATGTGATATATTTTTTATACACTATTTTTTTTAGGTTCTAGTTTTTGTGCTCAATTAAGCTGAACTCTTTAATTTATTTTTTAATACTCTACTGTACTCAAAGGTAATACGAATTATATACGTTTTATCCGTAATATTGGACAATTTTAAGATCTCAAAAATGGTGTAAGAATATTTAATACTCGTATACTGTGCAATTTTTATACTTTTTTTTGATAAAATTTTTTCTACTAACAACAGTATTTTAAACATGATATTTATAGCTTTTTATACAAATTTGTATGTACACTTTATATAAATGTAAACCGTGTGTTAAATAAATTAATAATAATTTGTATAATAAAACAGGTGTGTTGTTTTCCGCCTTTTTTTAAATTTTCATTGCAGGTTTGACAACCTTGAAATTGGGAAGTTACTAGGAAGCACATGTCAAATGCACGTGGTTTGTATTTCTAGGTTATGTTTCCTACAACAAATCGTGTTTGTTTATAAGTGAAACTATTTTATTTATAAAGATGAAATTCTCTTACAAGGTAATGTTAATTATTTAGTATGCATCTCAAATTTTTAAACTGTTGTTTTAGTTTAGCAATTTATTGGGTACTGTATACAGAAAGGGGGACTTAATTTTCACACCGGATGGGAATTCAATAATAAGTCCAGTTGGAAATCGAATATCTATATTTGATTTAAGAAAGTAATTTTCCAGTTTACTACACTTGTTAACATTTCTTAAAAATCTGTGCTATTTTAGTAATAAATCAACCACACTTCCAGTTGAAAGTCGCTTCAATTACAATGCACTCGATGTAAGTCCGAATAGTTGCACTTTAATCGCTATAAATGAAGACGGTGAAGCACACATGATCAGTTTAGTTTCGCAAACAATCGTTCACAAGTACAGATTTAAGAGGAAATGTCGTGCAGTGAAATTTAGTCCAGATGGAAAGCATTTTGCTGTTTGCAAAGAGAACAATGTGTTTGTTTTCAAGGCGCCTGGCCCATTTTCCGGGGAATACAATGCCTTTGTTATGGAACGTGTATTCCATGGGGCGTACGACGAGACTACGTGTCTCCATTGGTCGTCAGATTCTAGAATTTTGGCTGTAGGTTCTAAAGATATGTCTGTAAAACTGTATCCATTGGACAAATGGGCGAATTTTAAAGCGTATTCATTGGGAAATCATCGAACAGGAATTGTGAGTTGTTTTTTCGAACGGGACAGCTACGACATTTCCACAATATCCCGAGATGGTCAAATGAGTATTTGGGAATGCACGATTGAGCCAAATGGTTTAATTCCATTTGACCAAGCACCAAAAAAGAAAAAGAAAAACACTGACACCGATGAAGAGGACGATTTGGACATGAGTAAAGCAGTTGAACGCACTGAAGAAGAGATAAGCGAATATTTAAAACAAGTCTCATTGTCCGAAGAGCCGCAAATGAATAAAATGTTTTACAAACGTTTAGCAAAACATTATTTAGCGGATGAAGTGAGGAAAGAGAATAAAGAAGCGATTTTAACATCAGCTGCATATCATCAACAGACGAAAATTCTAATTACCGGCTATTCAACGGGCGCTTTCTTTATTCATGAATTACCCGACGTGAATTTAATTCATTCTCTCAGCATTTCCGAGCAGAAAATCTCAGCGATTTCGTTAAATGTGACTGGCGATTGGATTGCATTGGGATGCAGTGGACTTGGACAACTTTTAGTATGGGAATGGCAAAGTAACGTGTTTCATGAACATTCTAAAATAAATAATTAAGCAATTTGCTTTTAGGTGAAACGTATGTAATGAAACAACAGGGACACTCTAATAATATGTCCTGCGTTTCATATTCCACTGATGGTCAACTGATCGCCACTGGCGGTGATGATGGGAAAGTGAAATTGTGGAATGTCCATTCAGGATTTTGTTTTGTCACATTTACAGAACACTCAAATGCAATTACAGCGATTACATTCAGTGGGAATAAGAAGTTTGTTGTGTCCGCGTCTCTCGATGGCACTGTACGAGCGTACGATGTGATTCGGTATCGTAATTTCCGTACATTTGCATCACCGCGTCCAGTGCAATTTGCGTGTGTTGCAGTGGACAGTAGTGGTGAGTTTGTGGCCGCTGGCGGACAGGATGTGTTTGAAATTTACTTGTGGTCGGTGAAAACTGGGAGACTTTTGGAGATTTTGGCCGGACATGAAGGTCCAGTGGTAAGGATTACAAAGCTACGAAGACGCAGAACGGCGACTAGTAGACTTCGTTTTTTAATTCATACTTTTTTCTAAGAATTTATACTTTTTTGTGTGAATTTACACTTTTATTGTGAGAATTCACGTTTTTTCTTGTGAATTCACACTTTTTTCTATAAATTCACACTTTTTATTGTCTGGATTCATGGAAAAATGTATGAATTTAAAAAAGTACTAGTAGCCGTTCTACACCTTCGTTCAAATCAGTTGAATATTAATCACGAATTGATTTTTCGTTTTATGATTTTTAGTGTAGTTTGTCGTTTAGTCCATTGATCACAAGTAGCACTTTGGTGTCCGTTTCTTGGGACAAAACATTACGTATTTGGGAAGCAATTGAAAAGAGTTCCTCCCATGAAACTATCGAATTGACAAGTGATGGTTTGTGTGTGGTTTTTAAGCCGAATGGACAAGAAGTGGCTGTAGCAACATTAGATGGACAGATTGCAGTGTTTGATGTGAAAATGTCAACGCAATTGTACAGTATTGAAGGGAAAAAAGATTTAGGAAGTGGTCGATCGGATACCGATTTGATAACAGCCAAAAAATCGTTAGAAGCTAAAGCGTTTACTAGTTTATGTTATTCAGCTGATGGGGAATGTATTTTGGCTGGTGGACAATCGAAGAATGTTTGTATTTACAATGTGAAAGAGGCGATTTTATTAAAGAAATTTGAAATCACACAAAATCGGTCATTGGATGCTGTTGATGATTTTATAAATCGAAGGAAAATGACGGAATTTGGGAATGTGGCGCTGGTGGAAGAGAGGGAAGAGCGTGAAGGTGGACGAGTTGCGATTAAATTGCCGGGTGTAAGAAAAGGCGATATGGCTAGTAGGGTTGTTAAGCCGGAAGTGAGGGTGTTTGCATTACAATTTTCACCGACTGGTGAACAATGGGCTGCTGCCACGACGGAGGGATTGCTAATCTACTCGTTGTCTGTTGGTCTGGTTTTTGATCCATGGGAATTACAAATTGGAATTACACCGAAAGCTGTAAGGGATGCAGTCAAGGACGAGGATTATTTAAATGGTAAAATTTTGTGTTCTATTCAATGTTATTTGTTTGTTTATTTTTTTTTTGTAGCTCTTATTATGTCGATCAAGTTGAATGAAGCGAATATTATTCAGGAAGTTATGGAATCAACGCCATTTACAGACGGTAAATTTTCCGCTTTTTTTCTATAAAAAATTGTGTGTTTATTTCTGTTTATTTTTTTCAGTGGAATTAATACTAAGGAATTTAAGTGAAAAATATGTTGAACGTTTATTATTAATCGTTTCCAGTGCTTTAGAAAGTTCACGGCATTTTGAATATTATTTATGTTGGGCGGTGAATTTGTTAACATTGCACGGTCCGAAAATTAAAGCACAGAAAAATTTGCCAAGTTTATTGGCATTAGAGAAGAGTTTAGTGAGAAGATATGAACAAGTGGCTAAAATGTGATTTATTTGCTTAATTTATTGCACAGTATTTGATTTTTTTATTGTTTCAGATGTGATTACAACAAATATATAATGCAGTATGTTTTAACGATGGGCGAAGTTGCTTGTAAAGAAACTAAAACAGTCGATGAGGGAATGGAAAATTCGGATAGCGATTAGTGTAAATAAGGGTTACTTTGGGTAAGTGGATTAATACAATTTTCAAAGTGCTGTGAATTGTTTATTTAAGCAAACTATCTACAGTTTTTCCCTTACAAAAATGGACGGATACAATGTTTAATTTTTGTTGTTTTATAAATAAGTAATAAATAACGTAAATGTTTAATCTATATTTGTTTATTAAGTACCGATTAAGTACGTACGATTTCCTATGGTTATTTCTCCATTTGTTAAATATTTCTTAGAAAAAGTTAAAGTATAAAAATTGAGCAAAATAATTTATAAAACTGGCAGTGATTGAAGAATTTAGTTATTTTACTTACATTACAATTTCCCCTATAAATCTTTGGTAAATGTGCTTGTTTTTCCCATTAAGTACGTACCCTAAATGTGTTTTAAATACTAATTATAAATGTCTTATTCCTTCTAAAATGAATCTAACAATTATTTCGGTTGGGGTGTTGTCGATCTGTACGATGACGATGGTAAGGCTAGAGCCGGTGGCAAGCTGGCAGTGGACGAAAGTGTATTATCTAATTTCCTAGCTTCATGCTCCAATAACAGAGCGTCCAATGCTGGATCCTGTGAGACTGTCCTTAACGAATCCCCTAACGCTTGTCGCAATTGTTGCATTTCCCTTCCGGCTCTCGAACTTCTCAACACATACTGTTGCCGTCTTTTTATCTCCTGATTCAATTGCTCTCGTAATAAAGTCACTTGATTCTCTAATCGTGCCACTTGCTGTCGATGACTTTGTTCTCTAGCTTCCAATAGACGTTCGGCTTGTAATTGTGCCGCTCGATAACGTTCTATCTCTGCCCGATCGAATTTCGCATCCAAACTGGGCCGTTGGTTTCGTAAACGATTCAATTCCGTCTCCTTCTCATCGAGTTCCGTTTGTAAGCGTTGAATTTTTAAACGCAATTCACGATTCTCTTCCTCGTAACGGTCAGTTTCACTGATTGTTGTGTCGAGTTCATATTTTTCTGGTCTTTCATAAGATTTTGCACGTGATAAAGCGGTAGATTTCGTGGCTCGTTCGAAATTACGATTATCCGCTTCTAATTGTCTGATTTTATTATTTAATGCATCGACTTTTGTACGTAATTCACTTCTGTCTCTTTGTACTGACTGTAATTGCGTACGTAACTCTTCTTCTTGTTTAGACGTCAATCCGGAATCGGAGGGCCATTGGGCCAATCGCAATTGTGATTCCAATGCGGACTTCTGTACCTCATTATTAGCCAATTCGTTGTTTAAGCGTGTTAATTGATCTTGTAGGATTTGATTGTTTCGTCGCAATTCGGCGAGACTTTGTTGAGTGGCTTCGAGACGTTCTTGCATGACGCGCCGCTCGTTTTCGTTGTTTGCCAAACTTTTCTGCAACTAATAACAAAAATTGCATTGAAATTGTTTTTTTTTCTGTTTCTCTTACTTGTTTTAATTTTTCAGCTCCTGTTTGTGAGGCTGTCGTAGTGTCCAATAAAGACCGTTGTAGACTGTTTAGCTCTGATTTTAATTCCGATTCACTAATTGCCGCCTTTTCTAGCGACAAATTCAATTGATCTATTGTCGATTTCAGAGAAACGCAACGCTCTTCTAAACTTGCATTTGTGCGACTTTGATGATCGCATTTCTCTTGTAATTTCTTCACAAAAAAAATTACACAATCAAAACAATTTAATTTTTTTACTAACTCGTTTTTACCTGATTTTGGTTGTCTTTCTCTTGCAACATCATTTGCAGTCTTTGTAAATCACCTTCCGTTGACAAACGCTGCAATTCGAGTTTCGTTGAACGATTTTCAGTTCTTGCAAGTTCCTCTTGCAAATTCCTTTTATCATTCTCCAATCTGCCAATTGTTATTTTCATTTTATCAATTTTATCCTCATATTGTAACTTTTCTTCCACTCCTGAAGTTAATGTTAACTCTAAAGAAACGACTTTATCGCGCATTTCCTGCGCTTCTTGAATTTTATTTTGTAATGCTGCTGTCTGTGACTGTAACTCAATCGACTTCTGACCTAATTTCGCTTCTAAACTGCCCTTTTCGTCTTGTAATTGCCTTAAAGTGAGTAAAAGTTTGTTTAATTTACTATCACCTTTCGATTGTGTGTCGTGCGCTTCTTGTAATTGCTTCTTAACTGTTGCTACTTGAATTTTATAATCATCCTAAATTCAAAAATAGTTAGAATTTTTTCTTGAAGACAATTTGTCTGTTTATTTACTCTTTCCCGTTCGATTTGCGCAACTTGTTGCATCAAACTCCTAACTCCTTTCCTAACCAGTTCTGGATCGACGTCAATTGACACGTCACGACCATCATCATGTGCTTAACATACTTTTCAGTTATCAGCAACAGTTTGAAATCAGATTTTACTTACCTCTTGCTGGACTCCATCTTCTTGAAGGACTTAACAGTCGGTAAGGCACATTAACACTGCCATCCAGTTGAATTCCAGCGATTCTTCGTAATGTTGAGACAACACTACTTAATTTCTGATCAGTATCACGTTTTGATGATTCCAATTGAATCATTTGTGATTCTAACGACTTGAGTTTACCTTCAGCTCCTCCTAATTTTGCCTAAAAAAAAATTTATAACAATAACTTTTACAAACATTTCATTCATTTACTTTGAGTTCTTGTATTTGTTGTGTCGCATCCACCAAACACACTTCCAAATTATGTTTCTGATCCTCTAAACGTTTCTCTTTAGCTCGACTATCTTCTAAATGCATTAACAAATCTTGTTCTCTCGCATGCCATTGTTCTTCCATTTGACTAGTGTGAATTCTTTGTCTACCAAGCTCTTGTCTAGTTTGGTCCAGATTTCGTTCCAGTTCAGACATCTAAACAAATTTAACAATCACCATGTAAATATTTATTGAAAAATAATGCGTTGTTAAATGTTTACTTGTTTTCTTAATTGATGTATTTCCTGATGGGCGCGTTCACGTTCCTCCACCTCATTCAATAAACGTGCCTGCAATTCTTTTTCTTCCACTTGCTGTTGACTACTTGCCGCTTGGGATCTTTGCAATTGTTCTTGAATGTTTTGGGCTTTATGCTCAGCCTCCAATTGATCCTTTTCTAACTCTCGAATGTGATTTTGAAGGCGATTACGTTCATTTTCCAATGAAACTTTGTACTCTTCAAGATCTAAACATCAAAACAAAAAATTAAGACAATTTTTTAAGTGATTTCTAAACTGGATTTACTTGTAATTTTCTGTAAAGCTTCTTCCAGTTGTCTCCCCTGCTCCCGTTTCTCACTCTCACTCCTTTTTATATGATCCCTTAATTCTTTGTTCGAATTATTATACTTTTCTTTCTCAAAATTACTATCTGTTAAAATTCGTCTTACATCTGTAAGTTCTTTACGTAAACTCTCCGTGTTATTTTCAGCTGCAACAACAAACCAACTCAAAACAAACTTTCCCATATCATAAAATTTTTTATTACCTTCTTTCAATTTACGTATTGTCTCATGTAATTGATTGCTAATACTTTCACTTTTATCTTCAGTCAAATGCAATTGCACTTTTAAATTTTCCACATCCGTTTGTGCACTGTCTCGTTCACTGCGTATTTCATCGATTTGTAATTCCAATTTTTTCTTCTCCTCTTCACTTCGATTCCGCGCCTCATCTAATTTGATTTTAAATTTATTTATCTCCTCTTTCAATTGATTGATATTTGTGCGGTCCTGATCAAAACGACTGTTTGATTCGCGCTTTAAACGATCTAATGCATCGCGTTCATTCTCCAAATCGCGTTTTGTTGTCTCCAATTTGTCGTGTAAGGCTTTCTGATCATGATGAGCTAAAATTACAGACAAACACACAATGATAGCACGTTATCACTCTATGTGATTAATGATTTTAATAAACTCGCTTTTTTTTGTTTTTTTCTTTTTCTACGTTGTATGTAAATATTAATTTTAGCTACCTAAACATTTCGATGATATCATACATTTATAATTCTATTTTAATGAATGAAATCAGCTGCTAAGAAATACGCTTTAAAAATATACACTAAAGTGTGTTTTTTTGTGGTTGTCCTAAAATGCGTGGAATTGCGAGATGAAAATGATTAAATGTTAGAGTTCATATTTTTCAAAAAAGCTTGTAGGCGTTTTATTACTGCAAAAAACGAGTTTATTTTCTATAAAAACAAACCAATTAGCAATGCCTGTTGTTTATCATTTTCCGCTCTTAACATTAACTCCTCGTGTTGTTGACATAAATTATCTATGTGATTTTGTAAACTTTCGATACGATCAATTAATTGTTGAATTTCTGCGTCCTTTTCATTGCCTAACTGTTGTAATGATTGTTGCAAACGTTTCTCCAATGATGTACGAATTTTTTCACGTTCATCAGTTAATTTTTTTACATTATCATCGTTTTGTTGTTTCAGTTTGTCCAATGCTTGTTTAAATTCCATTTCTTTATTACCAGATTGTTGTGTAAAACTGTTCTTCATTTCAATTGATTTCTTTTCAGAACGTTCCAAGTCTTTTGTCAATCGCGTTATTTGCGACTTGAGTTGCTCTTGTTTTACAAGTAATTCTTGTTGGTCTTTTTCTAGTTGCAGTTTCTTATCTTCAGATGCTTCTAAATTTGTTTGAGTGTCGAAAAGTACTGCTTCCAGGGCTTCTTTTTCAGATCTTACAGCTGCTAGCTGTTCTTGCAGTCTTTGGAAATCTTTATCCAACGCGTCGATTGTGCACTAAAATTTTTTTATTCATGCAGAAAACTTGTTTGTTTTTTATTTATTTTTTTCTACCTGTTTTTCTTCGCATTCTTTAACTAACTCTTCCAAATTTCGGTTCACTCGTGCGTTTGTTTCTGTTGCCTGTTCGAGTTTTTGGCGAGTTCGTAAAAGATCCTCATTTAAAGCGTCCCTTTTACGACCAATCACTGTTAATTGATTGCTTAAATCGTTTCTTTCTCTAGTTACTTGATTTAATTCCATTTCAATCTGTAAATCACTGTTTAAATCGAGTCTCTTTTTTTAATTTTTTTTTAATTGTAATACTTTTCCCTTTTCGATGTCCAAAAACTTGCACTTTTCCGACAAAGACATTCGATCTGATTCCATATCCAATTTCTGTTGTTCAGCTTGTAAAAGTTCTTTTTTCAATGATTGAATATCGTTTTGATGATCGTTACACTGAAGTTGCAATGCCAATTTCTCCTCTTCAACCTAAAAATAACAATTGTCTCAGTAAATTATAAATAGAAGAAAACGCTATTAAACCTTTTTCAGATCTTCTTGTAATTTCTTCTTGTCATATTCTAAATTCGTTGCAATATTTTCTTTTTTTATTAATGAATCCTGTGCATTTGATCTTTCATTAAGAATTTTATCTAATTGAATTTCGTAATCAACTAAAAAGAAACACACAACAAAATAAATTTTATTAATTAAACAACAAGATAAATGGACGCACTTTTCGTTTTTTCCAAACTAGAAATTAAACTGTCCGCTTCTAATTTTTGTTGTTCCAACATATCGTAAGATAAATGAAGTTTGTTTAATTCTTCACGAACATTTAACAACTCCTCCCGCATCCGACTGCAACGATCCTCTTCGCCACGTAAATTGATCTCTCTTAAATCAGCGTCCTGATTCAAACGGACAATCTCATTCTCGAGGAACATCTTCTCTTCGTGCACACTTTCGATTTCTTTCTGTAATTTCCCATTGATTTTTTGCAGTTTATCGTAATCAGCATTTAAACTGTCTGTAATTGCATTTAATTCTACACGATTTTTGTCCAAAGCGCTTTTCTCGTTTCGAATTGAATCCAACGATTTTTGAAGCATGTCTCTGTCTTGTAGCAATTGTGAACATTGTGTTCGACATGAATCCAGTTGTGTCACAAGTTCCTTTGCACGTTTCTCCAATGCTGCACAATTGTCTTCCGAGTTTTCGTATTGTTTGCGAACTAACAAAAGTTGCTCCTTGTTACTCTGGAGTTTCACCTACAAAACAATTATTAAACAATATTTTTCAATTAAATTTAACAAATTCTGTTACCTGTAGTTCGTGTATAAACGATTGGTATTTATGTAAAGCGGCATGGACTGCAGAAATTGTACTTTCAGCAAGTGCTGCGGGTGAAGTCAAACTGCGAGCCGCTCTTTTCGGCGATCTAAAAAACAATTAATCAAAATAATTGTTATCAAATTTAATTTCAATTTACTTTTGTGGTATTGGAGTGGAGGCACTTAAATGTAAATGTGTTTGCTGTAACATTTCAGGCTCCTTCGTTTCAGCATCTTGTATAAGAGTGTGAGCGATGTCACGCAAAGCGCCATGCAAAATATCGATATCTTCTTGCATTTTGATGATTTGTGTTACATTATGTTCCGCTTCAGTGCACCGATCCTCCTAATAACAAAAATTTCACTCAGAAAAGCGTTTGACAAAAAAGACTCAATCCATTTAGTTTTTTTTTATTTTTATTTTCTTATAAATCATCAATTTCTTTTTAAAAAGCACGGTTTTTTAAAAAAAATCATCGTTTTTTTTTGTAGTTGTAGTAATTCTAGAGAAATCTTAGTTTAAAAATGTACGATTTTCGGTTTTTCATGTTTTTTTTTTTGAACAGTCACAACAGATCTGATAATTTCCATTTGCGAAAAATTTCTTACAAGTGTTAGGAATTTTTTGTCAAATACATTTTTAAAACCGTGCCTTTTAAGCAGATTGTCTAACTCGCAAGAATTCAATGAGTATTTGCGTGTCTTCATAAAAAAATCATATATATTTCTCTAAAATTTACCAAATTCTGAACGTCCCGTGTAAGTTGTTGCACTTTCTCCTCCTTCATCCTTAACTCACTTTGACATTTTTCGTGTTGGGCTTTTAATGATTCAATTTCACTTTTCAATTCCGTTTCTCTGCCAATTTCTGCTGTACTTTTTATCCCATATAAACTTTCAGTAAATACATTCGTGTCCATCCTTCCCAACGCCAAACTCATCTCTTTTCCCATACCATTAAAATCACTTTTGATTTTATTTAAATCACGTTCTGTATTCGATTGTACATCGATAAACAAACGTTTTATCGACACCACATCCCTCCATAAACTCAACAATCGATTATGTTCTGTACTGTAATATTCATTGAATGCCTGCTCTTCATCCTTCCATTCATCCTCTTTTATTAACATCTCTTCTCTTAAACTCTCCCAATCGTTGGTTAATTTCTGTAAATCAGCCGTTAAAGCTTCATTTGTATTATGTGATTCTTCCAATTGTTCTCTTAAAGACACATTCAATTGCATTAAACGTTCCGATCGTCTACGTTCCTCTTCCAATCGTTTTAACGCTGTATCCAAGTCACTAATCGGCTCCTCTTTAATCTCTCTTAAATGTTGTTGAGCTTGTTCTAAAGCGGATGGCTGTACAACACTCTGACTTGGATAAATCGATTTTAAACTCGATGGTTGTTCAATGTATTGATTATCTGCCATCTGTGCTTCTAAATCAGCGCATCTTTGCTTATATTGCAAGACTTTCGCTTGCAAACGACTCACTAATGCCGCTTGATTTTGTTGCGCTTGTCGATAAGTATCTAAACGACGTCGATATAAGGATGCTTCCTCTTGAAGACGCTGTCTTAGGTCCATTGTTTGACGAGAGACGGTGTCTTCGTCGCTGCTTCCGCCGCCGTCGCCACGTAATCGACCACCGTCTGTCCTGCTACCACTACTAGACTAAAAATACAAAATTTCAACTATTTTTCCTCTCTGTTTATGTTGGTTTTTTGAGGCTTACGTCGGTTCGAGATTTAGGACGAAAAACAGGCGGTCGACGTCTCTCACCGAAGCTCATCTTTGTCGGTTCACTTTTCTTCACCGGAGGCTAATAAAAACATACAAAAAAACGTACAATTTTTCGAAATCAGAACAAAGATACTCTTTGACCCCAAAATAAAAAGATAAACATCTAGAGCAAATTGTAAGGATTCGACTTTTCTAGGAAATCGATCGAACTTTGTAATTATGGAACTTTGAACGCAATTCCAATATTTGTGATGCAATTTTTTGCTCTTGATTTGAAAATGTTTTCTAAAATGTTGAATGCATTATTGTATTTCCTTGTAGATGTTCGAAAATAGTTAGAAGTGTGTTTGGGAAACGCATGTGACTTGGAAAATGAACACGCAAATGACTCTACCTGGTACTGGCCACCCTTTTCTCTAATACAACTTTATCTTTAGGGGCGCTTTTCTTAAATCACAGACACGCATTTTAAATTAAAATATATCCAATATTTAAGGGGATTGCATCAAGTGCTTAACATATTTAATTTTTTTATCGATTCTTCTTCGATTTTGACTTCTGGCCCTCCAAATATTTTATTGGTGCCGAAGTACATGTTTCCTTCTCTTATCAACATTACTTAATTTGGTGGCAATTAAGATGGCAATTATATAATTTTGGTAAATGTTCAATTAGTTTAGTTTGTTTAGTCGACATTTGATAAAGATTTTCAGTTTAAAAGTAAATACTTCCCAAATCAACAGTAATTGGTCACTATTAAATGAGAGAATGGAATCTTTATTAGAAAACACTAAATAGTTGACCTTTTTTTTGGCTAATTTGTAAATGATATCAGAAATTTGTGTTAGCCTTGCAATTGGACTCTGGCTGGAGCGCCATCCAGCCTCATATCACCCATACGTTTCATCGTTTTTGTACATATAAATAAATATTTATTGAGAATAATGAATTTGTAAACAAGATGAGAAGAGAAACGAAAGAAATGATGGGCATGAGTTCAAACTGTGAACCGGGAATCCTTGTAAATGTGCTATTGGAATCACTTGTATTAGACGTCCAAAGTCCAGAGACGAGCATTAAACGCGTTTTTAGTCACGTTATTTAATTGTTTGCTTAAGAATGGAATTATTATTAGAGGAATTAACGTGGGAGGACGTCAAGGTTTCCCTGATAAAATCCCACTTGAAATTTGTTTAATTACTAGTAAGAAATTGGGTTTGTTCAGATAGCCCCAAAAATCTCTTAAATTTGTAAACAAAATCTCTACGTGCCTTTTTCTACGTTTTAAAGGAATATTTTCTTATTACATAAGTGCAACATTTTGTACAAAAACAGAATTTATTTCCAATATAAAAATGCTTTGATATTATTACCGGATGTTTATTAATATAAATTAATATGTGTCCTATCAATTTATTTCATTTTTTTCTCTTACTTAAGTAAATGTGTTATTGACCCAGTGGATTTAATTGGAAAAAGTAATCACTCTCTTATTTTGTGATCAAAGCAAAATTATTATACTGTTTATTTTGATTTTTTGTTTCTCCACTTACTTTAGGCATTGCCGGTCTTTGATTAGAAACGATGCCACAAACAGGAGGTGGTCGCGGCGGCGGCGGAGACGCGTCTCTTTCGATAGCTCGCGGTACAATGGTGGATTGGAAACAATCGGATGGTATGTAAATGGGTTGACGGGAGCCAGCGGCTTCAAGACACCGCAACATTACGGAAAGCTCCCCAAATTGATCCAATTGTGACATTATCAAATCCACTTTGATTTTTTACCAAAATTGTTTATTTAATTGTTGAGGTACCATGACACACGAAGCGCTTTTTCTAAATTTCTCTTTTATATGGAAATGGAACGTTTTTATTTATTGAATATTATAAAACAATACGCGTGTCTGTTTCGTATAAATCATTCGTCAAAATTGATTGTAAAAAGTTATACAATTCTATAAAGTTAAATTTTAACTTAAATAAATGCAACAATTTTCAAGAGCTTTTCGCGACTTTTCACACCTTCAACTGAATTTCAACTGAAATCAGTTTGTTGTTAAATAGAAATTAGTTGTTATCTATTCAAATTTGTATGGAAAGTCATTTATTATTCGCTATTGTTGTATTGGCAGAAATCGAACGTTGGAAAATCGATAGAACGCATTTTCCAACTAATTAATTTGATATTTGATATAGTTGTTTAATTTTTAACAAGACTTTGTCAGTTTTTGGCACCATAAAACTTAGAAGTGCGATATGGGAATATTTTGAAATAATGTTAGAAATTATTTATGACTCGGAAGGAGGTTGTTAACCTTATTTTTTCTACATATGTATACGACACCTCTTTCTTATCAGTTTAAACTATATTTACGTAAAACAACAAAAAAATACTATAATCGAATTTTTATTTCTCAAATAGACTAGTTTATGAGATGAATGCAATATTTAAGTACCGAAAAAAATCGCCTTTTTATCATATCACACCGAGTTTTAATTTATTGCTCATATAAAACCCAATCAATTCAATTCTTTTACTTATAAAAAAAATAAAAACAAAATATTATTCAACTATTTAATAAACAATGCTATAATTTATTTACTTTTAATCATATTTGTTAACATTCAAGGTTACCTACAAACGACCTTAAATTTTTGGATTTTTACGGTGGATGGAAACGTTGTGCGTTTTTTTTTTCGTTCTAATTTGGTTTATTAGTCAAAAATTGCATGGGAGAGAACAAATGCCATTATCTTCAGATAAATCTCCGCTCAATATATGTGTATATGTTAGGGGGAATCATCCCCATTTCGAAAGGCAGGCGAATAATCGTACCAGTCACACAAATGCGGAACTATAGTATTATAATAATCCAACCACTATATTAGATGTATGTTTATAATGGGAATAGAAAAACACAGGGCCCCAAAAACGCAGTTTTATCAATATTAAATATGGTTTTTGCAATCGCAATTTCAAATATATGTATTACTATGTGGGTTAATTTCTCAATGATTTTGTAACGGTTGGAAATCTACTAAAAAATAATATTGTTTTATTATGAACGATTTTATTTTTTTATAAATAGTTATAATTCCAATGATGACCTTTTTGGTTCTCACTCTCTGGGCCAAATTATTAATTAAATGAACATGTATAAACATTAATTAAAATTTCGCCAAAATTCCGATAAATGCAACCACATAACTTGTAATTAGCATGAAATTATCTCGATTTTTTTTTATACAGAGTGTAACAGTTCGATTGACTCAAAGTGAAATGGTGGATTCCTAAAAGTTCTGAAAATTTTTTTGGATTTCTTAAACATCTTTTATTCTTTTAACTGGAAGAAGTTAGGATAAAGAAATTTAACACACACAGTTGGGTGAATGTGGACAATGTTCCTGTGAAATATGAGAAAAATCGGCCTTTGTTAACGTGACTTTTTGACATAGGGGTGGCTAGGCAAGCACTTTTTGTGGGGTTGATGAGTTTCAACTCCAATAATTAGACCATTTAAAGACCAATTGAATAAAGAAACTTTTTCTCTCTGGAATATTTTCATAAAACATTGTTTTTGAAAATCCACTTGACCAAATTTTTCAAAATATCTCGAAATCAAATGCCTATATTTGCTTATACCAAAACTTTTTTTAATGAGCCAAAAAATTTAAACAAAAAAAAATTAACAAGTGCAGATTATCTTACAAGATTCAAGATTATTTATGAATACTTGATTGAAACTTTGTTTTCTCATCGAAAAAATATTTTCTTTGCAAAAAGCCAAAAACGGATTTTTGATCCTCCAATTCCCGAAAATTCATTTAACCTCAACCAAACTACAACTGCGCCACCCTGTATACATTCAAATGCAGGACAAGAAATATTTGTATCCGAAAATAAATTTTATTTCAATGATATCCAAAAATAATAAAACATTATTATTAATGCTGTTAATTTGCAGTGCAAAAGATTGTGTAGTTTTTGTCCTATTGCCCCCATAACAGAAAATCACGTTCCGTTTCAATGTCCTTTTTATATACACGTATACAAATCCCAAAAAAGTTGCAACATTATCTCCCATCATTTCTGTTCCGTTTCCCCTTTTAAAAACAACAATGAACCAAATCGCAACTTGTAATCAAAATGTGAATGACTCTCTCAACTGTCTTGGAAAGCTACAAACAAATACAATAGATCAATTCTATGGACAATTCGCATGAAGGGGTGCTGGACGGGAAATTGTGTCTGACCTCGCAATTAGATTGCAATAATCTCATTCAATGGTCACAGTCCAAAAGTCTTTCAGGGTTCAATTAGTCAAGTCGGTGTCTAGCCCGTTTTCCACATCACAAAACGCAACTTATTCCACAAATTTTCGTTCCTTTTTTTCTCTCTTCCAACAATTCTCCAGTTTCACATTTGGGATTCGGTTATCAAAATTTCTCTTCTTGTGGAATGAAAAACAAAAACAAAATGTCTATTGCAGCAAGTGCGATGAAAACATGTGTGTGCATGTAAAATTTATTGCAAAAAAAAACACAATTTTGGTTAAAGGTTAAAGATACAAATTTATATCGAAAAAATAACATAATTAAGGTACCGTGCATCGTAAAAATGATTAAAGTATCTAAACTTTTTTAATTTACATTGGCAAGTACATTGCTGATTTGTGTAATTGTAGAAAAAAAATTTTTAGCTTTTAAAAAATACGAGCACGTATATTAGTGAAAAAGCGGAAAAATCCACATTGTTTTCTTCGTGTCACGATATCACGCAAATGTATATACATTTTGGGGGAGGAAAACTTGGCGATATCTCTGTTTGTCTTCAATAAATAATTTTCTCAAGATTTTTTTGACTGCAGCAATTAATTGAAAATGACACAAATTCACCACTTGTGTTTTTAGGACAATTTTATGCTCTTTTCTCATTCGTTTTTGTTATGGCATAGGTCAGGAAATGAAAATTTCACTAAAAAGACACATTTTCTACTGCAATTTAATTAGAAACATGTCTAGCACCAAATCTTTCCACACTCAGACATTCGTCTGTGACCTCCCAATTTACAGGGTTATCTCTGGAGTGTGTGAACACAAAATCAAAACTCTAATTACAATTTCATTATTTTTTATTACTCAAAAAAAATACACAATATGCATATAAAAATTGTAACGTTGATACAACATTACAATCAAAAACAAACTTAAACTCTCTATGTACATAATTTTTTATATAAATTTAACTTGTACAATTTAATATAAATAAAAATGAAAAATCCACTTAGAGATTAACATAAATAGCATCAAACAATCTTCACAACATGTTTACAATATGAAAAATGTAAACAGAAAATCGTACAATTTCTAATTAATAAAATGAAAATAACAAGAAATAAATACAATCAAAATCAAACGGTTGTATTTCAGGCTCAATTCTCTCTCCCAAGAAAAACTCTGCAAACATCAACGTACTGGCGCCGTTATCGCCCTTGGAAAACTATCCTGCCTCCTTTGCATAAACCCCAAAACATTCTTAAACGGCAATTGCATATGATAATAAGCACAATACGGCAATGGATCCCAAATAGCAAACAGCGCTTCCCTTTTATCCAACACCGTTCCAATCAATCTCGTCACATTCTGTATACTTGGATTCCTTATCGTATTCATCACCGACGATGGCATCCTATATGTTCCATTCTCATTCACCAATGGACCCGAATTCTGTCGATTAAAATGCTTACAAGGCTTCCACAACAGTCTCGGATGTACATTTGTATAACAAATGTATGGGAGACCAACACCAACCCGACTACTCAACGGCACAATTGTATCCTTTGCAATAACAAAACGGAAACTAATATGCCCTGTCATTGGTCTTAACAAATGCAATTTACTAAAAAAATTCGTCAACCATTGATTCACCGCCTGATTCTCCACTGGTATCAGACCATTATTCTCTTTATCCATGCGACATGTCACATTTGCCACTACTTGAGAATCCTTAATTGTGGTACAAGTCAAAAAATGCTCACCTTGTACATCTTGCACGATAACCCATGGCCGTTGTTCACTGATATCGTTCGGTATCTTCAAATCATTCTTATTCATTGGCAAAACGATTTTCGAACGTTCTCTTAATCCACTCGGACCAGCAGTTGACATAATATAAATCCCAATACGAATCGCTCCTGTATCATACAATTTATGTACATCCTCTTTGGATGTGACCGAATAATAAGTTGGTGTATTTATTCCGTTCTTTTGGCACCGTTTCAATACCTCCAACGTGTCATCCAGTAGCCAGACTTCTTTGATTCCCGGACAGAAACATGTACATCCAAGCAACTCTAAATGCGGTTTAGCAACAGCATCATAATAGGCAGAAGTTGTTGCACTGACCGGGATGTAATAAACCGCCTGTTCTCTATCAACAATTTCGCATAAGGCACGTACATAATTCTGTTGTTGGTCGGACGTTGGTTTTGGGACAGTGTAAAATTTACTGACTGCTGTTGAGAAACGGGCCAATGCAAATAATCCTTCAACTTCACAGACAACAACCCGAGCTCCAGCCGAATAAAAATTCCTAGCAAGATGTAATGCCTGTATGGTACTGCCACCACTGATAAGTACTGTTCTCTTCTTTTGTTTACGTGGTGTTTCATTGAAAATAATCCGTAGGAACATTTTGAACATGGTTAATGGCAGTTGGATGAATTGTGTTAGAAGCCATATCCACATTGAGATCCAAAGCATTGGCAAAGCGAATATTAATTGTCGCCAAGTTTGGGGGAAGAGTGCGATCAGAATCGCTTTGGCAATACGTAAGAGAAAGCATGGATACCAACCGATTATGTCTGCAAGGGTGGCAAATGAATCGTCCTCTTCCGGTTGATTGAAGACGGGACTTTGGCTACGCGATCGGGCATCGGATTGGATCACAAACGGTTCTTGGATGGAGTTGCCATAGGAAGAGGTGCGTCGAATGCGGCGACGTTGTAATGTGTTCTCGGGCGATGTGGAAATTGGTGAAAAGGAATTCGGGGAGCATGGCGATTGAAGACTGGAACCACTTGCATTACTGCCAGCATGAATGCTCTCGTTTGATGGCCACATACGTGACAATGTTTCCGATGTGCAAGTAGGCATTGTTTTGCCCAAAATTTGTACACTTTGGAACTGTTTAGAGATAGAAACACAGTTTGGTTTTATTTTTATGGGTACACATATACAACAAAAGCTCAACTAATTGAATAAACAGTTTTAAGTGATTGTCAGCGATCTTATACACATAAATGGTTTGTACTCTGGCCTTTAACAACATACACTCTGTACCCCTTCTCTCCCACTGGTCTATTGAGGTAGTCTTTTCACTTTGAATGCCTTATCAAATGTAAATGCTTTAATAACACAGTGATATATGGGAGAATGGGGCGTCGACTTCATACATTCACCATGTGACAACATTTTTTTATCGCTTTTTTTATATGAAATGGCATGGAAGACTTCTCTTTAGGGACTTGTATTATGTTAATCTTTGATCTCTTTTATTGCTTATCATCTGTAAGAAGTGTGGATTTGGTTAAATCGTGGAAGATTAAATTTGATTATGATGAATTTGTATATAAATGTGTGTAATACTCTTAAAAAAGCGCTTATAAACCAATATTTGTATATTTTAGATTTTCTGGTATGTATAAATATATGATATAGAAATGAAAAGAATTGGGGGCAAAGTATAAAGTGATTATCAAGAATTTTCAATTTTTTTCTAGATATTTGTGATGTATGTTTAGAAAATCTGGTTTTGTTTACTAATGTTTTGTCTGCAAAGTGACAGAGTTAGACTATCGATATGATTTTATACGCAGTGGTTCATTTAAATTGTATAAAAGACTGGTAATAAGTGGGTTTTCTGCTGTGAAGCTGATAAGAAAAATCAATATGAGTGCATTTAAATTAGGCGCTTTATTTTGATTGAAGTATGTTGCTTAGTTACCAACGTGACTCATTTAGTGGCGTCCCTAGCAACTGAAGGAAAAGTTTCCCGTTATGATGATTTATTGCGAAATCAAGTGAATTTCGTAGCATTTCCAATAATTTTACAATATTTTTATTGATTTCTGATATTTGTTAATTTAAATTTCGCACAAATACATAGTTAAATATGAATTTAAGCAGTTGGTAGTTAATTTTTGACATAGACATCAATATACAAGTTGTTTATGTAAATTAAACTATGAATTCTTGTGATAATATTGATTGAATATTAGTACTTACCCATTTATATTCATCATAAATTCAGGTAAATTTGATGCATGTAAAAATATCGCCTAAACACTACTTTAATACATCGTTTCACTAGATTTACAATCATTACAATTTTGACATTTCTCATCAAAAATCCCTAGATTCCTTATGGTGGTGTGACTGGTTAAGGGGGCAATTTTAAATGTGCGACATGGACAGTTTTAAATCGTTTGCATTGCTAAAAGATCTGTGTAGAAAATTAATTCAAAATCCAAAAGATATCCAGGCACTTAAAGAAATGCAAAATGTGATAAAATCTTCAACGCCATCGTTTATGAAGATTGCGTTTTCATCGATTATCGCCACTTTTTATCCTGTTTTCAAAAGTATTGCCGAAAATCCAACAAGGTAAACGTTCATTTGAATGAAAATCAGGCAATTAATTTTGGTTTTTCAGTTATAACAACAGCGAGAAGCAAGTTATAGTGGAGACATTGCAAGTGTTATTTGAAAAATCAGTCTTGGACAATGTGAAACTGTTTTTTAACATTTACAACTTCCTTTTATTTCAAATTTACAATCCATATGAACATAAAGTTCTGGACATACCAGAAGAATACAAATTGAGCATTATTCGATGTACAATTTCAATAACAAAAAGTCTTTCTTCAGAACTTCTTACAACTTTGTATACGAAAGAAAATGTTCCAAAACTTTGTCAAATGCTTTACGTTGCTGTGCATCTTGCCAAAAACGAACAACTGCGAGCTTTAAGGTTCATTTAACGTTTTTAATGAAATTTTCGTTGATTTAATCTTGTTTTATTCCAGAATCTCTTCCATCGAGTGCATAATGGCAATTGCACATGTTTTCGAAGACGACGATTTCAACGACGTTGTTACAAGAGACCAAATTGCCGATATGTTCTTATTTTTCCTTCCGGGCATTGTTAGTGGTTTAACACTCGTCGCATTGGCAGACGAAAAAGTCGGACACAAAGTTCCGGTGTGTGCAATTAAAGCATGGGCTCGAATTGTAACACTTTTAATGCAAGACTACAATGCGATGGACAACAGAATGGATTTGATTGAAGAGATAACTGAACAGAAGGAAAAACCTAGTTTCAAGAATGAAAAAGAGTTGAAAGATTATTTAAAAAGTAAAAAGAGAACAGTACAGTGGTACAAAGACACTGATCAACATTTACAAAAATATTTTATTGAGTTGACAAGATTAACGCATCATTCGCATGTGAAAGTACGACAAGAATTAACTGAAATGTGTTTTTTGGTCACAGAAAACTGTCTAACGTATGTTTGCATTTTTTTAAATCAATTTTTTGTTTAATTTTCCTGTTTTTCACCAGGACAATGCCTACAAGTATCGGTACATTATTGGAAATTGTTATAATCCTCTCACAAGACGAATGCAATGAAATCTCAACCAAAAATCAGTCAATTTTAAACCAATTGTCCATAAAACTTGGCGAACAATCTTTAAAACACCTATTAGAAAATTTAGAAGAGAATTTTTACAATGCCATCAACTGTCTACCGCGAAAATTCAACGGTATTGATGAAAACGAGAAAATCGCTTCACTTAATCTGATTATTGGATACATTTCATTGTTTGGAGAACATAATTTTGGTAGAGTTTTACTGTCCAACACGTATTTAAATCATTTAATGAACACTTTAATTCATATCACCGAAATGGAGAGGAACGACGTAAGTTTATTTGAAGAGTACACTGTAAATGAGTTGGAATTGATGGTCGATTTGAGGACACCTTGGATTCGTTTTCGATGCTTCAAAGAAGAGCAAATTAAAAAAAAGATTGAGGAATTGTGTAGAGTTCTTTCAAACGCTGGCAGTTTTCGATTAGTTAGTGATTTTTTATTAGATATAATTTTATATGATGATGGACATCGAAAAGAGGCGATTTTCTTATTGAATTCAATCACATTCGGTTTGGAATTGAATACGGAAAATTGTCAAATTGTTAAAAATATTGTTAATACTTACATTGATGATAAATATTGGAATATTCCTTGTCGGGTGATGGTTGATGAATACGATTACGAATACACATTAGCGGAAATCCAGGAGAATGTTGTACAAATTTGTTTACTTGTTGAAGGATTAGGGAAGATTGCTTTGTGTTTGAAAGAGAAATTTAAAGAGTATCTGTTGAGGGTTATTTATTTGGTGTTGGATCGTGCTGGTAAGTGAATTTCGACTCTCTTTTCCAATTAGATTGTCGGGAATTTTATTTCAGGCAGCGGTCATCCATTGATTCGAATGGCCGGTTTAACATCGCTCTCTAATATCTCAGTTTCTTGTGGTTATTCGACAATAACCGACTTTATTAACGAGAATATCGATTATTTTACATACCACGTTGAAAGAAAATTGAATAAATTAGAAGAAAATAACGGTGTTTTGAATGTACTTGCAGTTGTGTTAAAGTACAGTAAAATCGAAGTTTTACAACACATTTCAAGTATTATTAAAGAAGTTTTAATGAAGTCTTGTGATAAATTTAAACAACACAATTCAACTGCATTTTTAAACATTTTTAAAGTGTTTATTCAATGTTTGAAACGTTGGTTAAACATTAAAGTCGTAATCCCGCCATTAAAGTCAAAGAGTGAAAAAGAAGCGGAGATGGAAAATTTTAAAGTGACTGGAATCGATCCGAATGTGGACTTTTCCGATGATATAATGGGCAAAACTGCCGAGGAAATGTTTGAAGAAGACATGGCGAAGAGTAAAGAAGAGTTAATGAAAGAAATTGAAGAACCGGAGACGGAAGTGTACAAAAAACCGGTGCCTCCAATGCATATTGAATTAACAGTGGCGATTTTGGTACGAAGTCTTCATTTTCTACCATCCAAAGAGTGTGTTAGAAAGTTATTAGTGTTGGAAATATTAAATGATGGTTTGGAAATTATTCGAGAATGGGAAGACGAATTGTTGCCGATTGTGCATCAGATTTGGTCACCATTGGTGCAACGTTTTGCTGAATTTCATGATCCACTCATTGTGAATTACAGTTTTAAATTGTTAATCACTTTGTCAAGACTTTCGAAAGATTTTATTCGATTACGAACGAGTAAAGAGGCACTTCCGAATATTTTAAATGCGCTTCAAAGTGCAGTTAAAGAGAGTTATCTGAAAGATAAAGGATCAGCGTATCGGTATAGTCAATTGTATAAACTGCAATTAACGATTTTAGAGAATTTAGGAAGAGTGTTAGTTGATTTAGATGCGATTGATGAGGATTTTAACAAGTCTATGGATGTGGTGTTTTGTTATTTGAGTAACAAACAACCAATTCCATTGCAGATTGAAGCGTTGAAGTTTTTTCAAACTGTAATTTTTTATGAGAAAAAATTAGTAAAAGAAAAAATGGTGTTTTGGTGTGAAAAAAATGTAGACGAATACAAAACAAACCTTGATAAAATACATGAAATATTAAATACAGAATAAATATTTACAAATTATTATATTTGTATTATTTAATACAAAAATACAAAAATAGTAAATAATATACATACAATAAAATGAAAATAAAAAAAAATATGTAAATAAAGATCTGTTAAAACAACAATTAAAAAGTGTCATTTAAATTAAAATATTGCAACAAATTAAAATATAAAGTGTAAATATTACGTCTAATTGTAAAATACGATTACTAAAAGTCCATAAATAACAAATAAAACAATTAACAACTAGAATAGTAACTACTTAAAAAATTATCCTAAGCCACAAATGATTCAATTCTCAGTATTCACTTGTTCTCTTGCATGATGGATTTGCAGATGTTTATTATGATTCGATTTGGTTGACGATGTTTTGCCGCATATGTGACAAGAGAACGGCCGTTCACCACTATGCACTTTCATGTGATCCTTCAAATAATACGACCGATGAAACGTTTTATTGCATATCTCACAATTGAACGTCTTTTCATTCTCGTGCTCTTTCACATGTCGCACACAATTCGATTTCCTTATAAACTTTTCACCACAATAATTACACGTATACGGCCGTACACTTTTATGTGCATTCACATGCGCCGTATAATCCGATTCCCTTATAAAAGCCGCTTTGCATTGGTCACATTTGTACGGTTTGGATGCACGCGATGCATGCGTCCATTTATGCAACTTCAAATTCCATTTGGTTGTGAAACTTTTATTGCAAATCTCACAAGCGTACGGCCGTTCACCGCTGTGTGTTTTAATATGCGCTTCGAGAGATGATCGTAGATACGTTCCCTTACAAATCGGACAGGGCACATTCTCATTCGATCGATCTTTGTTTGGTAAATAGCTCTGATTATGTGCCCGTCGCATATGTCTGGTTAGACTTGAACTATGTACGAATTTCTCTGTGCATTGTGTGCACGATTTCGGTTTTCTATCGTGCGTCTCTTTATGCCAGGCTAATTTCTTTTTCGAATGGAACACTTCGCCGCAAACACAAACGTAATCTTTGACTGTTTTCTTAAGATTTAAATGATGCCGGTTGCGATGCTGCACTAGATTCGAGTGTCTTCGAAATGTTTCTTCGCACATATCGCATTTTATCGGCGCTTCGCCCGTGTGACTATTTCGATGCTCGTCGTGCTTCTGTTTGGTGACAAACGCTTTATTGCATAAATCGCATTTGTACGGTCGCACGCCCAAATGTCGTCGCATGTGTAAATCCATGTTCTGACGACGATGGAACTGTTTACCACACATACGACACTCCAACGGATGGATTTGGAGATGTTGCGTGTATTTGTACTCGTATTGGAAGCCTTCACTGCAAATACCGCATTTATGGCGGATTTCTTTACTGATTTTGTGCACTTGGAATTGATGTAACTTTAAAGCACGCGCATTCGCCATCATACAATCACAGATTGGACAGACGGTTTTCAATTCAATTGGACCGTCTTCGTTTAAAACGGGCTCAACAGTATTGATGGCGTTCGGGTTTTCTGTTTGTTCCGTTTTTAAATTTTCCATCTTCAAATTTTTTCCAAACACAAACAATTCGGAAGTTTCCGGTTTTTCTGTGTCAACACTTTTCGGTTTTATGGTTAGTTTCTTGACTTTTTTCTTACCGAATTGTGAACCGATGCCGGAACTCATGGATTCTGTTTTTTCTGGATGGTGTTCTAATTCGTGGTCTCTGCGTTCGATGCAATTACTGAACGTTTCATCGCAAGACGCGCATTTGTATTGTAAACTTGTTGCGGATGGATGTACGTCTGCTTTGACAATCATTTGACTATTCGATGGTAAATCCTCGGAATCGGACGTATCGCATTCGTTCCAAGCGAGCAAATCGTGCGATCCTCCTAATCCGGAGCTGCCTTCATTCGATTGCACTCGATTCCAGTTAATGTCACTGGACCCACCGATGCTCTCTTGGCCAGACAGTTCGCCTCTGGCCGGCATACACTCATCCGTTCGTATATTGACATTTAAACTGCCTCTAGACGTGCTGTCCTCAATATGCCGTTCACTCACGTCTCCAATGGTCATTAAAACAGCCGGCCGAGAATTCTCCTCGGCTATAATCTGATTCGAACTTAAATCCTTAATTAAGATTGCATGCATATTCTCCATTTCCATCATGTCCATTTCCTGTTGCTGTTCACTGACTGGTTGAAGGATGTTCGAGTTGGTGTAACCGATTTCAGCGTCTTCGTTCACATAGAAATACTCTGGACGATCTTCGGAGTATTCGATATCCTCAACTGGTGATTCAGTGGTTGTGGTTTGTGTTTGGCATGATTTCAATTCTAAATTCCAATTGGACGCGGGTTCAGGTTGGGCTTCTGGTGGTTGCGCGTCGTTTTCGCACTGTTCTTGCGGTAAGGGAGCGTCTTTCACTTCAATTTCGGGTGTTTTCTTTGATTCCTCGTCCTCTTCTTTGGGTTCTTCGATTTCTTTCACTTGTTCAGACGTTTCGGTGATGTCTAGTATTGGTGCAGGTTCATTTTGAGGCATTTGAAAGGGAAGTGGTCGAAGACCAGTTGGACAATTGCTCGCCATAATCACTTGCTGCTGTTGATAAACGTACGGCATCATTTGAGGGTTGAATACCGTCGGTATGACGTACTGGGGTGAGAGAGGGTTGATATTGAGGACGTTTTGGTTCGGGGGGGCAGTGGTGCTCATGCATTGTTGGTAAATGTACACGTGATTGCCTTGAATGGATGTTAATGAAGACGGTGTGGGGTTTTGGGTGTTCCAAGTTTGAGTGGTGACAATTGGGTCGGTGCTGGTCGATGGTGAGGGCTCAGGTGTGGTCGGGGAATCGGAATCGTCCAATTTGATGACATCTCCATCAGTGCCAGCGAGACGTACTAATGCTTCGATGACTTTTTGCTTAGGATGGCTGGCTAAATGCTGTTTTAATGTGATCCCTGGCCGTAGGTACAGTGTACATACTGGGCAAATTGGGTTTGCACTGTTCATGGTCGTTGTATGCTATGACGATTAATGGAGATCCGCTTTGATGTACACTCCTTCAGGCTGGGTTATTGATCTGTTGAATAAAATCAATTGTAAGTTTTTGGAACATTACAGGAGATTTTTTCAGGTGAATGGACGTTATAAAAGCAAGTTTGGAGAGTTTCTTTTTTACAAGCGATAAACTATTCAGAATATGAAGCAAAAAACAAAGCAAATAAAAATTTTTGTTGGGAGTATCTCTATAAGAATGTTGATATTTTTTGGAAATATGATATTTACCAGTGTCCAAGTTGCTGCTGGCTGATCAAGTAACGTTTTGTACAAGCACAAACCATTAAAATTGTAAAATGTGTATTATTGTACTACTTTTTTTACTAGTAAGTGAGCAAGTCAGCAAGTGCAGTATACAAATTGCATAGGTTTTTTTGATATTGTAACAGTCTCTTTAGATAAAATAGTGTGTTTTTAATAAATATACATATAGTCACTAATTTCTAAATGAACACTTTATATTTAAATAATGTTTTATAAAACCACACACCAATTACTATTATAAGACAAATACCAATTAGGGATGTTCCTAGGGACTTTCAGATTGTACAGATAATGTGCAATTTTTGAACGCGCTGTACACTTTTCTGAAAAATGTTTTAATTTGCAATTGTAAATTTTAAAAAAGCTTTGTGTTATGTTTAGTTAATGCATGTCTGATCAATAAAATAGTATATTACAATTCAAATAAATAGTTTTATTTTCATTTTGTTCACTTTGGAACATACTAAACCAATCCAGGGATGGATTTGGTGGTTTTGTTTTTATCACTGTAAAAAATTTGGAAGTGGTTATGGCACAAAACCGACCTTAAAAATTAATTTGTTCACTAGCTCCTTATTATTTCCATATTTTCTCACCTCCTATTTTCATTGATCTCATTCTAAATACATATTTTATTCGTAAATTTTTGAAATTCTCCTATTTCAGGAACCCACACTGATTTAACCTAGGGGAAATTGTGTCAGTAGCCACTGTTTTTAAATGACGTTTAGTGACAAGTCAATAACCTCAATTACACTACACTTTTCACTCGAATTAATTAAAATTCATGAATAAATATTAATTGAACTAGTCAATATGAGTGATTTAACCAGTAAATATTTTATTTTAAAACCGATATGTGATCTCTAATTGCTCATTATTTCAGACGATGTGGAAGTATTAAAAAAATGGAGAGATTCAAATGCACGAAAAAGTCGAGAAATTGTAACCATTTGGCAAACAACAATAGGAAACGCAGTAAATAAGCTGGGAAAAGATAGTAATTAACATCACACAATTGTGGGATAATAAATACTTTAATCCAAATCATTTTTTAGAACATTTGATTCTTGAACAAGTCTGCATTGCTGCCTTAGACTGTAACGAATTAAATATCGCAAAAACATGCATTAAACAATTAAAGGAAGACTTCCCCAATAGTCTTCGTGTAAAGAAACTGGATTCCATGTTCTACGAAGCAATAGAAGATTACGAAAAGGCTTTAGAAAAATTAAATGAAATCATCGCTGAGGACAAAACTTTCAGTGGGGCCAAAAAGCGTCGTGTTGCCATTTACAAAGCACAAGGCAAAACTCTTGAAGCCATTAAAGAATTGACAGACTACCTGAATATGTAACACGTTCACTACGTCATCAAAATAGTTCAAACTAATGCGTTTCTTTTATTTTCAGACACATGATGGACATTGAAGCTTGGCAAGAGCTCAGCGAATTGTACATCGCCGAAAACGACTTCAACAAAGCAGCCTTTTGCGTAGAGGAACTGATTCTGTTCAGTCCACACAACCATTTACTACACCAACGTTACGCTGACATCAAATACACTCAAGGCGGATTGGAAAATTTGGAATTGGCACGTGCATATTATTGTCAAGCATTAAAACTGAATGGGAAAAATTTACGCGCTTTGTACGGTTTGTATTTGACCACATCCGCAATTAACATGCAACCAAAGTGTACACAATTGAAGAAGAAAGAGGCATCCAAGCTATGTGAATGGAGTTGTGAAGAAATTCGAAAAAAGTACGAAAATGTGTCCATTTCAGAGTGTTTGGAATGTTTAAAGATTTAAGGTGCAATTTTGGTTTATTTAACACAAACAAGTACGAATTAAACTATTGATAAATCATTAATCTAAACGATTTGCTGCTTTCAAAAATCCTTCGATGCTGTTCAATTTGTTGATGATTGCACTGTGATGGATTTCTTCAATGTCTTTCAGTTTTTTGATTTCTAACAGTACGTTTTCGTACACTTCGCTCAATTCGGATGATTCCTGTTGTGGTTCTTTGTTGGACGAGGTGAAACTCTCGTTTTCTATGACATTGGTGGATGTTTCCATCGTTTCTAGTTTAATTTCAGGACGGGAATTGTGTTCCATTTTGTACCAGTACTCCATGTTGTGATAATAAGGCCAAATGACGGTGTTTTCGCTTTTCGACAGTTGTTTGTAGCGTTGGACGAGATTCTGCCAACATTTGCTTAATTGTTCCACGCTGTATTTCTCTTCACATTTGAGTAAAGAGCAAATTATCCTGGCAAAGAACGATTTAACGATTTGGGAGTGTTTTTTGGGGACTAACTTACATCCAGCCTTCTCTGGACGTGTATTTTTTCCCTGTAAATATTTCCCGATGGGCACAGCGGAGTTCTATGAGTTTTCGAATGAAAACTTGCCGTTCGTCTGGTTTAGAAACAATTAATTCGGGATTTTTATGTAATGTACAATTACCGTTGTGGTTGTTGTTGTTTATGATGTCCAATTTGGTGTCGTTTTCGTCTGGGATGTGGAATTTGTCACCAAATGCTCGGTTCATGTGGTCGAAATAGGGCCAAGTGATTTTGTCTGGCTGGAGAGTGGAATTTTTTATTTGCTAGAGAAAAACAATGAGTTCATGGTAAGAATGAATAAAATTTTGTGTTACTTTGAAGCGGGACATCAAATTCATCCATTTTTTCTTAATTTTACCGATTGTTATAAAGTCCGGTGCGCCCAATTCGCACATTTCTTCAAAAACGAGTCTGAAATAATTTGAAATTCAGTTTTTTGGTAATTTTATTGGTTTATTGAGTTTACTTCCATCCGTCTGAAGCGGAATTTCGTCGTCTGGTAAACATTTTAGCATGTTTTATTCGCAAATTTATGAGCACTTGCACCCATTCTTGAGCAACTAAAAAATGTTCAACATTTTAAAAAATATAAACGTGGTTTTAAAGTAATGTGCAATGTACATTTATACGATTTGTAACCGAACCATTGTTCGTTTTCGCTTTGTTCTTGTTTATCGACTTCTAATTGTGTGTTTTCTTCCATTTTACGTGAAACACTTTAGTTGATAAATTAAACAAATCCTTAGTATTTTGTTTATAGTCTTTAGGTATCTAGATTAAGCTCTAAACTGGATTTTCGCGGTTGTTGGGTAAGTTAGCGTCACACATTTGAAAGATTTCTGTAATTTTAAATTTTTGAAATGTGTTATTGCCAACCAAATAGTTCAAGTATCGAAATAGATTAAAAAATACATTTGTTTTTGTATACTTTTGATTCTAAAATTGAATACTCACATTATTTGATATAAAAAACGTGTATTTCATTTCGGTTTTGAAAATTTTGAAAACATATCAAGAACGTAGAATACCAACATATAATAAGTAAAACACTAAACATTTTAATTTGTTCAAATATTATCATTAAATTTAAAATTGATGATTATCTGATTTAATAAGGCACGACTAATTAGAGAAAACTCCATGCACGTAATTTTAACGTTGCTCTAGACAGCATATAAATCTTGAATGATGAAAAAGTAGTTCATTAAATCAAAAACTTTTACTCCATTTCAACAAAGTCCCTAAATCTGCTCCTGTTGTCAAAAGTGATTGTCAAATAGACAATTTGTTTATAATGGCACCAAAAATTAATTATTAACAAAGTAATTAAGAAACCAATTTATTTATAATAAAATGGAAAAAGAGAAATATGTTGTGATAATTTTTTGAAATAATTTTACTGGAAAAAATGTTGGACTCTTCGCCAGAAGACGAAGACTTTCCTGGAAGACTTCTCCACCAGGTATTTTGAAAATAATTATAAAAATTCTTGTTTTATATAATATCATGTCTCTAGGCTGCCCTTTGGGATAACACTGAACTTCTAGAAGATCTATTGGAAGGTGGACAACAACAATTTATCAATTCGCAAGACAGTTGGGGCCGAACACCGTTACATGCGGCTGCAATCACTGAAAAATCACGCTGTTTACAAATATTATTACACAGTGGTGCAGATCCAAATATCCAATGTGGACCAAGGGGCGACAATAAGACTCCTTTACATTTGAGTGCCGAACATGGTCACAATTCGAATGTGGAAGTTTTGTTGGAGCACGACGCAAATTTATTAATAAGGGATTCCAATGGCATGACAGCAATTGATTTGGCGGATAAATGTGGTCACACTATGTGCGTGGATGTGTTGAAGGAGGCTGCAAGTAAGTTCCTTTTTTGGTCATCAGAAAAAAACAAATCGAAAATTTATTTTTGTGGCGAATTCCCATAAAATGTTTTAAAAATTGATAATGATTTTTCAACGTTGTTTTGATATTGAGGATGCGCCTTTGGATCCTGTTTTGACCTTTGGATTAAAACCGATTTTTCACACAGAAAAAAAAACTAAAATTATAGCTAATATGTTTGGTCTGGTTATATTTATACTTTTCACAAATATCTCAAACAGTTGGAAAATTCTTTTATCTTATCGCTAATTAATATTGTTTGAGAGAATTTGCAATTTGTTATCAACATTGAAAACGATCCCCTATTACATAAATATGAATTTTATCGTGTCTAATTCAGTTAGATGATAACCTTTAACATGAATTGTTTGGAGCAAATTTATTATAAAGTTCACATCACAATATTTCACGACACCCACTTGAATAGACGGGTTTTCGTTTCACTCCAATAGTAAATGGTCACGTAAAATTGTTATTACAAAAAAATATTCAAATGGGTGCTTCAACAACGTTCGTTCGTTATTGTTTTACAGCAATTTTACTTTTAATATTGTCGTATATAATTTTGTTGTTATTAAAAAGGAAGTTCAATCTCGATTGGAATCTATTAGCAGGAAACTAACAATAAAAATATAAAGTAAGTGTAAAATTACAAGACTTGTTTATTAACCACAAATATCAAATTAAATATAGAATAAGGAATTAATAGAAATATGTAAAACTGTACGAATTCGGGTCGGTTGAAAATGGTATTACGTTCATGTTTATTGATTTTACCAACCCCTAAACACAGCTGACTTGAAAGCGTCGAAAACAAATATTGTTTGATGATAGAAAAATAAGTAAAATGAATTTGAATTTTAAAAGAATCAAACAATCAAAATCACCGGAATTAGCATTTGATGCATGTGTTTATTTCACAGATGATGTAAACATAATTACAAAAATTGGCAAGTTTGATTTGTTTTCTTTTTTCGTTCGTAATACATTTATGATTTTTGTTTTGGTTACAGATGCCAAAGAGAAAGCAAGATTGGATGTGCATGCAGCTATTAGGGATGCATGTACAAAAGGCGATTCGAATTCGGTTCAACAATTGGTTAGTTCGTTGTCGAAAGATGCTGAACTTATTATTAATATGGCACCAAGTGGGGCGAATACATTGCTCTTTACGTAAATGCAATTTATGGTTTTTTAAAAAAATTGTTGTTGAATGTTGTCGGTTTTAGTGCATGCCAAATTGGCAATAAAGATATAGTGAAGGTTCTATTAGAGCATAATGCAGATGGAAGATATCATTCTTTTACCAAATATTCACCACTTTATATTGCTTGTTATCATGGTCATAGGGAGATTGTTGAGATGCTTTTGCTGCGTTTTCCGGAGCTAGTTCAGGTATGTGGACGATTATTTTCATTGTATAATTGTTTAAAAATGTTTAAATTTAATAAAATTTGGTTGATTTGATTCAATTGTTGAGATGCAACAGTTTGTGATTTTATCTTTGAAAATCAAATCTGTGCAATTTCGAAAAAGCGGAAACTAATTTAGTAGTAATAAATAAATTCCCAGTAAATACTGGAACATTTTCAAATTATTTATTTGTTTTTGTTATAATTTTAGCAACACACAGTGGAACGTTGGTTGCCAATTCATGCTTGTTGTATAAATGGCCATGTATCGGTTTTAGAATTATTATTTCATTTTCCTTATCCACAACATATTTTACGTAAATTTCAAGATAGTAGTGAACAATATGAGTATTTCATGCCATTTGATATCAATGAACGCGATGCAACTGGTCAAAATATATTGTATGTTGCATGCTTATTGGGTAATAAAAAATTATTGGATGTTATATTAAAATTTCGTGTAAAAGCGACAAGAATAATTGAACAAGATGTAAGTGGTGAATGGATATGTGTTGTTGGATACACAAATTATTTAATTTTTTTGTATTAGAATGAAGATATTACACCCAGTTCAGAACAAACTCCAATTTTAAGTCCGACTAGAAGACGTATTTCTGATGGTATTCAGTCAATTATGTCGAAATTAAATTTATCTAGAGATAATTCAGTTGAAACTGTTGACACGGAATCGAATAGCAGTTCAATATGTCCATTAAGAGTTGATATGTATTGCAATAATAATACAGAGACTGCTTTACATGCGGCTATTAAAGGAAAGCATTATGATATTGTGTTGTCGTTATTGAAAGCGGGGGCGAATGCAAATGCTGTTATTAAAGCGTACCACGATATAAATGAGGTAAACATTAGTAGACAGTAGATTTTTTGTTTGGGTATCTGACGTTTTTGGTGGTACTTAGTCTGTGGCCAATATGTGAACGGAATTCTCTAATATTTTACCAATTTTTAATATTTGTATGTACGTACATTTGTGAATTACAATCACAAGAAAACGAGTTTAAGAACTTTGAACATAATTTAATATTTATTTTATATTTTTTATTTAATTTTTGTGTTTTAAGAAGTTGATATCCTTTATATTTTTTCAAGAGGTTTTTCTGAGAAAAAGTTTTTTTTACGGTTTTTGTCCAAGTTTATGAGCGAATAATGCTAGTTTGCCTTATAGCATTTTGGTCATTGTGCTAATTCGATCACCTACGACGAACATTTCATGTTTATTTCAACTTGTAATGTTCCTAGGGACTGAGTTGTTACACAGTTGACGAAGACACAAATTATGGCCAATCCACTGGCTTAGTGGAAGCATGTCGAAATCGTGATGTGGCAATTGTCGATTTATTATTAAAAAATGGTGCAAGAGATGATGATTGCAAAGCATTAAGTGCAGCAATTGATAATAAAGATGAAACACTAATAGCAAAACTATTATCCATGAAAGCACATCCAGATCCTGAATATAAAATCAATAAAAAAGCAATGACAGAAAATATAAATTCATCACAATTTACAATATTCTCAAATATAACAAATTTAACATACAGCACATTGTTTCCAAATACACCGGTGATGATAAATTGGCATAATCAAAAATGCAATTTAACACAAATTAAAAAACAATGGCTTACCGATGCTGCATTGCATTTAAATCCGAAATTAAAACAGAATCCAAGAAGTTATGATATTGCCTTATATGCGATAACACGTTTAGATATTTCAAATAATAATTTAACAGCAGTACCATTAGCAGTTTTTCAATTGTATAGTTTACGTTATTTGAATATGGCGCAAAATAAAATTGAAAAATTACCAGTGCCTACATTAACATCACCAACGAAGAAGAGTTTAAGAAAGAAAAGTATTTCAAGCGATGAATTAAATTATACTTGTCCAGTATTGGAAGAATTGTATATACAAGATAATCGATTGGATCATATACCTGAAGCAATATTTCGTTTACCATCTTTAATAACATTAGTTGTATCGAATAATAAGTTACAACATTTACCGTATAATATGTGGTTGTCGCCGAAATTGAAGGAATTGAATGCAAGTTTTAATTTGTTAAAAGAATTGCCGTCCAGTCCGATTGAAGTAAGGTTTCTTTAAAGAAAAATGTTCGTACAATAATAATTTGTTTCGTAGAATATTAAAGAGGAATGTGATAAAATGAGTGTTAGTTCAAGTGATAGTCAACTTTCTAGTTATGGAGAACAAGATCCAGAGTTAGATGTGAATGATTTTTATATTGATACGAAATTTATGGGCTCTGAAGAAGGTTCACAAGCTGTACGATATAGGAAAAAAGATAAATCATTTATGTACGATTATTAAATGTCAATTGAAGAGTTTTTAATGTTTTTATTGTTCTATAGGCAAATGGATTTGACCAAGCACCACATTTGGAGTAAAAGTGTTGAAGTAACTGAACAAATCCTTCACAACGATGAAACCACAACCGAACAATCGTCCCATTTATCTGCATTAAATTTAGCCCATAATTTATTTACCAGCATTCCAGTTGTTTTACCATGTTTAGCGGTGAATTTAACACGTTTAAACATGGCATTTAATTCCTTAAGATCAATGTCTCATATAACAAGTTATCCCAGTTCATTGAAACAGCTCGATTTAAGTCACAATCAAATCAGTGTATGGCCCAGTTTGCCTCAAGTGGAAGCACAAGACACCATGGAATTGGCGAATTTAGCTTGTTATGCGAATAATTTGAATAGTCGTATAAGAACTGTGAGTACAGGAAGTGATGTGGGTGGTGTAAGAAGGCAATCGGGCCGATCTGTACGGAATACAGTCTTACATTCCGTTTGTTCACATAGAAGACATTTACGATTGGATAATTTACGTACATTAATATTAGCCGATAATAAATTGGTGCGAATACAATTGGCGACTGATGATGATGGTGGTGATGTAAGTAGTACGGAAGATGAGGAAGAACGTAATCCAGCAACAAATAAGACACGTTTAATGTTTCCGAATTTATCAATGCTTGATATAAGTAATAATAATTTAAAAGAGATACCGATCAATATTTATGAATTGAATAATTTATCGGTTTTAAATATAAGCGGGAATTTAGGTATTAAAATTAGAAATAAACTTTGGCATTTTTACAACATGTTAAAAATAAATTTTGTTGAAGATATAAACGAACTGCCACCACAGATGGGATTATTATCGCGTTTATGGAATCTGAATACACGCGGCTGTTCATTACAGGAACCATTAAAATCGATGATTGATAGTAAAAAATATAAAACAATGGATATAATTGGGTATTTGAAGTCAGTGTTGGAAGATGCACGGCCGTATGCGCGAATGAAATTGATGATTGTTGGTGTACAGGGGATTGGAAAGACGAGTTTGTTGGAACAGTTAAGACAGGAGGGTGTTACAAGAAAAAGGCCAGAGGTAAAATGTTTAATGGATATTTGGTTGTAATTAATTTCATTAATTGATAGCATTGGGCTAAACGGATGGGTAATAAAAATATTAATGTAAAAACATCAAGAGGTACGAATATGTCTACGGTTGGTGTGGATATTGGCGATTGGATGTATGAGAAGAAAGTTCGATCGCAATCGTCTCATGGTCCGGTTATATTTCGTACATGGGACTTTGGTGGACAGAAAGAGTATGTTGATGTATTTAGCGAATTAAAATCGATTAATTTTGTCTTTAGGTATTACGCAACCCATCAGTATTTCCTATCAAAACGAAGTCTTTATTTAGTTGTTTGGAAAATAACAGACAGTCATCGTGGTATTAACGAAATTCTACAATGGCTTGTTAATATTCAAGCAAGAGCACCAAACTCTCCTGTTATAATTGTCGGTACACATTATGATGTTGTACAGGAATTCGATCCGCATATATCCGAAGAATATCAGCAAATAATTCGTGATCGATTTATAAATATTGTTGATGCAGAAAAATGTGGTTTGCCACGTGTTTTAGACACGATAGAAATTAGTTGTAAAACGCGGCATAATATCAAATTATTATGTAATTTAATTTATGATACAGTGTTTAGTTTACGGCCGCCTGGTAGTAAAGAATTGTTATTGGAACAAAAAGTGCCAGCCACTTATTTAGCATTAGAAGATGTGGTGAATTATGTGGCAATTGAAAGACGTATGAATGGTTTCGATCCAGTTTTATCAGCCGAACAATATCGTACGATTGTTACAACGGAAATGCAACAAAGATATAATAAAATGTTTAGAGATTGGGCGGAATTGCATCAAGCGACATTATTTTTACATGATAACGGTTGGTTTTAATTTCAGTGAATTGAATCAGGTTTGAAATGAATTTGTTTTAAAGGTGTTTTACTACATTATGACGATGCAACGTTAAAGGATTTATATTTCCTTGATCCACAATGGTTGTGTGACATGTTGGCGCATGTTGTTACAATAAGGGAAATAAATCCATTTGCAAGAACTGGTATTATGAAGTTAGATGATCTTAAACATATTTTTAAAACAAGTAATTTGGGTTCAATGGATAATCGTGGTTATATTGTGAATTTGTTAAATAAATTTGAAGTAGCTTTAACATGGGATTCTCGCACTTTGCTAATTCCATCACTTTTACCATCAGAAGAGGATATTTTAATGGCACAAGTGAATAATTTGCAATCGCATAATTTAGTTAAAGTTAAAGTACCATTAAGATCGCGTGGTTGGGCTGTGAGGAATAAGAAAATTTCCGTTTCACCAAAATCTGTACTATATCGTGATGGACATAGTTCTAGTCAATTTCAAATGAATTTACAACTTCCTCATTCAAGTACAAGTAGTGAAGATCCACCCGATACACAACAATATCAAATAAAAAGTCAATCAAGTGATAAATCAATTACACGATTATTATTAATGTCTTATTTTCCATCGGGTTTTTGGTCTCGTTTAATTTCACGTATATTAGCTGACGATTCAATTGTTGATATAATTCGATCGTTTTTTATTGTACCTAAAGAAGTGTCACAAGATATAAATTTAGTGAAATTGTTCGATTTGAAAGCGGAATGGATTCTTTGGCAAACTGGCTTACAGTTAAATTATGGTGATGTAACATTGTTTCGTATGAGGGAAGTTTTGCATAATTCTTGTGCCCAATATCGACATTTAAAGTGAGTTCCATTCCATTGATGTTGAAAGAAATGAATGTAAAAATGAATGTTGTAGATTTAAAATCAAACAGGATGGAATTTGGTGCGATGTGGATTTACAAAATACTTCGATACTTGAAATACATTTTCCTGTTAAGTCGTTAGTTGTTAGTCCGTTGACGAGTGATCCTGAAAGTACAATAAAACAATTAATTATTGATAGTACACCAGAATCGACAGCACAATTGTTAGCATTAGCTGTTGATCATATTGATATTTTATTAGAAGATTGGTATCCAACGTTAGGTACACGATTTGTGCATACATCCGAAGGGAAATTTTTAATAACACGCTTGATACCATGTCCGCAATGTTTATTAAAAGCGTCAGAAATTGAAAATAATCCGAACGATTTTAATCATCCGCATAATATGATGGAAGAATGTTCAGATTTTGGTTATAGTCATGTACAAAGAGTGAGAAAATCGCAAGAATCTTATACGTCGGAATGTGATAGTGGTGTTGGACGAGATTCGAATGATTCAAGCCGATTGCCGTCCATGGAAGGACATCCTAATGTACAGGCGGATGATGCGAATAATTCTAATAATCAGATATTTTATTCATGGATGGTGGAAGAATGTATTTTGGCTGCATATAGTACACGAACGGTGACTTGTCCAGTACATAATGAAATTACATTAGCTAGAATTGCTCCAGATACGGTAAGAAACTATTTAATATACGAGGATGATCCAAGAAATAGTAAAATTTTTCCTAGATTTTTATGGATTTGGGAGAAAGGTACATAATAAAATCAGAAAACATCAAAAAAGGCCGTCTATTAGGCCGAGGTGCATTTGGTTTTGTATTCAAAGGTACATGTAAAGTGCGTGGTTCAAATAATATGATTGAGATTGCAATGAAAATGCTTCAACCAGTCCAACCGGGTCCAAATGCTCGGCAATCGGCATTGATTGCTTACAAAGCAGCACAAGGAAAATGGGATCGAGATCCATTACAATATGCATGTAAAGCTTATTGTACAGCAAGACAGGAATTGAATATTCTACTCTCTCTTAGACATCCAAATATTGTGCCATTTGTTGGTGTTTGTACAAGTCCATTGGCGTTAGTGCTTGATTTAGCACCGCAAGGTGCATTGGATTTAGTTTTAAGACATTATAGAAGATCTGGTGCTAAAGTTGGACCTTATACATTACAAGCAATTATATTACAAGTAAAGAACTTTACAGTAATTAAAATTGGTGAATAAATAGGAATTGTTTTAGGTGGCCAAAGCTATTGAATACTTACATAGACAACATATTATTTACCGTGATTTGAAATCGGAGAATGTTTTAGTTTGGGAAATGCCTCCACCGTTTGTTGATCATCCAGAACATCCTGTACATATTAAAGTGGCTGATTATGGTATTAGTCGTCTTACATTACCGTCTGGTACAAAAGGTTTTGGTGGTACAGAAGGATTTATGGCACCAGAAATAATGCGATATAATGGCGAAGAAGAGTATACTGAGAAAGTTGATTGTTTCTCATTTGGCATGTTTATATATGAATTATTAACGTTACATCAACCATTTGAGGGCCATGAATCGGTGAAGGAATGCATTTTGGAAGGTGGACGACCTCCATTGTCATATAGAGTAATATGAGAGTCTTATTGCGATATTAAGAAATAATTTTTGATTGTTGTTGTTTAGGAAACGCTATATCCCAGTCATTTTCTTGATTTAATGGTACTTTGTTGGTCACAACAGCCGAAAGATCGGCCATCGGCCAGTCAAATCGTATCAATTGCTTCTGCACCTGAATTTACACATTTGAGTGATGTTATGTCTTTGAAACATCAGGCACCAGTTGTGGCGTCTACAAGTGCACCTTTAACTCACATTACAGGTAAGTCTTTTTTTATTTGATTGCTATATTATTTTTGTTGATCAAACGGCGTTTTCCTATTTTTTTAATTCAGTTAACATAACATTAAGAACTTAATTTATTTATGTCTCAATTGTGATAAAATCTATTTTAAAATAGATAAATAAGTTCTGAGAGTGAGACCCAAAATGTTTAATTTGGTTTAACTTTGTTTAATGCAAACACTTAGATCTTAGTCTAAATGGAATTTTTTATTTAATTATTTAAATGAAGGAATTTTAAACGCCTGACCAAAAAATCTTGTTGATAACTCAGCCGGAAAGTATAGTGAAAGGGTCTAGTTATCCAAATAAATATTGTATTTTTAGCATTAAGTGATAAGTCAATAATATTTGTAATCTAATCGAGTGGTACTTAAATAGTTTCGTTATTTTCGTAAACAATTTGAGCAAACGGAAAAATCACGGTTATATAATATACTATGTGATTGTGAGAAAAATTAATATTGACAACATAGTAATATCCAAAATATACTAAAAATCTATACTAAAAAATTGAGAATAGAAACAACTCTGATACTATGAACTGTAACCCCAGCTCTTTAATATTTAAATGATAGTGCAATGTTTTATTGAACTCACCTTGAGAGTTTAATAAATATAAACAAAATAAAAATTACATCCTCATTACAAACGTGACTCTGGGAATACTTAATTGAAGTATTGAAGATTTATTGTTATGATTCAGGTTGAGTGTGAACTCAAGTGTACGCCAACGGAAAAATATAGATTAGGAATCTGGACAGAGTTGCAAAATTGATAAATATACAATTAATTTCAATTTTATAATAACTTGTATAATAATGTAGAATGACTGAACATTTTTAATGGAGATAAAAGAATTTGTTAATTTCTCAAACGATTCAAGCACAACCAAAAACCTCCTTCTGCGTTCAAATTAAATGATGTTTTATCTATCACTAAAGGAACCTTCATTTTCGGGCTTAGAGTGATTTCAAAGTGGCGCAAAAGGATTGCGAAAATTGCTTTCGTTTCAAGTAGTGCAAATCTTGAACCAACACAATTCCTTGGACCAATACCAAATGGTAAATATGTGTACGGGTTAATATTTCCTTTGTTTTCATCATTAAATCGTTCAGGATCAAAACGGTCTGGATCCGGATAATATTTTGGATCTCGGTGGATAGCAAAAGTTGGTATCCAAATTAGATCTCCTTTTTTTAAATATACTGGCTTTTCATTGGGAGAAATTGGTTCAATTGTGTAGGCTTTTGTACATTTCCTATCTGCGACAGCACCAATTGACCACTTTCGAAGGGTTTCTTTAAAAAAAATAGAATCTTAATTAAGTTATCACATAATTAATTAAGTTTAATACCTGAGACAACCATATCAAGATATTTCATCCTCAACAAAGTTTCATAACTTATTTCGCCATTATTTTTTTCAAAAACTTCATTAATTTCTTCGCGCAGTTTTGTTTGGACATCAGGATTTACAGCTAATTCATAAGCTACAAAGCACATTAAGAAAGATACACCATCAAATCCAGCAATGAAAAAGACCATCGCTTGAGCAGCTATATCCAAATCAGTGATTTCCATTTTCACATTTGATTTTTTGTCAGTGAGACCCTCTTGAACAGTTGCAAAACCAGTATCAATTTCATTCACATCATCTTGCCTAACATGTCCTTTTTGGGCTTCCAATAGCAAATGCAGAACATCAGGTCGGACAATGTTCTTCAGTCTTCGTTCGTTCAGAGTGTCCTTAATAATATTTAGAAAATATGAATTTACTTCTTGGCCAAGTAGAGACAAATCAAAAAATTTACTTAATTTCGGATAAACCATGGACAAGAATATTTTCAAATTCACTTTGAAGCCCGTTAAAACAGCTCTTTTCCCCATTAAATAAAATTCGTTTTCTCGATCTGTCATGGAATCAACTCTTATACCAAATGCACTTGAAGCAATTACGTCATTGGTAAAACGTGTGAACGCATCTTTCATATTCAACTCATATGAATCTTGATTATGTTTAATAAAATAATCAACAAATCCTTCAGATGTTTGTCGTATAAGAGAATAGATAAATCGCATTTTGCTACTTGTGAATGATGGACTAATTGTAATTCTCATATCATGCCATGGTTTCCCTAAAAATAATGGAAAGATTTTTTTGTGATAATTATTAGGTTTAATTTATTTTTACCATTAAGTGAAAATAAATTTCGACCCAGAAGTGGATCCGTTTCACTTGAAATGATCCCTTGGTGATCAGTAAAATGTTCAAAGTCTTTTATTGTAATTTGTTTTATTAATTCTGGATCTGTGACTGCTAATGTTGGCTTTAAAAATTGATAAAATCCGATGTATCTGGAATATAAAAATCATAGAGGTTTTTTTGAAAATTTTATTGTTATATTACCTGGACGAGTGTGATTTAGAATAGAGTTCCATGGCAAAGTCAGGTAGTGATTTTATCTTGAAAAAAAAGTAAAAAGCATCTCCAAATAATGGCAATGGATTTGTTTGGGGTACACCCATATTTCGCCAATATTCGTTACATTTTTTCCAATAAATAAAAGTAGCAGTGACTGCTAGTAGTATAAGTGTTAACCAAATCATTTTCGGTACTAACTGTTTTTGGTCAAAACAATTATTTTATTTAACTTTACTTATTTTTTTTTAAGATATGTAGTTGTTTGTGTATATTTTATAGTGATAAGTTCTCTCGTCTAACAAAATACAAGTATTTACTTCGAACATGAACTAGACGTGAGTGCATATATACTAAAACTGTGATACAAACAAATTATGTACCTAGCATTTGGTACTTTATTTGATTTAATAGAAACTCGTTGAATTCAATTATCTTAGAACTTAATTTGGCCATAAAATAAATAAACCTCGTCAGTACACTGCTTAAAGACTACAGCATTCAAAATTTAAATATTATTTGACCTTGTAAGATTTTGCAAAAAATATATGACGTTGAAATTATATTTTTATACATTTGTATATTAGAAATATTTTTTATGTACATTTGCATTTATTTATCCACAAACAAGTGTTAGTTGTAAGCGCATGTCTTTTACGTGATGAGTCGGAGGTCAATAAAATAATATGTCATTTTTGAAATGTTTAGCCAAATATCATGATCATAGGAACATTTTTTTATTTAAGAGGTAATAGAGCACTCGTCGTCGTCAGCAGTGCGGTGATAAGATTTGAGGGTCTCAATCAGACAACATAGTGTCAAACAATCAAATCTAACAAAAAAAAAGGAATAAGTAAACACTTATAATTAGACTCAAATAAGAAAAAATAGTATAAACAACTCTTATCATAGAATTCGAGATTTGAGAATTTAAATCGTGAGACTTGAGACATGAGAATTTTGTTACCGTCTGTTACAGACGGTCTGTAGAACATATATTGAATGATCGGCAAATATATCGAGTCAATCAACAAGAGTTTGATTTTATTGTGTAATCTTGTAAATATTGCACCGTCTTTGGCCAATACTCCGTAATTTTAGCTCATTTCTGACTTGGAAGTTTTTTATTCCACTCCACATGTTGAGTGGAAATATTGAACGTATAGAGGCCGGTTAATAGCAATGAATTTGTCAACTAATTTAATATTGCCAGTGACAAGTTAATTAATATTCGATACACTTAATTTACTTGAAGAAAACACGTGCGGTTTTAGCTTTGATTGAATTTATAATTTGAGGTGTTCTTCAAACTTCAAACAATTAAACACTGCGTTTTGTTTAGGAATACTTTTTAAAAACAATTATTTGTGTCATCATTTTCATTTATTTTCTGAATTATTGATATAAAAGAGTAAAAACAGTAATGTTCATTGAACTTATTAGTACATACATAATATTAAGTTCTATTTAACATAAAAATACGTACATGATTTAAGATTTATTTTTTAAACGATTCAAACTCAACCAGAATCCACCCTCCGGTTTGATGTTTAAAGATTTCCTGTCAAAAACTATCGGTAATTGCATTTTTGAACTAAGAGTAAATTCAAAATGACGCAAAATATTTGCGAATATTGCTTTCGTTTCAAGTAAAGCAAATCTTGATCCAATACAATTTCTTGGTCCTATACCAAATGGTAAATATGCATAAGGGTTAATATTCCCTTTGTTCTCTTCACTGAATCGTTCAGGATCAAAACATTCCGGATTAGAGAAATATTTTTCATCATGATGTAAAGCATAAATTGGAATCCAAATCGCATCTCCTTTTCTTATATGAACTGGTTTCTCAGCAGGTAGTTTTGGATCAATCGTATATGGTTTGGTACAAAGTCTGTCAGCTACAACTGCATTTGGCCATTTTCGGAGACACTCTATAAAAAAAACGCAAAAGTAGATTTGCATGTAAAAGTTTACATATTATTACCTGAAACTACCATATCTAGATAAGTCATTTTTAATAAAGCTTCATATGTTAGATTTCCATTGGTTTTCTCGAATGTTTCATTTATTTCATCCCTTAATTTCGATTGAACATTAGGATTTTCCGCTAGTTCATAGGCCATGAATGACATTAATGTGGAAACTGCGTCAAATCCAGCAAAGAAAAATATCATTGCTTGAGCAGCAATATCTAGATCAGTAATTTTTGTCTTGTTATCAGATTTTTTAGTTGTCAATTCTTGAACTGTTGCAAAACCGGTATCGATTTCTACTGGTTCTTCTTCCTGTTTCAATTGTCCTTTTTGAGCTTCTAATAATAAATGAATAACATCTTTACGAATAATATTTTTTTCTCTTCGAACCCTTATTGTATCTTTTATAATGTTATGGAAATAATCATTTGTCTTTCTACCTAATACTTTTAGCCCGAGAAATTTGCATATTCTAGGGAATACAATTGACATAAAAAATTTCAATGTTACCCAGAAGCCAGTTAAATTTGTTACTTTCTTTCCCATCGTGTAGAATTCACTTTCGTCATCTTTAAGTGAATTCACTTTTACACCAAATGCTGCTGAAGCAATTACATCATTTGTGGCCCGCGAAAATGTCTCTTTTATGTTAAGTTCAAGTGAATCTTTATTTTTATTAATGAAATAATTTGTAAAATCGTCCGCTGTTTGTTGTATTATAGAATAGATGAATTTCATTTTACTGCTGGTAAAGGAAGGACTCATGGCAGATCGCATATCATGCCATTTTTTGCCTAAAAACACGTTTTTTGAAATATATTTAAAAAAATTTGAATTGAGCTATAAATTACCTTGGATAGAAAAAAGATTTCTTCCAAATAATGGATCTGCTTCTGCAGAAACAGCCAACAAATGATCAGTGAAATGGTCAAAATCTTTAATTGTTATTTGTTTTATTAGATCGGGATCCTTTAATAATAAAGTTGGTTTTAAGAATTGGTAAAATCCGAAATATCTTAAATAAAAAATATGAAAAAATATGTGCGGTTTTAAGGAATAACGTTAACTTACCTTAAATTTGTAGCCTGATTGTATAATCTTTTAACAGTATCCGTTATTGGTTCCAATTGAAAAAATAAATTAAATGAATCTCCGAATAAAATATTTGGATTTGTTTGTGGCACGCCATTACTTTTCCAATAATTGTTGCGATTTTTCCAATAAAGAATTGTTACCGATGCTACAATAGCACAAAGTGTTAATAGAATCATGATTTAAATGGACCGCACTGTTTTCTAAATCTGTTGCTTGGTTTGGTTTTATATCAACAATGAGTAGTACTCAATGTTAGACTTGTTTATATCTACGTATTGGTATAAACAATATTCTCATATTTGATTAATGATTATATAATGGCGCATGATCCTTTAGCTTGATCTGAATTGTAAATAATGACTAATTACATTTTATATGTACTACTAGTTGTAAATCTGCACTATAATTGTGACAGCACAGTTTGTGTCCAAGTTTGGATGTTTATGATATCACAAATTGATTGTATTTGGATGAAACGGTATCCCAGATAGAATATATTTTGAATTCAGAACACAAACATGCAAGAGGCGCTTCTATCACACGGTTTCATTAATTGTAATTTGTTCCTTTTGTTTAATATGTATTTAACAAAATTGACCTTGTGCAGTACTAAAATATTTGTATGTGGGCGAAAGGAATTTAGTGTCATTAATTTTTTATTTCAATGTTATTTTATCATTAAAGCATTTTTGCGTGTTTTGGAATTTTGCACCTTAGGCGCGATTTCAATAAAAAACAGCAGTAATTTATTTATTTTTTCTTTATTTTTATATGTATGTAAACAAGTAAATGTTTAATGCATAAGCAGTGTTTGAAATGTATGCGTTACAAGTGAAACTTCACTAATAGCAGAAGAGGTACAAAAATGAGGCGGAGTCTCTACAAATGTATAAGTCCCATGAAATAAGCTCCTAAGTCTTTGTTAATCGATTCAAACGCAGCCAGAAGCCGCCTTCTGGCAGCAGATTAAACGATTTCTTAGTAAGCACCAATGGTACTCTCATTTTTGGACTAAGAGTAATTTCAAAGTGACGTAAAAGATTAGCAATAATCGCCTTTGTTTCGAGCAAAGCAAATCTTGATCCAATACAATTTCGTGGTCCAATTCCAAATGGTATATATGCGTACGGATTAATAGAATCTTTATTCTCATCACTGAATCGTTCAGGATCAAAACTTTCTGGATTAGGGAAATATTTTGGATCATGATGTAAAGCATATATTGGAATCCATATGCAATCTCCTTCTCGCAAATGTAGTGGTTTCTCGGTGCTTGTTGTTGGTTCAATAGTATATGGTTTTGTACAACGTCTATCTGCCATAACTGCATTTGGCCATTTACGAAGACATTCTACAAAAACACCACATTCTTATAAATTGCAATCAAAATTTTACAGTTTTATTTTATACCTGAAATAACCATATCTAAATAGTTCATTCTTAACAAAGCTTCGTATGTCAAATTTCCATTGGTTTTTTCAAAAGTGTCATTAATTTCATCTCTTAATTTATTTTGGATATCCGAATTCAATGCTAATTCATAAGCTGTAAAACTCATTAAAGTAGAAACTCCATCAAATCCAGCAAAGAAAAATATCACTGCTTGGGCAGCAATATCTAGATCGGTAATTTTTGTTCTAGTACTCGTAATATCAGATTTTTTATTGGTCAATTCTTCTTGAACTGTTGCAAAACCGGTATCGATTTCTAATGGTTCTTCTTCCTGTTTTAATTGCCCTTTTTGAGCCTCCAGTAATAAATGTATAACATCTGGTCGAATTATATTTTTTTCTCTTCTTTGTCTTATGGAATCCTTTATAACATTGTGGAAATAATCATTGGCTTTTTGTCCCAAAAGTTTTATGTTAAAGAATTTACAAAATTTTGGAAATACTACAGACAAGAAGAATTTTAGACCGACCCAAAATCCTGTTAAAGTTGTTATTTTCTTTCCCATTAAATAGAATTCATTATTTTCATCTTTAAGTGAATTTACGCGTAGTCCAAAAGCTGTTGAGGCAATTACATCATTGGTGACACGTGAGAAGGCATCCTTCATGTTGAGTTCAATTGAATCTTCATTTTTGTCAAGAAAGTGATTAATGAAATCCTCAGATGTTTCTTTTATAAGAGTATAAATAAATCGCATTTTGCTGCTGGTGAAGGAAGGACTAATTGCAACTCGCATATCATGCCATCTTTTACCTAGATATATTTATTTGTATATCAAAGAATTTTAAAAATATTTTACTTTTAAGTACCTTTGAGTGCGAATAAATTACCGCCAAAAAGTGGATCTGATTCTGAAGATATGACAGTTTGATGATCAGTGAAATGTTCAAAATCCTTTATTGTTAATTGTTTTATTAAATCTGGATCAAAGATAGCTAAAGTTGGTTTCAAGAACTGATAGAATCCAAAATATCTTAAAAAAATTAATTGTCGAACTTTTTTGAATTCCATTAACTAGTAAAAATTTTTACCTTTGATTAGCTCCTTGCCTGTATATGTTTTGAACAAAATCAGTTATAGTTTGAAATTGAAAAAAAACATGAAATGTATCTCCAAATAAAAGCATGGGATTCGTTTGTGGAATCCCAATACTTCGCCAATAATTATTACATTTTTTCCAATAAATAATTGTAGCTGTAACCACCAGCACGATAAGGGTAAGCAGGATCATTTTTTACAAAAATCACTTGAATTTTAAAAATGTTTATATATTTTTTCAGTTTATAATTGAAAAAATGCGTCTTATTTTTATGACTACGTTTACGGTACAGACTTCAGTACATACGACTATAGATTTTATTATTTATTTAATACAATAACATTAATAGGGCGCATGATCCATAAGTTTATGATTTGAGTTTCAGAATGTTAGAAACTTGTTATCGATTATTCAGTTATTATCTCGATCTAGTTTTTTAGCGAACTATTCACAAAAACAGTATCAACTCTAAGTAGAATTAACTTTAAAATGTACGAAAGATACATTTGTAATTGTATATAGGCGCAGTTTAAATTATTGCTATTGACCTTGATGTCGTTATATAAACATATAAATGTAATATGTGAAAGGAAGTCGCAATCGAGATGTACTTTTAATAGTATATAGGTATTACTCGTATAATTTATATCTAAAACCGTTTCATTATCTGTTTATATAAACATTGTTTAATTTCAATTCAGTCTGTTTACTTACTGTTTGTTTTTTAGTTTTTTTTTGCAATTACGTGTTGATATTCTTAGAATTTGTTTCAAAATTTTTTAAAATCCATAATACAAAATTACTTTAATGAAATTGAATTTTCATTGTAAGTTTATTATCATTGATTAATTAATGTTTTGTAGCTTATTAAAGTTCAACCAAAGGCCTCCCTCTGGAGCAAGAGTAAACGTTTTTTTGTCAAGCACCAGTGGCAATTTCATTTTTGAACCAACTGTTATTTCAAAATGCCTCAAAATATATACAAATATCGCTTTTGTTTGAAGTAAAGCAAATCTAGAACCAATACAATTTCTAGGTCCAATACCAAATGTTAAATATGTGTATTGATTAATGTCTCTTTTATTTTCATCGTTAAAACGCTCCGGATTAAAACGTTCTGGATCGGGATAATATTTTGGATCATGTTGTAAGGCATAAATCGGAAACCATAACATTTCGCCCTTTTTTAAGTGTACTGGCTGTTCATCAGAGTTCGTAGGTTGAATCGTATATGGGATCGTACAAACTCTATCTGTTGCAGTATTATTTGGCCATTTCCTGAGACTCTCTTAAAAATAAAGGAAATAATTATTCATTAGATAAAAAAATTGTTAATACGCACCTGAAATCACCATATCTAAGTACTTCATTTTCAGCAAAACTTCATAGGTAATATTTCCATTATGATTATTAAAAGCATCGTTAATTTCATCTCTTAATTTAGTTTGAATTTCTGGATTCACGGCGAGTTCGTAAGCTGTAAAACTCATTAAGTTCGATACCGCATCAAACCCAGCAAAAAAGAAAATCATTGCCTGTGATGCTATATCAATATCAGTGATTTCTATTTTATTAGTTATTTTCGTGTTATTTAATGTTTCTTGAGCTGTTGCAAAACCTGTATCAATATCTTCTTTTTCGTCCTTAAGATTACCTTTTTGAGCTTGCATTAATATATGTACCATATCTGGTCGAATGATTTCGTTCTCCCTTCGTTCATTTAGAGTTTGCTTTATTATATTAATAAAGAAATTAGTTACTTCTTTATCCAGTATTGTTATATCAAATATTTTGCATAGTCTTGGAAATACTGTAGTTAATAAAATTTTTAAAGATATCCAGTAGCTGGACACATCCGTGAGTTTTTTCCCCATTATATAAAAATCGTTCTCTTTATTTTTTAACGAATCAATCTTTAAGCCAAATGCGCAGGATGCAATTACATCATTGGTAAAACGCCGAAATGTTTCATTCATGTTTAGTTCAATGGAATTTTGATTTTGATTGTGGAAATAATCGACGAATTCTTGTGACGTTTCTTTTATAAGTGAATACATATATTTCATTTTGCTACTGGTGAATGATGGTGATAGGGTCATCCGCATATGATTCCATTGTTTACCTGAAATTTTAAGTTAAAATAAATTTATACATAAGTATAACAAGATAACCTTTGAGTGCAAATAAATTTCTTCCAAAAAAAGGTTCAGCTTCTGGAGAAATGACCGTTTGGTGGTCCGTGAAGTGGTTGAAGTCTTTTACCGTCAATTGTTTGATCAAATCTGTATCGACAATTGCTAATGTAGGTTTCATTAATTGATAAAATCCCAAGTATCTTAAACACAATTAATAAAGGAAAAATGTATTTTTTTAATTTAGTGCGTTTAATAAAATTAACCACTCAACCTTTTGCCAGATGCTTGTTTGTATATATTTGTAGACCATTCAACAACTGATTGATTTTTGAGAAATAGTGGAAGAACATCACCAAATAAAAATAATGGATTTGTTTGTAATACACCCACATTGTGCCAGTAATTATAACATTTTTTCAAGTAGATGTAAGTAACAGTACCCAACAACACTAAAAGAGTTAACCAAATCATTTTTGTTAACCAATTACGTTAATAATCTTTAAGTTGTGCACTGAACTGAACCAAAAGTTGATAATTGAAGTGATGGGTATATAGAATATGTAATAGAATAAATTCAATTTTATCCTTGGAGACACATGTAACCAATCGTCGCTTAATATTTTGTTGCGCATGAATTTTATATTAAATGAGCATTTGAAAATTGAAATTTGATAAATGCATAAGCCAGATTACAAATGTTAAAGAAAGACAAGTAAAATATTGGAAATTGAAACAAAACCATTTGAAACGTTTTTTTTTTATTATGAGTTTGTACATTTTCATTTAACATTTTTCAAGCGTTTCAAACACAACCAAAATCCACCCTCAGGGGCTAAATTGAATGACTTAGGATCAAGTCGCAATGGTAGTTTCATCTTTGGACTAACTACAATTTCAAAATGTCTTAAGAGATTAGTAAAAATTACTTTTGTTTCAAGTAAAGCGAATCTAGATCCAATACAATTTCGTGGTCCAATACCAAATGGTAAATACGCGTACGGATTAATAGAATCTTTATTCTCATCACTGAATCGTTCAGGATCAAATCGATCTGGATCTGGATAATAATTTGGATCATGATGAATGGGGTAAATTGGAAACCATATTGAATCTCCTTTTTTTAAATGTATTGGTTTTTCTTGTGAGTTGACTGGTTCGATTGTATACGGTTTGGTGCAAAGACGATCTATTGCTCCACCATTTGGCCATTTTCTCAAACTTTCTACAATCAAAAAATGTTAAATATTGATATATTCGTATAATACTTATCTTTTACATACCGGTTATTACCATGTCAAGGTATTTCATTTTTAACAAAGCTTCATAAGTGATATTTCCGTTGTGTTCTTCAAATGTTTCATTAATTTCATCACGTAATCTATTTTGTACATCTGGATTCATGGCTAATTCATATGCTGTAAAACACATTAAATTGGAAACCGCATCAAATCCAGCAAAAAAGAAAATCATTGCTTGAGACACAATGTCCATATCTGTAATTTCAGTTTTCTCTTTTAATTTTCTGTCAGTTAATCCTTCTTGCACTGTTGCGAATCCGGTATCAATTTGGGTCGATTCTTCTTCATGTTTTAAATTTCCCTTTTGTGCTTCCATTAATAAGTGTATAACATCTGGACGAACAATGTTTTTATCCTTCCGTTCTTGAACCGCATTTTTAATGGTATTAATAAAATAATCACTAACATTTTTGCCTAACACTGTATTATTAAGCGCTTTGCTCAAGCGTGGAAAAAATATGATGAAAAAAAATCTTATATTTGTCCAAAAACTCGTTAAATTTGTGACTGCTTTTCCCATTGCATAAAATTCATTGTCTGGATTTTCTAACGAGTTTACTTTAAGTCCAAAAGCTGTTGAAGCAATAACATCATTTGCGAATCGCGAAAATGTGTCCTTCATGTCAAGTTCAATAGAATCTTGATTTTTTTTAAGGAAATAATTGACAAAATCGTCTGCAGATTGTTTTATAAGGCAATACATAAATTTCATTTTGCTACTAGTGAATGATGGACTTAAAGTGATTCGCATGTCATGCCATTTTTTGCCTGGAATAATTTGACTCAAATATTAATTAGCAATTTAAATTGAATTAAAAACTATATACCAGTTAAGGCGAATAAATTGTTTCCAAATAATGGGTCAGCATCTGCTGATATAAGACTTAAATGATCACTGAAATGATCGAAGTCTTTGATGCCTATTTGTTTGATTAATTTTGGATCGGTGATTGCTAATGTTGGTTTTAAAAATTGATAGAATCCATAATATCTAAAAGACAATAAAGGGTGAAATGAATATTAATTGATTTTATTTATTTACCTTTTATCGACTGATGCTTTTGCGTATATATTAGTTATAAAATCGGCCATGGATTGTATTTTCATGAACATGTAAAATGTATCACCAAATAATAGCATTGGATTTGTTTGGGGAACTCCCATATTTCGCCAATAATTGTTGCATTTTTTAAGATAAATATATAAACCTGCAGCCGCTAGCACTATTAATGTTAACAAGATCATGTTGATTCACAGACTGAATTTTAAAAACAAATTGGCCTTCAACTTGTGACGAGTTCCAGCACTTAATCTGTTATCATTTCATGTATCTATTTTAACAACTTGTGAAATAAACAAAAATAAGATTAAATAGTACTACAAATTACGAACTAATAAAGGTTACATTAAACCTTCGAACCTTTATATAATTTTTTAATAGGTATAGTACCTGTTGGTCCAAGGCAAACTTATTTATAAATATAGATAGAGGCGGTTTATTTGTACATATACATATGTATACGTAATATTGTTTTTTATTTTGAATAATTAATGTGTTATTTTGTTGACAAAAAAATTCAATTTATACATGGCTCATGATTTCCACGAATTTCATTGTTATGATTGATTTCATTATATTATTTATATACATATGTGTATCTTGACATAAGGCAATTATAAATCTTGCTTATTAGGTAATTTTTTTCGTTTCAGAGGATGGCTTATCCGGCTCAGAAATGTGGCTCATGTGTGCAAACTCTAGGATTGACTTATTATTAGCCGCTGATCGTGGATGGTTACAATATCATACGATGGGTTTACCAATTCGTCCTACTGCCGCTTGTACAGTTGCTAATTCAATTTGGATAGGAGATTACAGCGGAAGAATTCATGCTTACTCGTAATACAAACATTTCTTATAACATTTTATTATTACCAAATGATTCGATGTTTTTTAGAGCTAGCGATGGTTACAAATTATTTTCATATGCTTTGGAACCTGATGGAAATGTTCAAGTAGAGTCTTTACTATATTTACCTCAATTAAAACGTGTTGCATGTGCAATATCAAATGGTAGATTGTTTTTATTGAATTCTGAAGCATTTCCATCCACTCCTACAGCTGCTGAGGGTACATTTGTGTTAACTGAATTGGGTTCAAATACTGTTATTAATTGTTTATGTGCGATTTACAGTGAGGAATCACGGTAAGACCACACACGCATGTAATTCACGATAAAACATTTTTTATTGAATATTTTTTTTAGTTTTTGTGAACTGTGGTGTGGTGAATCCGATGGTCAGATATCGATTTACATAATGAAAGATCATGTTGTTTGCGGCCACGAAATATTGAACCATTATCAACCGATAATTGAGAAAGTTGACGTTATGAATCTTGTGTCGGTTGAACAAAATGTTTGGTCGTATGTGCGGCCTGGTTGTATTGTTTATCAATGGGATCAAAAATCTAGAACTATTATTAATAAATTGGATTGTTCGAAATTAGTACCTTGTTCGGAGAGTCTTAAATCAATTGCCATTGAAGAACATTTAAGTCCAACAAACTGTCAGGTAAACAAGTAAAAAATTTTGCTAATGAAAGGAAATCATCGTTTTCGTTACTTTAGGTCACGAGTTTGGTGATTTTACATGATGAATTGTATATTGGTACAACATGGGGTTGTGTTATAATAGCAGAAAAAAATAGTTTAAGACCAATTACAATTTTCCGACCTTATGAAGAAGAAGTGAGGGCAATTGTTCCATTAATTGTGGCAAAAAGTAATAATGGAAGTTATGAGAATACGCCAATGATTGCAACTATTGGACGGGGCTATAGAAATTTACTCTCACGTTATACGGATGTTCCATTAACTGCTGGAACGCCGTTGCCTAGTCCTATGGCAGGTCCAACTCAAGTATCAAGTACAAAACAGAACATGTTTGTGCTTTTGTGGAGAGCAGAATATTGGAATCCAATATAAACCAAAGTTTTTACAAACTATTAATTCCAGTAATTACCTGTATAAAACTGAGGACTGAGGAGTAATTAAAAAAATATAAGAGGTAAGATAATTATTTGCTAAGTATACATACAAATATGTACATATACACACATATGCGTATGTAGAATGGTTAGAGAGTTTTTTGACGAAAAATCTATTTTCCGTTCTGTTTGAAATTTTAAAATTCTACTACATAAAAACTCTCCACTTTTTGTAATTTTTTCTCCGTCTTAAAAAGCATCGTTTTGGAAAAATATTGGTTTTATTTTATTCCTTATGAAGTTATGAGTATACAAAACTATTGTCGTCATATTTTTCTTATTGGATTCATAATCGTTAAAAAATGTGCGATATTTATTATTTTTTATAACAATTATTAAAGATATCAAAATTTCCACCTTACAAAAATGTGTTAGGAGCACGTAGGAATTTTTTTGTAATATATTTTTCCAGATCGTACTTTTTAAGCGAATAATTTCACTCGCAAGGATTCGATGAGTATTTGATAGTCAAACCGCAGCCTTAATAATGAAAAACAAGAGAGAAATTGTGTTTTTTATCAGACTCCCTCTTTAATATAAATATTTATATTTTGGGCAGGGATTATACACCAAGCTATAGTCATAATCATAATCACATCATAAGAGTTGAAAATTATGAACTTTCATAACTATGGCTAAATTTTGTACATAAACACTGCAAAGTCAATCATTGTATTTAAATCTTATGATTATGATTATTGCAATGATTAAACAAGTCGTGTATAATCCCTTATAGCCACGATTGAATCCCGAATTAGCAACTTTTAATTGAATATTTATATAATAATATTTAAATGCGACAAGTTTTATACAGGTCCTAATTTAAGGTGATATTTTTATTAATATTTTCTTGTTTTTCGTTTTGTTTTTTAATTAATTTAACTGTGATTATTTTTTTTAAGTACACTTGCATTTACATGCCTTTATACTTTAGAACAAAAAATAAATAAAATAAACTGTTAATGTTTGAACATTGCATTTTTAACTCCCCTTGCAGCGGATCCAATTAACAATGATTTTATGTAAGTTTTAATCTGTTACGTGCTTTGAATGTATTAAATGAGTTAATACAAGAAGATGTGGAGGCAAACGAATAAATGCTAATGAGAAAAATCCTGCCAGGTATGAGACTAATGAGGGATTTGATTAAATAAAACGTGACTGATCGCCCCCTAAGAATGTTTTGTAACTGTAAATGTTTCCATAACGTTAAATAGAACAGTACGAATGAAACTACAAAAATTCGTATCTGTTACCAAATCTCATCCATCAGACTTTTTTTTGGGTATATAGCAACAAAGCCAATTCGAAAAATGTAACTAATATTCCTCTTTTGCTCTCGCTTCGAGTACATGGTGCGGTTGAGATGCAATAAATAAATACCAGAATCAAATAAAGCAAAAACCCTCGCCCCTCACTTTATGTATGCGGTATACGCTTAAAAAAGTAATTACACATCAAACGGATCGCGGAAATATGCGGTCGGAATTCATATTGTTTTCATAACATAACGAATCCGTATGTTGTGCGACACGAGGAAAAAGAGATATAAACAGGTCCGAACTAAATAAAAATTTTTACCTTAAAGGAACATTCGCTGAGTCCAACAAATCTGTATTGTCAGATGTAGTGTCAGAATTTTTTAGTTTAACAGAAGACTGAAATTGTTAAATTTTCAGTACACCAATTTAATTTACTTTTGGACACTAAAAAATACGCTCTAAAATTTTCTAATGTTTGATCTTTAATTAAATTCAAAAATAAAATTTTCTATCCTACCTACAGTTTAACAAATGTTTCTCCACTGCAAAATTGTTTTTTTGTATAGAATTGAAATTATTAACAAATTTAGAGGAAGAATCCAATCACACTTTTTCGGATCCGGTACTGTGGGTGTTCGGAGCCAACAAAAAGGCAAAAGAGATATATAAACTGTCACATATATCAAGAAGAGAGGCGATTTACAGCATCTCTGTATTTAATAATAAGTGGGATAACATCCCCGAGCCTAGCATTTGCTCCCCTTTCCCCCTGTAATGAAATGATTGACTATGTTAATGTCATTGTCGGCAAATTTCTAAAGCGGAGTCAAGTACCGGTACAAATCCCTCTCTTGCAATTATTACATTGTCCAACAAACGATCACTATCATTTTAAATAAGGGATGAAGTACTTAAAAACATTTTTATTACAGGACTTTAGTAATATATATCTTCTAATTCGTTCATTATTGCATTCTTTTTCTTTAATTAAGTCGTTCAATTGATTCTAAAAATGTACATATGATTTTTGTGTTGATATTTTACTTTGTAAACAAAATTTTGTAACAAATAAGCTTAAAGGACCTTTTCTATTACCCATTTGAAAATTTCTATAAACATAGTGGGGTTAAAGAGAGGAGAAAGAACGTTAAAACTAATAAAATACACGACCCCATTGTGAAAAACGTACAATTTATAAAAGCGACTAGCGACATAAATTGGTTAAATAAGAAGAGCGTATAAAGAGAAAATTGTCCGTATCGTTCCGTAATTCAGCGTCAATATAGACGAACGGGAGGAGAAAAAGAGAAATAAGGTCGTCCCCGACGACAACATCTCTCGATCTTGTTGCTGTATGTATAGAAGATATTGTGAAAAAGATGCTGGGGTGTGGGTTCACTTTTTTTTGCTCGTACTATGCAGGAATTTAAGGGGCACATCCAATATGCGCACGCTTGACTTTTAATAAAAGCGAAGCGAATGACTATTTTATTTCGTAATAGAACCATGTTTATCCCTCCACCTTTTATATAAACGGGGGTGAGTGGTCTTATATGCCTTTTTTAGGCCTGTGCTCATCCAACGGCTCGTCCCAGCAATAATCCAGGGACGTATTAAGGACTCCAAAAAGAAATCAAATGGCACATCAATTTCAATTGCTGTGAAATTCAGCGAATTAATCATCTGAAGTAATGTTCAAATATGTAATTGTATTTAAAATGTTATAAAACCCCCACAGTTTAATTACTTTATGAGTTTCCACATTTTACACGCTTTCATTTATAATTCAATTAGAGGATGACTTCTATAGTTATTACTCATTGCAGTGCAAAATATTAAAGTATCCACTTGTGTTTGTTCACACAAAACGACAAATACGAGTAGTTACCCTTCTTGTTCAATGGGTTAACAAAAAACATTAATAATCCGCTTTATACGATCATATAATTGTGGTTGTTCATTTCATGCACCGATGGAGATTGAAAAAATACAATATAAAAATACATTTATAATATTGTAAAGGGTTGGTTTTATTCATTCACCCCCTTTTATAATACATTTTAAACTTATCGATAATACGTCGTAAATTTAATTAAATCACAAGTGTTAGAAATGATATTTATATATTGTTGTTTATAAAGCTTGATGACAGGGTATTAAGTTATAAACTAGAAATGAGTGAGGGGGGGCTAATTAATTTCTCTGGAAAATTTCACAACGCTTCGTTTTAAGATATTATTATATGCTCATAAGTAAATTATCAATAAACTTGTCAGATGATGAGAAGCTAAATTAGCTTTACCCGTTTTTGGATCAATAAATGCTGTCTGCATGCCACGAAATTAGCTCACTTACACCCCCGCAGCTCTTTATACTAAACTCATCTCTAAATGATTTTATGATTATGTTATTAAATATCAGTGTCATTAAAGTATTTATCGGATTTGCAGCACCTCAACAGCACATTATGTAATTTTCTTTGAAAATGTTGATGTTATTACATTATTTCTTTTTTGTAGGGCGCCAAAACGGAAATACCTACTAACCAAATTTTTGCAAACTCCGAAAAACTATGAACCAAAAATTATAGATACCGAAAAATTTTACATACATTCAACAAAAAGTCGCAATAATTTTCAAAGTCCAAATTGATGCAATATTTTGTACCAAAACGGAGATTTTTAATACTGCCTTGAAAGATTTTTGAAAAAATAAAAATTCAATCGAATATACCCACATATTTTTTTCGTCAAACGCTCCCCTTAATTATACTGTCAAGTTTTATAATTAATCATACCATAATTCATACAAAATCAATGATTAATTTAATTCGAAAAAATTAAACTAGGAGTCAATCGAAAAATCAAAGTTAATTCTGGAAATACTAATATTAGTTCTACCTAGAGATTCATTAGATTTGATAAGGGCAAAAGCAGGAGGCATTTCGTTACAATAGTTGTTAGTATGCGTGTATAATCGTTGAAGGGTGGTGAAGGGATTTTCGGGATTATATTAGCTGTATGGCACACCGGGTCGGGGGGCCATCCCAACAACTGACTTGTTAACGTGAACGGCGGCGCGCATACACACACACACATTCAGAGAGGCACATAAAGCGACGCTCCTCTCTTTTGATTCGCGGATTAATTGAAATACCTCACATTCCACGGCTTCGGCTATGGTTGCATCCGCATGTAACATCGTGGAAAATGTGTTCTCTCTACGGACCCACTTGTGATATAATGATGTTTTGGGGAGCAACTCACACACACACAACAAAATGAGGGTGAACACACAGTTTTAGAAGAAAGCAACGGTGGATGAACTGACGCTATTTAGGTACGCCTCCAACTGTGTGCTCTCCTTATAACATTACATATTACCTTGAGCCCACCACAGTGGAAATGAATATACACTTTTCTTGTACTTGAATGCTCCTCTATATACCACATTTCTGGAACATTTATTAAATATCAGCCTTGTGGCCAATTAGAAATGAATTTCATTGATTTCTAAATAAAACTATTTTTTTTTTATTAAATACATATTTTTTTTATTTAAAATCAGTTAAATTACACAACTTACAAACTAATATAACATTTTTTTTGTTGGATTTACAAAAAAGTTTTACGGAAATTTAAGAATCTAATAATAAATTATTAACTACACCATTTCACTGTTTTTTTTTCAGCGATGTGTACAGAAATTTTTAGATCTTTAAGTCAAAGATTTCAGTATTTAGCTGAAACAGTTGAAATATTTCCCTTACAACCCTATATTCATATATATATACAGGTGGTAAATTGTTTTGTTGTGCTTCAATGGAGAGATTTGCGGTATGCGGAATCCCATCACGTATCTGTACTTGAGCTGTTTGTGTCTTGAACGTCTGGATGAGAATCGTCAAGTAGCAGTTGTTGTTGTTTTAATACCGCAAGCCGCTGATGTGTTAATTCTAAATGATGTTTACGCCATTTAATGCGACGATTTTGAAACCACACCTTCACCTGAACAAATCAATTATAACATTACATTAATTTGATAGTTTTCAAAGCGATTAACAGTTATTACTTGTGCTTCAGTCAATTGTAAAGTGTGGGCCAGATAAAGTCGTTCTGGGCCCACCATATATTGTTGCCTTTCGAATTCTGCCTCAAGTCTCTCCAATTGTTCGGGTGTGAAAATCGTTCGCACTCGTTTACTTTTGCAGTTTTTCTTCGTTTGTAATAAACCGGAGGAAATGTGTTTTAAGCCTCGAACTGGAAAACAGTTGAGATTTTCAGAAAAAAGAATTTAAAAAGAAAATAGGTTCTTAGTTTTTCAAATTTTCGAATTTTCGAGGGTCTTAGATTTGATTTGTCGCCCTCATTATTAAATTAAGATGTTCAATCTGATTACAATAAATTACATCAACGAAGCAATTCTAATTACTGAATTACTTAATCGAAAATTAGACCATTTCTCAATGTAACTTAAACCTCCTCTTCCCTTTCTAAGGTAATCCAATATTTAAAATCTTACCAACATGAAATTACAACACATTCGAGTAAAGACAAAAGATAATTACAGAAAAAACGGCAACCTACCAGTTTGCCTAGGTGGACATCCATGTGTTACAGAATAATGTCCAGCCGCATTGCCGGAACTATGCCGATGCACTGGTAATTGTAAGCGACTGCAACTTGACACCAAAGACCTATCATTTCCTCCTGGATGCACACTGAGATTCACCACACTCGCTGTTGTATTATTATCCATCAGAACATCTCTATTATCGTTTTTCAAACCTAATATTGCGGCTATTGTGAATGATTTGTTGTTATTGGTGGCCGATGAGTTACTTCTGCACCGGATCGGATCCTCTTCTTGGGACAAATCGTCACAGGGTGCAGTTGTCGACGACGTATGTGGATCGGCATTGCTGTTGTCTTCTAATTGTTGATGGTAGGATAAGAAGTGACTTAAAGATGTTGAATAGTTGTAATGGAGCATACTATTGGCTTCTTACGTTTGGATCCAAGAAGTTTTCATTGTTGCACACACTGAAAAGTAGCAGAGAAAATAATTTTGAGTTGAGCAAAAAATTTGATGAAATCTGAACTTACTTTAGTGAAATAAACGTTAATTTTGGTGATTGGGTGACAAATCTGATTAATCCATTCCAGCTAAAGTTATTGGGAACATCGCACAATTTTTTTTTATAATTCCGCGTTTGATTTTTTGTTGTATCTTTTCACTTTGATTAAAGATAAACACCAATTTAGTAAATAATGTCACTATCAAGTAGTTTAGTAATATTTTCAAAATACAGGAGTATATTAGAAAATGAAGAGTTGAAAAAGAGATTTGCAAGTCTGAAGCAATAACATTACTGCTGCTAACAAGGTATTATCTTGTTCCGGTGCATCATTTTCCACACACAAACAGGACGACAGAACCCCCGCCAAAACGAGATAATAGGGTTGGGCCTGCTTTTTGCGGACACACCCCCATACATACATTCACTTATTACACAACATATATACTGTGAGAAGAGAGACATTATCAACCTTCAACCACCCCAATTGTACCACGATGATGTGTGGAATTATTGTTGATTAATGTCGTTTCATTGTGTTTATATTGTAGTCAACTGAACTAGCCACATTTTCTACCGCAAAAACCAATGATTAGGTTTTTCAAATAAAAGGAGGAGGATATTTATTTAATTTTAGAAGAATTGAACATTTGTTTTTTGTTAATTGTGGTTCGTTTGAATGGGTTGGCTACCTAATTGCAAAAATATCTCATTTTCATTCTGATTTGGAAGTTATTAAAAAAACTTCAAATAATTGGCCAAAGGACTGACTTAGAAAGGGATTTCAAATTTTGTTTTTATAAAATGTGCGTGTACTATGGGTGTTTAGTTTTAAACCGACGGATAAAGTATTGCAAAATAAACTTAAAATATTAGAAATTAGTAAGTTCGACAATTTATTCAGAGGGAGAGGGACTAATCAATTTAAATGCTCAGAGATCCTGGATATCTGCATAGTTACAATTTGCATATTGCATAGTTAAAATTTTAATAATATTTTCTTAAATAGTTGGTAGAGAATTTACTATTTTATCAAATGGTATCATTAAATATAGACCTTACTGTATTATTCGATATTATACCTTGGGTTAGATCAAAGCGCTTTTATGAGAATTATTATGAATTTTTAATTTGTGTTCAATACGACTAATAAAGTACCTATGTAGATACATACATTTGTACCTTTTATACGTGGTGTTTTCTGTGATTTTCTCTTTTAACTTTTTTAAGTTTGTTCTTAAGGTAAATTTATATGTATTACCTTTTGTCTATCTTATCAACTCTGGGCTCTGAAGACTAAAAATTAGTTCTTTCCTTATATTTTAACAAAGGAAGATCAATCTTAAAATTCTAGGTGTACCTAATTAAAGGAAAGTAGGTAAGTTAAGTATGTATTAAGTCAATCAAATTTTTCTATTGATCGTATGATGCAATTAGTACTTATGCTTTATATTACAGAGGTAACAAACACCTACAAAATACTTAACTATCGATATATTCTTGAGAATAATACGTACCTATACCTGAAGATAACTAATAAATTCAGTAACTTTTTAGATTTTTACATTTCTACAAGAAAATAGTAAGTTCCATTTTTAATTAGGTAATTGATCAATAATCTACATTTCTTCTGGTACTTCTAAAACATGAAGAAATTCCTACAGATTTGATATTAGTGTTAGGTAATTGCTTAATTTCATAATTTTTTAGCAAATTCATAATGGAGCTTTCTTTTTATTACAATCTTAAGTTAATTCTCAGTTAAAAAGCTATTTGATAGGTGGAAAGAGCTTTTTAACTCAGAATTTATTTTGAATTGTGATATGAAAATAAATAACTCTTCTTTCATCCAACAATGATGAATAATATTGAATGTCTATATAAAAAATTCAAAATTTATTAAAATAATTAGTAATTTATTACACAATTATAATAAATAAAATATAATTTATTTAGTATATTCTCATAACTTATACATATTTATTGTCCCTGTCCGGTCCCAGTATATTTTAGTTCTATTACACATTAATAAATGTGTATTTTTTGTAGGACATAAAATTAAAAATATGAAAATTGTGATATTATATTGCGGGGGCGTACCTGCCCCGTTTAATAACATTACTAGAGCATGCGTATTTGAATTAAAGATGCGCTTAGGCGGAGTTTTCATAATCTATTATCATCATCCCTCTTTTTCCCCTTGAAAATCCGTGCAGAACACAATCTTGATATAATAATGTTATATCTACCTCTACCTAAAACCACCATTATCCGTTTACAAAAAAAATTCTATACCTATAGGTATATGTTATATATACAGCATATATGTATAGAGAAGACTACCAAGCATTTCTGAGATACCTTTTAAGTAAATAGATGTTTAATAAATACTTGGAATATCTATGACTATACGTAATGAAATTTTTTTCAAAGTTTAAACGTTTGTGTGCTCAGTATAAAGTTATAACATTTATGACGATTAGGTATTCATTATAGACTTAGGATACGTAGGGGTTTCAGTAATTTTCTTTTATTTAACAACATGCATGAATACATAATGAATACGTAGTGTCTTGGATAACATTTTAATTTTGGTAAATAATAGGTATTGTGACAATTTGTCTTTCAAATTAACAACAATTTTACAATTTCTTTCATTTTTTGTTGAAACGCATATACCTATAATGCCTTTAATGAAATCATATTTTATTATTATGAAAATTTGGGCATCTATAGGTATATGTATGTGATGTTGAAATTCATAATTCATGACTTCATGAGGTATTGTCTTATCACTTTTTAAATTTTCTAAATCTGTGTAGGTATTAGGTATTGACAAAGATTTTTAACTATAAAACTCTTGAAACTTAGTTGCTCCAAAAAGTTTCAATTACCTTTTTTCTTCGTTTGCTTCTTCTCCCAAATTCTCTTCAAAATCGATGTCGTTATAATAGAGCAGATAAGGTAAGACTTTTTGTGGTACAAATGTATGTTGTTATGACTATTTAAAGAAGATTATGAGAAAGAAATTCAGATAAAAAATTCTGATCAAAGTATTCTTTAGCTCGTACGACTCGTAGTCGTAAGTACATAACAAATATTTGGAAATTTTCCTTCTCAATATCATGCATTTGACGTGTTTTTCATATTAATAATTTCTTACAAACATGACATTGGTGTTATTTTTTATATAAAAACTTATTATCGGGAGGGGTTGATTTTCAATAAAAGCTGTCGTGTGCGCAGCAAAAGGACTCTCTATTAAGGAGTGGTGGTGTGATTGTGCCAATATGTAATTCTTGTATAAATATGAAACGTTTAATATAAAAGCTTATTAAAGCTTTAACTTCTTTACTACAACACGAATAACACATTTTATGTGCTGTATTGAAAAATTTAGCTTTCTTATCATATAAAATTACAATCAACAGGTGAGTTTTTCAAACTAAGAAATTGCTAATATTTTTTTTTTGAACAAAGTAAATTTTTTTAACGGGTCTGTAGGTACTCTGTATAAATTATTATAAAAATTTATTCAACAAAATTTATATTTTTTTTTTATATTTTCATAAAGGCTTAGAGGTAGAGCCTAAGTAAGTACCTACCTATACCTACCTTTCCAATTGCCATAAATTTATTAACGAACGAAACTATCGCTCTTCTAAGTCCCATAATAATAATTGGAGTAATTTACCAGTCAACAATCGTGGAATATGGGGGCGGCAACTAAGTTGGTGGTGTATTTCAGCTCCCTTGAAAGCACATTCCACACAGCCGGGTGCAGAAAGTATTTCATTGTACTAAAGAGAATTAGAGACAGTGGGGGTTGATGGGTTGCAATAAAGCCAATCCATTTATCACTAGTAATAATAATTCTGTTTATTTTACTTTTTTTCTCTCTTTTGATAAACAGGGCAAATATGACCACAGCTTTAACGTTCCTCATTATCTGCACCAGTTTGGCCGCAGTTTTCTTCACAGAAGCCATGTATTTACCCAAAAGAGTGAGTATATTTTAAGTTAGAGAACGGGTTGATTGAAAGTTGAACTGAATTTTTTAAATAGTGGTGGTTTTCCTGGGTACTTTTAGGAAAACTGTTGGAAATAATTTACCTACTAATTTTTTTTGTATTTTGTAAAACTCAATTCGTTCTTCTTGGGGTTCTTCAATAAATTAGCATAGAGAAACTTTAGAGAAAATTTAGTAGGTAAATTATTCCCATAATGTACGTTGGAATTAAATGGTCGTAGTATTAGATGCTTGTTTTTAATTTTCTTTTGTCTCCATCAAGAATTTTAATTTTTTCTGAATTATCAACTTCATTTTGGAAACATTTTAAAATTTTCCGTTAATAAATCGTCAATAATGTAAGATTTTAATAATATTTTCACAAGTTACGTACAACAATTATAGATTATAGGTATGTACCTACATACCTAATTTTTCTATGCAAATTTACACCTGATAAACCTTTTTTACAATGATAAGAAGAATGAATTTTTGATAAATTTTTGGTCAGGTATTTTTTCAAAACTGTGCTTTTTTAATTTAAAACTGGCTTTTTGAGACAAAATCCTATTTGATATTTTTCCTTAAAACTTAATGAGTTTATCGGTTTGATTTTAGCAATAATTGTTTCACTTGCAATTAACATATTGCCAGTTAAAACTTATTTCATTATCGGGCCTAAACATGGTTTCACTGCATTTTCCAGATGACACCGCTCGTAAATATGCGAGAAAGGATAACTGATCCTAAAAAGAGACCATTTTGCAACGCATTTACAGGTAAACACATCCCATTCACGTGTAAACTCCATAGATAGCTTGTATTTGATTAGGATGTGGTCGAAAACGATCCAATCTGCCAGCACTAACGGAACAAGGCGACGAATTAGACGAATCTATCAATAGTTTGATGGATTTGAGTGCTGAACCGGCAGTGGAAAATATTTCCCGACAAATAATGTACGAGGCCAAGTTATGGGAAGCCATCCAGGAAGCTAATCAGGAATTAAGTCGACACAAGTCGCAGAATTCAATGGAGACGAGTGAAGATGACGTTACAGTGCCAGGACGAAGTGCTATAGCTTCCTGTGCTTTACCGCCCTGTTACATTTAAAAATCGATTTTTTAACAGGGAAAATTTGAACTGACAGTATTCTATACGTAATTTAGTGTTTATGTGGAGGCTTTTCTAGTCAGGTTTCCACATTAGTGTTACATGTCTATATAAAATGCTTGACTTATATGCGGATTTATTTGAGCTTTTTCTTCAAAGTAAATAAGTAAAGTATGTACATCATTAATAAATTATTATTAGATTATTTAAATAAAATAAATGATATATATTTTTGTGTTATTTATTATTTAAAAATAAGAATTCATAAAAAAAAATAAAACATCAAACTTTGAATAAAGACAAAAAAACACTAATTATTTACTCTTCATCTGCGCCAACAATTCACTTCGATCCAACAATCGGTCAATTTCCTCTTCCGAAAACATATGAGAATTTTTTATCTCTTCAGAATTAACTAGATTTTGTAATTGTGTAAAAAATCCCAATACATTCTGCTGATCTTTTTTATCTTCAATTGTCTTCTCCGAAATCACCAACTTCTCTAAACGCCTTTTCAGCAATCCCTTCATTATGACATAATCATCAACTGTGTTTCTCGACACCAAACTGTACACCATCACCGGCTTCGTCTGTCCAATACGATGACATCTCGCTTGTGCTTGAATATCGACTTGAGGATTCCAATCGCGATCGATAAAAATCACCGTATCTGCTGCTATTAAATTCAAACCTAAACCACCAGCACGTGTTGACAATAAAAACAGAAAACACTCTGGATTCTGATTGAATTCATCTATGGAAATGGTTCGGTCATCCATTTTTCTCGATCCATCTAATCGTTGATATTTATAATTGCGCATATCTAAAAACTCCTCAATCATATCCAACATCATACATAATGTGGAAAATATCAATACTTTATGACCACCAGCTTTCAATTTCGGTAAAATCACATCAAGTGCCAATAACTTGTTACTTGATTGTACCAAATCTTCAGTCACAAGTAATTCTCTCTGCTTACTATTCGGATTCAATGGTATTTTCACTAAATATGGATGATTCGCGATTTTTTTAAACATCATTAAAACGTTATTCATTGTTAAATTATATGAAAACTCTGGGTGTGTATACACGTCTTTCTCCTCTTCAACAACTTGAATTTTTTCTGCTTTCTCATAATCTGCAATCGATGGGAAAATATACGTTTTATTTAATGTACAACGTCTTTTCGGTCTCGGACCATTTAAATTAATCTCTTCTTTCTTGGACATCAATTCCATAATATTTTTCGTTATCACATCATTGTATAACTTTTTTTGTGGTTCTGTTAATGGACAATAAATAATCGCTTCTTTCTTTGGTATAAAATCATCCAAAACATCGGATTTTAAACGCCGTAACATAAATGGTGCTAACGTTTTATGGATTGCTGAGATTGCGGCGACTGAATCTTCCGAAAATAATTGTTCAATGTTTGCAACATCGTCGAGTTGAAACAAAGTGGTGAATACATCCATATTCGTGAATATATGAGGCAGAATGAAGTTTAATAAAGCCCACAATTCGGTGACATCGTTCTGTAACGGTGTTCCGGTTAATAACATGCGATATTTCGATTGAAGTGAACGTAGGGCTTTCGATAACATTGAATTGTGATTTTTCAGGCGATGTCCTTCATCAACAATAATATATTGCCATGTAAGGGTAGCAAGGAACTTTTCAGTGGACAATGGTGTGTGGTAAGGCGTTAATACTATCGGTTCAACTAATTTCTTGTCGAATTTGTACTTTTTGGTGACAGCCTCTTGTAAATTTGTTGCTAAATTTTTCGATGGACCATAGAATGAGACAACGGGCAGTTTTGGGGCGAATCTTTCAAATTCTCTTTGCCAATTGGATAATGTGGATAATGGGACGACTATTAAGTAAGGACCTTTCACTCCAATCTCGTATAAATAGGAAAGGAACGCAATCACTTGGATTGTTTTACCTAAACCCATTTCATCGGCTAGAATGCCACCTAAACCGTTCTCGTGTAATACTGCCATCCAATTAACGCCGTCTTTTTGGTATTTACGCAATGTGCCACCTTCGAAGTACTTTAGTTTCATCGATACGTCCATTTTTACTTTGATATTTGAGTTTTTGCCGTTTTTAGATCGTGCCGCTTCTTTTAAGTCTTCTAAACGTGGTTCGAAAATGTTTCGTTCTCGTAGAACTCCAGTTTGATTCTTAGTGGGGTTGTTTATCTGGAGCATTTTGTTAAAGAATGACGAATACTCAATACCGATGTTAGTTAAGTATGTGATGCTTTTTTTCGCTTGTTCTTTACGTTCTGCTATAGCTTGTATTTTTAGGGTTTCTTTATTTACTGTGGACGGTCTTTTTCTCTTGGGAGGGTCGATTTTCACTTCAAGTCCCTCAATGTAGCCGTTTTTTGCTGAACGTTGTTCCAAATCCATGGTATTTGATTTTCTTTTGGAATAATGTTGAGGTTAGATTTTTGAATATTGGATAAAAAAATGACTTACCAAAACTTATCTACAGATGTAATTATTAGACTATAAATTAAAATGAATTTAATTTAACTTAAATGTAAAATTATCACTTTTTCCTGAGTATACAAACGTTTATTTACACTTCAAATGTTAACATAAAGAATTTTTAAGAACCATTGTGGCTTATGGCTATGGCGCGAATTTCAGTTCACAATCAACCGTTGACACCGTAGGTCGCATGCGTTGGGAGTGCTTCATTGGACTACTCTCTTTACTCGATTTTACAAATATGTCGAAGTCACTGGTGTTGCTCTTTGGCGGTAGGTTTGAATATATGCATCACTTTTTATTATTTTTGTAAAATATGTGTATTTTACGATCAATATTAAAAAATTAGTATTTAACAACATACAACAATCCAAAAATAAAAACAAAATAAAAAATAAAGTCTTATTTGAAATGCATTTATTTATTTATTTGATAAATACATAATTCTAAATTCACAGTAAAAATATACTGATAGTTTTAGTTTCGTAGTGAAATACAAGGGAGAATATGATAATGATAATAGTACACTTAAATTAGAAGAGACAATAACAACCATAAAGAAATGAATGAACAATTCCAGCCAATAATTGAAATATTTATCAAAAATGTACTTTAAATACACTAAATAGTTACACAAAATGATAATATTGTTATTATTTTTTAATTTGACCGTCATGGTCCCGAGGTTTAACACCTGTTGGCATTTCAATTGAGTCATATTCTAAGCCATTATTGTAATGTTGCAAGAATGGTAATCGCGATTTGGCCAGCCACAATTCCAATCTTAAACTAGGATCCATTGCCACAATTCCACCCCCATCGCCACTTCTTTTTTTCATGTAATTAAAACAGCAAGTGCGAAAATGACGTGTACCACATGCAGATTGACATTCTGCTCCACAAGAACTGCACGATTGCACTTCGCCCCACACCACACCTGCTTTATTAAACATTTTTTATCATTACAATATTAAAAACATTCTAATTTATGGAACTATAAATTGGTTTGTTAATTATGCGAGTTTTATGGTCTTAGATAAGGACTCAATTTAAAGAATTTCACGCAAAATTTTTGAATTTATGGTAAAAATTATCGACTAAAGATTTTGGGTACTCATAAAGAATAAAATAGGCCCAATATGGTTTGAATTGATGCAATATTTTTCCAAAAAAGTGCACCTTAAAATTCATAGTTGAAAATAATACAAAAATTCAAAAAACTTAACGAATGTTCAGGGTCTAGGAAATAGGCTAATTTCCTGTCACCCATAAAACCGTTTTGAGAAATTTTTAAAATCTTTTTGAATGAAGGATTTGGGACATTTGAGCATTCATTAAATCAAAAATTGATCTGTGACAACTTTCTCAGTTTAAAATATTCAAAAACCGAAAAAGTTCAACCAGAAAAAGCGATAGGTGATCAAATTCTTTTATAAAAAGATTAAAGAATAAAAAAATTCGATGAAAAAAGATTTTTTATAATAACTCCTTAAGCCTTTAAACATTAACTTTCAAAGTGCAATTGAAATCGGACTTACCTAATATAACAAGTGCGATAATCAACTCCTTATTCATATCTTATACTTGATGAGGACGTTGCGACGCTACTTTGATACAAATGGGCCGATTTAACACCGACGTTCATCTTTATATAGAAAATATTCTATGCAAATACTTTTCGTTTTTTTTTTTAGTATAGGGGCGGTCGCTTTTCCCACACATAGAACTTTTATCTTATCATTGATTCTCGTGTTTTCTTTTTTTTATGAAAAGCCAATCAAACCTTTCAAAGGAAAAAGTTTTCTATCAATTTATATTCGGTAATTGGTTTATGTATAAACAGCATTTGTGAATTTATATGTATTAGATGTGGTACTTTGGTGGCGCAATAACTTTTACCCACTTTTCGGATTGCCTTTAGAATATGAATGAGATTTTGTGGAAAATGCGATTTGTGACGAAGAATCATTTTAGTTTGATGATAAAAGCTCTCTCTGTACCTATAGGTACTCTTTACATATAAATGTTTGTCATTTCGTTTTATTGTGGTCTTGTTTTTATTCAATAATATCCTGTGAAAAGTGATATATTTATTGCTTTTCCGCAATAAAAATGATAACCTAAAGAGAAATTTAATACTAAACACTAAACAGTAATTTACTTTTACTGAGAATTAACGAATTTCGGTACACATACAATATATGTATAACATAATCCTTGATAAATTTTTGTTATAAACTTTTTGTAACATGCCGAAGAAGTTGATGGCCTCAAAGAGGCATTTCCATGAAAAACCAAATGAGTTTTCGACTCAGGGTGACACCCCGAATTTGTCATTTCATTTTTGCTCAATCGAACAGTTATACCCTGTATATTAACTTGAGATAATAAGAAACAGCTTTGAAATAAGAATAAGTTGTTACCCTTAGTTTCCCGGTTAAATTTAAATTTGGAGCTTTCCGTTTGTACAGGTTATGGTGTAGATATCGTGAAGAAAGACAAACGAACAGTCGCTTTTAAAAACATAACCACAAAAACTTTTTGAATAAACTTTTTGTAACTGATTTTTTGTCCTAAAATATTTTTATCTTATGTTTCTTAACAATTGTCTTGTGCATGTTACATGAAAATGGATAGTTCCTTCGGTTTACTCAGTTCCATGTCCCCAAAAATAAAATTAACCAATAAGACGGTTAAAAAAGGTAAATAAATAACATTAATTTGTAAATTGATTGTGTAAATGAGTCGTTTTAGGTTCTGATAAAGGATTTTTAGCGTTAAGAAAACACATTCGACGATCATCTATATTAGATAGAAAAGAGGCAACAATTAAAACTGAATCTCTGGTTTTAATTGAAAGTTCAAGTGCTTCTAGTTACTCTACAGCTTCATCCAATCCTCCATCACAACCTATAATCTTAAATGAGACTCCAATCGTTATACCAGACAGTGAATCAGATGAGGAGAATGACCAGCAGAATAACTTAAGTCCAAATTCAAATTTGTCCAAGAAAAAGACACACGAAATCGAAGAATGGCTCACAAAAGTTAATTCAGAATCCCAGAAAAATGTTGAAACTGAAAAAGAGGAGATTTCAACGTGTTTTACCGAAATTTCAGCCATTGTTGGAGACGATAAAACGAACACAAATTCTGAAGGATTTGCAACAAACTCTACATTTATTAATGTACAGAACAGAAAGAGATTCGATGAATTGTTTAAAACTGAGAAGAAAGAAACTAATGAACTGGATTATAATTCGGACGATTATGCTGATTGTGAAAAGTTGTTGGACAAATTGTATGGAACACAATGGAGAGCGAAAAAGGAAGAAGTTTTGCCAAAATCTGAACCACGAATGAAAAAGACTGCAAAAAAAGACTGTCAAGTAAAACCACCACTAACAGACGTGTAAGTTACCAAATTTTAAATTTTTTATCAAAAAATGTGACAATTTGTTTATTTTTAGTAAAAGAAAACCATCTGTAACACACAAAAACCCATATTTTGAAACAGAAAAAAGTAAATCAACTAATTTATTAAAAACTCTACATTCAGCTCGTATAAAGAAACAATTAGACTCCCCTTGGATGGCAAGATTGAAAGATTTATGTGATTCGGATAGTGAAGATGATTGTAAAAGTCCAATTGCACCACCAAAATTGAAATTAAATTTTGACGATGGCGGTGAGAATCTAAATAAAAATAATCGGGTGCATATTCCATTAATCAAAGGAAAAAATAAAGAAAACTGCACCAAAAATATCTTAAATCAGAACAAAGAATTGACTGATTTAATTAAACAGAGTTTAATCGATTTCAAAAAACCCGTTAGAGAAAATAAGCCGAATTCAGCAAAGAAAATATTAAATGATTGGAGAGATAGTGGAAAAAAGATTGTTAAAACAGCAAATACTCCAAAATCTACCAAAAAAACTGAAATGTTGCCATCAAAGTGGAGTTTAAGTTCGAGCGAATCAGAATTTTCGGGAGAAGATTCATCAAGTTCAAGTGATGAAGATGAAGAATTTTTTACAAAGCGCAGAAATGTTCCATTAAATAAAACAGTAACTGGTTATTACAGTTTTCTTGCCTCTTTATCAGGTTTGTTAAAATTACAATGAAAAATAGCAAAACCAGTTTAAATTTTTCTTTAAATTTAGGTTCGGTTCCTCTCGATGAATGCGACATGTCAGCACGTATTTTCCGCACAAATTACAATAATCTCAAAACAAAATTAGCCGAAAAACTCTTTAAACTATTTAATGAGTCAGTTTTCGAAAACAAATTGCCATTTAACACCCCAATCAAATGGAATGTACGTTTAAATCGCACAGCCGGTTATTGTAAAAGTAGAAAAATTACAAGAAATGGAGCTGTTATTGAAAGGAAAGTTGAGATTGAATTGTCAACAAAAATTTTGGACTCGGCAGATCGACTTCGAGATACTTTAATACACGAAATGTGCCATGCGGCTACATGGATGGTGAATCATGTTTCAGATGGACATGGACAATTTTGGAAATCGTGGGCTTTTAGAGCGATGAAAACGTTTCCGGAATTACCGCCAATTAAAAGATGTCATACCTATAAAATTAACACGAAATACACTTATAAATGTGTTTCTTGTGGGTATAGTATTGGTAGACATTCAAAATCTTTAGATATTGAACGGAAACGATGCGGTTATTGTTACGGAAAATTTCAAGTACTTTTAAATAAAGTGAATAAAAATGGGGAGAAGAAAGTTGTGGTAGCAACTCCTGGGAAAAATGCAAATGGTTTTGCGTTGTTCGTTAAAGAGAATTATTCAAAGTACCGTACACCTGAATTAAAACATGGGGATGTTATGAAGATACTTGGACAAAAGTTTAGTGCCTTGAAGGTACAAACATAATTTTTAAATGGTTTGTGTGTTTATTTTATTTGTCCGAATTTTATTACGACTCACAAAATGTGTTTGATATATGTATTTTTACGTTTATATGTTTGTATATATTAACAATTTCTGAAATAAAGAATTCTTGTACTGAAGTAAAAGTTTTTAAATTTACCGCGTAGAAAACATCAAAAACTGGTAGTTCAAATGAATACTGGGATGAAGTTAGTTCTATTTGCTTTTATTTACAGATTTCTATAATACAAACAATCGTTCGTTTTGTCAAGTAGTTTAGGTTATATCCTAAATTTCTTTTAATTAGGGTAAAAATAAATAAATAACTGCCAAAATGCCTCGTATTATGATAAAAGGAGGCGTTTGGCGCAACACAGAGGTATGTGATATCATAGAAAAATTCGATTTCCAAAGTTTATTCAACTAACCCCATAATCTTCAGGATGAAATCCTTAAAGCGGCTGTTATGAAATATGGCAAAAACCAATGGTCTCGAATAGCCTCCTTACTACATCGTAAATCAGCAAAACAATGTAAAGCCCGTTGGTTTGAATGGCTCGATCCAAGTATAAAGAAAACAGAATGGTCACGAGAAGAGGACGAAAAGCTCTTGCATTTAGCCAAACTTATGCCAACACAATGGCGTACAATAGCTCCAATTATAGGAAGAACTGCTGCCCAATGTCTCGAACGCTACGAATATCTGCTGTAATAAAACAACCCTGACAATCGACCATAAAATTGATTAATTTTCTTTCTTTCAGCGATCAAGCTCAGAAAAAAGAAGAGGGCGAAGATGGAGTTGACGATCCACGTAAACTGAAACCCGGGGAAATTGATCCAAACCCAGAAACAAAACCCGCTCGTCCCGATCCAAAAGACATGGACGAAGACGAATTGGAGATGCTTTCCGAAGCGCGTGCCCGTCTAGCAAACACCCAAGGCAAAAAAGCCAAACGTAAAGCAAGAGAAAAACAACTAGAAGAAGCTAGACGCTTGGCAGCATTACAAAAACGTCGTGAATTACGTGCCGCTGGCATCGAAGTCACATCTAGACGTAAAAAGAAACGCGGTGTCGATTACAATGCTGAAATTCCATTTGAAAAACGTCCAGCCATCGGTTTCTATGACACCTCCAATGAACTGGTCGATCCAATGGCACCGGATTTCTCGAAAATGCGTCAACAACATTTAGACGGCGAATTGCGTAGCGAACAAGAAGAACGCGAACGTCGTAAAGACAAACAAAAATTGAAACAACGTAAAGAGAACGATATTCCACAAGCGATGCTACAAAATCAAGAACCTGCCAAAAAACGGTCCAAGCTAGTATTACCAGAGCCGCAGATTTCCGATCAGGAGCTGCACCAAGTGGTGAAATTGGGCCGGGCCAGTGAAGTGGCAAGAGAAGTGGCCGCTGAGAGCGGTGTCGAGACAACGGACGCTTTGTTGAACGATTACACAGTGACACCGCAAGCGGCCGCCACTCCACGCACTCCTGCACCCCAAACCGATCGCATTTTACAGGAAGCACAGAATATGATGGCATTAACGCACGTTGATACACCGTTAAAGGGTGGCCTGAACACTCCGCTACATAATTCCGATTTCAGTGGTGTTTTACCGCAAAGTCAAGCACTAGCCACACCAAATACCGTCTTAGCAACGCCATTTCGATCGGCGAGGAGTGATGGAGGCGCCGCAACACCGGCTAGTAGCGGTTTCATGACACCCAAATCGGGAAATGCACCTTTAAACGCGACACCAGTACGAGACAAATTGAATATCAACATGGAAGAGGGAATTGACATTGGAGAGACACCGGCACAGCACAGAATGTTCCAAACATCAGTGAAAGAACAGTTAAAGATGGGTTTAAGTAGTTTACCACAACCGAAGAACGATTACGAAATTGTCTTACCGGAAAATGAGGAAGAACAGACAATAGACGAGCCACAAAATGAATTGGTGGAGGATCAAGCGGATGTGGATAAACGTAAAGAGGAGGAGATGAAAGCGAAGGCCGCTTATGAATTGTCGTTACGTTCTCAAGCGATTCAACGGAATTTACCGCGTCCACAAGAAGTGAATATGGCCGTTTTAAGGCCACCGAATGAAAGTTATTCACTGACAGAGCTCCAAAAAGCGGAGGAATTAATTAAATGTGAAATGGTGACAATGTTACAGTACGATGGATTGAAGAATCCAATTCCCACCGCCTCGAAACGTTCCACATTGTCACAAGCACAACAGATGGCCTTTTTGGAGCAACATCCCTACGAGAATCTCCCGCCAGATGAGTTGAATTATGCGAAACAATTGCTGAAACGTGAAATGGAGATTGTTAAGCATGGCATGAATCATGGCGATTTGCCATTAGACGCGTACACGCAAGTATGGGAAGAGTGTTTGGGGCAAGTGTTGTTCTTACCGAATCAAAATCGATATACACGTGCGAATTTGGCGAGTAAAAAAGATCGTTTAGAATCGGCTGAGAAGCGTTTGGAACAGAATCGGGCACATATGGCAAAAGAGGCAAAGAAAGCGGCGAAAATGGAGAAGAAATTGAAAATTTTAACGGGCGGTTATCAGTCGAGAGCGCAAGCTTTGATAAAACAGTTACAGGATTTGTATGAGAATTGCGATCAGGCGAATTTGGAATTGAATACATTCAAGTTTTTGCAAGAACAAGAGAAGTGTGCATTGCCAAGACGGATACAATCGTTGACGGAGGATGTGAATCGACAAATGGAGCGGGAGAAAGTGTTGCAGAAGAGGTACGGTGATTTGCAGAATGAGATCAGAGAGATACAGGAGAAATTGAGACAGCAGCAGTTGGAGGGGGAGGGACATGTGCAGCAGGGTGAGTTGAATGGTGTGGAGACGGATGGGGAAATGTTGGTGAATTCGACAGAGATGAATGGCGATGCGGATTAAGTAACTATTGTGTGTAACCAATTTATGGAACTTTTTTTTATTAATAATTTTAGGAGGTTGTAAATTGAATGAATAAAAAGACACAAATGTAATCATGTGCTATAATATTTCGACTAAAATAAAATAGTCAACAAAACTTAATTAATTGAATACAGTTGATTAAAATAAATAAATAACAATTTGCAGGGATCGTAATATCGACTAGAAATAATTCATAAACATAAATTAAATATTGGCTTGGAGAATAAACAAAAAAAAAAGTAAATTGAGTGCGATATTAGAAAATTTAACAATATTTAAATGCTAACACATCACAGACTCTCTTTTCTTGACAAAAGAAATAAAAAAACGTTATTCGTATTTAAAAATTGATGGTCTTGGAGTATTGGGGACGGACATTGTGTGTTCACTTACATCCGTAGACACGAATATTCTACAAAATTACATTGTAAAAATCATTTTTCTTCTATTTGGTTTTGGAATTAGTAAAGACGAAACCACAACCAAAAATTATGAAAAAAAAACCTTATTTTTATTTGTCAATACAGCCAATATCAGTCTTTTATCAATTTACTATTATTAGCGAAAAAACACACACAAACACACGAAATTATTTACTCTTTGAGAAAAAAAACGTTTTTTTAAAATGATACAGAAATGTTAGTTAAAATGATATAATAACTCTCAACTAACCGAGCCCAAAGTTCTTTACGAACTTTCGCTGTAAATTTATATGAAACGCAAAGTGTTGATGCGGTGGCGAATGTTAAATTGTACAAAAGAACAATTTTAAAATTACCCAGCCATTCGATGCTGCCAAAGTCGCCCAATAAATCGAAATTCGTTATACCTGGAAAAAAGTTATTACATAATGGTTTCAATGTTAATCAGTTTTAATTCGTACCAAGGATTTTTGATAACAACGGCAAAGCTGAACTTAGAATCAAAACGACCGCACAATTCGCTATGATCAAAGAGAATGGTGTACTTTTCGTTTGTGGCCGTATTTTGCTCATTATTGGAGCGGTGTAGAGTCCTATTGACGATGTTATAATGAAATATAAAATTAAAACTATCTCTAATGCAGCACCAAACGGTCCTAACTTCGATAATGAACTTACACCTAAAGTAAATTGCTAAAAAAATGAAAAAGCCAATTAAAAAACGAGTTTTTTACGCTAGTTTATCTATTTTAGTGGAAATATTGCCTTTTAAATAAATAAATTGTTTAGTTATTTTAGTAAATACATTTTTAAGTTAGCAGGTGCCAAATTTTTGAATTCCAAAATGTCAACATTGCAGTTCAGAACGATAATGAACACTTTATGACACCAAAATAGATAAAAATCATTCGTAATTAAAAAGATACTCACTTTTGAGCTGCTTGGCAGTGCTTTAATTCCAATCAAAAGTGACAATGTGTTTTGAACAACAAGTAAAACAGAAATGACTGTGAGTCCGATTAAAAGCAGCATGCAAATCGGATAAACAACATTCCTTCTCAAAGAAGATGTCTGTCGTTGTTTGTCTATAAAATATAACCAGTTAACACACTTAATTTTATAGAGATTCAATTTAAATACCCAGTAGTTTTCTTCGCATTTCAATCTCACTTAATCTAGTACCTAATCCAGTCTGTAATTTGCCGTTACGTAATTGTAACAAGCCATTTGGTAAATTGTATTCGTCCTGATGCAGCGGACTATTTAAATCGATCGCCATTGGGGCAGGCGTTAGATATGTTTTGCCCGTACATTGAGCATGTTTCAGACGTCTTCTAAGACTCTCCTCTTCCAAAGCGCACGCAAAGTACTCTTCGTTTAAGTCACGTAGAAATTGGGGTTTTATCAGGAATTGGCCGACCACATCGAACAATCGAACAAACCCTAATGGGGTGCAGACAAGTAGCAATAGAACGCCGAGAAATGATATGCACGAATAAAGGAACGGCAGATAATAGCTCCAGAAATCTAAAAATTGTCAATATGTTGAGGTCATTAACAAATTGATTTTGTTGTTTACTTAATATCGTTTGTATACTGGAGTTGTCCTTATCGATTAAAGCTGAGATGACGTACGTTAAACCGACCACTACCATGCCTAACAGACTGAACACGGTGAATGTTTCGTATAAGCGTGCCATTAAGCCTTTCCTGTGACCGAAGAAGCCTTCGGATTCAGTGAATAAGTAGGCGAAGGGTAGGAATACGAATAAGGCCAAATTTGAGAATAGGAACACATAATTCCAAAGTCCTGGAAACAAATTTGATTAGTAATCTGACATGCATTGATCGTAATCAAACCTTGGATTAGGGAAGAGTTGAGCCACTTAATGTAATAACTGTTGGGATAGATGAGGAGCACTTCATTTGAAACGATTGAAATTGGTAGCAAGAGTGTGGCTCCAATTGAGACGGCAAGAGAAAATGTACATAGCCATGTGCTAATACGGTAAACGGTAACTTCATCTTCATCAGTGCTGTAGTAATCTTCACGTCCACGTCGTTTGAATCGATTCAACAGTGCAAAGCTCGCCAAATACAATAATAGAAATAGCAGTAGAAAGATCTACAAAAACAAGATGATGTATAGGTTGATGAAGGTTTATTTATTGCACTTACTATTTGTTCCCTGACGTTGTTATGAAAGATTTGTTCATTTAAATCGGGCTCATCTTCATAATCTTCCATTGTTTCTTGTTCATCTATTGATTAAATATTCAAGTCTTTTGACTACCACTAAATGAATCATTGTAAACTTTATTTAAGCAAATGTAAATAGCACCATTATCATTAATTTTTTTTGTTTAATACACGTACACTTTTAGCTCTTATCAACGATTTGTTGTGAAGCAATCCACAACTGCCAACAATTGGATGACAGTTGACAGTGTTACCAAGGTACCACATCAAACATAACTAAACTAGAAATTGTCGCGGGAGGAATTCAAATTTTGAATTTTTGAAAAATGACTATTTTCGTCATTTGCGGTGTACCAGAAACTCCAAATTATGTGCATGCAGTGTATATTGCTCAGTATTTGCAAAAGTATTTGCCACAGTTCAAATATCAGACGATTGAAATAGAATCTTATGACTGGACGGTAATTTAAATTTAATTTGGGATACAAAATTTAAGCAATTTCTTTTAAGGGCTATTTAACTATGTTAAACCTCAGCAACAAGTGGCAAATGAAATCATCCCCCGTCATTTGGAAACAACTCACAGAGACAGACAACCAAAAACATCTAATCGGCCAATTAAGCGAATTTTGGGAGTACTGTTATGATTACTACGGCGTGGAATCGTTTCTCACCACTGAAGACGTCCAGAAACTAGTCACCATCAGTATTCGAGTATAACAAAACAGAGCCCAATCCCAACTTGATGTAACAGTAAAAAATTTGTAGAATTCCCAAGAGACCAAAGAGGAAGCCGAAAAGAAGCTAAAAGGAAGCTATGTGGTTGGAATTGTTGGCACGAAGAACAACATAACTCCAACAATCCTTAAAGAAGTCTTACAAATGAAGGAATTGAGGCGTGAAAACAATGGCTTGATCATATATTTATATGATGAAATCATTACCAAAGAACACGAACAATTCCTGCAAGAACTAATACGAAAATTCATAAGCAACCTCGACTTTGACGATTGTCCCATTATACGAATCGTCAAACGCCTCGAAACTTTCTTGGGCACCGTTGATTTAATTTTATTTTTCGAGAATTTCCACAAGTACTGCCTCTCGCCCCTTAGGCCTTTAAACACAAACTCAAAGTGACTCAGTTACAGATTAAGCTTCAAAAACCTAAACGATTGGCTGCCCACACTCGTCTCTCGCATGAATTACTTCGCAACTGTCTCCGATGAGTATGCAAAGCCCCAATTACGTGTGATATTCAGTTGTGCAGAGGTCAGCTGCTTATTAGCACACATTCTCATCCATTCAACAATCAAAGTAAAACCGTACAATGTCGTTTGTGTCACTAGCGATCAAAGTTTACAATATCTTCAAGCAATTAAGCAAGTCTGTAATGTGCCATTGGAGAGTTTATCTGCTTCGCCAGTTTGGGGTTTCACGTCAATGGGAATGTTTGTCGACTTTCGGTCGACTTTCTTTAAAACGGACGTACTGAAAACGTTCCGGAGAGCGTTAACAGCGCCCAAGGGAGGCACACTGCCACTTGGCTCGATCTCCACTCAATTCCGCTATTTGTCGTACTTGATTGAAGACGAAACGCAGATCGAACGTCTGATTAGACGTGAAAACGAATTGGATGGTAATAAAGTTGAGGCGTTGTTGAGTTTGTTGAGATTGTGGTACGGTGAGGAGCACGACAGCATCATATCGTTGGGTGTTTGTTCAGATGGTGCGAAAATAGTTTTGTTTGAGTAAAACATGCATAAAATGCGAGTGTTTTTAGGTACGAATGGAATTCCTGAGGGGCTGTTCTTTTCGCAGCCGGTTCATTTGGAGAGTAAAAGACGTTGGAGACCATTTAAGGAATTTCCCATGCGGGAAACGACAAGAAAACGAGTCGATGAGTTAGTGGAGAACGTCGTTTCGTTTCTAAAAGCAGAAAACCTCTTTTGATACATAAATGTGTTTTATTTACAAAAAATAGAACTATACAAAATATTTTCATAGTACTTTTACATTAAAAATATAATACAACAATTGATGAGATCATTTTTTGTGTATAGAAAAAAAATGTTTTCAAATATATGGAATGTTGAACAATTTTCAGTCTTAATGCGAAATCTTCGAAGGCGCGTTAGAATAAAAAAATAAATTAAGGAACTTTCGAATTTAAATACTGAGGGATGGTCGCTTTTTGCGATCTCCTTTAGAATTCTTGCCAAAAATGTTGCCTAACACTTTCGATACGCTATTTACACCCAATTTCCTTCGGATTGGTAACGCTTTCAGAAGTTGCACTGATCGCGCCTCGCGAATCAGCGATTGGAAGGCCAAAGAGACGCCGGCAAAATTTTCGGCAGCGCTCACTTCGTAAAATTGACATCCGTATTGAAGGGACAACTCTTGGCCGTCATCCACGCATATTTGCCTGTAAAATAGAAGCGAAATTTTAATTAACCTGGAGAATTGTATTCACAGCTGTTAATTAAATACAAAAGTGATTTGCATTGACATGATATATTGGCGTGTGACTGTTTGGAAAAATGCCCGTTTTCACTTTCCAATCGACGGAGAATCGTTTAGAGAAAAGTTCAAGATGCAAGAAATACGGGTGTGCATTTAGTGATTTTTTGTACAATTTGCTAGTAAGGTAAATAGAAAATGTAAATGAACCCACCTTGAATGATCTAAATCACGTTTATTGCCTAGCAGGAGACTAGTATAATAGGAAGGCAGTTTGAGTTTAACTAATTGACCCAAAATCTCTTGGGCCTCATGGAAACTGTGCCGATCGACGACGGAGTAAACGATGACGAACGCTTCGCCCCATCGGATGTGCTCATAAAGACATCCATTCTTCTGAAAAGCAGTAAAAATGCAATTAGTACACAGTGGAAATGAAGAAATTTCGCAGAGAGTGTGCGTGTGGGCAAGGTTTCTGTTGTCTTGGTTCGACTTTCGTTTTATTTATGCGTTTTGAGAGACAATTTTAGCGAGTCTCGTGGGCGCGATGATCACAAGCATATAAGTCAAAGACAGAGAGTTAATATATGACTATAAAATTGGTACATTGTACACGAAAAACGCGTCGATTTATTTGTCAGAGTGGAGATTTCACAAGAGCGCGTGAATATTTCCGAAATTGAGGTTGTTTTAGATAAGAAAGGATTTTTCAACTTGTATAAAAGCGGCAATTAATTGGCAACTTGTCCTTTTGAGGAGAAATTAAATTGTATTTTTCGCATCGATAACATCAGACATTTCTTTTAGTGCTAATATATCATTTAGGTAAGGAAAATAAAGATTGTACAAAATTGAAAGAGGAAGCGATATTTTATAAAGCGTTGGACATAAATTCATTAAATACTAGCGGTGTTCGATCGTGTCACCGATAAGAGCACAACAGCACTCCACTCCACCGCCACGCCGTTTTCTATTATAGATTTGAAAAAAAATGAGTCAATTAATTAAAAAGTGCATTTACACCTACTTAATTCAATTAATTTCATGTATATAATGCAAATATATCATGTGTGTGCTGTAATACTAGGCTTTGTTCGATAAACGACGGGTGGTATTTCATTATTGACTATCTTCCATAAGACAATTACGGTCTAGCAAACATTGGACCACCGTTATAAACTGGCTATTGTTTTAAATCAATGTGGAAAAGTTACAGTTTCACTATGTTTAATGAATGCGAACACCGCAAGGGTTTTATAATAAAATTATAAATAATCATTCTGATTGAATTATGCGATATGGGCTAAATGGCTGCGAGCGTACAACCGTTTTATATGCGATTTTTGGGAAATTCGATGAAGCATAAATTGCCGTCACATTGTACAGGAAGTTGGAATAATTATGAATTCGATAGAAATTGCGAACAATAAGAAACACTTGATGTAATCACCGTTATTTTATTGTTATATGTATATGTTTGGAATACGAAATAAGAGCATAAAGAAAAAGAGAGACGTTATGTGGCAACTATCATAAATAATGCTAAATAATTGTTTAAATGCAGAGGTGTTAAATAAAGAGGACTACTCTTTTTGTTGTTTATTGTGTGTGCTTTAGTTTTCCTTTCTATTATATGGTAGTAAATCATTTGATTAGTTGACGGGTTATACGAGGTACAGAATTCGTTATACGGATTAAATTCGTTTGCTCACTTTTAATATTTGAATATAATTTAACGCATTTACATTGGCGGCATATTTCCGATCGATATCTGGCTATTACATTCATTGATCGGTCAAGCCGAAAAACACAATCCTCTGGCACTTGTGTAATCTGTGATTGAAATCAATTTTCACCGAGTTGAGATGCTACTGGACCGGTACACTGTCACATCTATTTATCTAAACACTATAAGACAAGACCGCAACAAAGAGTCGAGAGCATGCAGATAAAAGAGAGAAACAAAACGATTAATTTCTGTTATTTTACGGTGCGTTTCTGTATTATTAGATACAAATAGTAAATGAACATAAAACACTATAATCATAAATCATTTTCATTTATTATATACGAACTTGTATGGTGTATTAAATGATGAGCTTTACTGTTGAACGCTTTGAAAAATGATAAATTCATTTGTTAATCATTATCGAATGGTAAAACTTTCTATTATATTGTGGGAAGGACGTTAAGGATTTTGGAAACAGAGAAAACGTTAATTAACGTACAAACACAAACCGTTAAAGAGAATTTCAACAAATCACAATGTGACTGTCCGTTATTCCAATTTTCGTCCGCATAAATTTACGTATGCTAAAAATTGCACTCTGAAATTACTTGGCATTCGTTCCACTGGGAAGTTTATGAGTTTTGCGTCAAGCGCATTAAAAATACCTTTTTGCAATGTTGGATTGTTTTGTTGCCGGAGCAGAGTGTATTGAAAAGTGATTTGTTAAAAACACTCATTGCATGGATGTGAAATAAAACTCTGAATGGTATACCCAACATATGTTTACATTATAAAATCGTTAATCCAGATTGAAAAAGTGCGAGTTTAAAAGTATATTCTTGGCGAACGTAAGTAAGTGTCTGGATTGCGGTCCGCGGTTTACCACCTGTCACTATGGACCTGAGATATGACAGACTGGCGCCGTTATTATCATACATGTATATAATAATTACCACCGTTAGTAATAACGAAATTATGCAAAAGCCGATTGGATTACATCCGGATTTTGTTGTTAGACTTGCGGTTCTGTAAAACCGTTGAGAAATGGGAAAGCAATAGTATTTTTGGAAAATTCGTAGTACTTAAAACCAACACCTCTAGTATTTAATTTAAAAAGTATGTTGTAGATTAAACTTTCCCTGATATGATATCTAATTTTGAAGTAAATCGAATGAGGTATTAATTTTTGAGGAATTTTTGAAGAAGACCCTGCGGGAGATCCCAACAGTGCGTTAGAAAACGAACCCGAACCCTCTATTTTCAAATAAAACATTATAGCTATTTTTTTTCTAAAAAAGATGTAATCTACATTCAAAAGCAAAATTATTCGAATTATTTTCATCTTAATTTATTCAAATTTCATTATCATCTGACTTCTGGAACTGCAAACAGCAGGAACTCAATCTATACCTATGCAACCACAGATTTTTAAAAAAATTTAACAGTTAGATAGAAATCTGATTCAAAAAACATTTTGCATGTATAAAACTTTATATCAAATTTCAATAAGTTACATAATCTATGAATGTGACTCGCACGTCCAAATATTTCTCAGCAAAACTTGAGAAAATGAAAAACGGTTAATTACCGATTTTATCGATATCATGTCAATAAAAGCGCGCACGCATTTACCACAGATACGAATCTTTCTCAAGCGAAACATGGTAATATTTTGGTGTCAATTATATAACAATTGACCATTGCTAGTTGTAAAGAAAGAAAAAAATGTTTACATGATTCTATCGTGTTTTATCTTATATTGTTCATGTTTTCACTGACATCTACCATTTTATTAGTGGCTGATATTTGCATTTATAAAATAAACACTTTCCACTGTGGATTTTTCCAACAATTCACTTCCTAAAGGGATTTTATAATGCCCCAACGATGGATATGCGATTATATAAAATACACTTAGATGTGATCACGACAACAATGAAAACACATCGGGGAGAAGGTACACAACAACATCAAACATTTAACCAAGCATTTTATTAAATGGTAACTTCTTGGTTCATGCGGTGTTTCGACCTCAAAAACTATTTCCATGCATTATATTTATCGGAATTATTCTTCGGTCACTATTATATGCTATTATACAGCTGCAGCCTCTATATTATTGAGCGATTAACATGAAAAATAGGAAATCTGATAAGAGAATTCGATAGGAAAATTCTATTCACGAATATAAGTTTGTGTCGATGTTAAGTACTGCTGTATCAAAAATAATTACGGAATATATAAGTTATGAGGATGAGACGCCTTCCTGTTTGTTTGAATCAATTTTCCACCGCTGACACCGTTTCTCATACAAATTGTAAGCTTTTCAATATGTTTTGATTTAAATGCCATGCTAGAATAATAGGAGGTATTTAATAGAGAGGAATTAATCTTGTATAGAAGATTATAAATTACACACCACCATTATCTTAAGATTATTGCTTTAAATGCACAACACACACATATACTCTAACACATCTCTTTTGTATGCTGAAATAATGCATCATCACTTTGAAATAAAGTAGTCACTGGTGAAAAATTGTGGACAGTTTAAGAGAAATAAGGTTAGATAATTAATTAATATTTATTATATTATTATATACACAGATAGATATTGCATATTTAAAATAATAATGAATAGTGGAGGTGACTGAATGGAGGATGGTATGTGTGTCTTTCGTTATATACTGTTGAATAGGCTTCCTAATTTGGTAGGTGTTATTATTACATATAATGTATGAGTATAGGTATTTGAATACGTTTCTTGTTATGTGTGTTTCAAATGGATTATTTACACTATATAATAGCCCAGTAGATTACTAAGAGTTGTGGCTCATTTTTCCTTCTGTTGAAATATCCATTTAATGGTGAGAGTTTGTCATCTGTAATCACAGGTTCTTGCTTCTTATTATTCATCTAAACAGGAAAAAAATCTCTTTTCATACCATTGACTGGTAGTAGCGGGCATAGAAATTTGTAATTGTAATATTAAAGTGTTTTATGAGGCGATAACTGTATACAATAAGATGATTAACACACAAACTATTATTTTACTAATAGTCTTTATATTATTATATTTTGGATTTGAATAAGACACAGTGAAAGTGCACATCAAGAAAAGATAAAATTACGACACTTATCAACAATATATAACGAATACATATTTTTATTATTATTATTTTAATTATTACGTGAAGGTTGGTGAAAAGTTTTATATAATAGTCGTTTTTTGTTCGTTAATTATTGTTTTTAGATTAAAAGAAAGTGCGAGTACTTTGGGCTTATAGCACTTTGTCCATATGTTACTTATTACTCTATTAAATTAATTAATAAAATCAAATCGATTCAAATACGAGTGAAAGTGTCAATTTCATTAAAAATTTTCGCAAATCACTTGTGTCTTTAGAAAGCCCAACTGAATTACCAAAGAGAACACAATTTTGAAATCATCTCGAACTGAAAATTCGATCTGTAGACGAAAAGCAAAGTTAATTTTCGAAAAATTGTCGCTCTGGTTCTAGGACAAATAGAAACTTGATGCAAAAAACATTTTATAGATTAGATTTTTGTTAATGACATATCTAAATTTTATGGAAAAAAAGATAAGAATCAAAATTTAAAGATTTTTTTAACAAACATTGCAAAATATCCAAACAGTTAAAGCACTAAAGCAGTCATAAATTTCATTCAAAAAGCTTTCCTTATAACGAATTCAAATTTCATCCTCATTTGACTTTTGCAGTTCGTAATTTCACATCTCAAAGAGTAGGAAAACGAAATTTTGAAAAGATCTCTATGAAAATTCGCACACACAATCTGATTGGAATTGCTAACTAGTGGCAACATTTATACGTTTTATGTTACAATGTTAGGAAAGTGCGAACATCACGACTAGCCATAAGATTCTTGACCGTGTATCTATACACACACACATTTATTTAAGTCGAATCTATTTAAATTTTAAACAACATTCTTAGGCAGACACTTAATAAAGCATACCTTATCTACAAACAGCACGTTTCTTTTATTTAAACACAAATCCTCCAAGTCCGGACAGTTTTGTTCTTTGCACAATAATATAAATAATAACATTGCTTTATAATAAGAAGGAAAACTAATTTGAACACAACACCCACATACGCGAGTTATAAGTAAAAAAAATACATTTAAAATTAGAATGTTTAATAGGCCATTAAATAATAGTAATTTATGTACATATATTGGACGATTGCCTTTTTTATGGCATTTCTATTCCTAATTTAAATTTAATGTTATGCAGTTAATATTAAAGTGGCTGTATGTACAAGAAATGGCTGGTAGTTTGTTAGATGACGACAAAAACTTACAGCATGCCCTTTTGTCACACATAATAATAACAAATTACTATCATCATGTGTAATTTATTTCACTTATTTCACATTTTCTAATTCTTTTTCTTTATTATACGTACGTGTATAAATGGCGACAATGCCACAATATATGGAAGTTGATGATGGACAAGATTTATTGCGAAATGCTCTTTTGAAGGCTGATTTTAATGTAATTGCATAATAAAACATTATAGTGAGTGCGGCTTGTGTATAGGTATCGAGGTTTGAGGAAATAGTCCGGAAAAGTTCGATCAAACCTCTGGCGAAATACTATTACTATTACCATCGCAAATCATTATTATCCACTACAATTGGAATGGGAGGAAATGCACCGCTTTGGCTACAAAAAATGAACATTAATTACAGAACAGTCTCCTGAATATGGCAAAACCGTATTATGGATATGTGTGGATGTGATTTTTTCCCATGTTCCGCAATAAAATCCGGAGGTTGATTAAATTTTCTGTCGAAAAGATTTACTATCGGCAATGGAAGGAATGAAATTGAAATGAAATTTCCTTATGATTGTCCATATTTGAAGTAAAATAAAATTTTTAGTATTCATAACGAGAAATTACATCGTTTTACTGCCTTGCATCATCTAAAAATCTAATAATTTCCCATTTTAAATGTTATTAAATATTTTTTTAACAAATGTAAACGTCTGAACAGAGTGTGGAAAAAATGAAAAATGAGCCAACAAAACACAGTGCAGAGATTTCGTTTGCGCCTCCGCACTAGAATAATAAACGATGATGAGGAAAGTGAAAAACAACAAGAGTCTGATTGAATATGAAAATAGTAGCCAGACCATTTATGGATGCAATTTAATTTGTTGCATTTGTTATATTGCACCTTTTATTCTGTGCTGTATGAATATCCACTTGTATGTTTTATTACAAGATCTCTTATTGTAGGTGGATGAAAAATTATTTTCCGATGCGTGTCGAGCTTATCTCTTCTCGTATTAAGTTCCATAAAAAGTGGAGTTTTTTAAATATATACACTTTTCGACTTTCTAACTAACGCGAATGTCCCTTTGTCCTCAAGGATATTATGCAGTCATTAATTGTGGTTGTAAAATTTTCATTGTTTTAACTTCTAATTAACCATCTCTATTTTATATATTCTTGCACATTTTATATCTTCATTTTAATAATTAGCCACTGGAAAAGGTCTGGAATGTATGGTGTTAAACAGTAATTTATGTACAAGTGTTCAATTATTAACAAGTGCATAAACGTAAATTTTATGGATTTTTCAACCCGATTTACAGAAATCAGAATTTCTAACACTTATTTTCAAACACACAAATCGAACTCGTGCTGTGTTGACAATCATAGACGATTTTATTACGTTTTAAATATTTATTACATATTGAAATACTTTCTAGACTATATATCAGTTTTACTTTTTAGGTGGGTATCCACTTATTATCATAAAAAAACAACATTCTTAATTCAGTGATTATTGATCAAATTGATCTCTGGTGGTTTGATAAAACCACCAGACAAAAACAAACACCATTTTTACATATTTGTAACTCTGTTCCTATGATAGTTAGAAATACCGTTCAAAAAAGATATTTTTGATTAAGGTTTTGTTAATAACATATCCAAATTTCGATAAAGTCGAATGAGGCATAATTTTCGTATCTTTTTTTAAGTGAGACTCTGCTGGAGACCCCAACAGTGGATTAGGACACGAACCCGAACCCTCTTTTTTCACATAAATCACTATAACTTCTTTTCTAGAACAGATAACATCTTTATTCAAAAAACAAGTTATTATTAATGACTTTCTTCAAAACATATCAAAATTTCATCATCATCCGACTTCTGGAAATTGAAATTTCTAACTCTCATTTTCAAAACATGAATGATGCGAGGTTGGCAAGCATCACCAGTTTTACAACATTTTAAACAACTCAACAGAAAAAAAAGTCCTTTAATTTTCTCATAAGTATTACTTGTGTACTTAACATATTTTTAGGTGCCGGCAATAAATCAGACTTTTCTTAATTTCTATATTAAAATATATACAATATTGACGGATGGCATTTATTGTTTACTTCGAAATTGAATTTAATAATTATCGGCAAAAAGGGAAATTTAGAAAGCGGATCTAAATGTTAAACATCCTCCACTGTGACATTGAATAAAAGTGGCCCTTCTTCGAAATAACCGCCCCATTTCCGATCAAAATCGTGCCAATCGTATTATTTACATTGAATAGAATTGATTGTCTATAAATGTTTGACTTAAAGTCGTCACATGAATGTCCGTTGGCGATAAAATCACGTAAAATGGTTGAATACTAGGGCAGGTCACCTGCGGGGTCGCCTTTTTCGCGCTAAACTAAATCCTTAGGCGGTCTCAGGTTGCAAACAAACAATAAGTGCGATAAGCGATCATTCAAATCAAGTGATTTTATTGTGTGTTGACAATAAAAAGTGGATCAAATTTATTATTTACATTTCTACTCACCGCACATTTTGATGTGTCTAAGATTTCTACTTCAGTGGTGACATTGTCGAAGGTAACATTATGGCGATAAAGGAAATCTGAAAAAAAATGAAAATGATTTATGAATAGTTGTGTGTGTGGCTAAGTGTATATTGGAAAATGATCTGTTTGCTCAACTCCTAAGCTATTATTAAATTAGATAGAATTAAAAGAGGTCCATAATTATCGGTTCTATTTGACGAAACTTGTAACTTTTATATGACGACATAAACAGTAGGTATGCTATTATTTAACTATTATTTTAATAATACAAGAAGGTTAAATATAATTAATGGTCAAAACACACTCCAGACAAATCCTTCTTCAATAAATTAACTTAATTGATGCTGTTATTCAAACATCTTTTCCATCTATCTTTTTACTCCCATAGGAAAACAGTTAGAAGTGAATTTAATTTATTTGCTGACTATTAAATAATTTTTCCACAAATTATACATATCAATTATTCGATTAGATTTAAATGTTTTGACATATGGAAAAAGTTCTAACAAGATTGTATTAATGTTGAAAATTTATGATTTCTATCAGTTTTAATATAGTATTTATGTAAACACGTGTAAATGAAAATGTTAAAAAATCATTCACCACAGCACATGTTCATCGCTTTGAGCAAAACTATGTACAGACAATAATAATGCAATCATAAATCAACAGTTTTACAAATTTTACGATTGACTGCATTTAAAAATCGACAATAAACTATACAATTTATCATATTATAAATTTTACTATGTGTAATATAATAAGGATTTTTTATTAAATGGGAATAAACGCAAAACTATTCATTAAATCTGATAATGTAACTATAGAAAACATGGATCATTTAGTTGGCCTTTTTTTTCCTTTTTGCTAAATTTATCACAACATCAACTAGAAACGCATATTGAGTTACTCGAGGCATTTATTTCAACTCAGTTAATCACTCAAGGAAGTCTTGACTTATCAGAACTCGAACATACATCTTTATGGCGCCTTACAACTTATTTAACATAAAAAAGCCACACACAGCACAAATATTACTAAATTATTTATCTGTTCGAATTCATATTAATTATGGTACAATGGAATTTGGGTTGGGTAATAAGAAAAATTAATTTCTCTCCTCCATATCAATTTTAATTAAAATAAAGTAGCGTCTTTTTTCTCAATCGTGCCAATAAATAAACATTGCCTAAAGTGAAATATATTGCTGCTTATGGTTTGCGCAACTTTTAATCAAGTCCTTTCTTATTTGTTTATTAAGACACCAAACAGCATCAGCACTTGGAGCAACATTTTTGTTCAGTAATCTTAAAATTTGACTGTCTTCTGAGTGACATTACCACTTTCAATTTTAGAAAACGGTATAATTTCGCCAAATTCAACAGAATTTCTCCACCTACATTGAAACCCCTAAGACAAAAATTTCTCTATTCAATTAGAAACAATTTAGATGTCAAAAATATGCTAAAATAAAATATATGTACCACTGATATTAAAAATTTCTATTAAATAAATTATGCACAATATCATTATAATTAAGTGTGTATATTAAAAGGATTTTAAAAAATGGGACTGTTATCTATTGTGAATTTAGCCGAGAGTCACGTGCGTCTGTCTTATATGTAAGTAGGCCAATTAATTTATTATTATTAATATAATACATATTCAAGGATGTCTAATTGGTAGACAGTGAGTGCTGTTGGAAATAGATAATCCATTAATAAGCTATTGCATCTACAGGCATCAAATATAGGCATGCAACTGGTTGAAATAAAAGGAAAGAGAGACGAGAAGAAGAACGGCGGTGACATCTGATAAGAGATGGTGAACCATGACGAATGCGGACATAGACAGATGGACAGACGGTTCGGAGGATTGTGAACGTGAAGAACAAGGAACTCAGGAATCCGGTAACCAAGTGGAGTAGTGGAAGAGAAGACAGGAGTAGCAGGGGTAGCAGCAGAGAACGCGTGAAACCAAGTGTTATCCGCAACTTGTCAATTGCTTCTCTTTTCTTCTTGTTTATAAGAGGGACATACGGTGGCTTATATGTGTCTTTTGTGTGCCTTTTACATGACATCACTGTAGGTGGTCCATTTATCGGACACTTAAAAGTCACTCGACTCAGTTTTACGCTTTTAATATTCTCAAAAATAATAATATTTCATTTTTTTTCTTTCTCTCTCTCTCTCCATACACATGAAATGTAATGACGCCAATTAAGAAAACGAAAATGGAAAAGTTGACATTTATTAATGCTTGTTTGTTTAAATTGAACGAAAGTGTGCGGATTTTATAATAAAAGTGTTGTATATTCTTGGCTATTAATTTATTATGATAGACTAGTTCCGTATGTTATTTACGCCCTCACAGAATTATTAGAAATTCTACAGACACATTTTTATCATACATTCAAAAGGTGTTGAGATAACAAATTTAGAGCAATAGGAAGTTGTAAAATAAAATGAATACGAATTTTCTTACCACTTGTTGAACTGTACTCGCCTATATACCTCTTCGTCAAATAACGTACTGTTACAGCTGCAACAAAATGAAATTATCAGTTAATTAAAACTAAAACCACACCGTTTTATTTTTTATAGATTTTTCAGAGTTAAAATAACTTATAAATTGCCATTGGCTAAATAAAGCATCACAATCGTAATTTAAATAAATACCTTTAAGAAAATCATGGCTTCGTTTTACGTCTTTACAACTAATTACATGAATTTAATTGAATTGAACGTATATCTGTTGCCATTTGCTTACATATACACACCATTTTTTAACAGTCAAGCAAATAAATTATACATCTTCAATTTATTATTAATATCTCGCATAGGATTCGTGAGATTCGCAACATTGTATCCACATCTCTAGATGCTGATGCGGTGCATTTAATCATTGGACCAAATTAAAACGGGGTAAAAATATCACTCTTATAAATAAAAATTAGATGAATGATTATTGCTATAGAATTAAGTGTCTTACACATACGATCAATTTATTTATTTTATTTCCAATAATTACATATAGAGGATTTATGATTATAGCATTTATAAATCGCATTTGAAATGAAAATCCACATTTTACAAATTGCACAAGATGATTGCCTGTAATTATGGGTATTTGGTGTTGGTAAATTTATAGAAGAACGCACACAAATATTATTACATACAAATAAGAAAAAGATTTATCTTCAGCGTATATACATATTTCTTATAATTTCAATATTAAGATGTCATTGAGAAGGTAAAATAGAACCACAATCGCTAATATCTCTGTTGGTAACCCATTAGTGGGACTCTTTAGGGCTTTCTGCAGCTTCTTGTACCGAGCCAAGCGAAATTACACCTACATAGCCTGTTTCCTAGGCAGAAAGGGCACTTTCGAGTACTCTTGTAGTATTCCTTCGAGCTGAATGCATAAATTTGTATAATTTAGTTGCACACAAGTTGTTCACGTACCAAAATAAATGAGCTGCTGTGCAATTTATTACATTATAGAGTGTTTATATGTTGGATAAGGCGAATGTAAGAAGCATATTCGAGCCAAGCGAAACGCACATATACCTACATTTTATTAGATAATAAATTCTTCTAATGATATCATTTGATTAGGCGAAAACACAAATTTAATTAGATTTATAAAGCACTGATTCGTTCTCTCTCACACTCTGCATTAGTGAGATTGATTTTATAACAATATTATATGTTACGGATGATACTAAAGATAATATATATTAAAACCTTTCACATTATTATAACGGTGTTTTATGATGCACATTTTTTTAAATTCCCCATTTAAAAATTGTATGCACATTCCGTCATTAAATTGCGGCCACGTTTCATACCTTTATGTATATTGTTTGGTTGTACACATTTTTATTATTCAAATGAAGTGAAAACTAATTAGAGAAATTATTTACAATTTAATCTAACGCACACAGAAGATTATGCGCGTTTTTTTCCCTCATATTAATTATTTCCATGAGGAAGACAAACGACCTCCAATTAAGGTTTGTTTCATTATTCGTGTGAGATAAGCGCCAATTTTTCAACCCCGAATTGAAAAAGGTAAACAACCTGTACGGAATAATAAATTGAAAAACAGATGTAAAATTCTTAAATACAAGTTGATAATATGCTGTCATTGCAAAAAAATCATGGTTCGCTTAAAGCACAATTCGTCATGAAATAAATTACACTTAAATGGTGTGTTTTTGTTGTACGGTTTTTTCTTCTTCACATTTTAATAAAAACAGTTTATAATTTAGGACAAGTTTTAATAATGTGTGTGATATGGGGGTGCCCCGAAGACATCTTCCGCACGCATCCGCCGTGTTCTTAACGTGTGAAACTCTATACATCATACCACTTTCTGAAAGTAATAATTATTGTGCACAATTTATTCTTCTTAGGCGACGCGCGGCCCCCAATAATATTAAAAACCGGGGTGCTGCATATTGTCGTCTCTTTCACAAGAGTGCATTCGTAATTGCTTATTACATAAATTTGTTGTTCGATTCAATTTACACATCAAAAATTCCTCTTTATGCACACACATACCTACAACGTTTCAAATCTCTCACTTTAATTATACATAGAGACACACACACACAACTTTATTAATTATTAATTTTCGAATCCTATCAATAAATTATCACCGCTAATTCTATACTATATAATTTCCGTGTTTTTCACTTTAAATATTAATTTATTATATAATCCTTAATCCATCCATTAAACATATATACAAACAAACAGCATTTGTAATGTCCTATAGAGAGGAAAAAGAGCAAAACATAAATTTTATAACGCTGGTATGAGATTATTGCCATCCCGGCTTATGGGTTTTCGATGATGGTTTCAAAGACTCCAATTCAGTAGGTTAGTGGTACGGATTGCAATTTGTCCTCCTATATATATATATTATTAATACCGTATATTTAATATTTCAGTAGCTTGTTTAAAGAATTATTTACAATTATTATGGTTAATGAGAACGTTGCCTTTATTTATACAGTTACTTATATAAATACATTACCATCATTTAATTATTTACCTAAAATACACGTTATTCTAAGCCCATTCGCTTCGTATTATTAAAATTGTTGACAAAACAATACACCCATGAATGGTATTTCAACTATTAATTATGGGCTTTTAAGTCTGCAAAAGTTAATTACTTGATTAATGCAATAAAAATGTCTTCATTAATGATTTAATGCAAAAATGATGATTTCCTGTATATGCAGATCACGTATAGAGAATATAATGATTAATTACAACTATTAATCATCATTGTTCGAGTGTTAGAAGTGGTTTGGGTGAAAAAAGCTTCAGAGAATGTTGTATTGAGAGAAAAAACCTATCAACAATCCTTAATAGCGAGGATGATTGAAGGTGCTTTATATGCAAAACGCTTCAAAGGATATAAAATGGTCGGAAATACTTGGAAATGAAACATATCCGTTACAAAGTTGATAGATAAACGCGAAAATGTATAAATGTTGGAATTTCGCATTCCGTGTTATCTGGTAAGTAGACTTATATTAAAAGACAGTGAAAGTATAAAAGCTATCAGAATGAAATATAAAGCTCTCTATACGGTATAGACGAGCGATTGTAATCATAAAATGATGATCTTGCAAGTCATTTACACGGAAACACGTGTTATACCATGTCCATTCCAGTCTAATGTTGTATAGTCGCAGACTCCATTCATTATCAATTGCCCCCTGGATCTATCTATGTATATATATCTACCTTTAATAGAAGAAACGCACACAGAAATGATGGGAGAATATTCAACTCTTATACCAACACACCATCATCGAAACTAATATTATTATACATTACTCTCTTGGTGTACATTGAAATTTAAATATCTATCAGTCACGAATTTATTGCAAAGGAAACTTATAATAATGTAAAAGTCAAATGTAAGCTAATTAAGTGGATAGACGATTTTTATGATAAGATATATGTACATGTAGAAAAAAAATTGTTTCGTGGTCGCAACCACTAACTAGAGAGACGCACTCACTTGTGCACTTTTATTCCTTGACTTTGCGGTCATTCAATTCATATAATGCTGGCCTGAGCATCGATGTGAGCAAGTATAATTGACATTGGATTGCAATGTAGAAATTTTATGCATAAAAGTATACTACATATGTAATATACTCACACACACATATTATCGGAACAGTGCCTTGAACTCATTAATGTCGCTCATAAATTAACACTAATGACTGTTATTATTATATAAATTGCATTCTAAATAGACATATGTCAGGGGTTTAGGACCTATTATTTAAAAACAAATCTAAACCGAAACCGCACAAAATAACCGCGTTTACCTCGACCAAGTAGAGAAGATGCAAAGTACAGCTACTTTCCGCCTTTTTATCTGCACCGATTTATTTTCCCCTAAAACATTTTTACATAACAACTTTAATAACATGGAAGTAAAAAAGCATCGTTCAACAGCGGCTTGCACATTTATCATAAAGGCAAGATCCGTGCTGGAGCAAAAAAAGGACATGGTGTTGCCAAAAATATACCCATTCATCTTTACAAACACGCACAAAATACAATCGAACAATTTATATATTTATAAGGCGGAACAGAAGTTTTATTATCGTACACCACATATACTTACAAGTGAAATAAAAACAGTGAAAATGTACAACTTTGTTCGTATTTAAGATAGAAGTGTATTTGGAAGAACAGGTTGGACTTAATGGGCTTCTTTAGTTCATTGCCAATTTTTTTTCAAACTGATTAAATTTTGTTAGCTCTCAAGGGTAATACTTTCGCACTCGCACCCCAATTTTTTATTCGTTAAAATTCATAAATTCAGAATGGGTACCATAACAAGTCCCACAAATAGTAATTACTAAAACACAATTAGTTTTTCATTAGTTGACGCGTGTGTGAATGAATAAATCATAAGCGTGAGGACTGTATTTTGCATTTGAAAACAATTAGTACAACAGCATTTACTGTTAACACCCAAGCAAACCTGCAATAACTTTTAAAAAATTATAAGAAAGAGCTAGTATTTCACGGTCTTAATTTATTATGTGGAACATAGGACATTTAAAAGTTAATAATGGTAATTAAAAGCATACATAATTAAAATATAAAAACCCATCTAAATTGAAATATTAATATCCGAAAGAAATAATCAATGAACTGCAATGTTAAATAAACCACCACTAATAATGTATGAAACTTCAACTTGCAATGACATAATAAATGTTTATTGCAATATTACAAAAATTCTCTAGAAATAATGTTAATTGATTTTAAAGTTCCCATAAGAGGAAAAACAATTTGCTTCCAGCAGGTGAGAAAATGCTTACCTATTACAGAACATATACAAGTGTCTGATGATTTTATTGCCTAACCATTCGATCTGTGAAAAATTCTTAAATGATGATGTATCCTCTGTCATTTCATACAAAAGGAAATGAAATGTTTTTAAGAGTAAATGCTTTCATACTGCTCTCTGGTGTTCGACGTGTCTGCAAAAAGGCCATAATGAACAGTCGGCCAGTATATCGTCTGCGTTCCACTTGAAAAAAATTCCAACACCGTGAAATAATAAAATTTCTTTAAGATGAGAACGCTGTATGTACATATTTATTGTTACTTGGAATGCAACCCCCTTGAAATAAATCACAATTTATATCGATTTGCACCTCCAACACATAAACTAGTTAAATTTTTTTCCGTAATCAACGTGTAATTGGTTTATGAATTGAAGGCAGATACTGTAATTATTCTATAAAAGAAAAACAAAGAAGCAATATAGAGGCGAAAGATAAATACGATCGGTGCGGTAAATAAGAAATTATGAAAACGATTAGAGTTACGTACACTATCTATACTTATTATAAATCTATAAATACAAATGTGTATTTCATCTGTATATATGTGATCATGTTGATTTTTCCCTTTTTCTATATAATAGAAGTTCGTTATTTGTAGCCAATCTATAAGCACATATATATTTCTCTGTGGAATTTTAATTAAGCTAAAGTACATAAAAAAAGGAAATTTCTTGCATTCAACTTTATTGAATACTTTTACTTGCGTGGCCGTATAATACTATTGCGACTTTTTACAAATGCATTTCAAAAAGAAAACTGTCCCCCTACATGTGCAATAAAACCGCACATTGTTACATAATTGACTAATAGTGGCATTGAATTAAATATAAGCACAAATAGAAGAGAAAAATAATAATCAGGGGTGTGGTGTGTTGGCTGTATTACGGTAATAAAATCAAAATAGGACAGTAAAAATTGATTTAAGACTGTTTAATACATAAACCTATATACATATATAGGTATGTGTGTAATAAACAGGTAGGTATTATCCCACTAACATGAACCATATATTTAGACGTTTAATAAATTACATTTATTAACCTAGAGAACAATGTGGGTATTTGATATCTGTTTAATTTAATTTATTGTACATGCAGTTAATCGATTTATTTCAGTCACAAAAATCACCATCCTCTCTAGTTAATAGAAAATTTTAGCCAGCATGCAATCACCGCACATTTTTTTTCATGGAAAATTAATAGTAATTATACTGATGATGTTGCTATATAAACATATAAACTATAAATTGTAATATTGCGAAACTATATGTTGTACAAGGAAAGAATTTAAATGTTGTTGTCGGTCGCTTTACATTTATAACCATTTATAGTTTATGTTAAATATAAAATTACAAGAAATTATTCGAAAGGATGGCGCCAATGTATATACCAAGCATTCACTGAATCATTTAATTAATTAGAATATTTAAGGTCCCTTTAAATAGCCACTGACACTTTTATCTTAAACACAATAGTGTCGAGCGTTTATTAAATTAATTGGAAATAGGTAGGAGCGCTTTTTCACTTTGTACCAGAAAAAAGAGGCGTTGTCGCCATCGTGCGCGCTTAAACACTTTTTTCAGCAATCAGATTGTACGCTTTCGCAAATTGCATTCGTTTCTTACCATATACTTTAATATAAAATAATACATACAAGTCCTAATCTAACGATATCGTCCATTACTATCTCAGTGAAAAAGGCAATGAAAAGAAAGAAGCGCGCTATATATAAAAAAAGAATATTTTATTCAATGGAGATGCAATTTTGTGTGTGCATGTTGTTCTCAAAGTGTAAAAATCCAAACTCTACGATCGTAGACCAGACAAAATACACAAGGATTGCTATTTAATTAAAGCGTATATGACCACAGACCAGATCTCGACTTTTAGATATGCTTCTCTTTATTCTGCCAAGTATTTACCTATAAAGTAAGGTGTATAAAGTGTGTGTACGATTCGTGTATGTGCTACTAACCTGCAATTTACGTAAATTCCATTACAATCATTACCGAAAACGTGTTACTCGTGCGAAAATATTGTTAATGAACGAGCGAGGATCGATTTATGCATGCAAATTGGCTGAGGGATACTGCCAGACAATAAAAACAAAGACGCACTTTTGCCTCATTTATACAGCATGAAGAAAAAATCTGTTTTTATTATTAAATCCATTAACAATGCGAGAAAGAACTTTCTACAAAAATTAAAGTGAATAAAAATGCGAGTTCCTTGTATTGGATGTAATTAATTTCCCACACACAATAAAAAGCGAACACAGTGCATGTAAATATAATAGGAAAACAATTTTAATTCGATTTAGAACTTTGGATAAGATACATGCACCTAAAATCGAGATACAATTGATGATAAGAATAAGTTTTGTGTGTGTATCAAGCAGCGGTAAGTTCCAATATAACGACGTATCAAAAATGCTGACTAACCAACATCAATTCCCTTTACTTCTATATAAGTATATAAAACTAAAATCCGGTCCCTCTTCTTATAACCTTAGATAATTACTTGGGTATAATTAAAAACCATCTGTATTAATCCTGACATGATTATCATTTTACCTAATTACATTTTTCGTGTAATCAAAGGGAGATTTCAGGAGACGCCGGAGAGTTCTTCAAAAATCTATTAACACACAAAATTCCTCACCTCTGACACTTTACAGACACACACGATTAAAGTTTTCCACACGCACCGTGTGTTCTTCTTTTGGCCAGTGCATTATTAAAAAATAATTAAAATGTAATTATGTACTCGGAATTGATTGTCATTGTCCTGCTGACACACGAATCCAGGAAAAGCGACTGCATTTTTCTGCACTGGTACGAATTTATATTTGCGAAATACACAATTAATTTATTATACCTATATGTGTCTATTTACACATTTCGGCATGCTCAACCTATTTAGATAAAAACACAAATGAAAAATCATAAGGCAACACAATCAATGTGTTAGCACTGTTAAGTGCACATAAAATTTATTACAAACGTGACCTGCATCTGATAATGACATAATTCGATTAAATAAGTCCATACTAGGTGACAGATGAAGTCACACATTTCAAACTAAAATGTACATTAATTGACAATTTCCGATTACATATTAATTAATTTATTTTCAATTAATTAAATCGACTACAAAAGTTATGTGTATGTATTTTGAAATATCAGTTTGTATTTTCAGTATCTCACCATTTATTCCAAATGCCATTAATCATTTTGTAAATGATACTAACATAATATACAACACTGCATTTATTTAAAATTGTATTATGTATGTAAGTTTATGTATAATATATGCATGTGTGTGTATTATATGCGGTGTTTTCGTTTTATTTCAACGTTACACCTACGTCTAAAACGTCCATCATAATTCATACATGTAAAATGTAATAGATTGTGTATATAACATATTATACGCTGTACACATACCGAAGAATGAAGTATCATTTAAGAGATTTTTATATGGACATTGTTTTAAAGTCGAATACAATTAGAACGTGCGCGAGAAGATGTTGTTTAAAGCACTTGTTGCAAAATTGACTCTTTCTACATTCCTCAGCAAATCTGTTACAAATTGGACGATGATAATCCCATTTTTTCTTGGTACAATGTGTTTCTTACATCGATCTGTCATAATTATAAATTATTACCACAAGTTGTAAAATTCATTAAGAAATTGTTTAAATTGCTCGATAAGATAACATCTAGTTTAATCTTAATAAAATTAACCTAAAAGCACGCAAATCGAAACTAGATCGATAGCAAACAGTTAAATTTACTAATTAGCTCGCTATATACGGTATATGAGGGCTTAAGACTTAATTATACAGTCAAGATTAATAGAAAAATGTATAACAAAATTATGTTATTTATTTATTTATACAAACAAATAAATGGCTAGAAGCTAGTGTATCATGTTCTACTGTATGAGTTTGATGTGTTATTTGACACATTTAAACTAATTGACGCATTTCCTTTTCTTTTCTTCCTCTTTCTCTCTCGAATTTAATTGTTCGATAAAATTAATTAGGACTTTAGACAAAAATTTGTGTGTGCGTGCGATAAAAAGTAAAATGAAACTGATTTCGTCTTCGTACTTTAAACCATCACTAATAAATATAATTGCGATTAGATTGGCATTTTCACTTGTATTAAAGATACTCTAAAAATTTCATTTTTAAAATTCGTTTTAATTGCGATCCGAAAGAGTGATTGAACTAATTTATTAACAACATGACGATTCTGTTAATAGTTGTCTATACAAGGTAAAAGTTTGTAAATAACAATTGTATTTGTTATTGTAAAGAATGCATGCATTTGCATTCCACAAGGAATTTTTCTACAACTATAATTAGAATGAAAATAGACAGTGAATATACCTGATTTTCCAACTTTAGAACTGCCCAGAACGACAACTTTAATGCGATTAACATTAGTCATTTTTTACAAGTCTTTATGCACAGAGAACAGAGAGTAAAAGTGCAAAAAAATGTTTTATTACGAAATGCAAACGTTTGATGAATGGTGGACTTGTTATCGACTGTCTGTGTCACATGGTTCACTAAACTATGGGGAAAAATGTCAAGTGTAACACATGAATGAAAACAAACACTTTTTGCAGAAGGTCACCGAAACATTTAAAAAACACGTGCTTGTCGATTTTTGCAAAATTTGGCAATTTTCGAAATGAGACTCGGACTGGCGGTAGACACGAATTTCCCGCCAACTATAGAAAATCATCGAGTGTCGCCAATTGGGCGAAAATGTCGGCGAATTCGCGTGTTAAAAGACCGAAATGTTCGACGTTAGCAGCAACAGGCAGCAATGAACGCAGACCAGCAGTGTGCAGTCGAACTGGTGCTGGAAAACTCACGTGAGTTCGCAGCAGAACTGTTGTTATACTCTAAAGAGTTGCTGGTGATTGTAAAAAGGAGTAGATTCCTCTCTCCAATGCACTTGCACATCAGCACGAGAGAATTTTAAGTTAACAGAAGAAAAAATTCGCTATTCCTTCCACCAATTAGAAGCAGACGACTTTTTCTCCTCCATCCACTATATATTGCTGTTTGTTATTTATTTTTATACTATTTATTTATTAACGTAAATTTCTTCTTCTCTTTCAGCCGCACCCAAATGAGCACGACCTTTAAATCCTTCATGTATGTGTGCAATGGCATAGCAGGAAATCTATGTGCTTTTGTGTAATAAATTTGCGGGGTGCACTTTATGACTGGAGTCAAAAATAATTGAAAAGATCTTTTTTCGGGTATACAGAGAGGTATTTTATTAATTGTCACATGAATAAGTAATGGGAAAACCGTTAGGAAATTTTCATAAATTTGCATTTGTACCTCTGAAGTATTTTTTGTGTTGTTCATACTTAACTGTTTTCTTTTTCCTGTTTAAATGTTTTTATTTTATTTGCTGCTGGCCAGAAAACTGTTTTGGCGTGATGATTAAAATGGAAAGTGCAAATTATGTTAGAATTTAATAATTGCTCTATAATTTGTACACGAAAATATCGTCTAATAAGGAAAACGCTAAAAGTGAGATCTTTGCAAACGGTACGTGAAATCTGCCGATAGTGAAGAATGGGAGCACAAATGATCCACCAGCAATTTTCGTACAAATTGGAATCGGCCCTCCGCACTTTTCAATTTCCACTTTCCAACCAGCCGCACTTTTGTACCACCAAAACTTTCTCATTAAAACACTCGATTTGTAGAAAAAAGTACCGATTTAAACAAACAATAAAGCGCACCAAATGACCATTTCAATTCACCGAAAATAATTTTGTACATTACTCATCAGAAAACTGCTTTTGTGTTAATTAAGTTGCGCGCCTTCAATTTTCGGTTTATTTCTACGTTTTGCAATTACAAACCCAAAGAGAGTAATTGTACATTATGACCATGACTAAAGAGAAAAAAAATCGGAGAGTCTTATGTTTGGTCACGAATATGTGTGCATTTCTTCTGTTTATAATAGTCATGCAAAATAGTAAAATACACACAAATCCATCGCATATATATTAGAGTAAAATGCAGACACACAACCAGAATGAAGACGTTTTCCAAGGCGCACTCACGTTTGTCTCTCGATGATATTTTAATATTCGATTATGTAAGCAGGCCACACGGACGCATTTCTGATTATTGATGGATAGTGGTAGTGGAAAATAAACGAAGAATTGCACATTTAATAAATGTTTATTATGTAGGGTAAATGACGGTCAAACCTCTTCATTCGCTCTAAATCATCGCAATCTTCAGTTGCACTTCCCAGTCATGTCCAGGCACTGGCATTAACGCTAAATACCACTTGGATTTGTTTATTTATAAATTTGTCAAGTAAAACGTATTTAACATCATGCTACAATGTGACGTTTAAAGACATTTTACTGTCTTTAATAAGCATCTTCAGCTCGCATTCCATTGTAAAGTATAATAATACCAGTTCATGCCAATAATGTAATAACATTATTTATAATGTTAATTATTCGCAAAGTGGATGTGTGTGTAGCGCCGTCTAATATTTTTTTAATTATACCTACACGGAGTCATCCTTTTTTCTTGTTTACCATTTTTCAAACTGGCTCTTTACATGCGATATTAGCGAGATTTTATGTTTAAAAGCGATTCACATTACGCAACATTTAACAAAGCAATTTACTCTGAAAAAAATCCACTGCAACCGAATACAGGAACTGGCCTTCCTCCTCATGGTTGTGTATGTGTGTCTCCAAGAAGTGTAGCACTGATCGTGGAATACATGTACCGAGTGCATAAGTACTCACGTTCAACGTAATATATAGTGCTGACAGAGGTAAATTGTAGGCGCAATGCGTTTTAATGTGGAAATAGTGGAATGCACTAAAGGCGCCAGTGCATCTCGGCGCCAATTTTGCATGGATGCATCCTTTTATAATGTATGCAATATTATCTATCCGGTTTTGTTTTGTGCGTATACATTTTAGAGCGTGTATGATGTATAACTTTTATCGCCCCAATGTCGATTCGAAGTGTTTGAAAGGTACAAGATTTGCTTAGTCAGGGAATAGAGCTGACGACGCACATGCGAATATTTACAAACACAAATGTCCAATGTCCCTTTTCTACCGAGAAGGAACGACTGTATTTTTATGGCAATAACCTTGAGGAATTTTGGTGAGTGTATCTCCTATTGGTACAGACAAGGATAATAAGCCCTTTATACTGTTTTAGTGTGAAAAATATAAACGCGCACTTTACTTTAGTAGTTAGTTGTGTCCTGGTTTCGTATGTAGCACCACATCTTCAAACCACTCATCAAAAAGGTAATTTACAGGATAATTTCGTATAATTAACATACGACTAACAAGACGTTTTAATAGAGAAATAAAAAATTGAACAAATTGTTATTTATGCGTTGCGTTCCAATATTGTGGGTGTAGTTTGTAAAAGTTCCCTTTTGAAAGGTTGTAAATATTTATGGTCAGTAATTTGAAAGATTGTTCTTAGCAACAATTGATGAGGCTATTATAAGTTTTACAAGATTAGATTACCCCCTTCAAGAATGTGTCCGTTCTACTCGTCTTACATGTATGATGCGTGGTATTTGAAATTGTTTAGAAAATGCTTTATAATACTGAAACTGGTTAGGCTTTTTCATTGTTAACCTAATTCGAATGTTCTCATTTTACCGTGTGGTTTAAAATCGGATCAGGTTACACACCAGCGACTTTCGTTTACCACTTTATGGCACGTTAGTTAAATTTGAACGCCACAACATCGAATATATGTTTATGTAAATAAATGTGTATATGCGATTCGGTATTTTTTTTATATAATAAAAAGGCAATCGGCACGATATCGACGTCAAATATAAAATGAATTGCCTATATTTGAATAGTTAATTACTCAATTAACATTTTGCCAGTTTTCTGATTTACATGTGCAAGAATAAGTTGCTTGGATGAGTTATAAATACGATTCAAGAAAATTAACATCGCCGAATGTGTTCCCATTTATTTAACACACACATCCATAGAATTGAATAAAAATCCGTTTCTTACTATAAGAGAATTATCATTACATGTTCTGTGAACGATTTATTAGTTTGGTCCAGAAAAAGTATTAAATAAAAAATGAAAAATTGTCCATTACACCTTTTTTTTGTAACAATAAATAATGATTATTGAAATAACTGTTTATTGTGTTCTCTTCGTTTTTTTTACAACCAAGAAGTGGCTTTAAACGTTTTAAGATAAAAGGATGATGATAGTGGTGCGGCAGCTGCAAATAATTGTAAATATTTTATTTGCATTTTTCACTTTTCGTAAAGCTTAATTTATCGATTCGTGGGCATTATGGAATTAAAAACTTTCCAAAATGCGATTTATGAGCGCATTTTGGTGCACTCTTGACACAGCATTAGAGCGCGTTTTGTGAAGGCAATTTCCACGCAGAAAGAGCGCAACTTTGAATGCACATCTCAACAAACCAGTAATTATAAATACGTGGAATTCAAACATGAAGATGTACTCTTAATAAAATTTAAATTGAAAATTGCAAACAGTGTGTCGTCCTTTTATATATCTACATGTATATTATAAGACTGGTTAAGAAATGTTTCTTGTGTTTGTGTGATAAAAACACAACATATCAGAAAAGCGTTTCTTAAAACGCTTTTACAATGTGTATATTATCCGTGAATTTTATAAAAGTGTCAAGTGTGGAGCGGGTTTCTTGAATACATTTTCAAGTTTGTTTTTCATTTATTTGCAACCGTTTCCGTACAATACATTGATATATTGACGTGTGCCTCTCAATTCCACACAGAATCTTTTGTGTGAAATGAAAGAAAAATAATTGGCGCCAATGCAAATTATGCCATTTGCAATTCGCAAAACTGACTGTGTGGTCTCTAATAATCACTTGGAGAAAATCGCATTGAACAATTGGCCTGAAAATGATTTTTTTCAGTTACAAATAATATCATAGTTCACAATTGTGAAGACAAATACAGATATATGTATATTATTTGTGTTGAGAGTAAATAATTGTAATAATTATTCCAACTTAGATTTCAAACAACTATATAATTATGTAAATATAAAATGCATATATAGGTATGTACGTTCGGCGGACAGCTGACGATTTTACGTTATTATGCTATTAAATTTCTTGTTGTATTTAATTATTTAACATTTGACGTGTGGTTGCGACGGCTGCTGAACAATTTCCCATTTTTCATAACACCTCTCTTCAATCGCACACATTCAGCAAACTTATTATTCACTCTCTTTCTAATAAATGCTAATTGATTTTCAAGTCGGTTCGAATTTTATGTGTTAGAACGATTGTCTTGTAATAACAAATTAGAAACGTAATCCTTCCAGACATTTAAACATTTCTAATTAGATAGTGTCAATAAACGCACCCTGAGATGCTTTCACAACTAAACCGGTCATTTTTCACGTTTTTCTCTCATACTCAATGAGGAAGATGATTGGAAGTAATGGCAGCCCTCGACTTGGAAAAAAACTCCACCATTTCCCGGTTCTTGAAACACGTTTACCTTATGATGGCATGCGGTGGCGGTAATAATCCTCAAAGTTGTTTGGTTTCGTGGTTGTCTTGTCGCACTTTGTACCCATTGACGTTTGACAAATGGTAAAAATAAACGGTGAACACCGTCTAATCTTGTAAGGAAGTGTGTGTGTGCCGCACTCCCAAACACCATCAGCCAGATTGCGCCGATGAAGTTGTTGAGGGCATACGGCCACAATGCGTGTGTAGGTGGTAAACACGGTTGAGTTTCACAGAGTGAAACTGCGGTAGTTGCAAGTGAAAATAACAATAGAGACACCTTAACCATCGTCACAAACCAAACACCACTTGAGGCGCATCTGATCTTAAAACTTTAATAAATATAATTATAGCACAACAAAATAATACACTGTAACAATTCTCTCTCTTTTACTTATTGACTTGTGTAGTTTTATTAGTGGTAACTTTTCCATACCGGAACGAGTCAAGAGAAATGTGTGCTGAAAAATGCCAATATACCAAGTAATTGATAGAACCACGGAGTATATACCTTAAACGTTGCACTGTACTGTGTCTGTATGGAAATTGCCTTGAAACAATTATCTTTTCCAGAGAAATGTTATAATTGTATGCAATACATATAATAATGTTCCAGATTTTTTTTTTCTCTACTTGATTTCCACCCAAGAAACAATACCGTTTGCCTACTTTTCTAATTTCCAAACTCTCTCTTCGTTTTGCTGCTGTTGTTAGTACGCTGCGCTCCAATGCAAATTTCATGGCACTTTTTTTCGATCCAATTCCATGTGGACAGGATCCGGATGACGGGAAATTGAGTACCGACTGACCTCAGGGCCGTTCGTCAGTACCTTTAAATTGTTCATTTTCACAATAACGCCAATTAAACCAACTCGACTTGTATATTGATTGCTATCTGTATGGAACTCATATAAGTATAGAGCCATGGCTCTACCTTGATTCGCATTTAAAATTATACGGAATTAAGTTAATTTGAAAAGTTACACACAGCATGCATTCTGATTGTATGGAAGAATAAAGGATGCGATTGGTAATGAAAAGGGTTGTATAATATGGTCGAAGATCAGGTTAATATGGTGGACCTTTGACCTTTTTCCATGTAAATTGTTTCAATGGTGTACCTGTACTGATTAAATTGCGGAAAGCCTAAGACACGTCCAATAAGAGAAGAGGCGCAATCATGTGCCGATGTTCTTCTATATACTTGAACGATTTGTCTATGTAGAAGCGAATCTTTTTACATAATTAACGTTCATACTCTATTCTTATTTTATTTCATAGTCATGTAGAAGAAATGAATTGGTATTTTCATTAAGAAAATTAACAATTAATGAATGTTATTTGTCTTGTGCACTGATGGAATATAATTTTATTAACTGTTTCCTGTGCACAAACATTTATTAATGCGTTTAGTGATTTAATTTCACATTTTTTCCAACTTTTAATCATGGTTTTATCTTTGTATATGTGTTCTTGTGAAAGTAACTTTGCTAATATCTGGACTCTTTATTTACTTTCAGGCTCCGGTTCATTTTTCCCGTCCAGCACCAAATGGGTAAGTCTCTCTTTCAATAGTTACAACAATTAATATTGTTACGAGCATACTTCTGTGTTACTTAATTGCTGACTGCATATTGCGTTTTAATGTTTAATGTGCAACATTTATTACGTGACTTTTACTGCAACCCTTCAACTTTCTTGACTTTGCCACCCATCGAGATGCTATAAAGAGTGGAAATCTCTTCCATCAACCAGCTCATATATAACACAGTCATAGTTGCACAGATATTAAAGGAAGATTAGTATATAGTGGAACGCCATATCAATAAACCTCCCCATGATATTGAAAATTTATTTTCTGAAATAAAATAAACCACCTTTCCTGATAAAAATCAATTTGTTATCAACATCGCGATCTCTGGAAAAAGAAACGCGTACATTTTTCTACTATGATGTTGTAGAAAACGCTCTACTATGAAAATCGGAGTATCAGATTGCAAAATTTCACGTCTGATTCCGTTATGCTCTAGTATGTGTATGCATATATACGCCAAATGTTCCTTTTAAAACCGATTAAATTGTAATGCTGTAGAAAATTTAGCATGAAAGAAACGAGTTTAGACATAATTCTTGCTTATCGCTTTCCTCAATCGGCGCTTCAATAAAAAAACTTACTAAAATCCAAAGCTGTTTTGCTATAATTAAGCGGATATTTGATGGGCTTGTTTAGAGAACAGATTTTCTATAATTATGTATATCAGATTTATTAAATACGTACACATTCTTTTACATAGAGAATTAAATAACTAAAATGATTCACGAATAATAAATAAAATTTTCTATAATGTATATTCCCTTAATTGGCCCCATGATAATCCCGATTTAATTTTCACTGGCAAAGGTACAGACAATCTCACTGCATTCTCCATACATTCCTTAATAATCATCGCACATTTCCTCAAATATCTTTCTGGCACTTCATACATTAACTCATCATGTAAGTGTAATATTAACATTGGCCGTTCTTGGCTCTTTTCAAATTTACACTTGAACTGTTCATCAATATTTACCATCGCTCTTTTCGCTATGTCCGCCGCTGATCCTTGAACTGTTGTATTAACGGCCTGTCGTTCGGCCTGTCCTAAAACAGTACACACACACAGATAGATTAACACAGTTCATATTTCTAATAAGTCTCCAACTTACCTCTCAGTCCACTATTCGTTTCATTAATATGCGGTAAATATCGTTTACGGCCCATCAACGTTTCCACATACCCATCTCTTTGGCACGCCTGTACACTGTCTACAATGAACGTTTTTAGTCCTGGATAAGTATTTTTAAATGAGTCCATGAAATTCACCGCATCATTTTCATCTATAGACAGTTGTTCAGCTAATGTTTTACTGCCCATACCATAAATAATACCATAGCAAAGATGTTTAGCGTTCTGTCTTAAATTATCATCAACCTTTTACAACATGAAAGGGAAAAAGACAAAAAAATCAACCCACTTCAATTACTACCATAAAGCGATTGTAAAATTATTTTACTATTTTCTACACGCTACATGCATTCGGGGTGCGTTTTTATTTTCTCAACATAATTTATTAAATTTAGTTCACTGGGACATTTATTGCTCATGCATATAATTTATATAGGAAAAAATATTGCATTAAGTGCCCTGTTAATTAGTTTTTATACCTCCTTTTCATCCACATTGTTCCATTTCGAGGCGATCGACTTGAAAACATCCCCAGGCGAACGCATTATTCTGGTTAATACATTGTCTCGGGAGAAATGTGCTAAAAGTCGTAATTCCAATTGGCAATAATCGGCTGATATAAGGACATGGTTTTTCTTTGCTACAAATGCACTTCGACAACTAATTAACGTTTTCTCATCAGTTAACGGATTAACAATATCGAAATCTTTGGATATTGTCTGTATATTCGGTTCGTGCATTGTTATCCGACCAGTTGACGTGTGGGTTATGTGGGTACCAGAAATGCGATCATTTTTTATACGCCTTAAAAACGGTAACAACATTTTCGACAGAATTGTACTTAATTTACGCCATTGGAGCACCAAATCGGAGATTGGATGTTCGCTTTTCTCCAACACTTGCTTACGTGTGCTCACCCTCCGATTTCTGTTCACCATTCCTAAAACTTTAGCCACTTCGGCCGATGAATTGAAGGAAAATTTCCGCCCTGCTAATGTAAATGCCTTTTTCTCAATTGCTCTCATTTGATTTGTTAACAAATCAACTAATAATTGCATCCGATTTTTATCAATTCCCATGCCATAAATTTCATTTTCTATTAAACAGATTACAGTTTTCATTTCAATATCTAGAATTATTTATCATTCAATTATCAAATTAATTTATATGCATATAATTTTACCGTAAACATGTGCTTTAATTGATTTATCATTTAACTTGCATTTTAATGCATTAAGTATATGCCATGTAGTAATTGCTTCAACTGATGATCGCATTTTTGGATCAACTGCACTATTTACGTCCAAAGACATGCTTGTGGGTCCTTTAGACAATCCCGAAAGCTGTGAAATTCGCACGATTTCCGGACAGTTCAGTGTAGCCTAAAATTATGCACGTTTTTTTGTTGATGTTTGTAATCATAAACCAGTTTGTAAATCACTTACCAAAGCCTGTAGGTTTTTTCGATTTCCTTCGGGATCTAATAGCCATTCAGCGACACGAACATCTTGGAATTTTGCCAACAAATCAATGGTCCCACAACACTCTTCTTTTAAAACTTTTAATTGTTCCTTGCAATCAAACATTTTTACACTTAAATTTTTATTGGCCAATAAAGATTTTAAGAGTTTAATTATTTTTGAGTGGTAAATTTCATTCGCTACGGATATATAATACACTTTTTCACCATCATTGCTTAAAGCGAAGCCGACAATTTTATAATGCACTGTAGAAAATTTAGTTTTCAATTGGGGACTGGGTTTTAAAACATTTGCGCCGATTGTTGTCTGTTTTGTGGCCATTTCACAAGCAATCGAAAAAGAGATCTCTTTAAAAGATTTCATTTCATCGATAAACGTTTCCAATAATTTTAAATTTGTACATACATTTATTATCTGATATTTGGTATCGTCTTTTTGGTCAGGAAAGAGTTTATTTACCTCGTAGCATTCATCCAACTTTAATTCACGTGGTGACAGTTTCGGTTTCTTTGAGGGTGTTGCTAGTAAATTTATTTCGCCACCTACACGTTTTTTATTTTCCAATTTAGTGTCCTCTTCACTTAAAGGGGATGTGAAAATATCCGAACTGTTATTCAATCCTGCATCGGATATGTTAAAAGATGAACAAAAAGCTCTTTCTAAGAAAGATTCACTTTCTATTGAAGGAGAATCGATTGTTAACTTTGGAATATTCTCTTTTGCAACTCCACTATCGTTAGAAGTGTTACTTTCACTTAATTTCAAAGAAAAGCTTTCATTGAATATGCTTTGATCCGAACGATTTGAGTTGAAAATTGAAGATGTAGATTCATTGATTGCAGATTCATTTTTCACTACAGAAATTTCGGTTTTTGGAGGAAAAGAAGAAACTTCCATTTCCTCTCTTTTCTCTTCCTCCTGTTCCCATTTAGCATCGGCCAACCCCATTTCAGTCTTTAAATAATTTCTTGCTTCCTTAACAATCATCTCAGCCACTTCCCTTTCATTCATCCCTTCTTTTCCGCTAATAAACAAATTTCTCACCTTATTGCGTTTTTCTTTATCCAAATCCGTTTCCCCATCACGAATCTTCTCACTTTCAAAAGGCATCACTTTATACAAGATATTCTCGATAACATCCACCGTGGAATTCGCTAATTGCACCAAACTTTCCACCCCCATATCATACAAAGTCCTTGCCATTTTGCCATTCAAAACCGGCAATCTCATTAAATCCAACAGATCGCGACTCACACCAAACTGTAATCGATCCTGAAATTGTTCAACAAGAATTTCCATTCCTCCCCAGCCCAATTGTCGGCAAAATGCCGTCACCATGCCGGCAAAAGAAGAGGCTGATTGCTGCAAAGATTGCAACATGCCGCGATTACAATTAAATTTCGAACAAACTTCCGTTAATGGCTTCTCATTAACTAAATCCTGTAATGCCAATGCGATAAAGAATCTTTTATGCACCAATAATTTGTGATACGTTTTCGTTGTGTCACTTTGTATTTGACCACGAGTTGCGCTCACGATGTAATATTCACTAATACCAACTAATTCACCAACACGTTTCATGGCCGATGGTAACTTTTCCCACATATCCAAATACATCATCCAGTCCAAATTCGTCCATTGATTGCAAGCACTGTACGGTGTAACAAGATAGATTAGATGCAAATCAGTTTCTAAGACAAGACAGCGACGCGCTTTTTCCAGTTCGGTAAATAATGCTAGACCCTCATCCGGTGCCATTGAAGATGATAGACAAGCTTTTCCTAAAGACGTAGCAACATACTTTAACGTCTCCTCGCTTTTTTGTAATCGAATAAATTCACAATTTAATAGAAAGTCAATAGTTTCCTCGATCGGATTATAAAGGTCCTCATTCCTCTCCAATTCAACTGCCAATAAAGTGCACTTTGTGAACATGTTGATGTCTTCTGGTGTGGTCGCAACTCCACTAGCAATCACCTCTAAAATTGCCCTCTTCAATTTGCCACTACCTTCCAGGCAACTCTCCACCGGTTTCAATTCTGCCGACATTAATTCCTTGGCGATTTTATAATCGTTCTTCTGACATATTAAAATACTCTCACCGGCGACGTCTTTTCCCAGTCTTCCTGCACGTCCAATCATCTGTCTATATGTCAACGTATCGATTGGCTTCCCATGAAAATTCGGTGTCCTAATTATAACACGACGCGCTGGCAAATTGACGCCCGAGGACAGTGTTGAAGTGGCAATTAAAACGCGAATTGTCGTCTTTCGAAATGCCGCCTCGATGATGTCACGTTCGTCCATCGTTAGACCGGCATGATGAAATGCGACGCCAAATGAAACTGTCTTCCGTAAAATATTGTCCAATCCAACAGGACAATACTTGAATTGTTCAAGTAATTCGACGATCTCCTCCGTTTTGAATTGATTGCGTAAACAAACACCCCACTGTGATTGACTGTTGCCCAATTTGAAGAAAGCGGACGCTATTTGCTGTGCTAAACTTTCACACCATTGTTTTGTTGGGCAGAATATTAAAACAGAACAAGACTCTTGTATTGTTTCAAGGCACAGATGAAGGATGTTATCGGTATCAGTATCGATGTCCGATGATGGTGGTATTTTACGTAATAGTTTTAAGTTAGAGTCGTACATTTCACCATTCACATGCGCTTGTTCGGATAATGGGATCGGTCGAAAATCAGTCGTGTATAATTCAGCATCCAGCCATTTAGCGAGTACATAAAGATTTGGTAATGTTGCTGACATGCCGATAATTTGAATGTTAATTGTTGGGTCTTTTAATGTGATGTAACGGAGTTTTGTTAGAAGGAGTTCTAAGAGGTAACCGCGACTTGGATCGCCAAGTAAATGTAATTCATCGACAAGGATTGCACCGATATCGGAAAGTTTGTTTTCCTCAAGAAGACGATTGATTAGACTGTTTGCTTTTTCCATGGTGCAGATGGCGAGTTGAATGGATTGGAAACCGCCTGGAGGATTGTAAGAGCCCATGAATCCTTCCACTCTAATGCCAGCTGGACGAAGAATCTCTTGGAAATAGTACATTTTTTCGCGGACAATTGAGACAAATGGTAGAATAAAAATGACTTTTTTGTTACGTTCGAAAATCGTTTTTATAGCAAGGATTTCAGCGACTAAAGTTTTACCGGCTGATGTTGGTGCTGAATACAGTAAGTTTGTGCCTTTCAGGACTTTTACATTGCTTAAGCATTCCACTTGCCAGGGAAACATGGTTTTTATACCTTTTGATTCGTATTTTTCTAAAACACTTCCTGGTAAGCCCCATGATTCTAAAGTTGAGTTGGAGGGTGTTAGTGAGCTTTTGTGACTGGAAATTGAAAGCTTTTTTAGATTAAAGTTTAAAGTGTTTGTGTTTTCTTTATTCTCTGTATCAGGGCTGAGTTTAAGGGGTGATTTGGGATATTCTTCAACTGTTGTTGGTGTTGAATCACTTAAAAAAATGGAATCGTCTAATGAAACTTCAGCTTTAACACTTTTATTTTCACTTGGTTTTAGTTGCGATGAAGCAAAATGTTCGGAGAATGAGAAATTATCAAATGTATCATTCATAAACAGTTCATTATTCATTTCTTTAGTTAAATAAATTAAAAATTAATACACATAATTCACTTTAAGGTTAGTTGGACGGTTTATTAAACTGTTTACGATAACAACAGCATGGGATACCAGCTGATTTATTTGAAACAATTTGCATATATCAAGTTGGTCGCCATCTTTTGAATTTTAAAAGGACCAGAGGAACATCCTTTTAAATATCTATATCCTCAAAATTCTTTATACATGCTTTTGGAGAAGATGGAGATGCAGAGGAGCTGGAGGAAAATTGATCCTGTTTTCAATTTCCTCAAATTCTTAATTCATCCACTTACCTCTAATCAAGCTTTAACAAGTGTTTATATTTGTTTAAATGAAAATAAGACAAAAAACTAACTTAAAATAGTGTATTTAAAATAAAAATATACATAAAAGCTCATATATTTACATAAAACATACATATAAAAAATTATGGGCAGAAAGCTTATTACATAATAGTGGAAATTATTTGAAGCGATTATTTAAGTTTTTCACAAATACCACATACTTCTTATTAATTTCATTTCAGTATTTAAGTTAAATATAAAAAAAAGTAGAAATTATACAAAACAAAAAAATTATAGAAGTTCTTTGGCAAAACAAAAGAAATAAATACATTATTTCGAAAAATATTGTATATATTTTTTAAAAGGTTTATTATCATCGGGAATTTCCTTTCCAATATACATCACTTTGTCTTTATTAAATTTTTTAATTCAAAAATTGTTGCATTTATGTATATATAATTTTCATATATATATATTTTAGTATCATAAATCCAAATGTGTAAATTTTCTCTTGAATATTGCACAGTGTTCGTATATTAAATTTGTAAATTTAATTTTTTAATTGTCGAGGAATGAGTGTATATGTCTACACATTTAATTGGGGGGCCATAATATTTAATCCAAAATTTCATTCCGGTCGATCTCTGCTATACACATGCAAGTAACAAAAAAAATTAGAAAAATTAGTAAACATATTAAACTTAACAACATAATATAAATATATATTAGTATAAACGTAAAAGGAACCAAAAATTAACAAACGCAACATACAAAAAATTCTTTAATAAAAAATACTACTGGTTTGTTTATTGTTAATTTTTGGAATAAATTGTTATATAATAAATTTTGTATATATGTATATGTACGTATTAAAGACAGTTTTAGATGAAATAAAGCCAATCACCAAGCAATATATACAAGAAAAACCACCAAAAAGTAACACAAAACATGCATAAAATGAGATCAGAAATTATAGAAGCAAACTTATAAGAATTGTTGATTAGTGCCTGAACGCAATAATTTAATTTTCATCACGAAATCTTGCATAAAAATTATTGTTAATTGTTTGTTTTTATATTATATTAAATTATAATTAATACACAAACCTTAAGGGTTGTTCGGGATAGTAAATAATGTGCACTATAGTAAAACTACACCTAGAAAATGGAAACGTTATTTAAAAAATAATTTCTTCGAATCGTATATATGTATATTTTATTTTAACACTATTTATATAATATATTATATATCTGTGTTTTTTATTCAATTTAAAAAAAACACACTTCGTTCCCCCTTCGTACTAGGTAGATTTTAACATTAAATTTTAATACAATTCTTTTTCAAACTACTCGTAATATTTTAATAATGAAGGTGTTTCTTTTTACTAACACCACAAAATTGTAGCATTTTTTCTTCTTATTCGACTACAATTATACAATGTTTCATATTTTATTTTATATCATATTTCACAGCCCCTAATTCTATGTGAGATTTTTTCGAAAAATACCCACCACAGTTTTAATTATTTTTTTATGTACGTTAACGTCTTCAAAATGCATCAATAATCACTTTTATTATCTCTTAAAATAAACAATTAAAAATCCTGTTATATGTACAAGAAATCAATAAATGCTAAACTATTATTATTTATACAGGCTGTTCAATATATTTACTATAACAGTATAGTAATTGAATACCCTGTATATAAATCCTTTTTATAACTAAACAATGAGAAAAAGTAACGATTCATTAATTCCAAATGCAAATTATTTTATTTGCTAGATAAAAGTTCTTTGAAAACTCTTTTTGCTATAGCTAAAAGATTGTAATTCGACTTTTTAAGTTTTTGATTTCTTTTTAAGTAATAATATGACTCTGAAAACCTTTTCGCTAATAGTATTTTGTATACAATTATTCATTAAATATTGTACGTAAAACTGTTTCTTTGAGAAAAGTAAAACTAAAAAAGAAAAATGTTAATTACCAATAAACTCTTATGTACAAAATAAAACTACATGAAAACAATAAACAAGTAGACACACTAGCTACTTAAAAAGTATAAATAATATATGTAAAAAACAGACTTAAATAGCTGCTATTGAAAAGCCGTTCAGTTCCATCATGTATTTTTTTAGAAAAAGATTTCATAGAAAAGTCCTTTATACATTAACAAGCAATTAAGAATTTCCACATAACACCTGGTCCACGATTGAATTATTATTTATTTCGTATTTTTTATTAACTTTTACCCTAATCAGCAGCAAAAAAGTAAATTAGATTAACCATTATACCACCACAAAGAGAACTAAGAACAAAGAAAACGTATAAAACAACAATAATAAAAAGAACATCAAAAACACATTGAATGTGTTTTTTTTCTGTAAATATAGTCCAATTCTAAGAACAAATCATAACGGAATTAAATACGTGAAAATTCAAAGCACACATGCTGAAAACACCCCCATAACCCGTCAGCCTATATCCGCATCACCGTTGAGCAAATTTCTGTTGTAAATTGCTTGCCTATAACTGTACCTATTGACTGTTGGTGAAGGCCTTTCCGGTATGGGTGGCGGCACAAGGCCCGTAGCACCATCAATTAATGTAACACCAGTCGCCTCGTCCATTTCCCCTATACTATTCTCCACTAAACTAATACCCATTTCCGGATATTGGGACATTCCAGATCGGAGCATGTACGCGTATGTACGGTACCGTGTCAACTACAAATATCCAACAAATTAAACTCAAAAATCTCTCTTCTCACTTTATTACACCAACCTCATAATTTAAATACGCTTCTTTTTCCTTATAATTTTGTATCGTTAACGATTTAGCACCTTTCTCTGGGGGTAATTTTCGATGCTCCTCCAACACTGCTTCCAGTCTCAAAACTCTCTCCTCATGATCAGCTAATTGTTCACGCTAAAATACAAATATTTATACAGTCAAATCATCTTTTATCTTCTAATGAAATTTTAAAGTAAATACCAAATTCAATTTTGAAAGACTGCAAGGTAATAGGGGTCTTTGGAATTTCTTTTGAGAACCCACAGCTGCCTCTAAAGGTGGTGCCGAGAATGTAGCACACACCGAATTTATTGTATCAATCCAAGATTGAAGCTCCTTTGAGTCACTACATATATTCGGACCAGCAAATAAAATTGGTGGAAAAAAACAAAAAGAGAAAAAAAATCGTGTGTTACACACAACAAATTCGTAAAATTAAATATTTCATTTTGTTTGTATACAAACCTTGTTTGAAATAAATATTCTGCTTGATCTGCCGTTTGCAATCTGAACACATATTGTTTCTTTGTATAGTCGGATGCCTTTGTTGCTAATGCGTGATGTATACGTATTGCATTATGTAGATTGTCACCCATTTGATTTTTACGAAAACCATGCTCATCTTTGTGTAAGTACAGAACTAGGTCTCTTAATGTACAATAGAACATCTTCCAGCTACGCTTGTGAAATGGTGCTAAAAAAATGCAGCAAAGGCCTTCGAAACAGCTATTTTGTATTGCAACATGCTTTGCAGTATCAATTCTAGCTATTTCTATCTTTTACACTAAATTTCTTCAACATTAATAATGAGTAGATAGAGAGAAAACATGTTTTAGTTTTCTTCTAATCAACAAACTGTTACATTATTACTGTTAAAGTTGTATCCTACTATTACTAATCACTATCAAATTAGACGGAAACTCACTTCTTTTAGCATTTGCTTCGTAACAACATTTCCTCATCACGTAACCCTTTTTATATTCAACGGCATTCGACGATATCGGAACATCCAAGAATGGATTACCGCCTAAACATAAGTTCTCGTTGTTCTTTGTTTGTGTTTTAAATTCGTCCAATTCGTCATCACTGAAATAACACAAAAGATTTTTGCTTTAAACAAACTAAAAAACCAAAAGATTGAAATTTACATTGCCCATTCCAATGGATAGATTTTGATAGCATTATACAAATGTTTCAACACTTCTTTGGGGAAATTTTCTTCTTCATTCAATCCTGACAAATTCTCGATGAAACCACTGCAAGTCATTCGTCTTGAAATATTTTGTCCATGTAGATCGGTATTTAACAACATAATTGCGCAAGTTAGTGTATGTACAGCGTCTAGAAATTTGTCAAAAGAGACAACAAAGCAAAAAAAAGAGCAAAATGAGATGAAGATTATTTTGCAAAACATCAAGTATAATTAACCTTGAGAATTGAATGAGCCCGGATTACAGTCTAGATATCTCTTTGAAAAATGTACTAATACTCTTTCCCTCTCCTGTGTTTCACCAGTTAAGGAAAATTGCTTAAGGAACTTTCTTAATGCTATATCTAATGTATCATTCTCGAAATTGAAATATTTTAAATACTCCTCTGCCACAGCCCTGCTAAAGTCATTACTAAAAAATACAAAAAGAACACACAAATTTAGTTAGTAAAAGTATTTGATAAACTATTCTAGTGAGAGTGCCCAACTTTTTGCTTAAATGCCTAGACACATCGGACTTTTTAAAACCATCTAATCCATAAAGTCTTTTGGCAAGCCGTATGGCTGAAGGCATGTCCACCGCCTTTGGTGAATAATGGAAACTATGCAAACTTTCCACATCACTTTCATCCTCCGACGAGAGTGGTGATGAATTTTTACCCATCTCTTTACCGCCAGTATCCTCTTCATTATCTATATCTAGTTGAGAATTATTAGATATCTGTGGAAAAAATGGGACAATCAAAAACTAACACGAGAACAGATGAGAATTAAAAAAGACACTGATGCCTGTGCTCTTGCGCGCTAATCAATATTTTTGGAATAGTTAATTTACGCAATCTATAAATAAGTTTCCATGTTCTTTGATATGCTAATTTTAATTTAATTAACTTTGTACAAGTATTTCAATATCAGAGATCAGCAATTACTGTTAACATACTCTTATAAAAATGTATAAACATTCATTTTATATATAAATAATTTATAATAAACAGTCACGTTAAGAAAGATGTGTACGTACACATTACATTTTATAATACATTTTATATTGTAGAAAATTTTCTCTTACGTAATTGTGATTTAAAATGTTGCCAAAAAAATAAATTACTGTTATTCACTTTTAAAAATAAACAATTCGTTTTAAATAAACAACAAATAATTTTACCTGATATCCATAATGTTCATTATTCGCCCTAATTGTAGCACTTTCGTTATTATTTTGCTTTGCCTTATCAGGTCCTTTCACTTGTATCACAATACGATGATCACTATTATTATTCTCAGCAGCTGTTCCCGCATTATTATTGACTGTTGCCTGTCCACTTTTCCTCCTTTGCTTTGGTTCCGAAACCAATAATGTACTATCACTATCACTATGATCACTAATTTCCATTACACAATCTCTAATACCAACACTATCATCATCATGATAATCAGGACTGGATATATTCGATATCGCCTCTGATACACTAAAATCACCAGTCGCATGATGTTGTTGTGGTCCATTTGATGATGACATCGAAATGGGCATACGTTTAGAGCCCGATTGACTTGACATAACAGAGGAAGACACTGATGTGGGTGAGGCGGGCGAGCCGGAATGCAATGGACTTGATGATGTTGGTGAATTGTTACTATGAGATGAACTACTACCATTCGATAGGGTGTGTGTGAATTTATGTTGATCAGTAATTGGTGCATTATACGTCCATACAATACGGTCACTATCACTGCCACCACTAACACCACCACCACCAACACCACCGCCTCCACCACAACTATTCGCCGAATCTGGTCGCGTATCCAGCAATGTATTCAATGAACTTGTTACATCTTCATCAGCATCAATATTCCCCGATGTTATACAATCATTTTGTGCTTGCAATTGATCCTCGGAACGGCTGGTTCGCACATAATTGTTCGATGAATATGGATCAGCTGGTGAATGTTGTTGGTGCTGTTGATTGTGATGATTATGGTCACGTTTATTGGCACTAACTGGAGATGTATTTGTGGAATTTGGGCCTGATTTACAATGTGTTTGTATAGTGGTGCCACGATGACCCATATCCATTTCGTTCGGACTATTTGGCATCGAATTGTGTTGCTGTTGTGGTTGTTGTTGTTGTTGTTGTTGCTGGTGACGTAAATGGTGTGTGTGACTATTATGGTACCTCAGGTTATCCACCTAGAAATTTAAATATAAACATACGTACAACATCTATCATTAATTCGGAGGGAACTTATTATTGCTTCACACACACATACCTTTCTCTGTTGTTTCGGCACTATGGTTGTCGTTTGTGGTATACGAGATATATTTAAAATGTGCTCGCCAGTCATCATATAGGCCTCAAATTTAGGTTGACCTTTGGACTTTTCATTAGCTGCCAATGGTTGCCACTGTAAACGTTCATTTTCATCTGGATGTTCGTTATTTGTTGTTGTGGTTGTTGTTTGTTGTTGTGGGGCCAATAAGGGTTGCTGTTCTTCTTGGTCACGATAACTACCATTTGTCGTACCATATCGATCATTCTGCTGGTGTTGCTGCTGTTGTTGCTGTAGCTGTTGATGATGATGGAGCGTTGTTTGGTGTACAGCCGGCTCGGGTCTATTATTATGGCTTATTATTGAATTTAAATGAGTCTTGTTCTGCTGTTTATCTACATCACCACTCCCACTAACAGACGAAAGTAACTGTTTTCGTACGGTCGCTTTTATTTTCGGATCTGGATATGAAAGTTTAGAGAGAAAAAAAAATCATCATTACAAATAGACTACTTTTTATATACATATATATAGAACATCAATCGATAGCTTAACGTTCCTGTTTCGTGCTTAATTTTTTCATTTTTTTTTAAGTCGACAATGTTGCAAATTTTTTAAAAAACCGAGTAAATTTATTTTAAATTGCAATTTCATCGACCAATTCTCTCTCACTTTTCTTATATTTATTTATATAATACGAACATGCCTTTTTACATGGTATTTTAAATTTATATACATATATATGCTACTAAGAGCTAGAAAAATATGTGAAACAAAAAACATGTGGTGCCTTACCGCGCTTGATTTTTAGTGTAACAGGATCTGATGATAATCGAAGACATTTTAAAACTGTAAATGCAAAATATTATGTGTTAATTCAAAAAATTAAAAGCAAGCAAACAAAAAAATTGTCCAAATATTTTTATGTACAAAGTTTTGTAGATGATGAGGTCGTTTTGTATAAGAGGGTGCCCCTACGAAAATGGTGATAATGAATTTGGATTGCAGAAAATTAGTTAACAGTAATTAGAAAAGATAGAAAAAGTAAGAATGTAATTTAAAGGGATCACTTTGAAGGGGGTGTGGCGGTGGTGTTGGTGATGGTATGTCTTATAAATTACTCACCCTCTTTCGTACTCAATCGATTTACATCAGTATCGTTTATTTTTAAAATCACATCTCCGACTTCGACCTGAAACAGACAGAAAACCATTTAGTATAAAAAAACAAAAATCCTCTCTAATCTAAAAATTAATTCTCCTTTTATTTATTTTAAATTAATCGAACATACGACTGCATAGATTCTAAAAAAAAAGTTTAACGAACCTAAATCATTGTTATACATTTATGATGTATATTTATATTCTTGGGGAAACATATTTTTCACTAGATTTCGGTTTCATTGAAGAAAAACTCGTAACCCATCCAAATCACGTATACAACGAAAATTCAATATTATTCAAGTTTCGTGCCGTTAGGAAAACAAGCAAAATGTTACATTTCTGCGGGAAGAGCGAACAAATTTTCCAACAAAATATTATTATAGCTCGGAGAAGAAAAATCACGAGCTATAATACCTCACAGGGCAACGATGAAAAATAATACAAGCTATAAAATTACAAGAAAGTTCTATTAAAGGAGACTTGTAAAGATTCGTCAACACATTTCTGCAATTACTTTATAAAACATTTTTGATTTCCCATCACTCTGTACCATCATTTATTTAAAAAGAAGAAAAACCTATATATTCACAGATTTTTTTTGCGTGCTTTCAATTCTCATTCTTGTCAACAAATCAACAGACTTACATATACTATGTGTCTGTGTCTGTGAATTATTTAAAGAAAACATCCATCACAGCAAATGAGTCAAATTATAATTAATTTTTTTCAGTAGGTATACCTATTCAAACAATACAATTACAATGAAATAAAACACGTGTAATGTAGATATCCTTCACCTTTACCTTTTTGCAATTACAAACAATAAATTTTTTCTGTAATTAAGAAATGTAAACACCTACCGAGAGCCTCTTAAAAACACGATTTCCTTATCATGTATTATTATGTTAAATAGAATTTCATTTACGCATTTATGAACAAAAACAATTTTATATCAAATTTATGAACGAAACACAACACTCACAAACAATTTTCTATAATAAAACGAGAAATAACTCTATACACGACTGATCTACGAATGCAGTTGTATCCAAGCTGGCACAGCTACTGTTATTGATGCTGGATGCACTTCTCTTCTTGGGAGGAGGATATTGTCACTAAATGTATACCACAAGGTCATGTTACACGTGTATGGTATGCAGCTGTCACCACTTTATATTGGCCATGTAATAGAAGCTGGGAAACCGCATAATAGTATGAAGAAGGGCTCTAAAGCCGAAAACGAGATGATAGTTTGAACAAGACCCAAAAACGACGACGACTAACCCACACCGGCTGGTTGCGTAGCAAGAGGGTTGGTACCGACAGAGCTTTTCCCACATTGGAAAATGTGTACACTAAAAGCTTGCTAGAGAAATTCCTGTTGGCTGCTATTGGATACCCGATAAGTCGAGGCAAGCGCGCACCGTGCCTTTCGAAATAGTGTGCCGATTCTCTTCTCTTTACTTTTAGAAGCAATTAATTCTTTTATAGGGTTTGATGGTGGGTAGTTTTTTACATCTATTATAGGAAAAGTGATACATATATGGACTCGAAATCAAATATGTTATTAACAACAAAATGTGGAAATGGAACAAAAACGACTCTTCCAACAATTGTTCACCACTTATAGTGCATTAGATTTAAAAGAATAAAACCCACACACAATTCCCAACAAAAGTCGGCCAACAAACATCACGAGCCTTTTATATATCTATATAGAAGACTATATAAAAATGTGTGTGTGCCAGAGATTTATGAATGTCCATTTAAGGATTGTTGGAGATAAAGACATAAAAAAGACGATCATCTCGTTAAAATTCAACAATCCACATTGTTTATTAGCAACGAACCCTTTGATGATGAGACACTTGTATGTCCGATAATCTCTTCAAGTATTTTTTAAAGGCACTTATTGCCTCTTTTTTTCGTTTCCTCTTCTAGTTTGTTGCCCCATCACCACATCATACATAATATCCGTATAAGTTCTTGTTCAATGACCTAAATAATCTAACAATATTTATCGATCGCAACAACACGAAAAACTTTAGACACTAACGTGCCATATTTCATATAAATTATGGACAATGCAGTGAATGAGGGAATAGAATAAAGAAAATGAAGAGGAGCATTTTTTATATTCCTCCCTACTACGGGGCCCCCCTTTGGAAAAATTTTCAAGATATATTTCATAAAACGTCACCTCCACACAACTGGGGGGGGGCTAAATATCATTAAAAAAATCCTCGTATGTGAGTGTACAGTGCCGATGGCTGGTACTGAATTATTTCCTATTATTTATAATAATGGCATAATATTCAAGTTGGAATTCATTATATTGTTGGGATTATTTTGAACGACAGTAAAGTAAATAAATGATCGGGTCAAACAAAAGGATGAATCATGTTTTACTACATATAATAAATATTTTATGTATTTACGTGTTGTTGGACATGTTTTCGTTTTAAAAGGGGATTAAACTTGTGATAACAATTTTGTTGTAATAGGTTTTCCTGTTTCCGAGTTTTCAAAATACACCCACAACCCACAAACTAGCGGAAAAATTCAATTCTCTTTATAGGGATGATGATGTTCCTAGTAAATGGCCAATAAGGAAAGCTAAATACATCTTATACACAAGTATAGTACGAGTAAATGGGCGAACATTGTAATTCTCACACGATTACACCATATAGTTGCACGCGACATATTAATTTGTAATTTTAATAAAGGGGGGAATGTGTTTAATTTTTCTATACATGAATGAAAACTTGCTGTTTTGCTTTTATCCAACATAAATCCTGTTTTGTCAACTTTTGTGCTTTATCGTTTAGTAGTTTTTCAAACAATAAGTAATAATAAGTTAAAAAACCTACCCTAAACTGAACTGAAATAATAATTTGCACAAAAATTGTTAACGTGTACTACTGGGAAATTAAGGTAGTTGAAAAAGGAAAAGTTTTCAGCACGAGAACGTGTATTATTCGAAATGTACGTATGTTAAGGGGCAATTATTTATGCTAGTAATGGTTTTAATGGTTTTCAGTAACGACAATTCCAACCCCCTAAAAAATTTTTTTATTTTTTTCCATAACATAAACTCGTAGTCATCTAATTATTATCTTATTCGAAATTATATTGGAAATATCCTTCAATTATGAAATTGAATCACGATAATTAGGAGTATAATTTTATTTCACTTGACCCCTTATGGCACACATGTTTACAATATAATTTTATTAATAAATACTGTTCATTTATATCACACTGCTAATAAATATATTAAGTTAATAATATTGACTTTAAATGGGTACGAAATTGTAGGTCAAATGGATCGTTTTTCAATACGCAATTTTACTTATTACTGTAGTAAAACAATTTATGTATATTTATTTTCTTTTTGTATTATGATATATACATATGTGTGGTATAATAGAACGTGCATAACGTGTGCAATTTATATTTTTAATGGGAAAGACATATAAGGGGATGCAATATTATATATGATTAAATATAAATATACAAACTGTGAAATGTGAGCGTGATATCTGCACGAGGCCATAAATTACATTTTCCCAAATACTCAAGAACTAATATTATTTAAATAATCATGCAATATCGAATAGGGGATTTTGCACATATACCTCTACATATAACACAATTAGAAGTTCTATTTTTAAATCACCCCACAAATTCGTGTGTCATTCCAATTTATAATACGTTCAAATTAAAACCGTTTTCGATCAAATATTCAAAAATAAGAACACATAACATCAACTGCAACAAACAACCACAACACAGAAATTTACGTGCCTTTGCATACAAATCACATTTTATCTTTTTGGCTATTTAGCTGACGATGCGACCACCCCAATAAAAAAACATTAAGTGCGATAAAATAAAAAAACAACAAAAATATACTAATGTCACAGGATTTCGGGTTTTGTTGGGTATATGTTTGTTTGATGAGGGCCAGTCCGAGGACCTTTTTCTCCTCGTCCTACCAACTATTTTATCTAAAATTAATCGAATCCTTGTTCCTCAAAATTAGACTGAAATATTCAAAGTTTTTTTCCAACCCTCCTCAAATTGATTTGTGATTTATACATCTAGAAACATAGATATACATATGAATATGTAAGCGTTTCTTATTTACAAAGATAAGAGGATAAGACGATTTGAAAAACAATTTTCGAATTTGTTTTCAAATGTATGTAATAAAAATTTTCCTATAATAACATAAAAAGCAATATAAAAATCACAATCAAATGAGTTAATGCCTATATTATCAATACATAATAAACGTTTTAGATAAGAGAACCTTATATTAGAAATATTTATCAATAGCCATTTTTATATGACACAAATTAAATCACAAATACGATAAGGCATAAATTCTGTGTCACTCAGGTGATTTCATTCTATTGTAAATAATTCAATTGGAAAGGAAAGAATGCAAAAATAACACACACACACAACAGAATATATTTATGTGTATTGAAGAAAAGTCCTTAAATTATTCGTCCTGCTTTTGCAAACTTCAATGAATTATCGATTATATCGCCAAGCACAACACACAGTGAGAAGCAAAATGGGAAGACATTTCGAACAAATCTATAGATACTCTCTTGCACACAGAAGTCTTGACACAGAAAATAAATGGGATACTATAGATTTGATTCAATTTAAAGATGACTAATAAGATCCGAGTGGTACAGCCATCAGTAAGACTCAAAACTGTGTCAGAGAGATGAAGTAAAGAAAAAGGAAAACTTTTTCCACTAAAGGTTTATAAAATTTTAAAAACCCTCTATATCTGACAGAATTATTAAATTCTACACTCATATATTCCATTCAAGTGCCTTAATTTAAAATCGGCTTGATATAAATGGGGGGAGGTCGCCTTTGGTTTGGTGTGTGCGAACACAACATACAAACAACGATGCATGACGACGTCAAAACGGCGCCTCTACAATAAACCGCCTCTCCACTATATACTTTGGCCCATACATTTACCCACCCACACCAAAAACTCCTCTCTATATGTATATTCGTATGTAATGTAAGCATTACACCGCAGCAAGCGAAACCAAACAAACCACCAAAACCGCCCCCGTCGCTCGTCCCCCATACCATCGGCCACCCTTTCCAATTTCATGTTTCTATTCTTACTCATTGCTGCCAAGGTGATGCATTCATTCATTCTAATTAATTTCCATACCAATTTTAATGTGTGCGGTTTTTCACGGTACGCAAAATGGTCGCATTTTATTCGCTCGTAAATCCAACGATCATTCTATGATAATAATGCCCAAAAGCATGTTTGTACATTATGTGTTTATGATGTTGGTTTGTTAAGGTGACGAAAAGTCGCCGTTAAATTTTCCTTTTTTGTTTGTTGAAAGCAGAATAATATGAAAAAATTGTGCAAGGGAAATAGGTCAGGTGGAAAGAAACCCTCTCTCGCTGTTCTATGTTTGTGATATAATGTAAAAACACACCAACTTGAAGAAACTGAAAAGTTTCCAAATTCATTTATTCCAAACACTAATTAAACATGTTTTTTACCATAAATTTAATTTAGAGGAAAAGTAGAGCATTTAACAGCACAAAAGCTAATAATCATATTCAGGTCTATTGTTGTTAATTTACTGTTAAATATAAAGGAATAGAAAAAAATGGTAGCAGAATGGCTTTATGAGTTATTTATTGTTAGATACATATAAATAATTGCATGACAATTTCAAGTGGAATTAATTTATTAATGGCCATTATTGTGAATGCCATTTGTGTAAAATGAGCTCTAATTAAGTAAGGTATGTTTATTGATTTCTTTTTTATTTCAAGAGGAACGATTTTAATTAGCAATTAGATACTTGGATTTTTCACTACCTTGCAAAAGAAGTGAATGAGTGCAATTCAAAACCTAACGGACTAATTTGCATGTTAAAGTGACTATTTAAATGTGTTTTACACAAAAACTGAGCTCTTAGGTGCACTCTTATAACGAATTCGCCGCATTAAATTAAGGGGAAGCGAAAGAAAACTAAAAGGGTAGAAAAACTGGCCAGATGTGTATATTTTAAACACACTTTTTTACAAGAACACAGAATAGAAAAATCGATAAGCGATGAGTTCTTATTTATATTTTCTCTTTAAATTTTTTAAACGGTTGAACTATATATTTTTTTCCTGGTATAAATTAACAGTGACATTAATCGTTACATTATTTATTAAATTAGGAACTTTCTAGTAGCTTTTAGTAATATTTTCCCATCTTCTGTCCCTCTTTTGCTTTTGCCTACAATCATTAAAGGAAACTCCATGCCGGTATAATTAACTAATGATTTTTGACTTTAATTTGAATTTGAAAGCATTAAAAAGTTTTCGGGAGTTTAAAGTAAGTGAAAATGCCATTTTTTCTTTAATATGGAAAGGAAATTATGTTTTGACGTCATTGTAAAACCCCTACAGGAAATCAGGAACTATTTATCAAATTTTCTAGTGAAAAACTCACTCATAAATTCTGCGATACTTAATAATTTTGTATTAAATTAAGTATAGCTGATATAAAATGGGTTTATGCACTATAAACGTAGTACCTTAATTAGAATTTTATACACTGAATTAATATACAATAAAATATGAATTAAGTGTAATTATAAATTGCGTATTTAACATTCCAAATGGATTTCACTTAAAGGTTAATTGAGATCAAAAAGCCGAAATTGAATGGAGATTCGTTCGTGTGGGCATAAAAAGAAAATTTCCCGAAAAATTTCCCCATTTCACTTGTGACCAAAAATATAAACAAAAAGTAGCAAATATGCATTGCATCCTGTAAATGAAATAAATTAAATATTCCAACAAAAAGAGCAACAATACAACCAGATGAGATTGAACCAAGAAGGTAATAACTGCATTCCATTCAGTTTTTTCTTGAACATTTTAAGAATTAAGGTTGAATTGCATTTATAACAAGTTCAGACTGTTATAACAAGACGACAAACACAAACGAAATCAACATAGTAAATGAACACACCCTTTAATTTTGCAGCACAACTACATGTCCTCCCGTATGCAGGGTTGATTTTCAACAACATTATGCGTTTTCCGACAAAGATAACACCATTATTCCCAAACTAATTGAATTGATCGATAAGTGAATTGGATTAAATGATTATAAACATTAATACAATGCCAATGTACAATAAGTTGTACTTTAAATTCCGGTTACACAAAAACAAAAAATGATAATGATGCATTCTCTTACCTCGCCACTCTCGGCGGCCGGAGAGTCGTCCAGGATATTATAGATAATTGGTGGTAATCCTGGTTTCCCTAATAACGAGAATCCAAATCCAGTATTTTCACTGCGATTTAGAACCACCAACAATTCTTCAGCCATGTTCAGCAACCATTGATTTTGGAAAAAAAAATTGTATATAGGACTTTCACAGACGACACTTTCACGACATAACCTCCATGACTGGATAATACATTTGTGTCTACACCAGGGGACGTTGCGATACACAATCACGTTTTCTGTCCTTTTTTAGGTGACGGGACGATTTGCGGATCGTCCTTAGGCGACCATCAAAGCGATGGAAGGCAGGTAAGTAAGTAAGTTGGTTTTTCTTTTAAAGTTTTAAAGACCTTGTTTTTTGAGGGCTTGGAATCAAATTAGATAAGATTTTGTGATAAGTACTATATTTATCAAAGGACACGTGTTGTAAGAACATAATTCCTAGGTTTAAAAAAAGAGTGATTATTTTTGGGTTAGGTTCTTCCTTTTAATAACTGCCGGACCAAGATTGTCTCCAGTGGCTCTGTTGTGGGGTCCATGAGCCCCATCACAATACGGCCACTGAAACATAACTTGGTTATCCTTGAAAGCAACTCCTTTGATCCTTACCTTTTTACTCTTCCAGCATCGACATAGAGCTATCTTTTCGCCTATGTCTTCCACATCAAAATCATCCCTAACTTTCTTTTTATCCATTTCGATCATTGTGTTGAATCTTGTAAGTCGTCCTCTAGGACAATATGCCCTATAGGCTGTGTAAACAAGTCCTGCAGTAATTGCAGTTGGAGGAATTAATGCAAGCCAGTCCTTGACTAAAACCAATTTATTTGTATTGATTTTTGATGTAAAAACAAACAGATTTTACTTACAGCCTAAACGGAACCATCCTCCTATCGAATTCGGAATTGGCAGATTTGATAAGTAATTAGGCAAAGCTTCTTTAACTAAATACGAAACTGGCTGCATCTTGCTCTTTTGTTGTAAAATTTACTTAACCGTCTAAATTAACATGACTTTTCTATCGTATGAGAAGAGAGGGGGATCTGTGGTTACCTTCGACTAGCTTTTTTATTGGCAGATTTTAGACTATTTATCTTTTCAATGAATTATGAATGAACTTCAACAGTTTTACTTGCTAAAAGCAGGTTGTTTCGTTAACAAATTTATTTTCTATAACACATAATCATTACAGCAAAAATAATCAAAAAATAAAGGAAGATATATCAGTTGAGAAATGAGTTGAGAAACAAAAATTTTCAATGATCCTAGGGTATTCCATCTACTTGTACTCTTTCATATTCCAGAAAGGATTCATTTTTTCTTAACTATCAACGGACCTACATTATCACCTGTCTCTTTGTTATGACCCACGTGGCTCCCGTCACAATAAGGCCACTGAAATGTTACGTAATGTTAAACGGATAAAAATAATCCAAACCTGAACAGGTCTTACATTTTTGCTCTTCCAGCATCTGCAGAATACAGCCTGTTCGGCAATGTCTTCTACATCGATAGTGTCCACCACTTTAGGGCTACTTTTCAGTACTTTGTGGTTGACTTTGTTACTGGCACAGGGACGTCCATGGGGGCAGAAAGCTCGATAGGTGATATAAGTAAAACCTGCTAAGGCAGCTGTTGGTGGGACCAGAGCCAGCCAGTCTTTCACTACACGTCAAAAAGACATTTTTCACTATGAACTCTATGATTTTGACAAGATACTTACAACCTAACCTAAACCATCCACCAACCGTATCAGGAATTGGTAACGATTGCAAGTAATTTGGCACTGATACTTTCACTAATTGGGCAACGGGTTGCATGATTTTTTATTTAAATCTTCTAACAAACTCTTTAAAGGGGCCGTTTTGTTGTGCACAATGGAGTCGTTTAGTGTCGTTGGCAAGTGGTTCGATTCGATATATGTATAAGGATAGGAAGGTTTAGTTGCGAAAAAATGAGTTGAATCAATCAAGGTTATTTTGGACGGACTTGTCCCTATTTGTGGAATTTATCCAAATTATAAATATGACGTAATTCACAATCGTAATTAATTGATTTTTGATCTTAAAAATTATATTACTGGACTTTAATTGAGTAAGACTAGCCGCATTTTGGGTTGCCAGAATTCTACCTTGGAGAAGAAAAGTGGATTTTAAATTGTGTTGAAAGAGGCAAACACAGTTTTGCGTATATCTAAATATTTATTTATCACAGACAACTAATTCTAAAGAATACAATGTTACAGTCCAACATATAATAATTCATTGTTTAACTAAACTAGCAGGACTAATTCGTTTGATGAAATTAGATCTAGAACAGAAAACAAATTAAATGTAATTTTCACACGTGATTACAAGTGTTAAGTGTAGAATTTACCGAGAAATTCTTTAAATCAGGCGCATAGAACTCGTCTTCATTCACCAGCATTTCTCTATTGCCGTACTTGTTTCTATAAATAGAATTTCAATATGATTTGATTATGGCGGTTTTACCATATTTGGTTTGAAAACTCACTCTAAATACTTTCTCCACAGAAGCAATGCGACATAAGAGAATATCGAAAGAGCAAGAAAAACACAGACCAAGGTAGCTGCAACACGGCCTTGTGTGAATGACGCTTTCTTCGTTTCATTTTCCTGTTGTCTGTGCTCTTCCAAATCCAAATATTCAGTGTTCGTTAAAATGGTACCATCATATTTTGGGAAGGTGTTGGGAAATGCGACTGTTGGTTTATTGAGATCTTCTAATTCCGTGTCCGTTGTATTGCTTGTGAGTGATGATAAATTATTTCGTATTTCGTTGTTGTCTATGAATCTGTATTCCTTGGTGTTGTTTGGGAATTCATAGGGAGGTGGTAAACTCATTCGTTTCGTTGTTCCAGTAGAGTTTGTCTCTTGTGCGGCTACCCTGTAATCTAAATTTGCACAGTTTTCCTGTCATCATTTCATTAACGTATTGCTAATATTAAAGTTATTCAGTTAAATGGATTGACCCCTGTTTATAATTAATTATCGTTGTTTATCTCTGCAGAAAGGTCATTATATGCATATATTATGGCTATTTCTTCTTAACTAACTGGAAATAATACGCACCTTGTGTCTCTAAGAGGACATAAAAGAAAAATGAAAATAGTATCTTAGTCCGAGTCATGTTATCTCACACCAGTTGATGAAAATATGGCACTACAAAAAGCAAACTTTACAAAACTTGATGAATCTCGTTATGGTTCTGGAGATTATTTATTGTTTGATAAAACTGATAAAACAATACTATAAATAGGTATTTTTTATCTATATCAATAACATTGTTGCTTGTTTGGAAAAAGTTGAAATGAATTTTTGTGTTTCGAATGCGCTTCACACTCTAGACAACACCAATTAAGCGCCTTGTGTTGTTAGTGAACTACTGCTTGAGGTGCACGAATACTCGTTTTACTCTCCAGTCACTACTATATTGACTCACTTAAATTTATTTTCGAATGTCAATAACAAAATCCAAGTATTAACTATTTTAATGAAATTTCAAACTTGTTTTCATTTCCTCGTCACTTTATTAAACACGTTTCTGACTTATAGTTAAGAGCAATCATTACAATGCAGTCTTAGAATAATTAGTGCAAATACTTTGTCTTATTTATAACAAAGTGCAATGTACAGAATTTTGGCATGGAATAATTTGTTTTCACCTTAAATTGTCACACAAATTGCACTGATAAAACGCAACCAATTATCGTCTAGGTACGTTTTAAATAAATGAATGATTGCACTTTAGGCTTAATTAGTCATTCATTTTTTTTTTATTTGTGGTTGTGTACAAAATTTCCCAGAGTATACAATTCCTTACAAAATATTTGAAGAATTATTTATAGAATTAATAATTTATACAAGGCCATTTGTAATAATATGCGTAAAAAGTATGTATATTAAGACTAGTTAAAATTCTACGATTGTTGACAAAAGCACCCACTGGAACATTTATACAGTAATAAATTATGAATCACAGATAGTTTTTAATGAAGTGTCGATGATGTGATGAAAGAAGCATTTAAGAACTAAAGGACTATTAAATGAATTATCACTATGCCAATTTTTATTGGAAACATTGTGCCTTTGGTGCCCATTTACACTCTTAAATCCAATACGTCCAGTGGTGCATTATTATCGATCTTAATATGATCTGCAACCTAAAAATAATCGTTTTATATTACAAATAGAAAAATAAAACTCAAAGGATTACTTTAAATAGCGGCGGTTCCGTGGGATGCGGATGAAAGCCGGATTGCCTACAATTTGCAATAAATTGTAGACCATGATTAGGTGTTAAAATGAAGAATCCCGTCCTACAAAACACTTACCATTTAACAACTTTTTCAGATTTTTAAGATTATTAAAAATAAACTTACTGATTGTACTTTGGTGCACATACAATCGCTACAGCCTCAGGCATAAGCAACTGATAAGGACAATGGGTGTGGAGATCCACACTTGAGAGAAATGCAGTTTGGGTTGGGTGCGTCTAAAACGGAAAGAAAATTAAAGAAAACTGCTTAGACCATATACGGGAATCCCATACATGAATCCAACCAATCGTGATTAGATTGTGTTGATCCTGATAGTCGAAAATCTCTTCCTCGTTCATCGTGGCACAAGAATCCGAGGTTCCTTTTTGCTTTGGTAAAATCATGTGGGTTATAATCAATTCGTTCTTTTCTAACTTTCCTGTTAAAACACCGCAAGTTTCGATGTTTTGTATAGTGTTTTTTTGTGCTAGACTTTGGAACATGACCATAACTTTTGTAGGGACGACAACTGTTCGTAATTTTGTTGAATTGTAGCGATCTTGTACTAAATCTGTTGGTTTCTTAGCCCGATCAATAACTGGCGGTTGGATTTTTCTAAAAACACAATCCTTTTATTCAGTTCTACAGAAGTTTTTTGTAGTTTTACTAACCCTGTAATCTGAGGAGTTTCCACCTCCTCAGGAAGCGGCATTGGTGGCGCACTTGGCTCATTTGGATCAGGATATTGCACATTTTTAATACTTCCAGGTAATTCAGCGATTATTGCTGCTGAAGGAATTGAAGAAGGTTTCTTTGGGGAGGAGGTCTTTTTCTCTGCTTCCCTTCTTTTACGTTCTTGTTCCTCTTTTTGGTGACGTTTCTAAAACGAAACATTTAATACTACTTTTACATTGATTTTCTTTAAACCTCGTACGATTTCCTCCAAACATTGTTCATATTCCATTCTGTATTGCTGTAGTAATTTTTCTTTTAACTTTTCAGCCTTTGGTAACACCTCACGAAGTTTCATTTGATTCATTTCTTTCATTTTCTGCGGAACATTTTTGAAATCCGGATGACTACGAATCTTCTCTAAGAACAGTGTCATAAATTTGATATATAGAACGTAAGCACTTTCCAAGGAGCCTTCATCGTAGTATACGTTGGCCATCCTTATCATTTCCATTCCGGAATTATAATATCTGAACAATGAATAGATATAATACGTGTAAAATGTAGATTAGTATTTTTTTATTATTTTACCTTGTTGGAGGAACATGGGGTTCAACTTTAACTGAATTACTAAAATTTATTAATTGTTTTAAGCGCTCCTGCGGCTCTAATGTGTTATCCATTTCTTCTAGCTAAAATGGTATTATATTTTCAGAGAAGAATTGTCTCGAATGAATCACAGGGTTTCCTTTTTATAAGGTTAGCTTGTCATTTTCGACGTTTCTGTGGAGTTTTGTGTGTAATATTCCACGTTGTTCGAACGTAATTTTATCTTTCTCGGTTACGTTAAGTCCTCGTATTTCTCGTGTTTTGTGTTCGTCTACCTCCTACCCAGAGGAGTTCAAATGCAAGGTTGAATAGGATACAGAAATCTTTTTTGATATTTGAATTATTTATTTATAAAATATTGAAGAATTCACAATAGAAGTACATAGAAGATTATAAAAAAGCGTCAATAATTTGTGGAAAGAGATTGCTTATTTCATGGCAGTGTAAAGGATATCTACATAATTAAATACAAATCTATACAAAATATTCTACAATAATAAATATTTACAATAGTAGATAGAAAATCTTAAATAATATTTATAGAGTATAAGAAAGTTATTAGATATAAAATTTAATAAAAATAAGAACGTTGCTTAAACAGATTAAAACTGGATGACTAGTAATTAAATTGCTATGTCCATAAAGTGGAATGTGTTTCGTTTTTTCCATCATCCAGTAAAATCCATCCATTTTATTTTGTTTCTTTAATTCAGCTCCAACTAGAGATCGAATTTGTTGATTGTAATGATTCAACCATTTCCTCTAGAAAAGATACATTGCTATAAACTAACAAACGTACTCGTAAATCGATTTACTTACTTGCTCTGTAGACAACAGACTGATATCAATTAATTTCGGCTCGTAGGGCACAAGTGTTATTGTTTTAAAACCTAAAAATGTATGCCCATATGTATGTAACCAAGGCTTTTCCACTACTTGCATAACATTTTCCAACCGAATTCCAAAGTCACCCTCATTATAATAGCCAGGCTCTAAAATATACATGTTAAAATCATTATTCAAACAGGACCACTTCCCAGTTACCATTTGATAGAAATTGTCCTGGTAGAAAATGTTGTTGTGAACTTGTTTTAGAATCAAACTTAATATTGATTGGGGCTGAAAAATATTTTATCAATTGAAAAATCAAATTTTTTATCATGTGAAATACATTCATGAACACTGGAAAACACTCCAATCCCATGTCCTGTCCCATGAACGTAATCCAATCCAATTTCCCATAATGGTGTCCTCGCCATTACATCGACAACAGCCATATTCGTGTTATTAGGAAATGTTAGGCTAGCTAGCTGAATGCTTCCAATAAGTACTCGCGTATAAGCGGCTTTTTGTGCGTGGGTTGGAGTACCAAAATGCAAAGTTCGTGTTATGTCTGTAGTACCACCATAATACTGTCCTCCAGAGTCAATTACGACAGTACTATTTGTAAATATTTGTGTATTTGTGTTATTTGTTGGTTCGTAATGTGGTTCCGCACCATTTGGACCAAAACCAACAATTGTCCTGAAACTATTACCTAAACTTAAACTTTGCTCGTATCTACATTGATCCAAAGCTGCAACCACATCCAATTCCTTAAACACATCCCCTTTATTGATCTGAAAATTAATCATTTTAATTCGAAGATTAAACAGTTTTTTTATAAAAAGTTCCAACCCTTCTTTCAATATAAGAAAAACAATCACAGACCGCTGCCCCATCCTTAATATGCGCCTCCCTCATTCCTTGAATTTCAGTAGGATTTTTAACAGTTTTTAGGAAAATAATGGGAGACGGTTTTGAAAGACTCTTATTAGTCGGCACCAGTTCGTAAATTGCATGACTTGCACCTTCACTATATACACAAAACGAAGGGATAAGGATTTTGCTGTATTTTTGCGAATATGTTGGCAAATCCCTCCATATATCCTCATACGTCCTTAAACTAATCTCACAATTAAATATAAATTCAACTCACTTAACGACTTTATTACATACATAATTGAATTAGGCAGTATGTAATAGGGTGACTCGGAATGTAAATGCCTCAAAACGTTCTTCGCCGTCAATTGACTTGAATTAACGTACAACCGCACATAATGCATGTCTAAAATCAGGTAACTTCTTAGAAAGGGCGAGTAGGGTATGTCACGACCACGAATATTCAATAACCACGCAATTTCGTCCAGAGAAGTAACGACCATCGCTTCAGCGCCCAGCTTCTTGATCTCCCTTCGAGTCTCATTAATTTTCTCCATGTAACTTTTACCTACACATTCTCACAGTTAATGAAATTCATATGGAATCAACTAATCTCTTCTTACCCACCTGCATACGCTATGTCCCACACGAAGGCGTCCTTACTTCTTCGTTCTCCACGTTCTTCAGCTGGCCAGATCATATCAATCAAACTTACATTCAAAGCTACCAAGTCCAGTCCACTCCCTTTCAACTCATTCTTCATTTTATTCCACATATACTCGGAGATGATTCTTGGATTAACTCCGATCCGACCACCAAGTGGAAATTGTTTCTTCAGCCATTGCGTTCTGGACGGAATACCTTGATGGCCTTCACGCATTAACAGCCAGTCGCACGTTAATTGGTCATCGGCTTGCAAGTGATACCTGCCATCGGTCCAAAGAGCCGCTTTGGTAAGAGTCACAATTGCATCTCCAGAACTGCCACTGAAGCCGGAAATGTACTCAAGTCGTCTGTCATACTCTTCGATTTCGACGCTCTAAAAACAATTTTAAATCAGTTTAGCATGAAGAGTGTATTGGAAAGGGTGATTACTTGATGTTCATCCGAAGACGTGATGAAATAAGCGTCTATTGGAGCGGTTTCTAACTTCACTTCTAATGTCATTAGTTCTCGAAGGGCTGCCAGACGTTTTTTTGTCTGGACACGTCTAACGGGTTGTGTTCCATAACAAGCTTTTCGAAGTTTTCCTTCTCGTTTCAACTGCTCGTCAAAAGCGGTGCAGAAAATAAGTATGAGTACTGGAATAAAAAATTAAATGAATTTATGAAGGGTTTTTGGATTTGCGTGGGAGTTAGAACAATAGAAAGGATTCTTCTTTGTAATAGGAGAGTAGAGAGGGTTGAAGGTTGCCAACTAGCCGGCCCTTTGTTCTATTTAACTACAACATAAATGAGGCTTTCAGTTGAAATTCGTTCGAATTATTTACAGGCGATTTTTAAAATGAAGCATTGCAGTTTTCAGTTTATTTAAATCAATTAATTTACAATATTCATTGGGTAAATAATTTCTTTATGATAACAATTCGCCCTCTGTTGTTCGATTATGAATTTGGCTGTGCCCTACTTTGGACTTTTTTTTCTTGAATGTCCCTGATTGGGTGTCACACATCCGAGTTGAACAAACAGGAGTTCATAAGGGTTGCAGGGTGTAGACCTACCGAAATATCGATGTGTCCTTGTCCTTAAACGGAGGACGTTCGCTGTAAGTTCAGTGAACAGGGTCAGGTGTTTTTCGGTGTGGGATATTGTTGTTGTTTTATAAATATTTTGTGTAATGTTGATGGCGCGCCGCGCTCATATTAGATGGTTGTTGTTGTTGATGGATAAAGAAGAGTTCGACGACTTCTCTTCTTTCTTGCCACTTACAAGAATGGTTCAGGCTCTAACTGACGTCAACAACAGACCAGGAACACATATTGACGAAGAAGTGAAAGGTAAACAAACTGCCAGGGTCTGTGGAATAGTGGGGTGGATGCAAATAGTCGCAAATGATGGTCTGGAAATTCGTTACAGTTCGATTTTATGGTACATTTGCTTAGGTTTGCTGTATAGAGTTTTGTTATTTTCAATTCAAGTAGATTTCACTTCATATCGATACGATAGGGATTCAAGCAACAAAAAGAAAAATTTTCTATTAAACAATGTTTACATATTCCTTTTGTGTCATTACCGTAAAAGTAAAACAAACAAAAATAGAAAAAAGAAAAAAGAAGAAAAACCCTCTTTTAATCATATGTATAATTAAATAAATAAACAAGTCTCATTTATTCCCTCATTCGAATTTGTATGAACGTACGATGTTCGTATCTCTTCAAAGCATCCCTTCGCTAGTTCGTTGCCTTATCTGAAATTTCGTGGATGGTCCTACGTCTTCCTCCCGTCTTATGCATCCCTGGTAGGTTGTTGACGTCATTTACCACTTTATCCTCCCACGCATCTTCAGAGTTCAAGTACAAATTGCATTTACGAAGGGTAGAACAGCGACCAAAACGCAAACAGCATACATGAAACATGTCGCGCTTACATACACGTCGTTTGCCAATAATTTCCTCAGATTGCTCTTGAAATCGTCGATGTGCCTTTTCGACCACATGGTCCTTATGTTGCCCTGGTAGGCTGTTGACATCGTTCAACACTCTTTGTTTCTAGGACCAACAAGGCGCATACACCAAGCTCGCTCTTGTACGCTTTGAGACTCACGAAGAAAGTGAGATTGCCAGAGAAACGGTGGAGTCGAATTGAATGCATATAGGTATTCGCGCTGCAAAATGCATGCGCCTGACTGCAAACTGCATTTAAACTACCATTTCACTTTTATGCTACTAACATGGACATTATCGTTTAAATATTTAATTCTGTAATATCATTCTAATAGCAAAATTGTAGGATAGTTTGTGGGAACTATTTTGAATTATTGAAATTATAAATGGTGTGTGAAGGGGCGATTTTGTTTGAATAAATCGACTAGAGGCGACGAAACCGCCACCAAAATGAAAGAGATGGGAATTTGCGTAAAAGACGTTGGCACAAATGACGTCAACAAGTAAACAGGGCATCAGACGAGTGTGTGGGTGGCTGGGTAGGTCGAGGACACCCTTAAAGCCCGACGTACTGAACGAGAGGCCCCTCCGGGATGAAATGTAAGGATTCTCCGGAGACAGGGTAACAGCAACTAATGAAACCATCCACATTCCAACGGAATGATACATTTTGAGTGCCCCTCTTTCACATGTCGCCAAAACGTTCAACCCTATGACTCATTCGTGAGGTGAAAAAGTTTGTTAAATAAAACTCGAAAGTTTTACATTAATTCGCAACTAGCGCAAACTTGTGCTATACTAGAGCGAATTATTGTAGATAATTATTTAAGCAGGTGTTTGTAAATATTAATGATAAATTTTATTTTTACAATTTATGACGAAACAGATTTTTTGAGAGTGTAAATCATTTCGTATACTGTGCCAGTTTAATTACGAATATCATGAAAATAAACCGATGCTCTTGAAGTAATTTGACAAATCATTTCTCATCTCGACTAGCTAATGAAAAAATTCTATTCATGATTTATCTGCTTAGAATTTTCCAAAATAATCCCTAAAAATAGCAGAGGGAACTCAAAATATAAACCTGTTTAACATAAAACAGTATTGCGATAAAGAGTAATATGTAGAGAAATCTATTTAGTTTTTGATAACAAATAAAAAAGCTCGATGCGGGCTGATGGAAGGGAACGCTTTTATTGATCTCCCCTGATATTTTTTTCAGAAAATAATTATAACAATGGCCCCTTATTATAATCTCTCATTGCTCATGTAACCCTGTCATTTTCCAATACTTTAGACCGCGGTCTGAATGTACATATAACAAGCCGAATGATGATGATTTCGAAAGAGCCACTGTTGTCGCGCACCCACACCCGCCTTTTGGCAACGATTTCCGATAGTTAAGTGCTAAGAGAGGGCCCAGCCGAAAACACACCACTCTTTTCTCATACAATCCTGTTCCTTTCCAATACTTTTAACTGAATAGGTGGCGTTTAAATTTAAATCGACCCTACTTTTCTTAAAACACAAAACCATTTCGAACAATATTCTCGCTCTCTGTGTATACGTGTGAAATGCATCCATCGATATAATAAGAGAGATTCGTCCGAACCAAGTCAATTCGTACTCGAGTCCTTTGTGGGCTTATGTGGTCCTGATTTCTGCTAAAGATGCAAATTGCCACGCCCAAAATAATTGCCACCGACAACCAAATCAATGTCAGACAATTTTTCAGTTGTAAATTTTACTTGATTTTCAGTATATTATTCGATGCAGGAGCGCGTTGTTAGTTTCACCTTAGTAGACAATCTGCAGTGTTTTTAACAGCCAAATATGCGGATATTGAGAATTTTTATCAGCGAATATGGATTTTGGCTTATCCCTGAAAATCTCTCCTATCCAATCTGTTACCCTGTACCATGAATCCGACTAAAAGCTCCCACGCCTACAGCAACTGCAATGCATTATCTCCATTTTATTCCTGCTATACTAACTCGTTCACTATATCCCGTTTAATCCGCGGCGTCGCGACGCCTCAATCCACCAACTCCTCACCTTTCTATTCCCTTGTTATTCACGACGCTAAACGCGTGAAAGCTACTCCTGAAATCAATGTGAATTTTCATTTTTCAGCTGAAAATTCACGCCACTCAATAACATATTGGAAAATATCGTATCGAGGGTTGTAATAGTTTTTCGCCGTTCACATGCATCGAATGCATCTATTTTCTTCATACATTTTTATACAACTCGCCGATCGGACTGATATGAAAATTTTTTCAGTGGTTTTCCTTTATTTTTATAGCGCCGTATAAATTCAGTTTGAAGTAAACAGCGACGACATTCCTCAACAGCCTTCCACATTCTACTATCCTGCTACTCAGAATTTCCTATCGTCTTACCCCTTTACTTAACTGAAATGCCTGAAATTCTCCGCGACTGTGCGCTCTCTCACTGGGCCCAATCCGTCCCGCCCGTCTTTCTTCGCTCTCCTACTCTCCAACATCAACTTTCATATAGCCACGAAATATCTCAGCCGACGCAATGCACGGACCCACTAACACTTCTGTTCGTTTGATACACATTCGGCTTAATTTCCGATAATGCATGCATAAATTAACAATCTCCTTTAACCAAGCGTCGCTATACTCGCTATCTTTCTTCTAACACTCTATACGTTTCTGGTCTCCTGATGATCGGGCATAGGAAAACTGGCAAGTTCTGTCACTCATAGTCGTACTGATATGTATGATTTTCGGTTGACATGTGAAAAGGAGACATACCTACATGTACATACGGCTGAGGGCCCCCATTTTGACCTCAACTCGTTGTAAATGGACGTGTACGTGCGGAATGAGAACACTTTTTACGTTATTCTGATGCTCGGATACATGACGGTGTACGAATTGTCTAGTTGCTATTGCTTGCTAGAGCCTCTTTGCCTCTTTGCGTTTACATGGTGGTATCTTAAAGACCTCTTCTACTAAACGTATTTACAATTTAAGTAGAATAGGAGGGAAGCAAGGCGAGTTAGTAAAAGAGAATGTACACTTTTTGGTCCCAAGTTACATGACCATCTCTTTGCACTTCTAGTCGCCGGATGAAAAGTCGACGTAAATTGTAAAACACTCCTACGCTAGGCAAATTCATTTTCTTTTTCATACTTCGTCATTATGTAACTAAGCGTCTAATGTAATAATATAATCGTTACGTACTGTACCGACAGAGTTGTACGATTATTTACTTTGTATTATTACTGTCTTGAATTTGATGTGGAAACGTGAGTACAGGCTTACATTGCAATAATATTATTCAATTTACATCGGATTTGAGACTGTAAATGAGCGGATATTAATTGGTTTTTCTCAATTATACGTGTCTCTAGGAGTATGTACGGGTTCTAGTATTGATTAAAGCGTGCAACGCGCCTCACATATGAGTGTGGAATTGATTTTTTGACGACAAAGATTCACATATGGTTACTTCCTAGCATTTTCTGTAGCCCTATTACTCATATGGATTCGTTTTCCAATAAATTCATGCATGAATGCACACCAAAACCAACGTATCATCATCATCATTACGGACGGGGATTTCTTTAGGAGTAAGCTTTTTGCGCTATTTTGCGGGTTTTTCCATAAAATGTGCTTTTTACGTGTTTGTGAAGATGCAAAAAATTGTATTATTACCTGATGCGGTACTGAATTTGAATTTAGCGTGTAGGTTTTTGTGTTATTTTTTTTGCGACATATTCAATATTTGTTTTTAAAATTACTATTATTAGATCGGGTTGGCATAACGAGCGATTTTGCAATAAAACTATAGCAGTAATAAACTATTAATATTTAATGATTATTGAAAACCGAAAGTTGGAGCGTTGTGGTAAAATTGTGTGGAATGCAAAACCACCTCCTTGGTCTGATGTGTTCTTGATGTTACGCGGGCCTTATTTTCCATCACTCCTCCAACGCTTTGAACTTGTAGAGTGAAGGAAGTTTTTTCCATTGTATTCAAGTTTAATTGTATGTGTAATCAAATTGAGTTGAAATTCATTAATTCCACTTAACTGGAAGACTACTGAACGTCACGCCATAATAATACACTTTTAATTTAATTATTTTGTCATTAATTAAAAGCTAATTCTAAATCATTAGATATCGGTTTTTATTGCAAAATGTTAGATTCATTTAATGGGTGAGTCATTTTCGGTTTTAATAGCCCTTTAAGTGTGTGATTTTTTTGGAAGTTATCCATTTAGTTTCGTGAAATGATGACTTTTCAGCATAGCATGACAAAATGTGATATTAAAGCGGATTTTTCGCCAATTTAAGCGATACTTCCAGGAGCGTTCAGGATAATAAAGCATAACAATACAAATAGTAATAGGGTTCAGTAATAAAGCAGTGTAGGTGTGGCATTTTGGGTGCAGTTTAACATTATATTATTATTATATCGTCCTACATTTATGTAATCGACATTGTTAGTAAAAAATTTTTGCATTGACCTTAGAGATCGCCTCGATTGGTGTTTCGTGTAAACATTTTTTTAAGAAAATATTTACACATCTTCGACAAGTTATATTTTTGGATACTGTGTTTGAACATGCTTTCATCTAAGTAGCAATATTAAAATTAATAGAAAAATCCAATATTTAGGTCACTGCCACTGATACGAAATATTTTCAGAGGCCATGTGGCTTCTAAATTTAGGTGGATGATTAAATTTTTTGTTTTTTGATTGTAGAGACCATTTCATTATCACTTTATAATTTCTTCAGATGTAAACAGGTGTACACAAAGTGTATTTTTTTGTGAATTCTTCGGCCAAACAGCACACACAAATTATTATTAGACAGATAACTAAAAATACTGCATTTTCGGTTATGAATATGCGATATTTTGGGAGTGATTGTTATTTTTAAGAGCAAACATTGAAATTCGATTCTATTAATAAAAGTTTATTGATTGAAAGGTAAGATTCGTGTTTAAAAATAATTATACAGTTTATAAGTTTTTTTATCGAACTTACAGAAGATTAGCGTTGACAGCGTAAATTTCATAATTCTCAATTTTGCAATTTAAGACACGAACTTTTAATACTGAAACTGGTAATTTTGGCAATAGTTGGTAAACTGGCTTAACAACATTCAAAATTTCACTTTAGTAGAAAATATTTCGCGAAGAACTAAAATGTTGATATAAATACGCGCCTAATATTTGAGATTGTTAAATAGACGCAAGCGCGCACATTAAACTAGGATGATGCATTTGAAGAGAAAAAAAGACGACGTCGCTTGACGTCGATTTTACTCCACCATAGATTTGTTTCATGTACGTTCATTACTTGCCTAATAAAAACTATCTCTTGGGGAAGAGGAAGTTCACCTATATTTAGACGTATACTTTTTATCGATTTTTCATTTCGTTTTATGGAAGATTTGATGTTTCTTTACTTTATTGGTGACACACATTTATGGAATCAAAGGGATCGAATTTATTATCAACGGAAATGAAACACTGAAAATGTTTAAATAAAAAACACATTTACTAAACTTTTTCTCACCAGGTACACTATAGAAAAATTTTGCAATATACAAAGAAAAATTGTGGGAATTCGCTAAACGATTTTTAATTTCTTTTAGTTTTCATCATTTGCTACACTAACTTTATTATAACATAGTTTCTGTTATTTACAGAGGAAAATGTACTTTTTGCTGCCGTTTTGTCTCCTTTTTTTCGAGTTTTTTTTTATTACAATCTCTTATTTCTCCATTTGTTACATAACCGAAGAGTCACGCATATACACAGTAATTGTATTTACAACTTGGACATTATTTGCTAGGGAAAATACACATTTCCTTTTGAAATTTTCAACAAATTCAGAATAGAAATGCTCTCAAAAACAGACACATAATTTTATTACTAAAACATAACTTCAATGTTGAAAGAGCAAACAAAAAAATTTTCTACTGTACAATTATTTCGTATTAGGAACGGCTTACAACACTGCTTTTTTTAACTATTTTAAGTTTTTTATTAATAGATCTTGTCCTAAGTGAAAAAGTTGCTGCATAATTGTGTTTTTGCATTTTAATCCATGTCAAAGCAAAGTTGTCCTTAATGCGCTAAATCGCTAATAATAGAACAATACTATTTGTAACAATTTACTGCATTAAGTTATAAAAGGACAAATTGCAAAAAAAACTCTTAAAAAGTCAATAACCTCATTTAATATCATAATAAATACTTTTTACATATATAAAATATACATTTAACAATAATTAAACATAAAAAATATTTTATACAAAAAAATCCTTAATACTGCTGGTGAATTAAACCATTTCTCTGTTCAGGAACCAATTAATTCTAAATTATTATATTATAAACCATTTTATATAAGAAATAAATCCCAGTTGTGTGTAAACTTACAATTAATCAGCAACTTTTTTTTTCAATTTCAAATAAAAAGTCATTAAATGCTAACTATTTACAAGTATTAATCAAGTCTTTTCACCTAGTTTTGTCTTTAAGAGTTTCTCTTTCCATAATCACACAAAAACACTACACACTAATTTCGCAACATCACTATTAAAAAAAACGAAGATTGTCCACGAAGTAAGATGAATAAATCTGAACACTCTAATATCTTCATATTAATAATTAGTGTAATATATTAATTAATCTCTAAAATAAATTAAAAATTTTAAAATAACGATGTCTATCAGTCGTGAAAATATTCATCTAGTGTAGAAGACTAAATTTATTATTATGAAGATGCCTCCCTATAATATGGATTCACTCCCTTTATAGGGAATGGATGCGCCTCCGTATTCAAAACCCATTCATTTAACGATATTAAGCTGTCATCACTGAATAACAGGTACAAATACTGCAAAACATACGAAACATAATTAAAAAGAGAACGTTGGATAATTCGAGTGCATTTACTTTAAGTGTTTCCGCTAGGAAGAAACTTTGCTGTACGTCATCTTGTTGCGGATCTTCCGAGTATACATTCTTAAGACCGGAAAAACCTCCAGCCACTCGACAGTACTTCTCCAAAGCCTAAATTTCAACAAACATCCAACAATTAATTAACAACTTATTACAAAATAATTTCAATAACGTTCATACCTGAGTCGCTTCCCAACCCCATTCTCTGTACTTGTTATCCTTCGTCAATCGATACATGTAAAAATACGACTCTATCACCTCGGGTCGGAGTATGTAATATTTTTCCGCACTCCTTAAAGCTCGCGCCTCAGCACCTTCCGTAAATCGGAACGCTTCCGGTCCCAATTTCGTATACGATCTATCGTACGACTCGTGACAAGTGTGCGTTATATTCTGCGCCACATCCATATACCGACTGGACATGTCGTTATTCAATGTTTTAGCACCAAGTCCAAGAAGACCACCAATGAAACAACCTAGATGGTCCATCTTGTGTTCGGGCCGATCGAATTTCAATTCAGCGAAATACATTAAACCATTCGTGGATGTATGCAGCATGTGTGTAAAGACTGCTTGCATTGCATCGTCGTACATCTGACGTGCTTCGACGTCTTCCTTGTTGGACTGGAGCCAAGCTTTCAACAGGTATTCGTAGAAACTGTCACCAAGCGCTCCAATTGACATGTGATCTGCATTACAATGTAAATGGTTTAAAGTTTTACCAAAAAAAAAAAATGTATATGCTTACGTTGGCCCCATTTGCCCGTTTTCGGATTCAAGTAGTTCGGGTACAATCCATTCGGTTTCTCTAGAGTTTGCAAATGTTGTCGTATGTGGTCGACTTTGGTACGATAGATCGGGTTGCCAGTTACATCGCTCAAGTATGTAAATTCCAAATGTAATGTGCCGAATTCTGATAGGATACTGGACCCGCCACTTGCCCATCCATAATTTTTGCTGTTCTATAAATATAGTAAACATACATATTTAAATTTATTTCTATGTTGGGGTTGTTGGATTTGCATTTACCCCTGTTTTGAAGTTGACTAGAGCGTGCGGTATGCCAGTTGGTGTGTTGAATGCTGGCAAAAGTTTGTCGGCAATTTGTTGGGCTCGGTCCCGGAATATCGTGTCCCCAGTTAAGGCAAAGCAAGACAACAATCCACCCACAAATCTAATATTCACTTCGAATACGGACACGTCGTTATTCTGTAAAATATACACACATTGTTGCGATTATAACTTGCTTGGACACTAATCGACAGTAAAAATTGATAATAATCGATAAATTTATTGGCATTTGCCCGAACATACAGAGAAAATGTTTTTTTTTTCGCAAAAAAACACTGCACTTTGTATAATGTTTTATATTCGGTTATATATATAAGTGCTGTGAAGATTAAGTTGCCAACAAAAATATTGGACGTGTAATAAATTTCATTGGGCACGTCTGAAGACGTTTACTTGTAAATCAATCAACCTGGGGGGGAAAGAATGAGAAAACCAGCTGACGCCGCCACTATATGTTCATCCAAACTGCACTACCATATTATAGTATGTTTTTACAAACACATATGTAAAAACATGTCCTTATAACTCATCACCGATCTTGACGAAATTGTGTAATTATATCATCAGTACGCAACAGTTGTGAAACATTAATTGACTTACCATTGCATTGATGTCGAACTCATTGGCGAGCCAATCTCGGGCCTGTTTAAACTCATCAGTCAGACCCATGATGAAAAGTGTGTCCAATCCGTCTAGAATTGTCGCTCCCATTGGCATATTACCGAAAATACTGCCAGTGTGACCACGTTTACTAATGGGCTTCAATTCGTTTTTACCCCATGAATAACGCACGTAATTCGACCAGGCGTGCTGCATCATCTAGAACAAAAAAAGGAACTTCTTAATTTGAACTCCAACTACAAGAAAAAAATTCAACCTCGCGAACTTTCAGGGCTCGTTTCTCGTTAATAGACACATGAGGGCCGGATTTGATTATTGGGATTTCAACTGAATTCAACACTGTATTGTATCGTGTAAAATTCGTTAATTTATGAACGCGCACCTCCGATTCTGCATTGTTTGTGGCTCTTTGAAGCCTCGTAAGGTAAACCCCGGTCCAGGCCATCACAATAAGGCTGCTAGCCAAGCCAGCCGCGGTAGCTCGATTCATTTTTTTATTTTCTTGAACTGAACTGTTACGAGAAACGTGTTACAACGAACTGAATGCTTGAAAACGTACATTTCAGTTGTGGATGTTCTTGTTATCAATTAAAATAGTGTTATCAATGTTGATTGAGAAACAAACAATTTATTTGCTGAATGACCATCGCGTGCCACAAATTCAACCAATCAACAATGTAATTTTAATTTGATAATCGAAAGTTGAAATTGAGAAAATATGGAAAAGTTTTTTGATAATATAAGCCTGCATGGATTTTATATATTTATAAAGCGGTGACCGATTTGGATTTGCCAATAGAAATTGTTTAGCAAACACACATCATGTTGGGTACTACGGTGAATTGGAAAATAATTCCCTTCTGTCACAGTACGTCGCTCAAGCGGTGATTCAATTCACTATTTTCAATTTAAACATGATGGCAGGGAAAAAATCGATATTATTTAATTAATGATTTGCTGTTACATTATTTCTAGTAAAAGAAAAAGAGAACAGTTGTTTTTCTCTGTGGTGATTTATGTAATGTAAGAGGAGTTTTGCATCAGATGGGGGCCCGTTAGTGCAACTCCTACTTTCAATAACCAACCACTTTTTGCGTTTATTGAGAACCGAAAGTTCATTCACATGATAGCGTAAAAATTTATAGAAATTCAATGAAAAATCACAACAATCACATTCCGATTTTGTTCGTGGTTGTTGGTTGATGAACTTTACTAAGTCGGCACAGAATTTAAATTTACAACTGTCCGAATTCCTGTCCCACAAAAACGCTATTATTATATGTATTATATGAATTGTGTTGAGAGATGAACTTTTTGTTGAAAAATTACAGTAAAATTTAATTAGGGGACGTGTGCCATACTACTACTGTTTAGTCACACGACATGGATGCGTGTTGGAAAAAAGAAAAGACCATCTCCAGGTCATCAAACATGATATAAGAACTCTCATACATAGCTAAATTTAAAATAAATATTTAATAATAATTTATTATCAATTTTGTACTAAAAATATATGTTTATTTTTTCCAATAAAGACCATAAATTAAATTGTCTTTTGGAAAAAAAGTGATAATAAATTGTTGGGTAAGGAGACAGGCCTTCACACCAGGATAAATTACAAGAAAATGTGACAAGTTCTATTTCAATTGCACAACATCCAGTTCATTACACTTTTCCATTTATGTACATACAACTACAAATGATATAAATGTATTATGTTTTTATTATTATTGTTATCATACACGAATGTAATTTTATAATCCCGGTAATAGGTAGGCGAAGAGCGCAAATTAATTTCATATCAAAAACCGTTCGGTTTTCTAATACGATTCGATTATGTAAGCAAAATGTAAATGGCAATATAATTTGCTGAAATTAGAACCAAGTGTTGTGTGGTACGAAAATGTCTTCATTTCACATAAAAATGTTTGCCAAACAGTTTTCCAAACTTAAATTTTTATTCAAATCAGCTCAAAACTAATTATAAAAACAGTTAAAACCAAAGTGAATTACATGCACATGTCATAATAATAGTATAAAATTTATCATCTAATGTTAGGTTTTATGTTCGCTTGTATACTTTATTTTATTGTATATCTAATTTCTATTTGGAATACAATTTTAAACACACACAGGATGTTCGTAACATAATTATTTGGTAATTTGTTTATATAAATTCAAAATTCGCATTGTGAACAACGGCTCACGTTCCAGGATGTCACTCCTTAATTACGATTTTATATTTTATTAGTAATAATGCAGTTAACAAGTTGCGCTTAATAAATTTCCCTATACTTGTTATCTTTCTTCTTATTTGATGATGTCATTAGAAACCTTCACAAGTACATCATTTACATTGGCAGTAATTAATTGTGGAATGTGGGAAAATAAATTTAAATCCCAACTATATACTCTTCATAACATAATATCAATCGAGTTAATTACATAATCCTATAATTAGATGTTCTATTTGCATAACTAAATGTGTCCGACAAGAAGAGATCTCCTCAACTCATCCCAGATAACAAATCTACTGACTGATGTTTACTGGTTGATTAAATGCGAGTTATTCGAGTCAAATGTGTGCGCTGGAATGATTAGAAACGATGCAAGTGATTATTCTGCATGACCCCATGAATGAAACATCTTTACACCCACCGGTACGGCTCCAGGGTGAATGCTGGAAGCGCACACTTTGCTTTCGTTTAATACACCATAGTGTTTTCACACTTTTGTCGGCATCACTCTAATATGAAGAAACAAGTCAAATAAACTCCGCTCTGTTGACCAAATCAAGAGCCGAAGAGGAACTAAAACTAAATAGAGAAAATCTTGTAGAGGATGATCATAATGACCGCTTTGTGTGTGGCGTGTCGCTTTCTTCACGCTACACAATAAATTATAACAACAATGATATTAAACAGAAGAATGCAAACGTTGGACAAATATATGTTAAAGTCTGAACAATGATGATGATGATGGTACTTTGGCTCTGCTGGCATTCCATACCAAAGTTGCACCAAAGGCCAGTGTGGATCCCAAGCCGGTTCGGTATACGATTATTAATAAAGTTGTCCCCATCAGTTCTCAAGTATAAGCTTATAAAGAGACAATAGAAGAGTTTTGAGATGATGTGGGAATGAAATATCGATGCGCGCTATTTGTATTTTTCAAGTTTACTAAGCTAATATTTATTTAGATTTCTGTGTATTAGAGAAATGTGTGTTCAAAAGGTTATCAATTTTATATATTTGGTGGGTATACTATGTGTAGGCATGCGATGCTCATCCAACAAATACATGATAAATTTTTATTTGTATGTAAATGTGTGAAAAAAAAACTAGCCCCTTAAATTTACCGAGAAGAACCTGAATTCATCATTTAAGCACAGACTCTCTCCGATGTCAATTGTAGCATTTTTTTGTCGGATGACACAGCAGTGTCCAGTTCTAAATAATTGATTGATTTATGCGTTTTGAAGCACTCTCACTTTTTACAATCAATCACATTTTATCTATTTTCGATATGACGTTATCGGGCAGTTTTGATTTATTAGGACATTCTTCCTGTGTGCCCATAATTTTCCAGCTCACATCTCCCTTTCTGTTCCCCCCATTTAATTGTTTTTCATTTAAATAATCTTTGTGTTGTTTGTTTTTTCAGTATGTGCGTTTCATGGTTGTTTTTCATGTTTAATTTCCGGAATTTCAGAAATAATCTAAACTGAAAACCAACATAACTTATCTTGAATCTTTAATTAATTATAAGATTGCCTTTTTTGCGCAAAACTAGTTTTTTAATTTGTGCTTTTTTCGTCCCTTTGTGTTACTCTATGTAATTATGCGCCAATTTCAGTGTGGGCAGAGAATTTCCTGATTAATAAATTAATATAGTACATAATGAAATTTCAATATGATTTATTCAGTATTTATTCTACACCGGTAATTAGTGCGTTAATTAACTTGATAATAAGTAGGATGGGAAACAGTGTTGATTTTTCAGATAGGATTAAGGAAAAACCGCGCAATGTTTTAAGTGCACTCCCATAATAGATTCCTAAACCCTAGCAGGGTTGTTACTTCATCCACCTATAAGCCATTATTTATCATATTTAATCAAAGTAATGATCGGCATTGTTCTTCCAACGTTAATTATTGTTATTATAGTGGCGAGCAGTATCGCAATTTACGTTTTATGGTGTTATTAATTAAAAAGGCGTTGCCGACCATTGCAGATTTATATTTTCGACTATTATAACTTCCACTATAAATGTAATCATAATGTTGATAATATTCTTTTACATGAATTATCCCAAAGGGAGTGCGCAATTTGTTCTATATAACAACAAAATAATTAAAAAAATGTATAAAACAACGAGAAAGTTTAGACGCTATAGGCTGATGGCTGGTTTGCTGCTGTTGTTGGCAAACTCATTTATTTGCATCTAGATTAAAAAACTGTTTGCAAATTTAAAATATTATTAAAAATGCACTGTGTCTGCACAATGAAAGATTGTTTAATCTACAATGAAAACGTTAAACGTTGGAAGAGTGAATATTTTTCCATGCTTTTAAGCATATATGAGAGTGTAATAGCCTCAAAATATAATGAGATGTCTTTATTAGTGTTCTGATGGGTTGTTTTTAAGCCAGAACTTAGAGAATGAGAGACCGCGTCTCTTAATATGTGTCATTTATTTTTGAATATATTACTATTATATTAATATACCTTCTCAGATTAAGTCGTTTCAATTTACAGGTTGAATGAATTAAAATATTACTTTAGTGTGTACCACACAAGCGTCACAAACCGGCAATTTTCAATTATGCAAATACCACAGAATGTCAGATAAATATTAAGAAGTCATCCGAAGAGATATATATATATAAATATTCGAACAGTCTTCCCCCATTAATTGTTCCCAATTTAATTGAGAAATGCGCTCTTTTATTTACCATCAGGGGAGAGAATTAAATAATTAATGTGCTATAAATTCGGTATAATATTGACCTCCGGACGTGCGATTTGTGGTTCTTGAATTATTGAATAACATCAATAAATCAATTACTGTAGCATTACAGCTATTGTTTCCTCATTAAAATCTGTATTTCATTCCGGATGGGAAGATGTGCATTAAAAAAATGTATAAAACACATGTTGAGGTGTGTATTGGCGCTTGTCAACGGCCTCCCAATGTCGGCCAATAAACTTTTATAACGGACATTTACACATAGCCCTCCTCCCTTGAACATAAAACGCTATATACGAGTATATATGTAGAGTTACGTGTTGCAATATCGCACATTGACCACACCGCTCAAAATAATTCCTGTTATTCCACTTTTGGTACCGAGAGACGATTCTGAAAAAAAAATCGCATTCTGACTTAATATCCATCTGTCTGTAATTACTGAGTGTTTAAGAATAACCAAATGCACGTCTGCAGATCCGCAGATATGACCGATAAACTATACAGTCCCTGAAAAAAGGCGACGTTAATCCCCCAGTCCTCAATATACACACACACACCTGCATGCCTACATTATATACAGAAAAACATTCTTATATACCCCTCTATTTCAGGTTCTCTTTTGGGTCCGCTTTGCATGTGAATTATTACAAAGTTACACACATCCATAGAAAAATCTCTTCTTTTTCGGTTTTCAAAACTTGAAATGTTTTAGGCTTTGAACTTTGTGTGTGTTTGCTGTGTGCGGTGGTTGTTATTGTGGCCCCTTTTCTTACAATCAGATATCGTTTCCTCCAAAGAACCCATTGTTTGGGTTTTTGTTCGCGGTACACTTATCTAAATGCTTCTCCTCTTATATAAATTAACTAAAATACAAATGTCTTTATTTTAATTCAATAGGAAACAAATGACTTGACCAGTTCTTGGTCTCGCCAAAAAAAAGAGGGAAAAACATACACAGTACGAGTTAAATAAATAAAAATATTGCTTTATAAATCAATGAAGGTATAACGAAAGGATTTTCGTACACCAGATGGTCCCAAAATCCATTTACCTACCAAGTATAAATAATTGTTATTAAAAAATACAATTCAAATATATTTTCTGTTTCTGTACTCACATTACAGAAGAATTTACTAAACTAAGAACGATAATGTATATGTAAATTACAAAACAACAGTTTCACATAGCAACATTTTTTTGACTACATTTAATGAAAACCTTTGCATACATTTGAATTGCATTAGGTACTCGTTTAAAAAGTACAATTAACAGTCTTTAAACAAATGTCCTTTGTGCATAAATGGTGAGAAAAATTCTGAAGGATTGTTGTCAAATTAACGGACAAATTAATTATGTATATTGATAATTAGGTGGTTAAAAGTGATCCGTGCAATAAAACATAGTCATTATTTAGATTGCATGAGACATGTTTGTTGTGATTTTAAATTTCCATGTCAAATTAAAAAACTAATACAATACACATTTATATTGTGCACGTCACAAGACGATAAGAATAGTAATTGATGGTTAATATGTGTGTGTTACGCTTTAAAATTACGCTGGCAGGAAAATTTCGACTAATTAAGACGTCATATATAACACAATAGAGACGATGCTGTAACAATGGATGAAGGGAAAATCGGTTGTTTTATTTTATAAAATGTAAATTAATTTCGATTGTGGTATTTTTAAATAGTCGAAAAACGATAAATTTCAATTATCTTTTCGCTTTAAAACGAAGTATTCAAATTTTAGTCATAAAAAATGGGAACTTTAAATACTTGCAAACTCGCATATAGTTTTGTATAGCGATAGCAAATTATCATGAGGGCCAACAATTCGTGTTAATGGTAATAAAATAAATTTGGACGTGCCATTAATGTCATTAACTAATTTCCTAAATTATTGATTATTTGCGGTCGCCTAAAAGCAACTCGTACGACTCGATAATAATTCATCTCAATTAAGGCGAACGATTTTGTGGACAGTTCATTGGGGAGTTTTAATGTCACCCTCTTCGATCATTTATCCTTAAAACATTGATTGAAATCAAACTTTTCGGAAAGCGAAAATTGAATCAAGTGAAATAATTTTAGTTTTTCTTTCAACAAAAGATAAATCTTTGGTGGATTCCTTTGGTTTATTGAATAAAAAAAGAGGATGTTGTTTATACAAAGTGCCGACTAATGAAAGGGAGACCTTTTACATGTTGTGGTCCAATCAAGCTAATTGAAATGGACAAAAACAACATATACAACCTGTATAGTAAACTTCCCTGTAATACCTTCCGTTTATGAACAAACACAGCACACACACAAGCCAATTAGTTGATAATTTTCATTATACCATTTCCAAGAATATTATTTACTTTTAGACAAGACAAATAAAACTTGTCTGAATTGTGCACATATGCAAGAAATGCTTTAAATCGTTTATATAGATGGCGATTTTTTCACCATTAATTAAAAACACTACAAAAACTCGCACACAATTAATATTATAAGAGTGATATTTACTTTTTACATTCTTATAGTATACCATTTCCAAGAAAACTTACAAGTCTCGAACAATGCGGGCGCACCAAACAAACACACACTTTTCGACAAACGTAAAACACAATTTACGGGGTTAATTTTACCTTTTTAAACCTGGTGGTTTAATGTGTGTTGCCCACTCGTTTTTTTTATCTTGTATTAATCCAAGTGGAGCTTTTTATAACAACAAATTCACGGATTTAGTACTGGCAACAACCCCCGTCGTAATTCACATTGGCCAAAGTTAATTGCTAGACGCTTTTTTTCAGCAACCGGCGCGCTTTTATTTTAATGCTGTTCAGTGTGTTAGGTAATTGAAATTTGCTCATTTTTCTTCCAAATGGCACTGAATGCAATATACTTGAAAACGATAAAATTTGGAAAATCCTGTTAGGGGTCTAACTGTATAGTTTACCTTTAGTATTTACCCCTAAAGCTATTTATTAAATGAGTTATTCTGCAAAGTTAATAGATTATAAATGAGAAAATTCGCAACTCGTTTTCGCTGGCGGTAAATTGAGCGTATTTCTTGAATGTATTAAAATTGCTAACATGAAGTTAATTATTTTACATTTTAATTATTCAGTGAATCAGTGATATGTTAGTTAATATAATCGACATAATTAATTTTACAGGAAAATTGTCAGAAGAAAAAAAATTCTTCAATTAGTGAAGTTATGGTAATGTTTTCTCATAAATTCATTTCAACCCCATAAATTTCTTTTGATATTGATAAAAGTTAATGACACCACATTTTTCACTCATTATCTATTTGCATTATAAAATACTTGAAGGCAAATATTTGCAACAGTGCATGTGGAGGAATTGTTTTTGCATTTTATTGTGAAAATAAAATCGACTCTCTGAAAGTCTGAAATCAGGTAGCGGAGTAGAGAGAATATAGAAAAAGCGGCGTGTTGAAATAGTATCTCACGAAATAGTCGTGACCAGCTATTATAAAGGAAAAATCTGTTCCGAATACAAATTCCATTTCTTCCAACAACTTTTAGATCATCCGTTGTACAGGAAATCAAAACGATTCATCCATGAAATTTATTGAATTGTCGTTATATAATAAAACGATTTCGACTGTTGTTTTTGGACCTCCACTCTTCTTCGCATGCAAATGTCAAGTTGGGAACACAATTAATTTCGAAAAGGAGAAAAACAAAGCATTGTTGTTTGTGTACAAAATGCAGATACTTTGTTACAGGGTTTTAGAATATATGGGTGGTCTTTAAAACTGCTCTCTGTACTATTTCCTTCGTTTGGAAAGCGTGACGACGACATTTTTCTTAACTCACTGTATATAATTTGCAATATAGGGACATTTGTTCTTGTTTCACTTTCATTGTCTTTTCTCGGTGATTATGAACGCACTTGCAACAAGTCGCATTCACACAAAACACTTTCCTCTTTCTAAACAATAAGGAAATTTCATTTGATCAAACTGATCAAAATGCAGCCTCACCATCTGTGCAAATTCGTGCACTTTTTCTCTCAGATCCTTGTGCATATTTACTTGTTACAGGTTGAAAAATGTTGGAATGTGTCCAATCTATCAGATAGGAAGTCTGTTATGTGTATGAAAGGCCACTGCACCTGCATACCATTTCGCAGACTCCTCATGGGTAATGTGTGAGAACACCATTCGCTACGCTCTCTTTAAAGTTTGTTTAAGTTGCAACAAGGGCCCCCCAAGTCTCATTTAAGACCGTGAAATCGCACATACGTAAAAGATATCAAATCTGAATGTTTTATGGACAACGAAAATGGAGAAAAGTGAATTAATGTCAGCAATTAGAGACTCTAGACGATTATAAAATGCATAAAATCCGATGGATTTTATTGAAGGAAAGTTGATTAGAGTTTTAATTTCGTGCTAAATAGTGAAAGGTGACTCGACTTGTGTAACGACTTTCAAAAATCTTATATATCTGCGCGCTTGTTTTATATTATTTATATGAAAATGTGGAAAAGTTTTCCATGAGATAACAAAGAATTTGTTGAGTCTGCTCTGCAGCTGAAATTGGTTACTTTCTTTCCCATTTATCATATAATCGCGATTCTCTCAGCCATAGAGAAATTAGCACATTGCATATTAACGGTTATAACGTGATCAGAGATATGCAAATAATTTAAAAGAGCGCACTCGGAAACTATGCGCCCATTTAACACTTTACGGATGTTCTAGGCATTTATATAAATGTTAAAAGTTTAATTAATTAATTATTTTCATTAAATTGTGCATTCCATACAACACAAATTAATTAAATCAACATTTCTATACCGTCTTCCGTCATGTAAATTAGTGTTTTTTTTTTCTAAATGAGCCACATCCGTTTTGGTACGGAAAAAGAATTTTGTTTCATCGAATTCAATGTGTGTTTTAATAATTTTTCCGTCTGTTCTTTCATTTGTGTATGCAATGCTGTACTTTAGCCCAGTTTAGAATTACTTTGCCTCTCGCTCCACTTGCTCAACACATAAATAAAATTGTTTACTGTTATTTTTTTTCCATTCAAATGTACGAATTTATAATATTGTTGGCTTATCGACTTTGCACTAGAATCGCAATTATCGCACTTAGTTACTATTATTCCAGAAAGGATATTGAGGCTAATTACTACTGTTGATTATGTTTAATTGTACTCAAAGAAAGGTACGTGTATCCAACTGAAAGGAATATCTTATTTTTAGGTCAAGTGAATAAAAGCGAAGATAAAATACCAAAACGGAATCAAAATTATGCGCACAAAATATTATATCGAATTTTTCTACTAGTGGAAAGAGAATCTATTTGTTATTTTAAAATCCACATCAAGGATAGAACTAGAATAGCATGTGTGTTACACATATAAAAACTAATTAAACGTCATCATAAATACATAAATAATCATATGAATAATAAAATGATGTTTAAAATTCGAAATTGTTATAGAATAGTAAACCGAAATGACATCGACCTTGCAAAAACATATTGTATGTACTCGTATTATCGTTTTTTCCTGATAAGCAAATAGAGTTTTTTTATATATTTTATTTGTTTCCCGTTTTGTAATAATTATTATATAATTATTGAAAATTGTGCTTTTTCATGTCATCAACGTTGTTTTTCACAGTTGAATAGAAATACTGTATTTTAAAATATAATATTACATATTTTCTGTTCATGACCTGAATATTAAGGAAGTCATACAAAGTGTCTAATTCAATGTCACTGAAACAAATGGACGGTTTTTAAACAATTAACTGTTAAACTAACAAACATAATTAAATGTATCTCTTAACATACGCTTCAGTTCAGAAATTAGTTTAAGCCACGTAAGTACTAGAAAATTTCTAAATTAGTACAAAGTAATACGATAAGAGTTTCGATACCAAGTCATGATTTACAGAAATTTTGTAATAAATCGAATTAAGCAATTCTCTATATTTTTTTTCTTTTACGTCCAAGTCATCTTTTATCACTTATACACAGCCTTTATTATACTAGTAAAAGGCATGTAATAGTACGCCTTTATAGTTGATTGTCTTTTAACGTTGTTATTATTATTAACATGAGAAACAAGTGCCCATACTAAAAGAATTATTATTCGAACGAGTGCACCTAATTGACGGAAATAACACCAAGTTTAAAAGTGTTTTGTGGTTGGATGGGAAATTGTTGTGTTGGTTGGCCTCTTCTACGCTCTTGGTCTTTAAAAAAAACTCTTTTGTGTTACAAAAGGCATTTTATCCTTTTAAGACAAACACACAGATGGAATATTATATTTTCTTACGAGTCATTTAAATATGCTTGCTTTTCTGTGAGTGTGTTCAACACTTCTTCTTTGCTCTCATCCGTATATTATGAAGACTTTTCAAACATATGATGTATGTGGAAAAAATTAATTAGCGACATCATAAAAGTTTATCTCATTAAACTTTTTTCTTTTAAAAAAAAGTTCAAGACATTCATCTTGTTTGTGTGTACCTGTAATAGTACATGAAATATGTTATAAGATGTTCCATGTGTAGACGCAATTTTACAATCGAAGACGAGAATTTGTGCCTTACAGCAATATAAAACGTATAATATACACAAATCTGTATCAGACATCATTTTATTATAATCAGAATTTGTAATCTTGTTCTTCTCAATGAGTGTTTTATTGGCATATGGCTCTGTGTAATATATTTTGTGACTTTTTATTACTTTCAACATTATAAAATTTTCTTTTACATTGTTCTTTTTTTTCGAAAATATTACTGTTATCGTTTGATCTTTGACCCTTTTTGCATGCAATAAAACATACACATATTGACTTCAATGGCCGTAAATTTGTCGAAAATCATAAAACTTTATCGCATTTAAAATTTAACAACACATCCAATATTCCTTTACAATGTTATACAGAAAAAAGATGCTGGGCGCTCTTTTTTTAATCAGCTTTTTCCCGATAGGCTTGTGTGGTGTAGCAGCAAAAAAATTGTTGATTTTTAATCAATTTATGTCGTTGTTCTATTCCCCAATCCTAAATACAATTTTTACCAGAGCGAAATTTAAAAGAAACCGCAAACTGGCCACCAGAAGCAGTTTTCGTCTCGTCAATTATTTCATCCAATGTTCAATATAAGTTTGTTGGTTTTTTTGATCTTTTCAAGAGATGTGTGCATGGCGTTCGGTTTTTTCGCAATTTCATTTTTTAAAATAATACTGTTGGTTTTTTTCTTCTTAATAATGTGACCGCTTGTTATTATGTGCAAGAGTTCTTGGGAAAAAAAAGAGGAGAGACCGCATAACAGTTTAAAGAATGACATCAAAAAGACATATCAGAATACACTTTAATAAATTCATACATATTCACGAATTCAATGGTATATAAGAGGAGGACGGTATTTAGAAAATATGATTCAATAAGTTGCCATCAAGGTCAGACAAGCTACTTCACATAATTTTTTTAAGTATTATTGTTAAAATGGATTTGGAATATTTTAATTAATTTCCTTGATGATGAATGGCACCCATACCACCGGTCACATCCTTTTCGGTACTTACGACGTTTCTTATCTTTTTTATACGATTATGAAAAGCGCTAGTTGAAAAATGTTGAATAATTTCGTTAATAAATCAATGCAAATGGTCATTCGATGGTATAAATATTATAAATCATTTCGGGAGGAATTAATCCGAACATTATACAGAAGGGAATTTTTATTTTCCAAATAACTGATCCGACCAGTTTGTTTATAAAGTTTTGCAGTAACTCAACATTTTAAGTCATCTTCGTTTTACATGATTAACATTTGGTTAATTCTATTCTTTAAAGGCAGAATGAAAGCTCCCTTAATAAATCACTAAGTAAAGCATCCTGATTAATTTTTTATTTATGACACAACCAGATGTTGAAATTATATATAGTTATAAAAGGAAAATCTAATAAAAGATGGGCTCAAGTCCGTTTATGACTGTCGTTAGATGTGCGAATTGTTTTCGAACATCATGGTTTTTATGATCGAAAATCAGATTAGATAACACGTGGAATATCGATCACATTTACTATATACTGACGTGTATCTATAAAACGTCCAAATCACCTCTGATAAGACGTGGAAAAGGAATCACCTAAACAAATGACCCAAAACTAAGAGCAAATGGGGCAACATCTAAGACAATACAAGAAGAACGTTCACTGTTTATAAAACGGTTAGAATTGAAAGTTCATGGCATTCCACTCTTTTTCCAGATAACAATTAAGATAAAGACTATTTACAATCGAGTTTGCTGTTTAAATTAATAAGAACCGTTGTTAATCTGGGTTAAGATTGTTAAATACTTTGTGAACTTTTACCTCTTTGATTTTGTTCCTTCGCTCTCGCATCGTAGGACTCTTATCTTCGCCACCATGACTAATCAAAGGATACCGTTGACTCAATGCAGCTGGGACAGTTACAATATTGGAATCCTGCACCCCTAAACCCAATTCCTCCGCTCCAACATTCTCATCCACTTGATTTAGGATGAGTGGTTTACTGGCCGTTGAAGAAGTCTTTGGTCTACCTAAATCCGGTCGTTCCAACACCTTCAATTCCCCATCCTGGTCAATTTTGGCACGTAATTTCTCTCGGTCATCAAGCACATGCCGATCAACCCTAACATCCTCTTCATGTCGCAATAATTTCGGTGATTCATGACTGTTCTCAAGATGTGGCGGTGGTGGAATCAACAACTCTGGACCGGCTCTTTTAATTTGATCGTAAACTTTATACACACTGTCTGCTGTACCATTGGTGCCACGGAATTCTGGCAAGAAGAAGAATGTCCCGAAACATACTAACCCAAATGTAAAAAACACTAATATTATAACATATTTCTCACGAGCACGAAATGATCGTCTTGTAAATGATACTGGTACACCGTTTACATATCTTTGGTATGATGGTAATATTCCTGTGGAAGTCATTTTATTTTTCATCGATATACGTACACCAACTACTAGCTACTGTTTATATTTCTATTGCACTTTGGAACACCTAAGGTTAGTAAAGCACACACCATTAATGGATTTACTGACAGCTGTGCTGTCCATGAAGTACAGCAGATTTCTGCTTTCTCAATTTGGGTCTCACAGGTAGTGAAGCATCGACAGGAGCATACAGCGCATAGCGTAGACTCTTGGGTCCCCCGTTGAGAGTCTTGGAACTCGTACTGACATCGTCCAATGGGGGGCCCAACTATGTTCCAAGCGCGATCAATACCTGCATCGGGGGTCTAGCTGGTGCGGATGAACGTTGGAAGGCGTCGGAGGTTTTAAATCAGTCTCCGCACCATTTTGGGTTTAAAATCTTTTCTGATTTTGGTTTAGAACGTCAATTTGACAAGGTTTTTAAATTAAACAGTTCAGATAAAATTGAAAAATGATTCTTTATTGGACATTCATGATAAAATCAAGCATTTATAATATAAATTCTTTATTCGATAGTACTCTATGAGATCTGGAACTTAATAAAATTTATAAAAAAATTTGAACAAAATATCACATTTCTTTACATAAAAAAAATGATCCTACATCCTAGCACGTTTACTTATCATCTACACTTAACATCTCGGCTTAAATCTAGACATATAAAATTCACAGTCTGTACAATACAAGTTCGCTGCCACAACATTCTTCTTCCTACACAAATTACACTTTGTCTTATCGGTAGGGACACTGTTATTCGCGTTATTAACGATAATCGGTGTGATAACAGCTTTTGGTGTTGGCGATTCGCAACCGCCCTTTGTACCTGGCTCAAAACTGACACTCTTCTTCAACATTTGTTTTGGTATCAATGCTGGTTGATACGGGGAATATTTCGCGTTGCTATTGGGATGATATGGGTCTTGTTCATGATGAGGTGGAGGCACACGTTGATATGGATCTGGTCTTTCTTGCACATATTTCGCTTGTCGATGATATGAATCAGTCTCTATATTATTCGCTGTCCTTTGTTCTGGCATGGGGACTCGCTGATAAGGGGAATACTGCACACAGTTGTCATAATTATTGTTGGGCGGTAATCGATGATTGTAATTATAGTTCGAACTGACATTTGAAGGGGCTGGTGATGGAGGATGATGATATATGGGTGTGTTTGGATAGCCGTTGATATGCATTGGACTCGGTGTGGATTGACGAATTTGTGGTGTTTGTTGATTGAAGCTGTTCCGTTGCGCTGTGGAGTATTGTTGGGGATGGTAGTCTTGAGGTGGACGGGGAGTTTGAGCTGTATTTGCCTTGTTAGCGTAATAGGCTGTGTATGCTGGTGAATTTTGCGGCAGAGGTTGATATGGGGACTGTCTATATGGAGTGTGGCCATTATATTGATTGTTTTGAACAGTATTTGGAGTGGTGTATGGTACATTGTGATTATTATAACTTCCATATTGCGAGGACGGAGGATATACGTGATGTGAATTATTGGGGCCATTGTACTGTGTTGTTTCGGGGGCCATAATTTGGCTACTGCCGTAGGAGTTCTGCACATTAAAGCCACCATTATATGGAGAATTATTGTTGTTGTAACCATTTTGGTTTGCGTATGGTGTCTGGGAATAATTGTAGGAATTGTTTGGTGAATTGTGATATGAATTTGGCGGATTATAAGTGTTTACTGGGGACGGATGGACGGGTTGTTGAGTTTGTGGGCTGAAATGGCCATTTTGGTTGTAGAATTGCTCATTACAACTGCTTGTTGAATTTTGTCGTGATAATAAATTATCTACTGAGTTTCTACGGACGTACATGGGTTGTTGGGGTACAGGTTCTTCTTCAACACACTTTGGAATACCGTCTACCACATCTCCTTCTTGGGATTCTCCATCAGCTTCGCGTAAATTTATGATTTCTTGACGAACTGCAGCCGCTTCGGGTTTTGTCATGGCTGTACGTAAAACTCGTTCCAAAATCGGGTTTGGAATGTAACTGTCGTCTTCTTGTTCTTCAGCTGTTGCTACTAGTATCACTTGATCACAGAAGGACACGCTCTTCTTTTTACCTAAACGCGTTTTTTTGTTCTCTTCACTATCTAAACTTCCATTAAGTGTTTTATGAACTGCGGCATTTAACATTTCTACTTCACGGATTTCTTCAGCGATTTGTTCTGGTGCTATTGGTTCGTGTTCTTCTCGTTTCTTTAGCGACAAAACACCATTGTGGATCGAACTGTCTGTTTTGATTAAATCGAAACTATTTTGCGTTGGTTTGTACACCGGTTTTACTTCGGTCACTTCGAATTTTGACGCTAAATCTTTTACTGTACTTTTAGCTTCTAATTTATTACTATTATCTTCTACGACTGCTGGAGTCTCTGTGTTTTGACTCTTTTTCAGTCGAAGTGCAGCTTGTTTTGCTTGTAATTCTCGCAACCATGTTTCTCCAGAAGATTTAACTGGCTCAGATACTCGTCTTGGCAATGATTCTTGAGTAAGAATCTGTTGTCGTTTATCTTGTAATTGAGCCAGTAGACTGCCAGGTGCTGGAGATGGCGAAGAAGGAGGTTTAGGCAATTGTTCTTCTAAGGAAGACAAGTCTAATGGAGGAGGTGGAGGAGGGAACTCTTCGCTTGCCTGCCTCGAATGGACTGCTGAACCAATGGGGCTCGGATAAGGCGGCAAATCTAAGCTTTGTATGGCGTAGGACGGTGGTAAACAATCAACTTCATCAACACCGCTATCATTATTATAAGTCGATGTCAATGGACTTTGTTCTTGATGTACATCTGCCCTTGTCACAATTGTATTCGCATTATACGGGCTTGTTTGATTTAAATTATAATCATAATTTTGATAATTCGAGATGTATGGAAGAGATACAGGCAAATCGGTCTTGTATTTAGCTGTCGGTGGCACATCGTAATACTGTGTATTCTGATAGTGGCTAACATTATTCGGAAGGGGATATTGGGGCCTCTCGCTTTTCTCTTCACAAACTTCTCCGCCATTCGACTTAGCTTTACTAAGTTGGGAAGTCGTTCTGAGTGGCGGAGGTGGCGGTACTTTTGCTGCTGTCAGAATCTTGCCTGCGCTGCCATGAAAGCTCTTACGCATTAACTTGCTCCGTTCCAAGTTGGGATTCGTGCTATTTCCACTAAACTCCAAATGCCCCTCGGATAAGTAACCACACATATTATTTGCCTGATTATCTAAATTGCCTTTTAGGCCAATGTTACTATCGTCCACTGTTGCTGTGGGCACTTGATGTACAGACGACTCATTATCGACCGCATTTGCATCAGTTAAGTCTGGCATGCTACGGTTTTTGCGCTTAATCAATCCACCCATCAGCAGTTTTCGCCTTATTTTATGCTGTTTCTTTGCTTTACCATCCTTATCCTTTTTCTCCTCCTTCTCATCTTTCGCCTTCTTCAATGTATCTTTGCCATTCGTTATTTCTGGAGCAATAGAAAAATCACGAGTGATTTTATTACGGTCCTCACTGCGTGATCTCTTCTCTCTCATCTTTTGGGACTCTTTGTTTTTGTTGCGTGAAAAAATACTCCGCGACTCTCTACTTGGCGGCTTATCATACAACACATACTCGCTGTCTTCAATATGAATACTGTTCAATTTATTTTTCAATGCGTCTTTCTTTTTCGGCAAGGTCGCATAAATTTCAATATTTTTAGTTGGTTGTACTTTTTCCTTATCAGATACCAGCAATTCTTTGCTGTTCTGTCTGGAATGTAAGCCTTTATCTCTGGAGTTCTGTCTTGAATGCCGCCCACTTCCGCTACTACCTTCGCGAGTATGGCGAATTTCAGGCGGATTATCCTTACTCTGCAGACTCTGCTGTGTCTGTGTCATTCTCCTATGCAAGCCTCGGGCGCGCATAATGCACGTGTTGTGTTTCATTCGGGCAAGAGTCAGCGTTTGTGGATTATTGTATGGTGCATTCATAGCGGCACGTGCCTTTGTCGCGGCTGCATTACATAAAGCCAACGCCAACACTAAATCGTGTTCATCTTCCAATTGGCGCGATTTCACCAACAATTCATCGGCCTCGTCACACAGTACATCGCAACTTTGCGATATTTGATTCGAAGCGTTATTGTAGTCTTCTGGTATTTGTGCCAAGTGTCCCATTTTCATAAGATGTTGTAATGTTGTCATTGTGGAACTATCGTTCGATGAAAGTGAATACGAATCGTAACCGGCATCGTAAACCCCGCTACCGGCACTCGATGAATCACTTTTAGAACGTGTTGGACTTCCAGGAACGCTACCACCACCATGTGGTACTTTGCCCACGAGATATAAGTAGGGATTTTCCATTGTAGTGGAAGACGATGAAGAAGCACTGTTGCGGTCGCCACTCCAATTCCCCGAATCTCTTCTCCTTGGCACATTCATGTGATCAGGAATCGTCATACCCTCCACACCAGATGACGAACCGCTACTTAATGTACGGAAAATGTTCACTTGTGGCTTTTGATGTGGTTGCGCAAAGTCCAAAGCTCGTTTCGTAACATATTCCGGGTCTTTTCGCGCCAGGCATCCGTCAACCACATCACCTTCTTGACTTTGTACTTTCGTTTCGTAAATGTTTTTCTGAATAACACTTAAATTTTGATATTCGTTGTATGGACGTGGTAATGGTGGCTTTTGATTTAAACTGCCATCGGGATTGGGCGTAATTGCTCTTCGTGTATTACCAATAATAGGTTTCTCAGGACTTGGCGTGACGGAGCGCCTCAGCACCGACTGTGGTGGTTTCTTTGTTACTTTGTCATTGTAGAACGCTGTTATTTGTTTGGGGGCATTTTCGGTATTGACGGGCGTGCCATCCGGAAGTGCATACAACAGCAACAACGGCTGATATCGTCCTTTTCTGCACTTTTCCACCACTTGCTCCCATCGGGGTCCCACTTCACGTACGGTTGCATCGTCAAAGTAAATCCAAACACGTAATTTCGTATGGAAGAAGAAAGTTGAATAGTGCTTCCCATAATAGGTAACAACACCCACTAGATTATGAATGCAAGTTTCTGACCACCGATTGTCACCCACCGTGTTAAACACGTCTCCCAAACGTAAAGTAGTCCCTATTGTGGAGAATACCTCCATTATGTGTTCTAAGCTCGGTCGTTCGGAGTTCCAAACCAGTCCGACAGACACGATTTCGGGATGGTTCATTAAAGTGCGTCCAATTTGTATAACAGCACCGCAAGCGCTCTGCACAAACAAAGAGATTATATTATAATTAATGTAATTATGTTGAATTGGCAATAGACTTACGGGACACACTCGAACATCGCCCATATTGCCAGCTTTTCGTAAAAGTTGTCCAAAAGTGTCGTTTTGCGGTCTGCCATTATTGGCAGCGCGTACTTGGTACACCAAAGTGGATGTGGAGACATAATGGACCATCTGTTGTTTAACAAACGAAAATGTCATTAAACATTTGAACATGTCTTAGAAACACAATGGAATTTATTAATAATATCTTCAAGGTAAATTAAAAGAAATAACTAATAAAGCTTGCGGCTATACGTATATTAATAATTTAACCTTCAAGCTTTAAATTTATGTAGTATATATGAAAGTAATTTACAATATATGGAATTTAATTACTTGTTTATTTTTCTACATGTATCTTTATGAAACCACTTTTGTTACGTAATTTCTAAGAACTAATGCATTTTATTACCTGAGTATAGGATAGTGGCTCGGATGTGGCTCCACAAGATTCGCAAATACTTTGCTCGACCAAAGTCATCGCGAACTTTTGATGTGGTATACAATGCTTAGCATTGCACATATCTTCGGCTTCTCCATGTGCAATATGCATATGGATTCGTAATAACATATTCTCGAAACATTCGGCGGCATCGTCCATGAATCCCAGCTGGAATCGTTGCTGGTCGAAGAAGCTTTCAGCGAGGGCCCGTCGTAAAGCATCGGGGGGCAGAGCAGTTTCCGTGGAAAATTGCAATTGGGAGAAAAGTTCCTGAAAAGGGGCCACACGAACATAGTAATTTGTGTAATGAACAATTTAATTTCTGCTTAAGTATACGTTTGGAGGCGAGCTAGAAGTGTACTTAATGATTTTTGCAACATTTACAAACACAGTAAAACTAGTAATCGTGACAGATTAGAATTATTCCAAGATAATGGGTGTGGTAATGCTCCAATATCGGACTGTATGGCGTCTGTAGCTGGCCTTAATACACCATAACTCTTTGTTTATATGCATACAATATGTTACATAGAAATATGACACAATCGTACATAGGACACATTTTCATGTGCAAATCATAACAATAAAATGTAAAAACCTTTTAAAGAGAAAGCCGACCTTTAACAAAAATCGTTAATAGAGGAACCAATGTTACAAAAGATTTCGTTCATGGACAAAGAAATTCTAGGAATTTTTCATCTCGGAAATGCCAGCAATGTCTGGATGGTGAGTCAAGAAGTGGTCTTACCACCCTCATCAGCATATATGCCTCTGCAATGAATCATGACGTTACTTTAATTTCTTAATAAAATGTATCAATTATTATTGAATGGAACGTAAAAGTCATGCCTTGGGTGATTGGTTTTTTGGTCGAAATGAGATTTCGGTCGAGACATCGAATTAAAATGAGTTTTGTAACCCGGTCTGCAATATAAGAGAGACACACTCGAATGGACGGTCAGGCTTTACCTTCGGGCTGTATTCGACTATAAGAAGAAAATGTTAAAATGCTTCGAGAGCGCGCGCTGATGAACTGGGAAGTAGGTTGTATATAACGGATTTTATATATACTTATTATTTTTGTTAGAATTTTAAACAAAAAGAAAGAAAAATCATACACACAGAGGTATGATTATTCAATATTGTATTTCCCGGACGAACACTCATAGTGTACAGTTTTCCTGGCACACTAATTCTATTTACTCATTAAACACTAACAAAAAGTTTCTTAATGTTTGCTGTGTGTGTTGATAAAAACCTGCGATAACCGTGTGCATATACATGAGATAAACGTGTGGTAAACAATTTTTCCTAGTTTAATCGTCAGAAAATCGAATAATAAATCACGACGAAAATAATAGACGAGCTTGGTGGTGTAACGAGGCATTTACCTTTCTAGCAAGAAGAATTGTATAAGCGCGCGATTACCATATAAAACAGTAAAACAGTTCTGCTCAACTAAACAAAGAAATTATTACCAAAAAACTAATAAAACCACACGACTCAAAGTGGTATGTTTAATCTAATTAAAAATGAAAGCCACTCACTTTAAGCTTTTTTCTTTCATCCTCGCTTAAAACACCTGCTGAATCAGCTTCATTATTTTCGTTAGCACTCTGCTTTTGTTCTTTCACTGTTTTACTTTTATTTCCACTGTTATCACACACGAAAATATCCTTTTTTCCATTGTTCGCTGTTTGGGGTTTTTTGTAACGAAATTTATTGATCATATTTTAAAGTGATTAAGTAGAACGGTGAAGAACAACATAACAGACGCACATATAATACACACAAGCACACCTTTCACAGTGGAGGAAGAAGTAAGACTGTGTTTCTGTAGTGAACTTTCAATAAAGGCGAAGGAGGAGGTCGGCTCGCTCGAATGTGGGCTTTTGCAAATGCACAGGTATACAGGTAATAATTGAAAAGGGCAATAAGTTGGTCCTACAGGTACAAAATATTATCGAAACAAACCGGAAAAAGTTCCCATCGACCGTTTCTAGATTAGAAACGTTTTTGTGTTGTTTGAAAACTTTCCAAAACGAAAAATTTTATCAAGATTTTAGTTTAGAAACGATTGCAGTCAGCATGTGCTACAATTATAGGTAGTTCTTATGCAATCGAATAACGTTAGATTGAATCGATTTTTTACTGACATCCACATTCACACCTCCAGATCCATTTCCATATATAAATCTACGCACCACACACAAACACTAATTGCCCCATTTTCCTTAACATTTTGTTAGTTTGTAGATGTATTAGTCGGTCTGCCAATAAACAAATTTAAATTAATTTACCGCTCACTTAAAACATCTAAATGTTGAGCGTTTATGAAAATTTATACACCTACAATTGTTATAAAAACATCAATAAACATTAGTTGGATTCGAATTAATGTATATTAATAGAGAAAGTGAATTTAAAATTTATGCTTTGCTATTCTTAAGTGTCTTGTCTTCATAACATGATTTTATTTCACAACACATAATATGAGTAGACATAAAGAATTCAATGAAATTTATGTGCGGTTCTGACCCACTTGTGGCGATTTTAGATGAAAAGAATTTAATGGTAATGTTAATGGGTTTCCACGAAAAGTCTTTTACGTAATAATATTTCGGTTTTATCAGAGAAAATTCTCCGTTTCTTCTAATCCGACAAGAAGTTGTGACAAAAGTCGCTGAAATTGATGATAGCTATCAATATATACGCTTGATTTCAATACTCATCATTTAAATTATGTGGCAATGATGGCCGTATCATCTACCATACAAGGCAGATAAGTTGTATGGAAAGTTGCTGTAGCGGTCAAGGTTAAGAAGATGGCGCATAAAACGAAGAAGTGAGCTTTTTGCCAGTACAGATTTAACGAAATTAAAAATCTTTGCACGTCGATATAAATACAATAGAACCAATGTTGAACAATGGAAATACATCATTAAAGATGTACATGAAAATTATCTGCTTGTAAGCGGTGTTGTAACAGATTGGAAATCTAAGAGATTCTCAAAGGTTCGTCGTCTAATCGCCTGTTGGAGTCTCTGGCGCCTTCGCCAAATTCTACTGTGTGATTCAGTAGCGGAAATTCAATATTTGGATATCCGGATTTGAAAACGGAAATGTGTTTATAATTCGACTACATTTCATGTGTTATTATGCGCTTTATTAAAAAATCATAATAAATTTTTTGTGTAGGATTGTCAAAACCAAAATAAATTGTTTTAATGCAACCACGCATTTTTTACGAACAATATTTACACACCAAATTTGGCTCGGGAGGTTGGAGACATTTTTTGTCATTTAATTATAAAAAACCAACAGTGGAACATCCTACATGTGGACAAGAGCCCAACAATTTTCCCTCCTAATCGGAAAAACTTTATTGCTAGTCTCTCATTCCCAAAGGTACACACAAAACATCTAACTGTGTGCGTTAATTGCCCATTAAATATAATAAATTACGATTCTAATAAAGAATAAACAAGAGTTTTAATGAACAATAAAAGCCAACGATTATAATGGCTTATACAGAAACAAAACTAACACTTATTATTCAAGAGTTAACATTTTATATAGTTTTTCATACATTTGTCACGCATTAATATTAAGAAGAGGAGAAAATGCCGTTCACATATAATATTATTATAAATTTTGTATTCAAAAACCAGCTTGTGGACCTTTAAAAAAGCAATCCAAACAAATAGTGATAATGACCTACGTTATATCACTATTTCACACGTGTTGGTCGCTTGTAAAACGTAAAAGACGTGATTTGTATTCCTTCTTAAGTAACTTCTTCGCTCAACCAATGGTGAACGAGGTCAACCGGTCATGTAACCTCCAGCAGTATACAAACTCTTCACTCTCTGCTATATACACGCTTTTTCTTACATATAAAATACTAGATGGCGGTAAGCGGCTTACAAACTAAACAGTTTCGAGAACGGGTTTCTCTCCAGCAAAAATTCGTACGCACTGCGCTTTGTGGTACTTGTAGTACTATCTACTGTAATTATGCCCAAAAGGAGATTTCAATTTGTAAACAAATAAAAGTCGGGAAAAAACATTTTTTCCCTTTCTAAATGCAAATCAGAAGTGAAGTGATTAAGTCAATAAACAAGTCATAATAAATGCATCTATTATTTGTCGATTGCTTACAACATAATTAAGATTTGCACATGAAATGCTTTTTCGCAGAACAGGCCGGATATCGGTTTGTTTATCTAAATAAATGTACGTGTGCACACATAATTTTCCACTTACCTTGAGTGCGCAAAAGATGCAGGAATCCGCCATACAAGCGTGGCCAGATAAGTCCCGGAAACTCCTGCGGAAAATGTCCAGATGCCAGAGCACCTGCAAAACAAATAAAAGGCACGCGTTAAACACATGTTGCTCTTTATACGAATGTACCATTATACATTAGGAATAAACAAATTACCATTATTGTAATATTAACACATGCGTGTGTATGTAATAGCATGAAAAGGAAACCAATTTTTTGTGTGAATTTAAAAGACTGCTTTTCTATACGGCAATTGTATGTTATTTCGAATTGCTTTCTGCATTTTAGAAACGGAAGGGAAATGATTAAGAGATTTAAAAGTCTGGTGAAGGTGCCACAACCGGTGGTACCATTTTAAGAAAATCTACTTAGTATTTCGTAAGTCCCTCAAGTAGCGGTAAAACTCTACACGTTTGACAAAGCTTGATAAAAGCCGGCTTCAAAGCCAAAATTTAATCGCTGTAAATAATGCTCATTTTTATGTAAATTCTTTAAATCTGAATTATATATGCACGACAAAAAAGTCAAGGATTTCCCAAGATAGAGGTTCAAGATTAATGCCATCCTCAAACTATAATACAAGAAAAAATAATTATGTAATTAGTGAGAGATTATTAAGACAACAATAAACATTAATCATCTCACGCACAAATCACCAAAACTTAATCGTATTTTATGGTAATAAGTAGGAAAAATTGGCGCCTACAAAGTTTCCAATATGGCTACTTCTTAAGTCAAATAAACAAATCAACGTGTATAAGAAGAGAGCGGCATATTACCTTCGAAATCTGGTACAAAGCTTTCGGTCTGTGATGTTTTCCTTTCGTCATTTTACTTGATTTTCCAAAAACAATCACATAACACAAAGAAAAACACAATTTCAACTCAAAAATTAGGTGAAAGCGCACATTTTCTCTATCGTACACATTAAAATACAAGTTTTAGAACGTAGTTGAGTGTAACTTTGTTTAGCTGTACCTGCACAGGTGTGTAGGTAAGCGTGAGAGGACCGTGGGGCCCATGGTGGCCGCCATTGCCGCGGAACAATACAAGAAGGGGGAGGGTGGGAACCGAAATATAACACTAGAACTTTTGATGGGACCTCCGCTGTGCGTTTTGGTCAAAATATTGTGAATTACGTAAAAAAATCACATTAAAAGCGAATTAACGTCTTCTATGCAACTGGATGGCTTTTCTGAAAAGATATCAGCAAAAATATGATGGGCAACATTGTGTCTTGTCTAACTGTCTTCCGGAAATTGTGGTAGAGCGGAACAAGACGAGACGGAAGAATTAAACGTATATGGATGTAAATATAGAAAAAGACACCGAACAAAGCACGACAACATGTAACAGGTACACAATCAGTGACTTCAGACACCGGAACAACGAAAGGATTGTAAATGAAATTAGTAATTCACCTACAAAACAATAAATATAACATGAATTGTCTTTCACCTGTCTGAGTCACCAATAGTCCAATTGTTTTCTTTTTAATTGCCAAGTAAACACAACAAATTTCGGTGCTAGGCACCTGCTCTTATTTTAAGAGCGTTGATGAGTCACTAATTTAAAAGGCATATGGTATTTGTGCACAATGTGGGGTAGTTTTTATATCAAAACAGAAAAAATATGAAATTTATAGCACAGGTGTCTTAGGACCTAGATTGCCATACGTCGGGCGATATTCCAGGCCAGCTGCACCGTTTTAGAGTTTTGGTAAAAAACAAGAACTTCGTATTTATGGTTGAAGAAACCATCAGCACAAATCAGAGTCCAACTTTTTTACAACATTATCATTATGAAGGCATAAGAAAACATATAGACACGTATGGATGCTGATGGATAATGTATGATGTTTGGTACCACAGTGAAAACCAGATCCGCCTTGAGGGATAAACAAGAAACTGGTAAAAGAAGCGTATCTTGGGTTTTACGATGGATGCTGTGTCTAGTTTCACATTTTGGCGCGTGTTTGCTGTATTTATTGAAATACTAAATGCATCTTGATAGTTTCTTCGAAACAGTAGTTTTGTTCTTGCATTTTGCGCTACTTTATACTACAGGGAACTGGAATTGCACGTTGTTTTACAAGAACACCGATTGATTCATAATTAAGAGTTGAAGTACTGTTAATCAGTTTGTAAACAATCCAATTCCGCGATTTTATAGACCTTTACACACGTACACACTCTTCTTCCGTTAATGTTGGAATTGAAAACATATTGTTATATGGGATTAAAATTATGTTCAAAGTACCTCCATTAAAATCCGCCGTTAGAACTATAAAACAACTATCAATTTCTAAGAATATTGCATCCTTTACACGTTTTCGAGAGCAGAAAAATGTCAGCTATGAATAGAGAATTTCTTGATTAAAGTTAGTAAATTTTTAGATAAAAATCAAATAAATTCCACCTTAAAATGTAAATAAAACTTTAACTGGTCTTTAGTTTATTAGAAATTTCCGCTGACATCCTAACTGTTTCCATAATTTTAATTGCCACCAAAGCAAATAAATTTCGTGGTGTATGCTCTTTTGTCGCCAATGTAGGAGGGAATACGAAAAAAGCAAACAAGAGACACCTACATACTCCATACAAGTCATCTAGATTTGTGATGCTGCAATTGGAAATCATCTACCTCACGACTTCACCTTTTACCATTCTTTTGTATACTTTAACCTTAACATTATTTGTTCACATTTGCAAATATAGAATAAATGAAGAAGCTCACAAGTTCCCACCGTCTGTCAATGCATTTATGCAAACCTATAAAGAATATTGAAGAATTGCATTTAATACACATGTGTCTCGTACAGGTAGCCAAAATACGCCCAAACACTCTCGCTTCTAACATGTGGCCCTTTATCGAGCGAGTGGTTGAGGATTTTACAGTAAAGTGGTTCTTTACGGGCTTCAATATCCCGCGTTTTCTGTTTCATGTTGCCCCTTGAAAGTACAGTGCCGTAAATGGTCTTCGGACTGACAGGCCAGCTGTGTGCTAAGACCTATAGTAGTCCCCTGTGTGGCTGTTGCTGGACCAAAACACAAAGAAATCGTGCTCTCCGGTGGAGGAGGAGAAGAAGGAAAGTGATCCTGGCCGAACCGGTTTCAAGAACCGTGCATTATATGGTGTTGGAGAACAAAGGGATGCAATTGTAGCTTCTGTTGGGAAGTGCCGAGTCGCGTGCCAAAACTCTTCTCAAGTTTTATTTGACACAACGATTTCCAAGACTCTTCAAATGACAAACGGAAACTTTTAACGGATCAATTATACGTCGAACTGAGAATTTTGAAACTGTTTTCTTCTATTGTTAGAAAGAATTGAAGAACCCTATAATTTTCTTATTTAAACAATACAATTGTGTATTTGATACTGTTTGTAAGAGACGTTGCAAAATAATTAGTTCAAATGGAATTTATCTGAAATCGCATAATTATTGCTACCGCCGAGATAAAGACACCCACGTCCCTTTATTGTTATCGATTTTTTCGTGTATTGTATTGTATTACGTCAACACGGGGACTTTAAATACAATAAATGCGGGCCTATTTCGACGACTTTCACTTCTGATCTCATTACACTCTCAATAATATTCCAAAACGACTATTCGGTCTGTGTACTAGGTATAGGTAATTAATTCACGGAATTGTGCTAAACACTTATTAGTCTTCATGATTATCAGTGTATGTAAAAGGAACTTGATTGAATACATCTGAAATGCTAATCAATAAATGGGCAAATGAAACAATTACATAATTTTAATTATGTATGTATGTTTAAGAATTGTGTTAATGTCAGGGAAACGCGAACTGAAATGGCATAGTAATTTTAAAATTCTTTTTATCTTTTCTGCATATATTTACAATTCTAAATGAATGTGATAGTGTAACTGATACATTTTTATGTAATCGGTTTACTTTTACAAAACCGTTTATTTCCATGCTTGTTTCAAAGAACGTGAAAAATTGCCAGCAATCTAAATGCTCATTTTATTTATAATAATAAACGATTACATATGCAAAACACAAAACGTTTCTATAAACAATCATTATTTATAAATTCAAAATGGTTTATACAAAATAATTAATATTTCAAGAATAAGAGGCTGGATACCAGCACGAATCCTTAATAAATACGTGTCTAACATATTTTTTCTGGCTTTTACAGCTATAGCATCAAAACAACAACACATACGACAAATAATGCCTAAAAAAATTTAGAAAGTGCTTTAGCGAAATTCATAATGTACCTCACACATATTAGAGATCACAAGAGGTCATAAGAAACTCGTTTTTAGGCACCCAACAGATTTAAAACAATAGTTAAGATATGGTGACTTATTAAAAATGCCAGAATCCGAAATTAATGGCTTGATGTGTCTAGGAATGGATAATCAACGTTATTTATCGGTAATAATTAATTCCGAAACGGTAGATGTATAAAATATCTCAAACTACTAAATAGGAAACGTCCGATTGCATAACCATAAGATGATTGACACAATTTTAAGCAACTAATTAGCATGTGACATAAATGTCCAAAACTGTGATGCAAGTGGAAAATTGGCGTATTTAATGAAGGCGCTCGAGTTTAACGAATTTCCTAAAAATCGGCATTAAACCCACAAACTTAGCAGTAAACATTTGGACAATAGAAACAAAACGATAATTCAGCAATACACCAGCATAATAATATGAATGATTACAGCATCTCTCCCAAACACTTGAATTAAAATCAAATTTTTTCCTTAAGTCAAAGCGTATAGACATAAGAGAGGTATGAATGAGTTGTGGTTTAAATGGAATAATTTAAATATAATATAAAATAATGAATATGATATTTAAGTGAATTTATAAAATGGAATAGACGTTGTGGGAAAGTGCGCCAGTGCGTATCTACCCCGCTTTAGCCCATGTGAACCTGCCGCCAGCACTATTTCTTATTCTTGGGAACTATAACTTCCCCTCAGTGATGATCAGTTTTATGTTTAACACTGTGTTTTTCTCTCACTTATCTCTAATTACCGATCTCGTCTTTATTAGTCGCTTTTATTTCCTATTCTTGAAAAAATTGCACCAATTTATAAGCGTTTTTGACACCGCGTTATATTTTTGAATTATTGACTCCCACAAGTCAAGAACAATAAATTTCACTATGATTTGTGGTACATCGTTCTGGATTAACTACCGACCTACACAGGAAGTATGTGTTGATTGTGTAGAAGTGAACTTGTCTTATCTCTAATTACTTCTTCCGGTGCCAACTGACCCATAACATTACCTTTAACAATGCTTCCAGACTGGATGATTCTGACCCTTCGTCTATAATTGCATTAACCTTGGATTCGCCACCAGATCCCTTAATGATAACTTCATTAATGCAATCAAAATGTCATTCTACCCAATCCAACAGACGCCTCGCTAATAAATCACTGCTCTGTCTCCAAAAACGGAAAGAAAAACAGCGTAGGCAGTAGCTAATTTTTATTATGCATAATTGTGTGCTGTAAGCACTTTTTTACTTCTGTTGAAGTTCAGGTCACCAAACTTTATGGCAACCCATTAAAAAAATTTTACAACATTGGAAATGCCAAGAATTTTAGTGCAAGTGAAAAATGCACAACACATGCACCACATCTCTGTAGAGATAATTGAAACAAAAAGTGCCATAGACTGGAATGCAAGAAAAATTACAGCAAATGACAGTGGAACATTAAATAAAAACGTCCAGCACAATTTTTTCGACGTTTTCTAGAGTATGTGGCGTGAACAATGATAATTATAGACGTATTCACATGTACCCTCCCATATGCACTAGAAAATGACAACCTGTTTAGGTATTATGGATACCATCTTTATGTATAGACCTTTTTATCTATTTTCGTTATTAGAGAAAGAATGCGGATAAACACAGTGAAGATTGATGGTCACTTTGGAAGTAGCTTACATCTAGGTATTAGTTGAAGTCCGAGACCAAGGTCCTAGCATTATTTCCATACGAGATGCATTAGAGTGTAATAATTGGTACTTTGGATTCTGTACTAATAAAATAGATAAAATAGCTTAATGAAATCTGAAATCCAACATTGCTGTTTGTTTTAATTTGGTTGTTAATCCGTTTCCCATAAGTGTTTGAAACAAAGGAGCGGAAATATATGATTACAATTTTTTTTATTTCGGGAGGTACATTTAAGGTACGTGTATGGGAAAACGGAACTCTGATTCATTCATTAAATGAATTTAATTAAAAGTTTAGTTGTAAAAAAGCGTTTTACATATACATAAGTACTCATAGGCACAGGAAATTTTCAACTATTGGAGCTGAAAAAAACAAGTTAATCCTTATACAAGTCGCAAGATGAGCAATTTTCTATGTTATTATAGAAAAAGTGCGTGTATAACAAAGGAAATCCTTTTAAAATGTTGTGAGTAATCAAGCGAGGAGTCTTAAAATCATCACTTGAACCACGACAAACAAAGATGCTTCGTTGGATTGCTTAATTAATTCCCGAACAGGTGTCACTTCCTTATTGTTATTACAGTAATCATATACATTTAATTATTCGGTTTCATTATCTGGTATTATACAAATTTGCATGCATAGACGTATTAATATTTTCTTTTCGTTTACATAATCATTTTACCGTTAAAAAAGTCTAGTCAGAAAAAATCGGTCCAAAACTGTTATTATGTCTAGAAAATGATTACTGAAGATGCTGGCACGAAAACACTACCTAGTAATTACTCTATAATTTTACCCTTTTCACGAGACCACTAGAAGTGCTTCAGAAAAATTGACTCTTCAAATTGCTCCTTAAATTGTTTAACTTTTTCAAGTAAAATAATGACAGATTTATCCCGAGTGAACCGAAAATATTCACATGAAATAAATACAGTGAAGTCATTCAGCCTGATAACCCACTCAGACTATTTAAATTTTTAATTGTGTTTAATATAAAGTAGATTATGAGTGTATAGTTAATTCATAAAACCGCTAAAGCAAACTAATTAGTGTAAAAATAGACTTTTTCTCACGTGTACTTTTAATTATTATCTACACAGGGATGTGTAGGTCTTTAACATCGAACTTTGTACTTTGCATTTGTTGTAAATCTATAGAAAAAACATTTATGCAGTAGCAAAGATGTTAATCGAAGAATTATAATACAGCGAGCATGCCATTAAATGTACAACCTAAAAATTAATTATGTAGTAGAAGATTATATGATGGTTGCGTTCGTGTTGTTTTTACACCCATTTTTCTTGTGTGTTTGTCGACATCTAATATCCATCTAGAATCTAGATAATGAAAGAAAATAAATTTTCTCTAGTCATCTGCCTACGTTACACTTGATCTATAAAACTGGTAGTTTCTTGGAGGAAGGTGATATAAAAAGTGTTGTGAGCACGAGCTGAAATCATCATCATCAACAATCGGAAAATAAATCATCTGAAAAGATATTGAAAAAAATGTTGAGCTTCCTGTCTGTCTGACATTGGAGGATGTCGCTCGAAATATGTAAATTTGTCATGTTCTTTGGAAGAAGGCATAATTGTTTGATCTGTTTCCGTTTGATTGGGAAATTAATTCATTCAATTGTGATGTTTATACATTTCGGATGTAGCCGTTTAAAGATTGCCAAAGGAAGTGATTTAATTTTCTTCTCTATTTAGTTGTAGGATAATTCGATAGGAAATGCACGATAAGTTTTTTAGAAAAATTTCGCATTGGGTATATCATCATGTAATTTCCACTTTTCTGCTGTCTTCACCAAAGGGATTCAAATCGGCAAAAATATTATTAACATTCGAGTAAACAGGAAAAGTCGCTAAATGCTAAATAAACTGTCTATTCACGAAGTAATTTATTGGTTGAAAGTTTTAGTGAAACTTTAAATTCCTTACACCATTTTCGGCTCATTAGGGACAGATTTACAGTTTTATATACCAATTCTATCACAAAAAGATAAAATTCCTTGTCATAACAGTTTGAGGTAAAAAATTGAATACATTCTAACCATCAAATCTGCACTCTTTTGACTTCGTATAAACACTTTAGTTTCAGTTCTCGAATGTAAAGCGATTATTAATGTCTTCAAAGTTGTCCAAATTCCTAATCACCCGAAACTCGTCCAATTAATTTGACTTAAAAAATTTTTCTTCTTGTAAATTTTTAAGGCAATTAAAAAACAGTTAAAGAGCAGGGCTAGTTCTCATGGTTTCAACCAAAATCGCCTCCAGTCTTTATCGTCTACCCAACAACATTACTACACAGGTGTTTTAAATTCGATTGATTGACATTCACCATCAAGAGTAAAGTGTAGTATGATATCTAGGTCCGAAAAAAGCATGTCTAATTGCATATAAAATTTCTATACTTCTAGTTCTTTTTTTGCCACAAATTAACCTTCTCTAAGTTTCTTTCATACACTCATATATAACACAATTTCCTGTCATTATTGCTTGAGAAAAGCACAAAAACGAAATATCTTGAGTTGAACATTCTATAAAATATTTTCTTTTTAAATTATCATATCTGAAATACATTTGTATGAGATATTATTGTGGAGTTTACAAATTCGGATGAACTCTATAAACATATTCTCGGAAATATAATTCTGAAATAAATTTCTATGATTATTTATAAATGTTTGTATACGTTAGACTCCATGCGGAGTTAATAATAATGCTCGACGATGATGAAAATATGAGGGATTGTAATAATAAATTAGCTACTCAACTTCAATAACTAACTGTATTTGTTAAACATTTGATTGGATTTTAGACGCCCACGTCTTGTACTTGCAAATTTATCTAATATATACAAAATCTAATAATAAAAAGCGCGCGTTTCATTTGCATATTCAAAGGTATTTACAATCGTCCATTTTTAAATGCCAACCAAGTGGCTCATTATACATAGAAAATATAATACATGTATTATTAATTATATGTTGGTTATATAAAAGTTCTCGGAATGTCGATTAGAATTTTACGAGATTTCCTCCATTGCAACTTAGTTAATCTATGAGGAATTCTCATAATTTGTCTAATAAAAACAACCCTATTGTAATTAGTGCACTTGAAGACTGCTAAATACACAATTAAAAAAATAGAAATCTAATTATTTAAAACATTACATCTTAGAATGCAGTAGTATATCTCTCACAATGAATTCATGACTCCTTAATTAGAAAACTGTTTTGTTTTGCGATGAGAAACGACCACCACATAATTAGCTGTATCTCTTCGTCGTAATGGTAGTGAAACAAAGGATCACAATGAAGAAAATTGTTAACAACAAGTCAAGTACAACAAATTTCTGAAAATATTGTCCCCAACAACAATTAGAAATTATAGAAACGTAACTAATAGGATCAGTTGTTTTTATGTAAATTAATAATTAACTTAATGGAATTTAAGCATTAGGAATGAATTATAGACTGCAGCACACCTGTACGTTAAGCTCGAGGCGAATTTTTCACTATTTTCAACAACTTGTGTGTGTAAAGAAACATGCAGTAATGATGAGGATGAACACTTGCATTGAACATTCAATAAAGTCCTTCATCAACGCAGAAAATTTTATTTACACTGGATATTTTTTTCTAGAAAAACAACAGACCATCTAAAGACTGCATGGAACGGTGCTTTTTGCCAAAATGACCTCGTTTTCGTCAATTACAATTCGTCCTCCAGTTGATAATTTCCAATGGCCCCAACAGTAGTCAATTAGATTGCCTCATATTTTTCTAACACTGAAGATATTCAATTCGAAATGAGATAGAAACGCATTAACATACGCTGTATGTAATGTAATCAAATGAAGCATACATAGAGGAATTTATATAATATACATATATAGAAGAATTACAAGGCATGGACACGAGCCCATCGACATAAACTGCTCCAGGCCGTTTTTCAGGCCATCAGATTCATGGTCATTCAACTCAATGCCACATATAACTTATCATAAAGACTTGACAATTTTTATTTAAACTTTTACCATTATATAAACACACAAACTTCAAACCTATGCCCTCCCTCATTTTAATTGAAATATTTATTAAGTTTGTTAAAAGGAAACGACATTATTGTTTGCTTTAGTGGATGAACACGATAATCATAAAGATAAAATTAGTTTCACTTACCTGAACGGCACTATTAAGGAAGCAATTATTCTGTCCTGGCCCATTTAGTAGACCTTTAGTGCTTGTAAAGGGCATTGAGTCCCTCGAGGGGGTCGCTATCGATATCGGCAGCGTCTGCATCGCTGGCGTCGCCATTTCCAAGACTTTCTCTTCACTTTATCCACCCTTTATCTACATTTTTGCCTGAAACACACAAGGAAATAATTACAGTTTAATTAATGTCGCAACGTTTTGTGGGTGGGAATCGTTATGCATTTTGCTTGAACTGTGATTGAAATTTCAGTCGACCATTTAAAAACTAGTTCCATGTATTATTATTGAAAACATGGAAGTAAATGGTATAAATTGTTTTTGACCTCAAATTTTGCATATACGAGTACTGTTGGACAAAGAAACGGTTTTTAATTTACCTTATCTCGGTTTCATTGTTTGGAACATAAAAATGTTTAATTGTCAAACAACCTTACGATAATTTTGGTATGACTAACGTGTTTAAATCGGCTTTTATGAGAATTAAATTGTAATTTTCACGAGATTTCCCAACTTTGGGTGACAGGCAAAGTTAATTTCGCAATTAATGACTATTTTAATGCCATTTTATCGTAAATCGTTAAAGCACAACCCATTGGAAAATATAAATCATTAATTTGCAATTTGCAAAATTGGAAATGATTTTACAAACGATTCCAAGAACTGGCCAATTTTACTTGGCTCCAAGTCCGTGAAAATAATGGCTATAGGGACGAAGAGTGCTTGAAAAGAAACACGCTATAGTAAACAGGTGAATGCAGGTGTATCCCTTTTTGGAGAACACAATAAGGGTCTTATATAGTTTTTGTTGTTGAAGGTTGACTAAGCTACCTTCAACAATACCTGTCTTCTTTGGCCCCTAACACACCTGCAGAACGTGCTTTAAACCGAAAACCACTGATTACAGTGTTTGTAAGCTGCTTAGAATATTCTCGGTAGTTTCAAATTTATTAATTTCTGGGTTATTTTTTCGTGCTGTAATGAACAAGTTCTATAATCAAATCTTTTCCAACGAAATTATACATAAACGCTGACTGGTTTTCACTGTTTAACTGCTGCTTTTTTTCAATAGGTAAAAAATCATAGAAATTGTTGGTGACACACATATACCACAAAACGGTAAATAACCTAGAGATAAGTCGGTGATTTCCTCGTTTACGTGCCTCATTGTATAAATTAATTCATTACCGATGTATTCCCATGGACACAAGTGTTCTCCTTCAGCGACTTTACTTACTCTTCAAAAACCTAAAGTTTATTGCCCATAATACACTTACCTGTAAGTACCGTTCCCCAAAATTCATTTTGTTTGTATGAAACCGTACCTGTGTTTATTGAAGTTCTAAGAAAATGATAATTTTAGCATGTCTACTGCCCGTCCCGCCTCCAGCCGTGTTTATTTTTCGTAAAAGCACGTTTTCAGCTTTCGACGAAGCTAATGTATCGGTGCCAATAAAATTTTATTTGCACTAGAATTGCACGTATCTCGTAACTATACATATGTACACCAGTATATATATACTTAGTGAGAAAATTTAGTTGGGTGTGAAAAAATTAATTGAAATGTCTGGAGCACGGTTCGAGAGTGGTATGGGATTAGAGTCGTTTAGATCGAAAGGATAATAAATAAGCCACTTTAGAACTTCACAGATTTTAATGAAAGTACCTACACAAAGTTAATCTAGCTAGTGGAGCCTGAAAAATGGCGAGTTTTTCACATTTTTCTAAATAAACTCACAACAAAAAATATTACAGCATATTCACCTTTGTGATTCGAAAAGGAAAAACGAGAGAATTGTGCGGTTTTATGATCGGACTCTTATTTTTCGGTGTATTGATCTCTTCTCTTTTCAATAAATCTTCTTTCAAATAGGAAACACTTTCTTTCATGGACGTTTCATTGGACAATTTAATTTTTTCCCAATAGCTATACTAAATCCGATGATAAAAGCAAATGAATAGTGCAGCAGTTTTGTAATTAGACCACACCGTCATATAGTGAGCCATTCGAGCGCAAAACTTACTATTGTCAATTTGTAACGGACCAAGTCTACGACAACAAAATCTCCAAGCCACTTTTCTGCACTCTGGCCATGTTAGAGTAGGTCATAATTTCACAGGAAACAGACAAAATGTTTCTACTAATGTATTTTTCTTTATAAAGATAATTTACAATACTTTCATTTTTTAAATAACTTTGAAAACAGATTAGAAAACGAGTAGCAAACAATATTCTCTATAGCGTTATGGTACGTGCATGCCAAAAGAACGTACATATCGGTTATAAATTGCTTTCTGTCTGGTCGGTTATTTAAAATAATGGACTGCTAGTCATCGATTTGATATATAAAATTCGAGATGGAAAGCAGATGTTGTTAATATAACAACTTTGTTGCTATCGATATGGATGCAGTGTTTTAAAATAGATTTTATGCTTTTCAATTTCTGCACTACCGTTTTGGATGCTGTGTGGAAATAATCAACACACGATTCTATAAATTGAACTCTATGTGCAATAAAAAGCTTAAGAGATTGACAATGTCGCTTCCTTTTCCGTGCCGTATTTCCCAGTTCACCTCCAAATAAGAACATCACACTAAATATGAACAGTTGAAATGGACAAAACACCCTGGAAACCAGTCGTCGAATGCGCCCATAAATCATATACGAATAAACGATATTAAAGCCAAGTCTATTTCCACATGAAAATTATATTTAACCCGCCATAAAAACACTTTTTCTTGCACAAGTGTTTAACATAATTTTTTCAAAGTAAATAATGTACAAAACATTTTATTGTTTGCTTATTTTTAGTTGGGTCAACAAAATCATTCTGTTTGGTCTTTTTTTTTTGATGATGTGGGCATCACGCCTTCAAACAAACAAAACTTTATGCAAATATACGACATTGCCATGTCAAAGTAGCAAGACGATCATTCTGTGAAACGATAAATAATTGATATGGTTTTTGGCTCTTATTACATAACTGTTAAACAATTTTTATTTTAATTGAATTGGGCGTGTTTGTGTTTCAATGTGTTTTCCTCCAGATCTTTACATATTTTCATCTCATTGGTAGGCGTGTCGAATTTAAATTGTAGATGGTATAATTAAATGTTTGGAGAAATTCTACAGACGATATTTGTGGAAAATGCTTGAAGGAATTGTGCAAAATCAAATAGAAAGCCAAATAGTTTGCGCACTTTTGATGAACATCACGACCTACCTTAAGGAGCGCCAAAAGGGTCCTTAAATTAAGGGTAATCCTTCGTGAAGTGGCACACATAAAACACTACACAAGAGTTCAATACTGCAAATAGTTTCCAAATAATCGCACATATGCAGTCTGTTTATGTGAAAAAACGCGTCAAAAACATAAACAAACTGAAAGAGAGATTTTAAAAACGATCGCTTTAATCCAACCGAGCAGAACAGTTTGCCGGTCACCAAAGCTAAAGCCAGCAAGTTTCCAACGACTTTACTACAAGCCTCAAGACAGTGTTTCTTCGTCCCTCTCCTCACTTGTTCCACGTGTATTCCACACTACAACTCACTCTATTATACTTACTACACGTAGATATATAAAAGTTTCGTAGTAGAAGTTTTACCTGTTGGCTTTTCGATTTAAACGAGCGTTTCCCGCTCAATACACCTACAACTTTTTTTAGCGCAAACTTCTAGGAGCAGCGCGCTACTCCCAGTTTTTTTTTGGCACCTATGATGAAAATATTTGACCTCTGACTTTGAAATATTGTTCCCAAATTAAGGTTCCATCCATAATTAACATAGTAATTGTTTTTTAGAAATTTCGAAAGAGTAACCTTGACTTTCAGAGGTGGTCCACTGAAAAAAACGAACGATAAAGAGGCTTGATAAATCACACTTAAAATGCTGTCACAATCGTTATAATCATTAAAAGGAGAGTTGGGAAATATGTAGCGTGACATTATAGAATAATGTTAGTAATGACAAACAACTTTTTTTTATATGTGTGATAGATAAAACAAGCTCCTTTAAGATGCTGAAAGAATTGTTGATAAAAAAGAATTCATAACTGAATTTATGAATCAAGCTTCTCAAAAATGTTTCCCTGAATCAACTATGCATTGTTTGTAGATTAATTTCTAGGAAATTTCGGACATCATATGTGCGATTCACGAATTCAGGTCGGAGAAAAATCTGACCTTAAACGCGACCACAATGATGATGGTCATAAGTTTATGTTTTATTTTGCGGTAGCTTTGTTTAATCACTCGACCCCACATCGATTTGAAAACAATAAACAATGTTAATATATGTATACTCTAAATAATTTTTATTATCAAATATTACAGATTGCTTTCAGTAAACTGATTACTATTATGGCTTAGTCACGTTTAAAAGCGTTTTACTATAACTTATATAATTGTATGTCTCGAAAAACTAGTCACGATTGTGAACTGAATTAATAATAATTTTGCAGAAACATTTGTAATAAAAAGGATTATGTACAGTATCTGTTTCCTTTGTCCACCCACAACTTGAAAGACAGCGTTTCAAAAGCAAGATACAGATAATTTCTTAATTAAAAATTGTCGCATTTCCACTCCCAGTTCTTTCTATAAATGCACTTTAATAGAATTTCTTGTCTTCGAATGATTAAAGTAAATGTAACATATGTCAGTAATTATTTACAATCCCAGCTGAAATTATATGGTTTAGTCATCTATTTTCTATAATTTCTTAATAGGAAGATTGCTGCACTTCTGAATAGAAAATTATCGTCTTCCAATTATCAAATTACAGTTTATTGTTTTATTTAATATACCATTCAATTAATTATTCACCTATTCATATTACCAATTTACCAATCACATATTTCCACGTGCCTTGTTACAACTTCTTAAATATTTGATTGCATTTTATTATATAAAAATTAGTGCACCAATAAACTACTCCTCAGTCTTAAACAAAATGGGCATCTGCAGTGGAAAGTGTACTTCAAATGCCAGACTTGATGGCAAAACTGCGATAATAACTGGAGCCAATACGGGAATTGGTTACTATACCGCATTGGATTTATATAAAAGAGGTGCTAGTGTTATTTTGGCTTGTAGAAATTTACCGAAAGCCAATAAGGCAGCAAGACAGATAATTAATGAATGTGTTGATGTACGAAATGTTGGACAACTAGCGACAATTGAATTGAATTTAACGGATTTGAATGCGGTTCGTTTATGTGCTGTGAAAATTTTGGAAAAAGAACAACAAATTAATATTCTTGTTAACAATGCTGGAGTTATGATGCATCCAAAAGCTTACACAGTGGATGGGAACGAAATGCACATTGGCACGAACCATTTAGGACATTTTCTTTTCACTTTGCTGTTATTGCCTAAAATTTGCCAAAGTGTACCTGCGAGAATTGTAAATGTTGCTTCTTTAGCGCACGAATTGGGGGGAAGAATGAACATTGATGACTTAAATTGGAAGTTACGAGATTATAATCCAGCAATTGCTTATCAACAGTCGAAATTAGCGAATATCCTTTTTAGCAAAGAGTTAGCAAAACGTTTAGAAAATGCTGAAATTGAAGGCGTTAACACATACAGTTTACATCCTGGCGTTGTTGATACAGAATTATCCCGACATTTACACAATGGTCTCGACACAATTTGGTATTACTTAGTAAACTATTTTGGAAAAACTGCAGAACAAGGTGCACAGACCACAATTTACTGCGCAGTTGATGAAGAATGTGAAAATCAAACTGGAAAATATTATTCCGATTGTGCCCCAAAAAAACCTGCAAAAAATGCACGAAACAACGAAGATGCCCGTCGCTTATGGGACGAAAGTGTTAGACTAGTAGATCTGGAAGGTTACAATCCATTTCAAATTTCACCTTAATTCCTTTTGCGGTAAATAAAAACTTAATTGATTTTTTCAACTGTTTTTTTATTCAATTGTGCGTACATGAATTTGTCTACCAAAGCATTCCAAACAGTTTGCCAAAAAGCTTTGAAGTCAGTACGTATACAGGCACGAAAATCAGTCCCATTATCAAAAAGACAATTAGCAACACCACAATCATCTCACCGCAAAAAATAGCGGCTTTCAGCGCTCTATCCTTCGGATTAGCAGTCTCCAAAATATCAATCAATTTATCTAATACGAAACGCACGAATATCAGCAAACCTTCTGCTAATGGCAATAAGTTCCATAGCATCACAAAAATTGTTATCGCTGCCGTATATGCTTGTGTGCAAAGTGACGTAAGTAAATTCACAAAAGTGATTTGTCTGAAAAAAAAACAGAAAATATGTGGACAGTTAATGGATTTTCGCGTGTGTGGGACGCTAAACTGGTTGGTTTAAATAGTAGATCACGGTCAGAGTGTGGCGAAAAATTCGCCTATACTTAAAAATCGTAGGATTTGTTATGTTTTTTTTTAAATTATTCAATATGTATACATACTCGGACCTCGCTACTCCTCTTGAATCCTGATAATCGATAATCGGTTCGCGGATTACACGCAACGTGTTTGCAATACTAGTTGTCGCTCCCTCCATCTTCACGTCGTAATTTTGCAAGAATTTATTCGACTGATTGTAAGTTCTATACAAAATGTTGGATGTCGGTTCTTCTTCCGCCAAATTGTCTAAATGTATGTTAAAAAACGTATTATTCCCTTTAGAATGGTCACTGGAAATTAAACATACCTAAATCCATGGGACATTAACATACTTTGAACAAAAACAAATTAAGGTCTAATGAAATTTACACAATTAAAGAAACGGATTTAAATTGACACAATTTGATTTATTTCCAAACAATTGAATTTATTTTGCTACTTATATACTTGTTCTCTAGTGACAGTAAACGGATGATTTCTTGTGCATTCATATAATCTTGAATAGGAGAGAGGAATTTAATTAGGATTTCTGAGATAAAAACGATTTGGATTTAATTTGAGATAATAATTATTTGCGAATTTTTCTGTCAGTGTAAATTTAATTACATTTTCTAACAAAAGACGGATAAATAAGGCGGTGCAAGATGTTACAATAAAGAATTTGTTTTTACTGTTGTAGAAGTAAATAAAAGAATTACTTTATTACAAGAAATAATCTTGATTTGGAAACAATAGAGAGATAATTTAAGATAAAAATAGGTCGATTCTTGAACATGAATTCCGTAATTATAAGATTATTTACCAGTACAAATTTCTAATGATTTTCGGAACTTTGAAATTGGAAACGCGCCACTTGAATTTCGAATATTTTAAGAATAGGCAATAGATTTAGCTTGGCACGGTTTGTTTGGTTGTCTACAGTCCTTCAGGATTCTAAGGACAAGGATAATCCAATAATGCATATCAAAAACATCTGCGAACGAACCACACGTACACGTGTTGAACGTAAACAAATAAAAACCGCGTCCAAATGGATCAGTTCGTCAAAGGAGAGTGTCTAAAAATGTGTCCTGAGAAGGAAATTAACATGTAAGAACCTCCCATTACATTTATATCCCACCATAATTTTGATTTAGAGCTTATTTTGTAGGCGAATAAAGCAGAAACTGGTCCATCGATTAGAAATGACGAACGGTCGACCGGATAAAGAAAAATTCGTCAAAGAATTTTCCCGATCAGCTGCGGGCAGTAAAGCAATGTTGGATCCAAAGAATCTCCGTCCACCGGATATTTTACTAAAGACTGTATACTATTTACTTGATGAGTAAGGTTCGAGGAGGTGGTTTAAAGTCTCTAATTAAATCGTTCCTCACTTTTCCAGCATAATTTCAGTAGAGAATGTTCCTTTTCACATTTTATACGATTATATAACAGATCGACTGCGTTGCGTGCGACAAGATTTAATTATACAGAATACACCAAAGGCCCATACAATTTGCATTTTACAGCCCATTATATTATTTCACGTATACGTGTCATTTAGGTACATCTGTCCCCTTATTTAATTTTACCAGATAGTAAATGCATTTCCATCGATTTTCAGACTATACAACGATAGAAACTTTGACGCACATTTGAATAATAAACATTTACAAGAGTGTTTAAAGCGACTACTTGTGCTCTATGACGAATGCGATTTAGTTTTAGACTTTGCCGAAGAGAATAGCGACTATTTAAAGGATAATAGACCGTTCTTCGAGGCGTTGTATTTAATATTTAATTTAGGCGACGTTTCAGCCCTTACAAGAGCGTTAAATTTACAAAAATGTTGGAGGTAGTTTATAATAAATTGATTTTCACAAACTTCCTTAAATAACCCTTATTAATAATTTTGTTCCTTCAGAAGCAAGTTGGTTGAAGATGCTTTAGAAATTTCCACAAATTATTTACGAGGCAACTATATTCGAGTAACGAGGATGTTAAGGGAGATGCCGTTTTTATTAGTGATTGCTGGCTGTCAACATTTGCCATTAATGAGGAAGAGAATGTTGAAAATCATGTCAGTGGCTTACAGTTGTGGTAATTTAACATTTCCATGTGAAAAACTAGTCGAATGGATGTGGTTTAGAAATGTGGAGGATGTGGAGAACGAGTGTCGATACTACGAAATTAAAACAAAGGATGGAAATATTTGTTTTTTAAAAACGAATTTTAAAGAAGTTGATCCTAGTTTGAAAATGTTCACATTATGGGACCAAAAACTCCAAGATTACGATATTCCATCGTTAATTTTGTACAATCCAAACCAATAGTTTTTAACAAAATTTTTATTTTATTATTTAAGAATAAAAATGTTTAATTTATCAAAACACAGCATTCAGTCCCTGGATATTTAGGCAAATCTAATTGATATTTGTTTGCCAATGCAGGAGGCACAAACCGCCCACCCAAATAATGGTATTTCCCTTTAAACAGTTTAGCACATACTTTGGGGGCTGTTAATGAAATTAATAATTCAGGTTTGATGCCACCCTCTGTAGGTTCTCCCTTTTCCACATTCCATCCACTGGGAATATCAACACTGCAAAAAAAAACCTCCAATTAATTCATGCCATCAAATCAATTATTACTACCTAGCAATTGGTACTTTTGTTGCTTTCAAGAGATCAATTATCGATTCGAAATCGGGCCGTACTGGAGGCTTAAAACTAAATCCAAACAAAGCGTCTACAATTAAACCGTAGTCCTCTTCAACTTGGCAACTGTTTGGTAATTGTTCCAATATTGGAATATCCATGTTAATACATTGATGTGTTAGATTGGTGTACAGTGATTTGTCGGTGCGTTTCGGATAATAAACCACCGGTTTATAGTCGAATAGTTTCAGGTGTCTTGCACACACTAAACCATCGCCCCCATTGTTACCAGGTCCACAGCATATTAGTATTTGTTTATTTTGGAATTGTGCATGCGGGTAAGCCTTTGAAACAGCAGTGGCACAACTTAATCCAGCCAATTCCATCAATTGGTCCACGGAATACTTATATTCATTGAATAATTCAATGTCGATGTCGATGGCTTCTTGTTGACCCAAGAACTTGACCATTTTGCAGACCTGCAGACTAAAGAATCTTGCTGAATTAAACCGATTTATAGGAAATACATGAGAAAATAAAGTACTTGACATTATCATTAAGGTTAAAAGAAGTGATATTTTCGGTATTTTGTGTTGCATACAGTCAAAAGAGGAAAATCACGCTGAAGAGTGTTTTAAATTGTGTTCATGAAATCTTCAAACAACAATAAAGTGAAAAGGATGATAGGAGAAGGCTTTTCTCGGGCTTTTTAAAAATGCAGTACAATTGAAATTAAAAGAAAAGTTCTACCGAGTTTGTTTAAATGAAATGAGGTGTGCTATAATATGGGGAAAGAATTATGCAGTCTTTGCTTGAATAAATAAAATCCGATTTAAAGTTGTACAAGTAAAAGCTCTTTCTCTTGACAAACTGAAAAGCGCAAAGCATAAAACTTTTTCCCTTTGCGTTTTCTTTTGTTTTGAGTGTTTGAAAAACCGCTAATATTTTATGTGTTAGAAATGCAACCCCTTTAATCCTCTTCTAAAAGAGTACCTAGGTATTATATCAAAATGTAACAGAGGTGCAATAAGCTAACTAGTTCTATACGAGTATATATTCTGTTAATTATCTTTAATAAATTATTTGAAGTGCATTTATCTTTGTTCTCTATATAGAAAGTTACCTATTAATAATTGCTTTCCTCCATCAGTAAATTACCTATTAGTCCTCCTTTGTTGAAAATAACTCTCTGTTCGAATTTAATATAATTATGGAAAAATCGTAAGCTACTCACCACGGACTGTAAATTCATAAGTTCATAATCATAATTAGACAGGTTTAGGTTCGTCTTTTACAAAGTGGTAAATTATATTTTGTAGGAAGTTACCTCGATTCTTTAAGGAGCGTGCAAAAAAGGAAGAGTGAAAACAGTCCGTATATATAAGTTGCCCTGCTAAAAGGAAAACAATTTAATTCAAAACGTAAACTTTGCACTTCTGCTTCCAACCCAGAGAACCCGTTTTATTGTACGTTTTTATGGATATGGAAAAAGTTCTTGCAATTGAGTACTTGTGAAAAGTCAGCGAGTGTAATTTGATAATCATAATTAACAAATACCTTGCACAAAAAAAACACATAACATAACTAACATGTATAGGATATATTAGGATTAGGAAATCCTGCTATCAGTAGGAAGTAAAAATATAAAAATCTATATTATCTTACTAAATTTTTTATCTATCTAAAATATTAAAATAAAATTCTGCATCTGTCTTTTGCGCATTTTCTAAATTAAGCTAATTAACAATAAACAAATTAAATTATTAAAATAAATCTAGAGGTATTAAATACAAGACTACACAATTACCTAATGTGTCATGTGACATTTAATTGTTCAATAATTACCACTGTTGTGAAATTATGCACTTTTGAGTGACAATGCATTATTAGGTGCAAGAAAGTACTAGAACCTATTATTTGATATATGTATATCGTCTCATATTCTTAAAATAGAATTAGAAACATTCATATACAAACAAATCTGCCAATTCATCGCATTGAGTGGGAGAGGGTTCCGATTATTATTGCAGATTAGTAACTTTAACAATAGTATAAAGCGCTGGGTCACTTACTTACATTGATTACAAGTGACTGTTTATAATTTAGAATAGTGTTACATTTAAAATAACAAGTCATGAGTTTCTGGAGAAGAAAGTGTAATTCCACAGCTCGATTAGAAGGGAAGACAGCAATTGTCACCGGTGCAAATACTGGAATTGGCTATGAAACTGCCAAAGACTTATACAAGAGAGGTGCTCGAGTGATAATGGCTTGCAGAAATTTAGAAAGAGCACAAACCGCACTCGAAAAAATTAAAGAAGAATGCAAAGGTTTGGAAAATCTTGGAAAATTGGTAATTATTGAATTGAATTTGTCAAGTCTAAAATCAGTACGTGAATGTGCTTCAAAACTTTTGCAACAAGAAAAAAGAATTGATTTGTTAATAAACAATGCAGCTATTGTATGTGCTCAAGAAACCACAGAAGATGGATTTGAGATGCAGTTTGCTACCAACTATTTAGGCCCTTTCCTCTTCACTCTTCTGCTTTTGCCAAAGATGCGAAAAAGTACACCAGCTCGTATAGTGAATATTGCTTCAAATGCTTATATAGTGGCAGGAAGAATTCAATTGGATGATCTAAACTGGAAAACCCGTAGTTATAGCGTTACAGCAGCTTATAGTCAAACGAAATTGGCGAATATTTTGTTCAGCAAGGAATTATCGAAACGTCTGAAGAAGGCCAATATCGAAGGAATCAATACATACAGTTTACATCCAGGTGTAATCCACACTGAAATTGGTCGAAATCTAACTGGTTTCTGGCGAGTACTTCTTAATTATTTTGTGGTGCCATTTATTGCGACCACTCCTGAAAAAGGAGCACAAACAACTATTTATTGTGCAGTTGATGAACAGTGCGAAAAAGAAACCGGCCTTTTTTATTCAAATTGCAACTCAGTCAGGGTTTTTAACAACGCAGATAACGATGAAGATTCCGAACAACTGTGGGAAGAAAGTATAAAAATGGTTCAATTGCAAAATATTGACCTTTTTAAAGAGTGAACTTAAAATTAGTTTATCAACTAAATATATTTGCATATTTACTTAATATACAGATTTTCTATGTTGTATGTTAAATAAAATGAATAATTAATGTTTTTACAATACCTACAATAATTGTCTAATTGTTTGTAGTAAATTATAATTGGTAATGAGGTGCTTTTTTATTCCCATAAAAAATATAGATAACACAGCAGAACATATCTCAGATTAAAAACAGTTAATTATATTTTCGTTCACGAATGTTTGTGGTTCTGCAACAGTGAAAAATCATTGCTTTAGCAATATTTTTAATTGTTGCACAAACCACAAAAAATAGATTACTATTTTTTAATTTGTCTTGACTTTTATGGTTTTCAAAGTGTTTTCAATACCAGCAACTACCCCTTTCGACTGCGATTTTGATAATGAAAATAAGTTTATTATATGTATTTTTTCCGTAGAATCGAATGGGGAAAGTTGGAAACTTAAACACCTTACAGTTTTCGAGAAGAACGCGTTTTTTTCGTCTTTTATGGTTTTCAAAGGGTTTTAATTTAAATACCAGCAACTACCCCTTTCGACTGTGATTTTTATATTGACAACAAGTTTATCTTGCCGACATAGAAAGTGTTTCATTCTGAACTGTTTTGACTAAGTTATTAACTTTCAATGAAGTTTTAGGTACACAGTAGCAGGTTGCCGGACTGCGAGTAGAAAATGCAGGACTTCAATATCTTTCCCTTTTGCGCAGGTTGATGCCTAATCTCCCTACTTCATATCTCTGTAGGCCAAGCTTCAACCTATCGTATACCACAATTCACTACTTTAAACTCATAGGCGCCGGAATTTGACATTGGTCTGTGGGTGCACATAAAATATAGAACTATATACTAATAATAAACATTTTATTTCGCGCGTATATCATATTTAAAAATGCTGCTTGAAAAGAGCACCCACAGTTACGGCGCCTATGCTTAAACAATTAGGAAAGTGGTAGGGAGATCGATTTTTATTTCATTTTAAATACAAATACCTAGTAGAATTTGTGTGAAATGTTTTGTTGTTAAAACTACAGTGCAAAAGAAATCAAATTTTTCATAATGGGTCTGTGTTCAAAAATGTGTACATCTACCGCCCGTTTAGAGGGTAAAACTGCAATCATAACTGGTGCCAATACCGGAATTGGCTTCGAAACTGCAATGGATTTTTATAAAAGAGGAGCCCGTGTTTTAATGGCATGTAGAAATATGGAAAAAGCACAGGAAGCAATAAATAATATTAAAACTAAATGTGCCGATGTCCAAAATGTGGGAGAATTGGTGAAAGTAGAATTAGATGTATCAAAATTGAGTTCAGTTCGTTCTTGTGCAGAGAAATTATTAGCCGATGAGAAACGTATTGATTTATTAATCAATAATGCAGGAATTATGATGGTTCCTGAAGGAAAAACTGAAGATGGGTTTGAAACGCATTTTGGTACCAATCATTTGGGTCCTTTCCTCTTCACTTTGTTACTCTTACCAAAAATATTGAAGAGTACTCCAGCCAGGATTGTGAATGTCTCTTCAGCAGGGCACGAATATGCAAAAAATATGCAACTTGAAGATTTAAATTGGGAAAAGACGAAATATTCTCCGTTAGGAGCATATTGTCAATCTAAATTGGCAAATGTCCTTTTTACCAGGGAATTGAGTAGGCTTTTAAAAGAAGCAAACGTTGAAGGAGTGAATGTTTATAGTTTGCATCCAGGTGTTGTTTATACTGATCTGGGAAGAAATTTGACTGGCTTCTGGAGTTTTGTCTCTAACTATGGTGTGGGATATTTTGGAAAAAGTCCTTTGCAAGGGGCACAAACTACCATTTATTGCGCAGTCGATGAACAAACGGAAAACGAAACTGGATTGTATTACGATAATTGCGCGAAAAAGAAGCCCAGCAAAGGAGCCTTAAGTGATGAGGATGCAGCAAAACTTTGGGAAGAAAGTTTAAAAATGGTTGGATTGGAAAATTACGACCCTTTTAATAAAGCAGCAGTTAATACTCATATGTAAAGATTTTTTTTTAATAAATAATAATTACATAATTAATGTTTTCTAAAGGTTTTGTCTTGTTGATCAACAAATTCCTATTTTACATAATCCTAATGATTTTGCTGTGTTGTTGTTTATAAATACCATGAGTCAGAATCAAAATCATGACATGATGAAAACTAGTTTCGCATCAAGGAGTTCCAAGGTTCGAGTATCGAGTGGCGCTCCAACTAGACACGTATATTTCTACTGCGTTTCCCTAAATCATATATGTACCTACCTATACAATATACATAATAACACACATCGTAAAAATCAATTTTGTACTATTGTCAGAAGCGAATGATATTGAAAAATGATATACTGCCATAACAACTGTACTTCAAAAGCCCGTTTATAAGGCAAAACGGTTATTATAACTGGTACAAATACTGGAATTGGATATGTGTCGGCAGTGGGTTTATATAAAAGAGGTGCCTGTATGATTTTTAAGAAAAATTTATATTTCCAATGAAACTATAGAAAAGTTAAATAATAAGGTCGTTCTTTAAATTAAATTAATTACATTTACATAAAATAAAATCCAGCATAGAAAAATTTACTTTCATTTAAATATTTTTTTCTATCATTGTGGATTATATTATGAGTTATGTATAGAATTCGACGAATAATGACCATGATGAATGGAAACTCGCTTCGCCTCATAGTGCGAGTATTGGTGGTCGTTCTAGGACAAATATCACGTGTTCTTTAGGTAATAATCATTAAGTATATAATACAACTTGCACGAATCGAATTTATTTAGTCATTGTTTTACATTTGGTGTGTATATCGCGACGCATACATCCTTTTTAGTATTAGGTATATTGAATTGTGATAAGAGGATATAAATAGCGAAAAAATGAAATACTGCAATAAAAGATGCACTTCAACTGCCCGTTTAGATGGCAAAACGGCCATTGTAACTGGTGCAAATACTGGAATTGGATTTGAGACCGCAATGGATTTATATAAAAGAGGTGCTCGAGTGATAATGGCATGTAGAAATATGGAAAAAGCTGAGGAAGCCAAAAATAGCATTAAAACAAAATGTGCAGAAGTGGAAAATGTTGGACAATTGGACAAAGTTGAGTTGGATTTATCAAGTTTACAATCCGTAAGGAACTGCGCTGAAAAATTGCTGGCTAATGAAGAACGTATTGATTTATTAATCAATAACGCTGGTATTATGATGGTTCCTGAAGGTAAAACCGCTGATGGTTTTGAATTGAACCTGGGAACAAACCATTTAGGACCATTTCTCTTCACTCTCTCACTTTTGCCGAAAATAAGGAAGAACACACCAGCGCGTATTGTCCTTGTCTCTTCAATGGCACATTCGATGACTGGCAAAATTAAATTTGATGATCTCAACTGGGAAACACGCAAATATGACGCTTTTACTGCTTATGGACACTCTAAAACTGCTAATATTCTTTTCTGCAAAGAATTAGCAAAACGATTAAAAGACGCCAACATTGAAGGAGTGAATGTTTACAGTTTACATCCAGGTGCTGTTTACACTGAACTGGGACGTCATGTGAAGAGTGGAATAAATCATTTAATTTTTGAATATGGAGTTGGAATATTCGGCAAGACTCCTGAAGAGGGTGCACAAACCAGTATTTATTGTGCTGTTGACGAAAAATGTGCAGAGGAAACTGGAATGTATTATTCAGATTGTGCACCTAAAAAGCCTTCAAAAATGGCAAGGGATGACGAAGCTGCAGAAAAGCTATGGGATGAAAGTATTAAGATGGTTGGTTTGGAAGGGTACAATCCTTTCAATTAAATAATTTATTGAGTATTTACATTGGATATATGTATTAGTATTGTGATCTGAATTTTGGCGTAGGTATCATTCAAATAAAGTACCTAAACCTATTGTTGTTTTTTCTATGTACTCATCATATGTATTAAAATACATATGATGTACGATGTTACACGATGTGCACAATGTTACGATAAGATATCTATTCCAAAATTTAATGTTAGATATTGATTATCTACTTATAGTAAAAAAAATTCCTGTATTCATCATGAATAGCGTTTATTTCAAAGAACAATAAAATTCCTCAATGTTATGTATTTATATACCTACATCATCGATTTAAAAAGATATTGATTAAATAATAACACCCCTTCAGCTCCTACTCTTTATTTAAAAATAAATAAGTACAAGACTATATTACTATGTCTGTCCTACCTCATGTCCTACTAAAATATCCAATGACATGGTTAATCGAAATTCCCGGAATTGTCATCATCGTTTCAGTCCCCGTTTATTCGTTGCAGTGATTCAAACACTTGCAATGGGTATCTGCAACGGTACTTGCACATCAAACGCGCGCTTAGATGGCAAAACTGCTATTGTAACGGGCGCAAATACTGGCATTGGATATCATACAGCAAAAGCTTTTTACCAAAGAGGTGCCCGTGTCATCCTGGCCTGCCGAAACATACAAAAAGCCAAAGAAGCAATCAAGCAAATTAAAGAAGAATCTGCGGAAATTCGGAACGTTGGAGAACTCGACTCCATCGAATTGGATTTAACTAGTTTAGAATCAGTTCGAATGTGCGCAGCAAAAATTTTGGATCACGAACAACATATTAATTTGTTGATAAACAATGCAGGTATTATGATGCACCCCAAAGCTTTTACGGCAGATGGATACGAATTGCAATTTGGTACCAACCATTTAGGTCATTTTCTTTTCACACTTTTACTTTTGCCTAAAATCTGTAAAAGTGCACCAGCTCGTATTATTAACGTCTCCTCAGTAGGGCACAAATTTGCTGGAAGAATGAAAGTGGAAGACTTAAATTGGAAACACCGAGAATATGATCCTTCAATGGCCTATTTTCAATCTAAATTAGCCAATATGCTTTTTACTTTGGAATTAGTAAAACGGTTAAAAAATGCTAATATCGAAAAAGTCACTGTATACAGTGTCCATCCAGGGGTAGTTTACACTGAATTGGGACGTCACTTGGAACCTGGTCTAATGTACTTCATTTTTAAGTACGGCGGTTACGTTTTTTCAAAGACGCCTGAACAAGGAGCACAAACTCAAATATACTGTGCGGTGGATGAAGGATGTGCAAACGAAACAGGATTGTATTATGTTGACTGTGCTCCAGAAAAATCTTCAAGTGCAGCACGAAATGAAGAAGATGCAGAACGATTGTGGAAAGAGAGTCTGAAAATGGTCGGATTGGGAGACAATTACGACCCGTTTAAACAATAAATGTATACATTGATTAAAATATAAGTGTTTGTTGTTTTATTATGTATATGTTGTTTACACTAATTAATTTTGCTTCTGATTATGATAAATATGACACTTAAAAACGTTCAGTTACAAGTTACATAAAAAGGTTGATAAAATACTTAAAGTACTTAAAGTAGGTTTATAAAAAATTAGGAATAAAAGTTTCATATTGATATTGCACAATATTATCTCACCGCTTTATAAATATAGTTGCATAAGATTGAATTAAGAGTATTCATCACTTTCAAACATTAAAAATTAAATGTTTTAAAAAGCGATGTATTTCAAGAGACTGCTTAAAGGGGAAAGTTACTGTTTATAACGGGAACAGGATCGAATACTGGAATTGAGTATTAGACCACAATGGATTTGAATAAAAAGGGTACACGAGTGATAATGGCGTATAGAACTACAGAAAAAAAATCCAAAGAAGCAATAAATAGTGTTAAAACAAAATGTATAAAAGTGGAAAATGTGGGAAAGTTGGACAAAGTTGAATTGCATTCCTCAAATTTAGAATCTATACGGGATTGTGGAGCAAAATCGCTGTCTAAATGAAGAAACTATTGATTATTGATTAATCGATAATGCTGGCATAATGTTGAATTCCAAGGTTTAAAATAAAGTACTGATGGGTCTGAATTTCAATTTGGTAATAACCAGTTGGGGCATTTACTGTTCCAGTCTTTTATTCTAGCTTAGGTATAAAAAATGTCTAAAAGTGCAATAATAATGATTGTAAATTGTGTTCTTAAATGGGCTCTAACTATATGCAGTGTATAACGATCAAACTGCACCCCAACGAAGATCTTCAAATGTAAGCATAGAATTTAGAAGATGCTGATGAGCAATTATGGAAAATTGATAGAACCCTTACAACATGTAATTAAATATTGCTTTATTTACCTAGTTTAGAGTAATAATAATTGGGGTTATGATACTTGTAACTTTGTAGGAATTTCTATTTTATTAAAATACCTAAAACATTAATGATTTATCGAATGTGTACCTACCAACTCATGGGAGGAACATTAATTATTATCAAAGCAAAATTTAATATGATGAATGCGACTATATATATATATATATATATATATATATCTGTAAATATTTATTATGTATCAAACTTGACAATTAATACTATATGGTTTTAATTTATGATGAACATGTTAATAATAATAACAATAGGTATACCTAACAGTAAATTTCTGTTTATAATACATATTAAACAATTCAAATTACTTATTGAACGTAATGTATACTCTACTTCTACAATGAAATTTGATCATTTAATTTTCATGCAAAACTACACGTTCCTCTCTACATCTAGTCCATTATCGAAGGTTGAAATCAATTATTTACATTTTACGTGTACAGACACATTGTCTTTTCTCTAAGAAACACCTGTACTTCGTGTACTTTTCATTCACGTACCTACTAGAAAACCTACTAAATATTTAACATTGTACAATTAGATTCCATTATAATTGCCATTTATTGAACTTTCAGAGAAATCCCAACTGAGCAATGATCGACTTTTTCCAACTACATCTCTTTATTGAAGGTGTTGGCCTTGATTTATTTGTTCATAATAACCAGCAAGAATGGAGCATAGATTAGATTGCTATAATGCTGTATTGGCCCATGAATTACATACCAAAGGAAATAAACTGAGAAAAAAGAGAACTACATACTACCGTTGTGTCCTTTTGGATAAGAACTTGCTTTATAACGCTAAAAATCTGGAAATAGTCCAAAAAGGAAAGGGGAATATTAAGTTGAGTCTGTTTTGTACGAAATAAAAAATTATTAAATCAAAAATAATGCGATTTATTTTGCCTAGAGCCAAAGTACTTTATGTATTCTTTCAACTTTCAACAAGAAATAAACTAATTAATTTGTTGAAGATAGTTTCAGTCTACACTCACAGCAGTATGCAGTTCGATTAATTAACATGTGCTTTTAAGTTGTTAATTCAATAGAAAGACATTGTAGTATAGTTGTAGACAAACAAATCCTATTAAAAGTAATTTTATTTATTAATTCCTATAGGGTCCTGAGTGGACTTGGTATATACGAGTACATAGTTAAAGCGATGCATGTGGTCGATGTAGATAACAGTTTTAAACTAAATTCCGAAACAATTCACGTAATTTCTCAACTTTACTAGTGAATAAAGAGGAAAATTATTATTGTTGGCTGGTTGCTTGGTAGCTTTAAACCCCTACTAATTATCCAGTACTAGCAAATGTTCATTAATGAAACTAAATACAAGGATACATGTTGAACCATGTGAAATATACTTAATTATTACGTTTATATTGTGTGTTGTTAATGTGCCAAATTTTCCTAGAAAGTCACTGCCTTCCCTTAACTCTAACTACGGGATGCCACAGCTTTAAAACTCGTTCTTGAGTTATCAAACAATATTTACTCACAAACTCCTGTATCGTAACGAAAAAGGACAATATATCTAGGGCGTATTCCGATCATTTGCATTTCTTTGTAAGTGTAATTTCTAACTGGGAGCCATCCAGGGCTCATATGCCGTTTAATTTGAATGCAAATTATTGGTTGTGCACATACAAAGGGAGAGCATCGTATTGTTAGTACCTAGGTTATACGTGTACACACATGGACTGTTAGGTATTATGTATCTCATCTAATAAGTTACATGTGATCATGTATGTATTACACACACATTATGAGCATGGAAAATTTTATTAAAATGCCGTGTAACTAATTTAGTAAATTCCGGTTTATTACGAATATTAAATTGTTCTGAAAATTGTATAATGGAAGCAGAGCTGCATAAGTAACACGTTGTTATGAAACATTGAAAAGTGTATTTCAATTGCTTTGATTTATCCATGTACACATATATAAAATGAGAGGATCTACCTTTCATCATGTTAATTCCGCATTATAGGTTTTAAATATGAAGCTCGCAGTTAATATTTAACTTTTTTTTGCTGTTGTTGCTAGTTAGAATGAATGACATTTTTATTGCGAACATATAAATTGTCAGATTTTATGAATTTATGGATTTTTGTCTCTTGTCTGGCGGGAGAGTGTTTAGAAAATCATCCCACTTGTCATATAAATTCACTTTTATGTATATTGTCCTGTTTTCATTATTAGCGACAAAATTGTAATTTAATGAAAAATAATGGCCTTATGAGTTATTCGGATAATAAGAAGCACACGTAGTTTACAATTCATTAATTTCAGCACCTTTTTCAGGAATTGCATGTCCGTAAAATTAACGACCCCATTTCCGATAATAACAAATTGGATAATTATCCAATTTTATACCCACTATTAGTTCTAGTTTCATATTGATTTAACAAATTTCCCCCCTAAACGATATATATTTGTTGACCATCAGATATTAGTAATTAAGTAAAGGTGAATTGCCATCGCCCATCGGCGTTCCCAGTCTATATATTACACTTTAGCACCCCATCGACAGAATTTAATACTGCCACAATACATTTATCACACACAAGTGCTTAATATTCACCTTTTGCATCACTCGAAGGGCCATTTTTCTCCTGTTGGAATGGGTATAAAAAGTGGTTCCCTAAAAATCCCGAAAAGTCTCCAACAAATTTCATACTTGCAATTTTTACTGTCTGCCCATGACAGTTTGTTGTTATTGTCGACAACACAATACACTTGAGCGTATGAAAAATTTCTGTATAAATAGTTGTTTACAAAAAAGTGCCCCAGATATAAAATATCTAATACAAAACAGAATAATATCTTAAAACGAGCAAGAAAACAACAACTACAGTTTATATTTTATTGTTATTCTATTCGATGTTCTTGTGTATTATTGTCAAGGGAGTTCCAATGTTCTGGATGCTTTGGACGGGATGAATGCTCGCGTATGTATAACACAACATGAAATATTATATAGTCGTTTGGATGGTTTAGTTCTTTTAAATTCATTTGATGAATTAACGTTTAAAATCATTTAATCAGCAGCCTTTTCCTGATCACTCCCGAAACAGCGGTGTGAAAGTCAGAGACTGGCAAGATCGATACTTGTAACATTCCCATATATTCACTCTTATCGAATTGATTCGGAAATCTGGAAAAGTTTAAAGGTCGTCTTGTCTTTAGGGGTAATACACTATAAATGTGTATTTGTGGGGAGATTTAAGAATTTCCCTTCTGCGACATATGAAACTTTAACATCAATATAAAAGCATATGTAAATTAGAAACGGATCCATATAAAACTTTTGTCCGAATTGCGAACTTGTCTCCACACTTTTTTTATATACACAGGGTGCGAACTTTGCTTTAAAGCTCAAGAATGGCCATAAAATTTGGGTAAAGCTTTCATTTTAACGGCGCGCCTTTCTTTAGTTCTAAGACAATTCGGTTAATAAATCCAGAAATTTTATAAGAAGAGTCCCACAAATCACCATCCGTATATTATGTAAAACGCTTTTTAAATCTATCATCAAATGTGAATTTGTAAAATTTTTCGTATGTACGTGTTTAGAAGAATCTGATATGGATGGTTTAAGATGCACGTCGTTGGACCCCTCATCGAAATGGATAGGATTACGAATGAATATTTGAAAAGTTTCTTAAACCTGAACGATAGTATTTTCAAATCAATACTAAGCATGCATGTACGTGCACCTCACACACCACTTTCTGTATAGAAATGCGAAATTTACAATCATTTTGGAGGAAAACGTTTTCTTTTGGGCGTTGGAAACGACGAACTAAACTTAAAAAATTCCAATTTCTACAGAGAGTTGTCTATACATATACCTACCTATGTTTCATGTGTACAGCATTAATATATTATAACAGTAGATCGCCTAGGTACATTTTCATTGAGAATACTACCATTCTCCTCGTTAATATTAAGCTTGACGGTGTCTTTCATCTGCAAGTTTATTTGCCCTTCTTTCAGATGTCTCGTAAGTTATACATGTTCCAATTACAGTGTCATGTAAAATATAAATTTTGCGGACTATGAGAGCTTTTCCCGATTTTACCCCACTCTCGTCATTTCGCCCTTATTTCTTTCTTGTTGTATTATCCTTCAGAAACTATGACAGGCTAATTTCAATAGACGAATTATTTACGACGAATCTGACGAAACATAAAAATCCTCTTTCTCTAATGATTAATTTCATAAATAAGTAATTGATTTTTATTAAATGCATCAATCCAGCATTCAAGCAAAACACCACAGTAAACTTACAGTATTGGAATTGTAAAATTGTTTCCATTCCCCCAGTTTATACATTATGTATAAGATATCTACAGACATTTACAGTGTATCTGTATTTTATACAAAATACAGGTGTTTCCTGAAGATTTTATATTATATTTTTTTCATGCGTATAGAATTTTATTTACATATGTATTTGTAATGCGAAACTAGAGATATACATTCGCCACCGAATAATATCCTGAAATGTGTGTCAAATACATAAATGTATGTGCATTTTTAGGGAGTATATACATTTTCCATTCAGTCGTTTAATGATGAGAATTGAATTTGTTTGGAAATAGACTCTCTCATACAAAGAAAATTTGATCAAATTTAATTATAAAACATGTTATTTTTCATTTTGCTTTGTTGAGGAAATTGTGTTGGATGTTTTATTGTAGAGAATTTAGAGTAATATTGGCGTAGATACAGCTAACAAAGATTTTCTTTTCCTTTGTTCTGTGTGAGATGAAGAAAAAGTCATCATTTTTGCTTTCTGTCTGTATATACCTGAAATGGCTCTCTATTGTTCGCTGTAACGTAATTAAGACATTTTTGTACTAACGTTTCCTCTCCTTTACGAAATACACAAAAATATATTTCTATTATTTCAGGAATTATTGGAAATTTCGGAGAAAATAATTCCATTACACAAAGTGCTCAATGATATTAGGCAACCAATATCGGCACTTTATTAGTCGATAATTAATACTTCCTACATATACAACTCCATCATCGATCTTGTGTCATTTGGCATCAAAACTTTTTTATAAAACCCAAATAAAGCTCCCACCTCGCTCCCACATATAACAATGTGCTTTTTCAGCGCTTTTTATTGCTTTTAAACTGTCCTGTTTTTGTTCTATTTATAAAAAATGATATTTCCACCCAACTCAATTCCATCCAATTGGCAAAGTTTTCTATCACATCGAAAAGAGCACACCATTCAGCACAGTCGCATTATAATAAAAATGGGCGGAAAATTGCATATGTGAGAACACATTTTCTAACCACAGTAAGTCCATGTATGGGATGTAAATTTATGCTGTTTACACTTTTATAGGTAGGTAATATCTATGTTGAAATAAAAATAACATTTGGTGTTTTCATCAAATGTTATACCATTGCAGTTTGTCTGAAACATTTTCATTAATTATCACGTTTACAAAAGCGAAAAATCAACAAACACATATTTTCCCTTCAACATCAGTACTAACTATGCTGGATATGGAACAGCAACTGCACTTTTTTTATACAATATAAAATCAGTATAAAACATATTATTACAACATCATACAAACATTATTATTTTCGCATTTCCCCATTTTCCCGAACATATACATACGTATTACGTGTATATAGATGTATGTAGCTAGATACAAACACATTATACACATATGCATTCATAGTCAATAAATTTGCAACATTTTGACGCTCTTCGCTTTATATTATTTTTGCATCTCCCTGAGGATATTTTATGGCTTAATACAGGAACAAAGAATGTGTGATATTAATACATTGTTGAAATATATTCATAATGGAAGACAATGAAGTGTAATAGTTAGGCATTTATTAATGTATTATTACTTTACACCACATCTTTACAGTTGGAATTTTCCAGCATAGTTTCCACACTTCTAAGACTACTATTAACACAAGGTTGTTGTGTAAACAGTTTTCTCTCTGTTCTACTGGAAATTATTAACGCAAAGTTTCGTGAAAACTTCACTCTGCCAACACTAAGAAGTATAGAGCTTTAAATTATTTCGTAACTCCACCACCTGCCTTAATGCGACAAAACAAAAAAGAAAACACCCTCAAAAATCATGCACTTCCTATACTTACATACACATACACTAAACTATAGAAGCGCATTACTATTAAGTATAGGTGCGCTAAATGATACATTTCGGGGTTAGTTTTATTGGTCTTCTCAGTGGTGAACTCGTCAAAGTTTGTGAATTTAAGTTTGGTGATTATACTGCTAATATAGTAAAAGTTCACCTTATGGCTAAAGGCGCATTTTAAGTATATTTGGGCGGTGATGTAGTGGATGAAACGAGCTTTCACGTGTGTCTACTAACACGGTATAGGAGGCGACTCAATTTATCCAGATCACGATGGTAGACGTGTGTATGTTTGAAATCTACAGTCAGCTTACCTTCACTGACCATATATAAATCAATTCCACCCATCTAACAGACCCACCACCGTATTTACGTGCACATAAATTGATTGTTCTGCAGCCAAACAAATAGGTATCACAGACTATAGGATGCTGTGTGATGAGTGATCAAGGTACAAAATTCGAATTAAAGTGAAAAACTTGATGATAAAGTGTAATTGAAAGTTCCAAGTGTAGTTGGACCATAAATAACGATGATGAATTTTTAACTAATATTTCATCGGCGAATAATTTGTTTTATGATTTGATGAAGTTGAGGAAAGTTTTCCAACTTCCGAAACACCTTCTTTCTTATTAGTTGTTACAGCATGATGGAAAATTTAACGAAAAATATCTTTTACTCGCATCTCATGCTCTCACATAGCGTATTTGTGCTATATTAACATTTAAGGATGCTGGGTCGTTCAATGTCGAACGAATAAATTCTATCCAGTGGAATTAAACTAGGAATACATGAAGGGAAAACAAGTTTAATTTTCTAGCAACTTTTCTAATCGCCTAACACTTTAGTTTGGGAAATATTTAGTTTTAATGTGAAATAAATAGTTTTTCGTGAGTGGTAATATATATCGATAAATAAAAAGATGATGTGAAAAAGGAAAAAGAGATGATATCAAAAGTTCCTTAACGAGTCGCTAACTCTTTCCTTCCTTGTTGCTCGTTTGTGAATTGCGCCTGGATCTGTTGGTGTGTGAAATGAAGGTGTATGGAAACGTTACACACGAACTACATTTGTATGAAGTGAGTTAAAACTAAGCTTGTTTACTCAGGGGGTTATATTTCTCCAATGATCACTTATATGGAGATATTCTCGGCGGATTTCATCCTCTCCAGTTCGAATAATATAAAGTTTAAAGCTTGTTGTGTATGCATTGAAACTTTAATAAATCGGTTAATTTTATTACACACGTCACAGATCTGAATTTATCGCCTATGGAGAACCGAATATTGCCAATATGTCTGATAATGTTGGGAAATTGTGCGCTTTTCTTCACACCTTTACTCATTCAATTTCCGTTTCACTGTATGTAGAGTTAAAATATTATTAGTGATAATAAAATGCGCTGCTCAAATGTATATATGTATAAGTCGAGTCAAAGAAAAGCTGTGGTAAGAGTAAAGCCCGAAGGGGAAACGAAAGAAATAAGCTGGGTACAAAGTTGAGGATTATGCAAATGGTTGGAATTTCTTCGTATAATGCCTTGATATGACAGTGAAAATGGTCGAATATTTCCTCATGAACAAATTGACAATGTTCAGGTCTATGTACTTTGTAATAAAATAATTTTTAAAAGAGTTTTTTCGTCGCGCTCAATAAATATTAAATTTACTTGTGAATAAAGTTCACAAGTAAATAATTTGCGATTCACTCGAACGTGAAAATCCACTGAATAGTTTTGAGAAAACTTTTCCACTAAGATATTTTATACATTAACGGTTTTGTGTAGGTACACGTTCACAAAAGAACAAAACGTGGAGATGTTGCAGTGCAAAATTGAAAGTTACTGTATAAATGTGGTCGATATGTTTGCATGTGGCCTAACAATATTGTAAACGTAACGCAATTATTATAAATTGTGAGAAAAGGAGAAAATTGTTTCGATATGTTTATAGGGGTGCAGTAGGTATGGAAAGAAAGGAGTCCGACATATTTTATAAAAGAACTCTATATTACATCTATTTACCTGTGGGGCAAAAGGAGAATACCGTAAAAACACGATTTTATGAATATGTTGAGGAAAATTTAGAGGATTAATTAATTGTACGTCATTTTTTTCCGGTTACTTTTCCGTTTCATACCACCCTGACATCTCTATCTCTCTCTCGCCCTACCCCATTTTTTTTGTTATTTTTCATTATCTTCGACAACCTTTTCACCCTGTCATCTTTCATGCACGAACCCGCACAAAATTTTTTCGCAAATTAATATTTATACTCGATTTCTTCTCATCTTTTACCATACATAAGATAAATATTAAATGGATCGCAAATATCTTATTATGCTTTTGTAACGTACAAATGACCCGAATTTCTATATCGAAGGGAAAAAATGTTAAATGGATCGAGAACCCGCCCCGTTATTGTAATAAATTCTTACAATTACACCATCCCGTATTTTACCACCGAAATAATAATTCACATTTTTCTATATACGTTTTATGTAAATTTTATAAAGGAATAAGACTAGTACACGCAAAAGTTCGATAGTGGTGGCATAAAAATACGCTATTCGCAATTTATTACATTAAAATGCATGTTTTCTATTTTGTCGATGAATTATGTGGGTAATAAAAGATTTCATAAATTTCCATCTAAGTGCATTGAACTGCCATTTAAGTTGGCACCTTTAAATTCTTGAATTTGAAATTTCCCGTTTTCGAAAACAAGTGCAGCAATAATATAGCAATAAATTATTGTATTTAGAATCGCCTGCTGCAAACGGGAACAACCCCCATAATTAATACAAGATTACATACACACTTTATTACATTTCTAAAATGATAATGCACGCAATGGAGAAAAGCGCTCCACCATATCGTATTACTACTTCATTTATACAACCAGTAGATTCTATCGTAGTTAATCACAATCTGAAAGAAGAAGAAACTGTACTAACCCCCATGAAATTCCCTCACTTACCACACTTTTGGTATTACACCCTCTTCCATTCGTCTGTGTTTCATAAATCTTTCCTTTCCGCGGAGATTATTTTCAAATCGGTGGTGTGCAGCGATTATTCGCTTGATAAGATTGAATTGCTATTTTATTTATAGCTTTTTTTATCATTTACTCGAATCATTTCATTTCCCGTTCTCTCTGCTGCAGCTAATTATTATACGTAAAAAAGCGGTGAGCTTTTTCCTCTAAAAGAGAAACACACACTGTTCTCTCATCTTCTGCCCTTTGTCTGCGATGAAAATTCATTTTAATAGAAAACGATTGATCTAATTAAGAGAATAATAGTGTATATACAACACAGTGAAATCCTCTAGCAAACTATACACTGCAGAGGATATGAAATATAAAATTGAAACTGAAATTTATTATTTAAGCGAAAATGATTCTAAATGAGACTATTGTGTATTTTCCATACAATTCCATGGTAGAATTAATGTTATATCGTAAATCCTAGTCAAAGCATGTTTATATAATGATGAGAGAACACTACTTTACTATATCAAATATAATAATTTATTGTTAATGATTATTGCTCTCCTCTATTGAGATATTACTGTCTCCGAAACAATGGCTACAATATTCAAAATATAAACCGTTGCCAATAATAATGCGCTTATCAATTTCCTTTGTCCCAGGATGTACGTTCATTAATTTATCTCGGCGATGGGACGTAGATGGGTGATGTGACATTATTATTGCTCTCTGTCATCATTTAATTAAAGTACGCTTACCTACTTAAAAATTAATGCACTTTATGCGATGCTCTAGTGCGTACTTAAATTCAAAGCTTGCACTTAATTCATGGTGATTTTCCCTCAAATTACTAATAAATTATTAAAGTTGTGTGGAAATGTGTTTTCCAGCTTTTTTTATATGTTCTGCATTTACTGCCATGAATTACATTTATAGTAGTAAATGGTTTTTATTTTATGAATGTAATTTCAGAGAGATAACCGGAAGGCAATCCTCCACCTAATATCTGCATAATTATGAATTTACTAACTTTAATAATACCGCTGGAGTAATTGTAAATGTATTTGCACTCGTTGTGGTGGCTTAAAAAGCAAAAAGACAAAGGGGCCTTCATACAAGCTTTAAAATCGCCTTTCACAACAATATCCTACACTTATTATCTATATATCTGCTATAGTGGAACAAACAAGCTGCTCAAAACGGATAAAGTTGATGGATTGCAGACATGATGAGTGTTCACTGTGAGCGCATTAATCACCAGTTCGGAAAAACAACTGTTTTACCACCACCGATCATTATACTTTTACCACATTACTTCTTGAGTGTTTTAACTAAGACATCTACTTGCACATTTCGCCGTTCCGCAAATTATCTCAATTATTTTAGACGTTTTTAAAGTGGATGCTATGGAGGATTGCGTTTCAGCGCACTTTCTGAAACTTTTCAGCTTTATTATTATATTCCTAACCGCACCTAACAGTCTTCGGAGTGTAATTTATCGTAAATGGTAACTGTTACAGTTATTGTTCTTCCTAGATAACGTGAATAACGTAAATTAATTAACATATAAGGACAAATGCGAAAGCATATTAGCTCTAATTTTATACATAAATTCAATTCAAGCACACTGCCATTTGAAGAATATCCATAATGGCTCCTGTTTGGATGCTGGGGAGTATGAGTGGAAAATCTCATAATGTTAAAAAATATATTCGAGCAGATTTCTACATTTACATTTGTGTCAGAGGGATGAATGGTCGGGAATTTTAAGAATATGGTACACACAACCAGATCCATAGCAAAAGTAAAATGCTTGTAGAATATTAATAAGAGAATTCATTAGATATCAAACGATATAAAATCACAGAGTTGTCCCTCTTGGGAAAGCCTCACTTGAAAAATAACTGTAATTTTGGTTTGCCGCTTCATCTAACATCCCAACGTGGAATCGAACTTACTTTCGAACTTGATGACTTATTATCGACCACAAGAAACTCCCTAATTTTACTGCTAAATTACATATTCTGAATTAAAGATTTTTTTGTGCAAAATATCAGGTAGCAAACGGTTATATGCAAGTGGTGTTGGGTAAATGTAAAAAATACACAAAAGACCCACCAAAATGTGCCAGTTGAATAGCTGAGCTCGCAAATTATATTCAAAGCACAACAGTAAGTATAGCGCATAGCGCAACGGGTCCAGAGAAACTTTTTATGTTTCCCTTGTAATGGAAACTCGCTACCACCTAAAATACAGCGCTTATTCCATTTTTGGTCATTTGGGAATTGCTTATTTACTTGAAATGCGTCCAGGTTGTCTCGCTTTCTTATTTTTTTCCAACACGCTCCCATTTAATCCCAAAAGTTATTTCAACGCACACACCCAGTTTTTCGACTCCTCGAGAATATTATTAGCACTGGTAGAAATTGCATTTAACTGGAGTCAGGAAGGCCGCTTTATGGCTTGTATCAGTCAGGATTGGCACTCTCTTTCCGCACCACAAATTTTTTTCTTCCCACATTATCATTAAGCCTCTAAGTGTGGTCATTTTTATCCTTAATGCTTGTTGGATTTAATTTCGCTACTCTCCCATTGCGTCCATAAATAAAGTGCCGCCTGATACCATCGCAGTCGCATTGTCTTAAACTGATATGAAAATCAATCGTCAGAATATAATTTAAGCCCCTTGATGAATTTGTAATATTTCACATCTTCCTGTAGTGGAGCGTTATTGTCTGTTTGTTGTAGCGTAAAAGCCAGTCATGTAAACAGGATGAAGAGTAGTGTACATAGTAGTATGTTTGTCGTCAGGGGGGCTTTAATTAAATTACCTACCTAGTATACATCCATACTTCCTAAAACAAGAAGCTTATGAACTTTGAGCTGAATATGCAACATACTCGGAAAATTACAATTTTAAATCCACTAATTGTACACTAGAACAACTAGAGAACAAGCGTATATACATATGTATATGCATAGACAGCGAGGGGGCTGGCAGGCACTTTTTGCAATATTATCATATGTTTCAAGGTAGATATGAATGTGTGCAGATTACAAGCCAGAGGAAATGAGTTTGTTTTGTAATTTCAGGGTGTTAAAACACCTCCATCCTCCGTGGTAATTATAATTGAACGACTCTGGGTGACTTTTCAGCTTTAATTTGCACTAATTAAAGTTTCACGTTTAAAATTGAACGCTTTTAAATTACATTTCATTTCATGCTGATTTTATAATAAAAATTCTCATTACCGATAATAAATTTCCATGATATTTTTTGTACATAAATGCACATAATTTATTATTATTATCCATGTTGTATCCAGCACGTTTTAAATGGATTCACGCTTGTGTATTTTAGGTTTATGGCTTATTGCTAACAATTTTTGCAACAGTAGAGGTGTTTCATTATTTATTGCAATGCGACGACAAGTTATTTAACCAGAATACTGTAATTTTATTTGCTTCCGAACCAATTATAACTTGCATTCGGTCATCAGTTGAGGAAAAATTCAATAAATCATCACAATACTACAAAAGTAAATAGATAATAAATTCCATTAGTATCTACAGAATTCAATTGGCAATTAAATTGAACAATTTTATATACCTAATAGCTACTAGAAATAATGAATTATTTTATTATTAATACTAACAAAGTGAAATACATATACAGTAATTACATTTTTCTATTACGCAAGAGAGACATTTTTACAAAAATAAATACAATTATTTTATGGCCATTTATTTTCCTTGTTTTATAAATATAAAACGGCAGAGTTCCTCTCTCTCTCATCGCAAAAACATTTCATTCCATTCACATACATAATACTCGCAGAATTAATTAAAAAGTTTAAAATGTATTTTTTTCGAATAAATAATTCATGATGTCATAGATTGGCTAAAAGGGGACTAGGTCGGACTTTAGGGGGTGGTTCGTTGATGGTAATTTAACACTTTGTGATTTAAATTATGACGCACACAACTCAAATGCAAGTCTGCATTTTAAATTGTAATCATGAAGTGTGAATAAAGTTGAAAAAAGAATCGTTCAGTCGGCAAGCGAATGATATGCGTGATTTAAAATCAAAATTGCCCCTTACACCCCCAAAGCAGCAACCAGTAGAATAACGTAAAAATATTGTCAAAATGGAATGGAGAAAAAAGAAAAAATATATTTCGGTTGCTATATAGGTACAATTCCTCTTGTATGCACCAGTCAAACCTGCACTTCAATAGACTTCAACTATAGCTCTTCCTTTTGTACTTTTCGTTATTCTAGTTCATTTCCATCTCAATAATTGACCGTCTCTTCGTGTACCACTCTACTTCCATTATTCCATCGTATGGATATAGTGGCTAAATACATTCGACAGAAGTACTTAAATAGGATTACACACAAATGGTATTACAATGTAAATAATAATATAGTATTTTTATTCCCCATTTTCGAATAGAAAATGAAATTGAAAGTGTATACCCATCGCCAATTTATGCATTTCTTTTGGTAATTAATCTAAAAGGGCTTCCAAATAGCGAGACATCTTCCCCATCATATGCCTTTAATCATCATAAATCTTTATCGCACTCCCAAAAAACCCATAAACCTTCCCTTGATAAAAAGTAGATCTTTTCCATTTTATTGATTATATCGTTAGATATTTTTGAAAAGGATTATTTACTCTGCTTAGCTTTTATAACGGTCCGATTTACGACAACGTCAAATAACATTTTCTAAATGACTGTTTAGAAAGACGGAAAAACTGTTCAATTTTTATTACATATTATGTACAATAGCGGAACTCGATAAATATATCTATTTACAAAAAATAAATACAAAGCATCGCATTTTAAATAACGTGTATGTCTGTGGCTATGGAAAATTTATTTATCAGTAAAAGAAAATCATTGTCACATAAGAGAAACGTAACCGCACACAATGCGAAACCATTTCATTCGTATTGGCAGTGTGAGAAATGAAATTCAATGCTTTTGACGTGCTTTCGGCGGTATTTTTAATAAAATATGCAGCATTTTCTGTTTTCCAAACCAAACACAATTTTCGACCATCTTTCCAGCATCTCAACATTTCATACACAATCTAAAGTTTATTATCTAATAGTTTTTGTAAGTCAAGTCTAAACAGGAAGCTTGCTGTTATTTAATTACAAAACAAACGTGTTATATGGCAAATACAACACATGCTTTTAGAGCAACAAACACTCAAGGGAGACTGTTAAATGCTTGTACATTTACATTGTGTCAATATTACTCTAAACAAGACGTGCCAGTACATATAACCAGACACTTGACCCACTTCATTAGTACACTTTTGATGTAGGATCGTCTGCACAGGTGTATTAGTCAGGTGAAAAAGCTGCAGGCTGCCTCAATACACATAGAAATTCATCAAGTACTGTGAAAGGAGTGTGTATTTGGCCTCCTGCAGAGATAACCGCACGAATAGTTCGATAATGAACAGCGGCTTACCAAATGTTACCCCAATTTTCAGGCATACTTGTCTGCGATTATGTCACCGACAGGCGAGTTTAAACCTTTAGTTAATGTGCTATTTCGGCGTCAAGGAATTCAATGCACTTGTGTGCTAGGAATTTTGACGTGTTTTCTAAACACACAGTTTTCGCATTATCCACTATGGAAAAACCTGCTGAGACATCGTACCTGTAAATAGGAATAAAGAGATGAGGGCGAATTCCTTCGTTCACAATATAGAATACCTATCCAGAGAGACGTGCTAGGAAAATTATATAAGATCGAACACCAGCTTCATTGTAATTCCTTTAGGCCACTAAATGTATATGAAAATGTGTGTGTGCTGTGTTTGGATCAGAAACCACTCAACTTTATTACATATTTCTGTAATGGAAAAGAGGGACTGATAAAAAAGAAAGTGTGTGTGTGTGGTACATGCACACGTGTGTCATAAAGTCGCTATCAGATGGTTCTTATATAAAGATGTGACGTTACTTGACAAAGTTGAAATTTTCTATTTTTCCAATGAAGAGGAAATATGGATTATTTTCTCAATGTATTGTCCATGTTTCCATGTATGAGACAAATCGTCTAGTAGCATTATTTATTTAAGAGCAATCGGGCAATTTATCATTTCCTATACATGAAGGCGGGCTATTTGCTCAAAAATGGACCATGAAAACGTAAGCAGTTTACTATCTTCATGCATGATTTCCTACACATGATCATTACCTACATGTCTGGTTATGTTCTGTGTTCCATTGTGTCCATCTACACGAGCGTCGTACTCATTAGTGCATGAAAAATAAGCGCCAGAGGAAGTCGTTCCTCATTTACATGCCACCAAACCATAATTACAATATAATAAAGTTCGGTCTTAAAATATACAATTACTTTTGTATGAAACGTGTCACGGGTCATAAATAATACTTTCAGATTATTCAAATTGATCTCGCTCCTCAACTCTTCGGAATCGCATTTAAAGAAAACACAAGAAAATCCGGCGTGTACATTTCATTGTAATGCAAATATTAATATAACTAAGGGGTGACAGGGAGGGAGTGAGGAAAAAATTATTTTTGCACGTCAATTCAAAATTTGAATAATTTCATTGAATATTCATAGAATTATTAAATGCTTGGAAAGCGAAAGGGTGTACAATATATGTATATAATATGTTACCTATTGTTATCGTTATTAAAGCACGTATGTGAGGCATTTTTGTTGGAAATTGTTAAAAAAATCTAATTAAAAATTTAATATGCACACCAGAGTGAAAAAGGCATAAAAAGTGATTATACTTGTAGCCAGTAGTGTGCTTTTGTTGATCGAGGAAATGAGTTTTAAGAGTAAACTTATTTTTGAGGGCTTGCTTATTATTATCATTATATTAACCCTTGTTATTCGGAAAAAAGTTCTGGATTCCTCTTTAAATATTCATGATATGCGATTTTTTTTATTAAAATGAGTCAACATGCAAATGCGGATGTATTTTAGTCAATAATACACTTTTAATATTTCATGGGATGTTACCTCTACTTAGGTTGGTGTATTAAATAAAACAGACAAGTCAGCCGTAAAACTAGAATGCAAATAGAAGAAAAACGCTAGGAAATGAATTTTCCATGAATAGAGAAACGATGATGTGCATAGTCAAGTTTGGTAGTAGTGCACTTAACTTTAATTTGATTTAAAAAAAATCGGAATGAAAATTGCGCGCTGTAAAACCAGCAAATTGCTGGTATTAAGGCTGGTAGAAAATAAACTATCTGAATTATGTTGTAGTTTTTAATGAATACTCTGTCCAGTTGTGTGTTGAAACAATGACACACATGCATTTAAAGAGAGATAGGATATAAATCATCAAAGTTTCTATTGTGTTCCAAGTTGCTTTTCTAGGATGATTAATTGAAATATGTTCAGTTGTAAGCCCCTTCCTTCCTGTGGCCACCATAGTGCTCGAATTAAATTGTTCTCTTTACGGTTACGGACACCTTCGTCTATATTATATTAAATTCACGTAATTGATTTAACATTTCTGGTATAAATTTAAATAGTTAATTGGACTAGTCGTCGACTAGAATTCCAAATGCTTGGAAATATATAGGAAAACTTTTCCGACAACTCACTTTTATGTCATCTTTAATTAAAACCAAAACTACTCGTTACAACACAGATTTACAAATCATATCGTTGACGTAAAAGGATATAACTTTGTAAAATAAACTTTTGGCCGCCCCCACACCTTAATTCCACCAAATTTCAATGTCGATTTTCCAGTAGAAATTTTAATTTCCCACTGCGGACGTTTTTTAAATTTTTATTCCATGTCATTGCAAAGATTAAGGCATTTTAATGAAGCCGTATTGTTTGTTGTCATTCAAATTATTTGATAAGACTTTAACCGCCTCTTTGTGTGCCATGCCGGCTTGTTGAATAAAACAATAAATTTTATAGAACATCAAGGAAGTTATTAAAGCTAATCAGACTGGGATTTCTTATTCCCGTTTTTTTTTCGGCGCACCGCAAAAAATCTCTCCATTCAACTCTGGTCTAAAGAGATGAACTTACATAAGAACTTTCTATCAATTACGTACATTCAATACACATTTATTCCATTACATTTCTAGATTATAGAATTTAGTATTTGAAATAAACCGCAAGTGAGTCGTAAGCGTTCGTGAGCGAACGTTTTCTGACTTAATTAAATTCAACTTGTAGTACTGTAGTCAGGTTGTCTCGACCCGAAATAAAACTCGGTATAAAGATGCAATAAAAACAATTTAAATAAAACCTACAAGACGGTAATAAAAAGGAACGAAGCCCTTTTATTATGTGCCTATACATCCATGTATGTGTGTGTGCTTATTCTACATAATTTAATTTATTACGCTCCGTCTTTAGTATTAAGTCAATTCCTTTGGCCCCATATCTATTCCTTTTGGACTATTGAAAGGTATATATCTAAAATTGAATTGGACGAAAGAGTAGGTAATGTACTTTGGCAAAAATAAATAGCTAAGAGAGATGAGAGTATCAAAAACGTATATTCATCGATTGCGGAACAAAAAACAACTCACTAGAGGAAAATTTTTAAATTGAGATTCAACTTTTCTTATATTCGAGTTTCTAATGCTTTTGAGCCACTTTAATTGTCTCCTTTCTACGTCAGCATTGGTACTACCTCCAACACTGTATCGTCTTGGGGCCGGCTGCTATTATTATACAACAAGTCCAACTTTTGGAATCCCCCTCTAGTTGTAAACCTTCCTTTCTGTTTCTTCTCACAAACCAACAGCACCAAAGTGCATTGACGAAGCCAGTTACCCGTTATTCATACAACCGGTACCATAATATTCAACAATTGTACACGTAAATCAATTAATTGCCTTAAAAATGATTGTGGGTGACGAGAAATTAAGCTAGTGCACTTTGTTCCCTTTTAATTGTCTCAGTGCTGTGTTTGTGGTGCTATATCTGATTATTTTGGATATTCTTCACAATTTTTGGATTATCCGGTACTAACAAGGTGAGAATATTGTTTACAGTAAATTTTAAACTTCGGATTTTTCTTAAGACACTCCTGTGTGTATAGAGATATTGAATATTCAGAGAGAGAATTCTTTGAATTTGCAGCATTCCGATGCTGGAACAGGTATTCACAGGTAAATGGCTTGACCTTTCGATGGTACGACTTACAACTCATGAACAATGAACGAGAAACGCACTGATATTGCTATATTTTACGGACCTGGTCGGACTAATTCAATAATTCTTTCACTTTGCGAATTTGGAATATGTTCAAATGACCTTAGAGTTCATGATCTAAATTGCTGTTTTCATTATAATCATATTCAAATGAATTATTTATGCCAAGAGCGTGTAACTCACATAGTTTATTAATTACACTTGAATTGTATGTGTATTTGAAAAGTTGTTTTAGTCATTGATTTCCGGAATAAACATTTCTACGATGAAAGTTGGTGGAACGATACTTTTTAAATTATTTTATGTGACAGTTCATTAAGTGGTAATTAATTGAAAGACAAGAAACGAAGAAGAGTGCGCTTATTATTGAATTTCTGCTATGTTTAAATCGATCACTTTTGCGCTATTTGAAAATTATAATTGTATAATAAGATTAACGAGGTAGATAAAAGGTATATTATTGTGAAGGACATTAATTCTCTTTATTTATTCAAAATACATTCTGTATATCTAGAATGAGAAAAAATAGCGCTTACGTGTTCAGATTTATTGCATATTAATTTTTTTCTTGGCTTTGTACGCACTTTTCACAATATAGAGATTCGTTCCTTGTGCACGTTTCACGAATTTTTTATATGACTCAAGAAAGCAACAACACCATATTTAATAAAAAAAGGAAAATTACAAGAGTTTATCAAGAAGAATTTATTGATCATTGTAGGTTTAGAGTTTCTGCTTTGACCGTAATGAAATTCCTAGAGAAATTCTTAAATGTTTACCTTCGATAACGGTTTAATGGACGATAAAAATGTATATTTCTGTGTCTCGTATATAATTAGCGTGTATTTATCACACCTCATTTCGCGAATATATCAAAAGAAGCCCATTAACAGCGTTCTCTCTATATTGTTTTGATTTGAAATTTGAAATTTGGTATTTCATTTTATTACAGTGCCTATGTCGACCGGTACATAAATATTGTTCATAATTGGATAAATAAACTCCCGTATTGCCGTATTGTAGCGTATACACACAAAAGGCGAAATTATGGATGAAGAGGTGTGTATTTGAACATGTAATAATACGCTGGAAGACAAATAATTCCCGACAACAAATTTATATTGCGGGTCAAGGGAATTGTGCTCTCGTTGTCGTATACACACTTTTTCATACCTCCTTCGGTATAGGAAAATTTATTGTATTTTGTGCTTTTTCTCGTTCATTCACCTGTAGATCCGTTTAATTAAAAAAAGAACAAATTTTTGCATGGACACAATCAGACACTTTTGTTAATAACAATGGTGAAGAAGAAGCAATAATATACTTATGGACGGCAATCGCGTATAAAATTACAGTCACAAGTTTTCTATTGTTAAGTTTTTAGTGTCGTAACGGTTCTAATTCTCGGATTCTTTTTCTCAATTGATGTGTGTAGGTATTGAACTGTTTCCCACATAATATGCCACTTACATAACATTACATAAAGACAAAGGGGAATTATAACTCGACTAGAATCCCATGTTTGTTCTACAATATAGAATTCAATGTGATTTTTGATGAATAGAAGCGCGCGAGCTTCTCATTGATTTTTAACAAAAATCTGCATTATCCAAGATGATTTTTTTATATTTGTTTGCATAATATACACAGGGACAGAGTTTGTTTTTGTGTAGATGATATCATCAATTCAGACTCATCATTTGAATACATTTCTACTATTTTTTTTATAAATCTCGCATTATCTGCTGCTCGACGCGTTGCTTTGTGTTTGCTGCGAAACTTCCCAAATATTTTTTTGTCAAAACTTGTCAAGTTTAGCCCTTTTAATTTATATACAATACGCAATAAAAAACCAGTTTCGTGTTTTCTCTTCACGTTTTTTTTTCGCCAAAGTGCTTTCTACTGTTTACTTGCATCACAATAGATATTTTAATATAAGTTTATACTCCGGTACTATGACGCGGGTGTCTTTGTTTGAATTTAATTTAAACTCAATTTAAGGCTCCTACAATGAAAGATTCATCATGCATCCATTCTCTTTTCTATAGAGATTGTTCTATGAGCTTTATTCTTGTTGAGGGGTTTGTACAAGTGTGTGCGTGTGATGTAATAAATGATGTGTGGTAAATTTTGTTGTGAGAGTACGTTTTTCATCGTGAGTGAAATTAATTAGGGACTGAACTTGTTTTTTAATTGATTTTCCGGTCAGTTTCTACGAAAAGCGAAACAATAGCGAAAAAGTCTCCTCATTCCACGAGTCTCTTTTGACCAATTAACAATATGCGCTTTTTTCTAGTCTTTTTCACTTGTGCTGTAATTATCCTTACTGATGACAGTGCAAGACTGTTTAAATTCGCATTGAATGCTACCTAACAATCCCATTAAATCAAATAACGGAAACGCATCACCCTCGCAAAAATGAAACTTTTCACAATCAGTGATTTATGGTGAAATTAATAACAAATTTAAATTCAACAATTCCCTGCTAAAATATCCAGCAAACTCTCCCAATCAGGAAAAAACAATTTATTATTCGATGATATGTATGAGAATGTACACATGTTTCGATTCACCCCCTCTTGTGTCCCTCTGAGCCACAATTTTAAAATATCATTGAATATTTGAACGCGATAATGCCAATACAATGTACGAACTCGATTGCTGTGGTTCCAATGGAATGGCGAATAATCAAAAATAGAGCCTTGATCTATTTTCGAGAGGGGCGAGAGGCCTCAATTGCCATATTTATGGGAACAATTGACAGGTATATATCCCAGTCAAACAATCGTTTTCAATCATCGAAACGAGATACGCAGGAAAAACAACATTATTTCTAGCGAATGGGCCCTCCTTTATGAATTGCCATTAAAATGCCATTTGGATGAGGCGTGGGGGCGGATTAACTATGGAAAAGTGCACAACAAGAATAAAAGACAAAACGAAAGAATGCGAGTAGTGTGGTGAATATTCTTATAGGGGCAAACTTTGCTAATAAGATATTGTTAGAAAAACGTACGACTGGAACGTGCGGGTCGCCTATCACACGTTTAACACTGCACAAAACGGAAATGGAACTCCAGAAATGGATAAAAGCCCGACTGGGGTATTTACGATGCGGGATGAGAGGGGGATGGAAAATCGGGGAAAGTGGAAATCGGTATAAATATTGAAGGGTTAGGACACAGCAGACGAAGCAGCAACTTCCCTTGTCTGTGTAGACTTAAATTGTACTCTCTTTTCTCTTTTATGCACATATACATTTAAAATGTGTTTGTGTTGTTGTGTTACTGTTCGTTTTTTGCGTATTTTTTGCTTTCTTCACTATCAAAGCACGTTTTCTAATCAGATTTACAGGGGGGCTTTAGAAAAAAGCCGTTTTTTTTTGGAGGATTTTAGGCAAATCACGAACTGGGCAGCAAAGAGTATTTTCTACTTCTTAGAATGCGAATCAGATTGGTGTTTTGTAAAAAAATACTTTCCGAATTGATCTGAGGAAATGTGGAGTGTAGGAGAGGACTTTATTGCTTGAATATTTTGCTTTTCCAGTTAAATAAAAAGTTTTTTTATTAAAAATATTTTTCGGTTCATTCAATCATGAAAATATTATTAGCTTTTCTGATCATCGACCATAAAATGGAGTTTTCTAGTGCATAACTGAGGAAAAAATTCGCCGCTTTTTCATCACCATTAAATTTCTTTATGGTAAAACAATGGACGCAATGGTCTAATGAGGAATGTGGGTGTTACTAATCTGATTTATGATTCGTCTCATAGAGGATTTGTCGTAAAAGTCAAATATAACAAACATCTTGGATGTTTAATTAAATTTACTGAATTGAAACACATTCTGTCTCGTTAAAATCGTGATAAATTACAATTGATGCTACTTGAAGAGCTCAACTTAGGTTTGATATTTAATATAATATTGTTGCAAGTCAGATGTGAGAATTCCAAGATTGTATTATTAATGATTTTATGCTGAATTCATTGGAGATGTTCTCGAGTGATAATTAGTGGTTTCATAATGTGTTCATTCGTCAAGTTTCATCTATTTTTAAGATGATTTAAATATTAGCTAATCGCTGGGATGTTATCCTTTCTCTTTCACACACACGTTCCATACAAATTTCCAGTGATTATAATAAAAGTCGATGATAAATGATGTAAGAGTCTGTAATAAACAGAATGAATATTTTTCGGAAGCCACCACCTCCAACATTGTAGACGTTTGTAATATTCGTGGCAATTTATTTAAGAAAGGGCTTCAATAAAGTTCCAGATTGACTACTTTATCACAAAAATAAAGCACGCTCTCTGTCTTACTATAATGCTTGACAAGAGGAAAGGGGCTGAAGACATTCCCCCAACCGCCCCAACGTATTTGTCGGAGATATTTTACATTGACATGCATGTAAAATGCAACTTAAGAATTTTCTTTATTATCTTGTCAATATCCCCAACTTTTCAATCTCTTTAACTTTTATTTCCTAATCAGAAAAATCGGAACATGTTTGAGAACTACTCGTATGTCCCAAAATAGTAATAGCGAAATTCAATTCAATATCCAGGATTATTTTCTTTTTTAGTTCGAAACTCTAATGGAAAACTAATTCGACTATCAAGCTACAGGATTATGCAAATTCGGTTTTGTAAATGGAAGGAAATTGGAATTAATGATGAATCTCTAAATGTACAACTGTGTATTTCGTTTTTTTTTTGTAAAATATTCAAGTAGATACTACAATTATAAAGAGTTGTGTAAAAACACGACAAAAGAAACACAACACAGCAAGCACGGAAGAGAGTGGATAAACTTATGAAACTGTTATATATTTTTTACTTCCCGCTTCCTTTGTGTGTGTTTGAGACAAGTCGTGCATTATAATCATCCATTAATTTGTCTCATTGATGGAGTTTATATCGTTTTATACACTGCACGAACAACAAACTAACTTTAGTTTTTCCTTTTTTTTTATATGAGTCGCTTTTTCCTCCCTAAAACTCCCTGAAAGAATAAATGAAATATCATAAACGACGCTAATAATTGCGTTCACTTCAATTTTCTACACACGATTCTGAAATTAGTTTAATCGCGCCAGTCTCTAGTCTCTCATAAACGTGCAGAAAAATATAAATTTCAATATTTTTTCTGCCAATTGAACGGTTCAATTTATTTGTATTGTGAATAGGTTTAGTGTAGCATACATGATCGGGAAAGGATCTGAAAATCTAATTTATAGCCACATTTCCATACAGTATGTATTTGGGCAGAGGATTTCATTTCTCACAAAACATTTAAAATAAATCGGAAAATTGTCTTATAATATATTTGTAGTATTTTATAGCGTTTATTGTTATTTGTAAATAAAATCTTCTAGAGATTTAATTCAGAATTTATGTAATGCTCGTTAGTTAACATTAAATTGCTTAGAAGTGGTTCGTTGTGTAAATGAAAATTGGAATGAAATTTTTAGTAGTTTGCACCGTGGTTTGCACTTTAAAGTCGATTATAGGATTTGAAGCAATCATTGAACTAACGAAGTTTATTGGCAATATGGCAATATAGGGAAATATCGTTTTGGAAGTGCGTGTACTTAATTATAATTATATAGAGACGAGAAGGGCCACCCTTTATATCTTTTACAAACAGAAACTTTATAAACTTACATAAAGTGCAAATTCACACGCACACCGAGGCAGAATATGTGAATCAATCAAGATTTACATACTAATTGGGAGCCAAAGTATAGGTATAAGGTGTTTTAAGGAGCTTTGTCATGAAATTAGATTCCTTCCAGCTGATATAAATAATAAATGGATCGTGGGAGGAGAATAAACTTTAAATAGATTCAGCTACTGAAATGCATTCATAATAAGAAATTATCACCTTCTCACCATATATGCATATTTGCGAATAATCGATTATAAATGCAAATAAAATTACATTACACGCTTAATAACGTAATTTGTTTGAAACATGAGCAAATTTGCCAACAAGGGTATATCAATTAGGGACTTTGATTTATAATAGCCAAAGTTAAAATCATTGTGATAGCATGTAACACACATTAGTTGAATGAAACGACATTATTGTATGTTTACAACATCTCTCATCGCACAAAACACACTGATTATGATGGTAAAAACGAAGGGCTCTCTGCGCTCACACGCAAACCAATAAATGGCATCACACCCCCTTATATTCGGCATCACAATGTACACAGAATATCGCCCTCTTCAAGCCTCTGATAAGCCATCAAACAAATATGGAATTATCGTTTTACTAATGGCAACAGATTATCTAAGTAAAAATGTTGTGCGGCCAAGGAAATTAATGAAAAAGCTGCAGCGGAAATTGGTCCAGATGGGCTCAATATGTGAGCGTTTTGGGCGATTAATTAAAAAAATCCTTATATGATGGTGTGCACAGAACAGCAATAGTGGCAGAGTGTTGTCTTCTGGGACGGGAACTATTATTATGCTCTCTTATTCGCGCTTTAACTACATAATAATGTGGTGTACATGTGTGCGTGTGTTTCAAGTTTGCAAGCACGTCGGCCCTACTTATGAAGTCCATAACACTTCATCCCTCTAACATAATCTATAAGTATATAATAGGCCTCCGCAACTTCTCTAACCTATACCTGCTTAACTTCATTGTTATGTGTATTACCTTTTCTTTGTTTTGCGCACACCGAGCATATTATTAGATAAGAGTACAATGCGGAATCGAGCTTTAAACATATAATGAATTCATTATCAGGTGTGTGTGTCTATGTGCTTTAATAATCACTAACCATCTCATCAGAAATTTATGTAATTTCATTTGAAAGAATTCCTTATCCGTTACAAAAGAGATCCATTAAAAATTTAACTAGGCCGCCAATCTTCCCAAGTCTTTTATGCTCTTTATTGTTCCAGTGTTTAAATATTATAATTTAATATTCGGTTTTCGTCCTTTTGAATTGCGTAAAGGAGATCGATGAGAAGTGGAGCGAAATAAATCATGACACAATCAAATATTTATGAGTATTGGTTTAATCAAGATTTTGAGGAATCACAATTTCTGTTTGTCGATACAAGTGTATCAATTTAAGAAGGTGTTTTGCCTTTAGAGCATTTCAATTAGTAAAAATATCGATAAAACGAAATAAACCATGATTCAGTCATAATTTAATGAGTAATTTTTATTAGTTTTTGGAAAAATGCCAAATTTTTATTGACGTTAATAAATAGTTATTATTTAGGCATTTGTCTGTTTCACCCTTGGCATTTCACTGTTTCACTGTATTTTTCGCTATTTCGTCCTTTTTAATCATCCAAATTGTTCGCTCGAAGATAAAAAATCGAAAAAAAATCATAAAAAGTCAAATATTTTACTTGGAAGCTCGCCTGAAAGAATAGATTTTTTTGTAGTTATTCCATCAAGAATGTTAATAACTTTTTTTAACATCATTTAACTGTTTGCCTTTGACCTTCCATTGTACCTATTTGGAAAATTTGTCAAACCATTGTACGTCGCTCGTTTTCCCATTTCCAGATTATTGTAAATATAAATTCGTTACATATTGTTCGTGCATTATGTATTTTGTGTACCCTTTTTAGGTTGAGCGTCAGGTAAATGTTACAAATTACATGTTACATAGTGAAGTTGCTCATGCGAGGGCACATTGAATCCTGTGTGGAATAGATGTTAATATTTTAGAGTTGAGGGCAATATCCGGTTACCATATATTATGAATTTCTTGAACGTTATTACGATGAAATAAATATCAATAGTTTGGCAGTTACTTTTACGAAATTATTTGCTCTTGAGATTTGGATGCGACAACGAAACGCAAAAGACAAATTTCATATTCTAAACACGACAGAAATAAATCCAGAGGACTCACATAAATAAACGAATTGTATTGAAATATGACAGAGTAGTATACATTTTTTCCTACATGTGTAGAATATGTTCCCGTATACAGGATAAAGTTATGTAAATAACGCGAGCAGGACTTTTTGAAAAGGGGACTATTAATAGAGGAGAAGTGTTTATATGAAATTCCGCCCAAAACGAAACTCCCTTAATGTAAAAGGAAAAAAATGTTTGCACTTGTGCGTAGGCACATGTAAGTGTATTTTTGTGTACACATAATGACAGGAAAAAAATTCCTCTTAAAAGAATAAAGAGAACAAAATCTACGTACATACTTTTCCTCTGAAGTATATTTCTTTCGATTTTATCAAAGACTTTCTACAAAGATTGCCAAAGCGAAAGACTTTTATAGTAAAAACAAACGGGCTTCCTCTCTCCTGTCTTTTCTCTTTAGGCACATTTTCACCCCCTTCTAAATGCTCTCCGCTTATATACTCGTGTATTTTAGATACAATTCATCGCTTTCACTAGCTCGGAAAACTCACTACTTTAGACAATGATTAAATTAAGGTCGGTCAAGCACCCTAGCATCCACCTAAAAGCTATCACTTTTAATCTGGACGTTACCTTGGGGACAAATTGCCAAGATGTACACTACTAACCAGGAATTATGCCCCAGTCATTATTATGTTTACTCCGAGAAGCAAAAAAAGCACCACTCACTCTATCATCTCTTCATCTCCCATCGCGATTAAAGTCTGAAAAGAGCGCAATTCCAATGCACATGAAGACATGCAACTTTAACAAGATACAAACTGCATCATCTCTCTTATTTCCTCCCTGTGTCTACATCAGACATATTTCTTGGCTTGTCTCTACATATTACATGATCCAATCCACTAACAGGAAAACGTGAAAAACGACAAGTGAAAGTTTCATCACACAAGCCGCCAGATAAAATGCAGCGCCCAGAGTCAACATATATATCTCCTTCCTTCTATTCTTACACCGTATTTGCATCCTCACACATTTGTAATCTTGAATGTGCATTTTGTTTAAGGGAATTGTACAATAGAAACCATCCAATTTTCATTTATTTTTATTGTTCCACACCAAGTGCCATTGCGTGCCACTAACCAATAAACGTTTCGATCAGCAGCATGAAGGAAATTAATTCGTGCCGGGTCAGTAATAGTTGACCCAAACTGGAAATTGGAATTGTGCGAATTATCCATAAAGTAAACATTTAACATTACATATTGATATATGTACCTATATGTTGTGTGTTACGATACTTCATCTTGGGGTAATTTTAATAATCATTCCCTGTTGCAGCTTATTTATAGAAAATCGTTGATGCAACAACATGATGCAGTAACGCACGACAGAACTCTTTAGTGGTAGTACTATGGCATGTAGCTATTTTAATAATTAGTCGGTCCTGTTTATGGTCGTATTTTTGCCATTTATATTGTGAAAAATCACTTTCCGTTGACGAATGTACGCGCATTTCATTTTCTGCTAGACAATTTATCAAATTGATTTGCAAATAAATGCTTAGTATAGGACGATTATTTGCACAGTTTTGAATTTATGTCTTTCATATCCAGTGGACGGGAATGTTGTCGTTATTATTAATTAAAATGCACATTTTTAAAATTACATTTCCATTTTACATTGCATTTCGGCATTTTGCCTTGCATGCAACTTTTAAATATGAATTTATTTACATTGCTCTACACGAATTTTATTTCAGAACTAAATATTTACAAGCAAAATTACATGTATACATATATACATTTGAGAAAGTTTCTAAATTGCCCAATGTATGAGGGATGCTTAAAATTGAAATATATAGAGTTTCATATCACTATTTATTAGATTCGCTACATTTTCATATCCTATATATTGGCATCGCATATACATATAATTTCCAGTCGTTTCATCCTAGTTTTGACACTTTATTAAAAAGTCCAACATCAGACAAACATAAAAAGCGGAACGTTCCGTTTTGTCGCTTATATATCTGATTTTTACCGAAAGAAAAAGAGGGAATCAATCCAATTTTTCTCTTTTCCTTTAAAACAAGATAACGAATACTTTAAGTCAATTTATCGTTGTGGGGAAAATGCTGAACAGCATGAGTTTGACCTGGCCTAATGTATACCTACCCAACTCAACCAATAAATCAATCGGATAATTTTTAGGCTAAATTTTTTCCTTCTCTCCCTTTTTGCCTGGAAAAACAAGCGCCGTATTTGGAAAAGTTAATCAGTTTAAGGTATTTGCAGTGTTTGTGGAAATACAACAACAAAAGCCGAAATAAAGCACATAGCAAAGCAACTGTGTAAAACAGAAAACGTTTATATATTATTATCTACAGACACAACAATACAAATGGTGCTTATTTGTGTGTTTTTTGACCTGTGAACATTTTATCTTAATCGCATTCGTAACGGTATTTAAATGCACGGCATTACTGGTATATAGTTTTTCTCACCTAAGCGGAGCACTATTGTCGTGTAAATCAAAAATCCCAAATGGTATTTTAGCAGAACATGTGAGGTATAGTGTTTGGTCCCTGAAGAATTCACACGAGATATTTTTGGGTGGAAAAAAAGTCAGAGAAAATGTTCTAATATTTTTCTATAACAAGTCATCCACTTTGACCGCTTTACCCATCAAAGTGAATTTAAGTATATCCAACACGACACTGAAATACAATCTACAATTTTATTTTAGTAAAAAAATTGTGCTGTCTCCTAGGGCTGAAACAAAATTATTAATAAAATGGCTTTTGCCGAGTATCCCAACCATTTATATTCGGCTGTCTCGACTAATTGTTATTGTAAACGACTAGAATACAAAATTAGACAATTTCATTTTCAGTGTGCTGCTACCGCGTTTTAAGTTACTTTGGATTTTTTTTAATTAAAACACAAAAATATGTTTGCATCTAAATAAAAAGATTGCAATCGATTTTACTGGGGAACTGCGAGAATTAATATTATTTATTGCAGGAAATGTAATTTTCCAGTATCTCATATAACTCATAGGGAAATAATGAATTCGCTCTTTAATATGGAAAAATTGCGCTTAAATGTGAAAAGAGGTTATTTTGCTTTTCCCCTTTTACAAGTAATGTTTAGTATGTAATTGAATTCCGTTTGGCACATATTTGTAAAATGGTGGAAAAAAATAATACACAGAAACACACTGCAAGTGGACTATTACTTTGCTCGCTTTAGAATTGAAATGGAATTCTACGTAAATAATAAAATGGGCAAACTGATGGTTTTCATTTGCCAACATCTTGACTTTCATGACTCCCTTTAAGTAACTCAACGTATAGCACTTTGCCTGCCACTTGCGATTTTAATTTTATTAATGAACAAAGTTAAAATGCTTCATGAAACACCTTAATGGAATGTAATTTTTCGATTTAATGTTGCTTCAAGCAAACATAAGATGCTCCATCGGTGACTAAATTGTTTTGAATTGATATAATACGGGCAAATAGTCTAGAGAAACGGAATTAATGGCCAGAATTTTCGGTTAATAAGAGTATAAGATATGTTGTTCTCCGTGGTGGATGAATTTTCCAATCCAATCAAAGTGAATGGGTTTTGAGTTCATTTATTCAGTTGAATGGATTGCTTATACATGAATGTGGGAGGATATTTCTAGTATTTTTACCCAAAAAACATGCACATAACATATATTTCACAAGAGAAAATTGGAATATGTCTAACTAATTGGAAAAATTTTCAACAACACTTCAAATTTATGTATGCGGATGTTTTAAACAAAAATCAATTGGAATTAGATTATCGAAAAAATGTAATTATAAGTTGGAAATGGAACTTTTCTGTTCATTTTTTTTTTTCGTTTATTTTTTAATATAAGAAACAAAGTTTCATCTTCGAGAGCATTTTTCGCCACCTTTTCTCTATAACACACTTCTTGCCTTTTAACATTGCTGCTCGAACTTTTAGATAGAAGTTTAATTAAAATTGTTTTATTAATTAGTGTGCAACCAGAAAATACATGGCCGGATTTTAATTGAGTTTTGATTCGTTAATTGTGCGCTTTTTTAAGGTGTTATTGCGCCTACATTTCTTCACTCTCCGATGGAACCTTAAGGGGTGAATTATTATTAGGGATACGAAATTCATTATAATTTTTAATTAGTAAACACATTTTATGCCGCGTAATTTTTTTTGCATTAATTAACAATTATTTAATTAACGCTCAAAGATTTGGGTGTGTGCGTATTTTTGGGCTTATTTGCCGATTTTTCCTTCTATTATATAAGATTCGCTTGAGCGCGTGAAATAATTAAAACAACTCAATTACATTAATGAGACTTATCTGGTTTTCAGTAGATTCTTCACTTGTAGATATACATATGTATGTAGGTATATCCTTCACAGGGCCATAAATAATGCGCAAGAGCATCTCGCACTGTTTATGCATTAAAGAGGAGTTTATAGGGGTTGCAATATGGCATTGTTGTCATTGTGCTTACGGCACAAGAAAACTATATACAACAAGATGATACGTACTAGCGTATTTGTTGTGGATTTTCCACGTTTGATTTCAAACATCACATTTATACACAAGAGATTTCTGGGTCTCGACAATATACCTCTCTAAGAAGAAAATATTAGGTGGTAGTTGTTGTTGGAAACCTGCCAATCGCTTGATGTATTTTTATTAGAAACGTTAAATTTTCTTTTCACGTACAATACAATTTCAAAGAAGAAAAGGAATAAGAGAAGGAGGAGAAAAAAAATGCTAGACTGTTTGTGTGTGTATTTTTATTTTCTTTATTTCATATTAATAGTATTTACAACAATTTCTGTCAAACGCTTCATTTTCTAGTGTGTGTTTCGGGGGGAAAAGTTGATACAGGCTGGAAATTGATTTTTTTTTTTTGAAATATGTACTGCGTAAATGTTTTTGGCATTTAATTATAGCCATCATTTGTTAGCGACGTGTTCTTTTAATTAAACATTTTACAAATATTGGTATAAATCACAAAAGTTTGAATTATTTATTAACGACAGTACAGAAGGGTGTAAGGTATTGGAAAAGTATGTGCGGTTTTACACAAAATTCAATATAGGTACGCCTTGTAATGGGAACATGGGGGGCTATATCTATTTTATTTAAACTTGTTATAACTGCTCAATGTTTATAGTTTTTTCTTAGAAATATTTTGTCTAAATAACACATGTTTGAGTTCAATGCAATGTTTAGGGTATTCCCTTTGGAAGCAGGTAGTTTTGTGGACTGCTTGACTGGTCTTTTGGCCCACTTGAGGCATTAGATTTTAAACATTGAAACAGTTAAGATCGCATATTTGTAATTTTGCTTAAAATATTTATATTATTATAAAGAATTATTTTAAAGTTGTATTTGTGCTAAATCAACTTCTATATAAGGTAAATATTCTAATTTGTTATTTTGATTTCTTGTTATATATGTATGTATAAAATTAATATTATTTTTAATATAATATTAATTTGTTTTAATGTTATTTCTATTTCATTTTGCTTAAAATTCATTACTTATCACATTGTTGCAGTAAATAATTGTTATTTGTGTGTTATTATATTTACATGTTTGTTTATCCATTTTATTTTGAAATCATGATTAGAGCAGATGACTTGATGCAATATTAGTGTTCATCTTGATCATAAATCATGTTTTTCACTTTATACAAATATTAAATTATGCAAAAACTTGCATATGATTTATTTTAATTATATAGAATTGATAAACATAAAATCTATTTCTATATTTCAAATAGTGACAAGAACATAGCGATCAGTGCAGAGCACGGCTTAATTTCGAACTCACATATTTGAACATTTTCTATATTTGATTATTTTGATGATATTATTTTGATGTTGTTGTGTGTTTGTTAAATATGATTTGGTTTGATTGCATATGAATTTTGTATGTATCTAAAATGATTCGACATGATTTGTTGTGTGATTCTTAGTGAATTTTTAAATGATTATTATTTACTGCAATTGATTTGATTTTATTTCATGTTCTTGTTTGTTCTAGAAATGACATTAATTAATCTATGTTTATTTGTTTGAAATATCACTAGAAATATAGTGATTGATTTCTTTTCTTTATTTTATTTATATTTGCATATTTATTTTTGTTTAATTTGTTGTCAATACGTTATGGGTTTTCTTAGTTTCCGAACTTTGGTTCTTTCCCATAAACGTGACAACGATTTGTGAATTAAAGTTCGGATGAAGCGATTTCTATTAGTAATTGATAACTCAATTACTTAATTAATTAATTTGTTTTCATTTGTCTATTTTTAATTTTTCTTTATTTAATTTCAAATTATTTTAATCTCATTAATATATGCGCTTCAAACTTATTTGAGTTGTTTTATTTATTAATTTTCCATATTTTCCCACTATCGAAGTATCGCGATGTCATATCTCTTAAAACACAACGTAGGGTACATTATTTAACGATCACTACTTTTTGGCCAATCTATATTTTTGACTTATCTACAAATTCCTTTTTAATTAAATATCCACTTATATGACATGAGTTTTTCTCAACTTGGGTTGTCACACTACAGCCTTATTGGCATTTAATTTGCATGATGCACAACTAGAAAATGCATTCTACGCTTAATCATTTCAATATTTCTAATTACAATTTTATAATTAGATTTTCACCGGTTGATTTATTTCCCTATAGGAAAATTTAATTTAACTTCAATGATCGATCAACTTCATAATACCCCCAAACCGAAAATTCTATACATGTATTGTAATTGCTATTTGCAATGAAAATGTGATTAATTGAATTCGGTTTCTATAAGACAATTAAAGAAGGGAATAAATTGTGGCACGAATTTGTCTAAAAGTTGCGGTTTCTATTCTATTGGCCCCCTTTTAGCTTGATTTCAGTTGACCACTGCAGATCATCGCTTTCATTAGATCGACATAAGCTTGTCTCAGCACAATTTAGAGACAAAGAAATGCCCCTCAACTCCAATTAAAACACACACTCGTCCTAACCATATACGGCCTCTAATTCCTATAAGTGTGCGTTCGTCTAGTTTCCGCTCCTTTTTCCCGTTCGAGTATTTTTCTTTCACTGATTTACCAAAAAGGAATCCTGTGTTTCTAGCCGCAGCCTTTTATTTCCTCTCTCATAAAATAAATGGAAAATTCTAAACAGACTTCTCTATAGATAAAAGAATATTATGTGGTTCTGTTATCTTCCTATGCCTTTGATAATTTCAACATTTTAATGGTAGCCCCTACATATGCGAATAAAACATACTTGACTAAACTTTAAATAAAATCTTTAATTTATTGCGGTCTTTGGGCCCTTGCTCGAAATGGTAGCTGTTCTATTTGGTGTATGAGCTGAAATGTGGGTCACAATGATAGATCTATCTTGTTGTATAGGTATTTAAACGGATCTGATTTCATTCCCAACTCATCTTGTTGTCTTGGTATTTCTGCTAAAGACAAACGAAAATGAAAATATTACCAAAAGGAATTTTAATTGCATCACAAGACGTAAAGAATCCTCTCTTTTGTACGAACAATATAATTATCACAGATCAAGCTGTGTGCTGTTTTGTACAAATTGCAAAGTCTTTGAATTCTTCGGATATTTTCTTGGTGTACTTGAAAGAAGCAACCGCATCACAATGGCCCTCTTCTAAGCTCCCCATTCATTCTTATTTTTTTTATAATAATTGCAATAAAAACGATGTAAAAATACACATTGTTTTCGATGAAGGCGGCGCTCTGCTTTCGACCATTTCTATACGTGCTGTTAAAGAGCAGATTTAAATGAAGATTTTAACAAAGTGTGTACAAGTTGGTGGATATATAAAGCTGTTGAAAATAAAAGCGCTTTGTTTTCGCTTTAAAGACCATTATAAGATATTTATGGAAGAGTAAAAAATTTTAAACTTGCGTCCCTTGAATATTAATTACCTTTGAAATAAGCCATTTGCAGAGAGTAATTAGTTTAGTAACTAAAAAGCGTATTTAAACTTTGGAAAAATATGTAGAACTGAAATAGTTTGCTAAATAGCAAATATATAATTTCTGCTTCCTTCATATACACGTTATGTTTATGTTCCTCATTAATTAATACTCCTAGGAGGTATTGAAACATGGCATAAAAGCAAGCAGGGAGATTTAAAGTAAAAAAATTAATGGGAAACTTCTCTCGGAATAAAATAATAATTACGAGCGAAAGATTTTAACGTTCCAAGGTTTTATTAATTTTTCCATAGACTCAAGTGACTTTAATTAGTGGAAGCAGAAAAATGTGATTCTATTCTTCCATTAAATGGAGACAAAACGATTAACGTATCGATTTTTTAATCAGAAAAAAAACTTTCCACTTTTTTGCTACAATTATTTCAACATTACATCATGATTAATGGGTCTATTATGTCGTACTTATAATTTGGCACGAATTTAATACCCAACACCACTTCTCTTGTTGTAAACGCCCGAAGTTTTTCCACATAAACCGCCAACTGTATGTACATTATTTCAATACATTTTATATTAAATAGATTTCCGACAAAACGGAAGTTGAACTTCCTTCTCATGAGTTTTCTATTTTCGCCTCTGGCAGAGTTCAGTTTTCATCATCATCATATATGAAAAAGGATCGCTGAAAATTCATATTTAAAAGTTAATGCCTTTGGCAAAATACGTACCTTAATAGTCTTTTGTGACACATTTATTTCATCCTTCTTAAGAAGAGAGCTGGAGGACTTTATTTTTTGCCCTTTAAAAAATCAACCGCTCTCTTTGCATGCATAAACGAACATTCTTCACATATTGGATTAAAAATATTGTGGAAAATTCAAAATGAACACATAATAAAGAGAGTTCAAAGTTTTCTGTTTACAATGCAGACAACTTGTTTATGTATTAGAAGAGTTTCAAAGGATTATCGTACAGCAGTGGATGTTTGTTTACTAATATCCATACACCACAAACAGACTGTATTACTCCCGCTAATAAATTTCTATTTGTTGCATCCCTGTTGCAAAATACACCAAACTAACAACTACGAATATTTCATTTTAATATTTTTCTCGACGCACTATATTATTCCCGAATAATACACCGAAAATGGATACGAGATATAAATCAACATCGAAACCAGACATTCTCCAACACCGGCCCTGAAAGTGGAGAAAAAATATCGAGATCCTATATATATGCTATGACACTATTTTCCATATAATACTCTGGTGCCCGTTTTTCACAACTTTTTTCCCATTCAGATGAATCGCTATCCGGCCTTTGTGAACAATTCGAACAGCAACAACGTTTTGTTGCACATACACACACATTTAAGTGGAATCTCTTTTTAACAAATTCCATACTTTGTCCATGCGGCATTGTAAACAGGGGACGATTTATAACGGAAAATGCAATAAAAGTAAATAATCGAAAGCAGATTTTCTCGCGCGTTTCTCCACTCAACTTGAACGGGGGGCTAAATCTAGAAACACACACGGACTTAAATCTAGGACTAGAGAGAAGAAGTACAGCCCGCCAGCATACTGCCAGTAGATGCCTTCCAATAAAATACGTACGAGATTTATCTCGTTGCGAAAACGACGAGAGAAAACGGTTTACATATGGCCGCACTCTAATGGCAAGACACGGATAAATATCTGAAGCCCCCCATTCGATTTACGACGAATATACACTTATTATTCGCTTTTTATTATAAACAGTTCCAATCCTGACTGGAAACTCCTTTCAGGAGTTTTCTTGAGTTATGAGACTTTGATACAATTATTAACCCTTGTCAGATAGAATGTGTGTTCTGGACCATTCGGGATCTGCACCGCACTGAAAAAATTGAATTCTTAAATCTGATCAAGGATTCAACAGTTTTTGGCGCCATTAATTATTCCTCACTCGTAAATCTGCGAAAAAACTTGAAAAGCTCCTTTTAATGAGCTTTCAAAGGTCGCAGCATCCCCAGGCCGGGGTCTGTGATTTAAATAAGATATACAACAAAATCCGACCGATCTCATATGTATATTTTTTTTGAGCACATTCTTGATTCAAATTTTTGACCGAAACTAATTTGTTCAAAGTTTAATTAAATCTAAACGATTTAAATACCCAATAGACACATTCACACAACAAATTAGATTACTTTTATCTAAATATATAATAAACCATACGAATTACAAGCCTTTTATACCATCCAGCATCCCAGTCCTCTCATTACTTATTCAGCTCAGATGGATTTTTATAATTAAGTTAATGGGAGCAGGATAGACGCCATAAACAACCCTGTTAACACATCTTATATATACATATAGTAAACGAGTGCAAAGGACTCAACTTTATTATAAACCCCCCGTTTGGTATGAAACATTAACAAGTACTACATAATTTTAACAAGCATCAGACAGTTTGCACCTACATTTTTAACTGTTGGACTCATAAAGAAGTCGCGCAATAAATTCATGCAGAAATAAAACTAACGAAATGGAATTAACTACGTCGAAAAGTTGTTTGAATCAGAGTGAAAATGAATTAATCACGTTATGAAAACACATATAATAGTTGATTTTTTTTTCGCTTCAGGTCGAAATGTTTTACCAACAAAGAGAGAATTTTGAAAAGAGAAAATGATGGTTCCATGTTACAGACATCAACCCTCATGTAACATCAAATTGACCTTCATATTTTATTTTTCATCTTTTACGACTCGAGGGCTGGAATTTAGTGTAACTGATCCATAAAGCGCCACCCTTTAATGTCATACCATCATGTAAGGACGTTTTGGCCTCCCCAGAATTTGTTAATACTCATTTTAATCGCGATGTTTAACTGCAAAGAGCTGTGGAAATGGCTTTATTCAAATGAGTTTTGTGAGCTCTTTATACTTGTGTTGTGCTGTTTAATATATTATTATGTGGGGCAAGAAATGTGGGTGATTAATAGCTTAAATTGAAACAATTTTGGCTTTAGTTTCAATTAAAATGGGTCAATGTGGATAATTCGAAATGAATAAGATCTAATGAAAAATTGATTAGACTTTGAGTTAATTGCGAGGGAAATTTAATTTGGACAATCCAATTCTACCCCTATAACAACTAACTTAATTTAAAGCCCAATATAACATAACATAACAAATCTGGTAATGTTGAGAAATGAATTTGTGTATGATAATGATTGAAAAGATGGTGAAGAGGCGAGTTGTCAGGGGCTATAAATTTTGGCATTCCCTGCATATTATTCTTAATACAATTAAAAGTGAATCAATAAATTCTATCTTTCTAAGTTGGTAGTATAGAATGCTAGAGTTTTGAGAAGCATCCCAACGTCGTCTCGTGCCTCGTACCGATGAGCTTGAGCTTTTTAGTGAAACTTTCGTTAATATTTCAAAGGCATCTTTTGAAAGTCTTTCAAGCATACTAGAATGATTCGAAATTGCGTTTCCACGTATAAGTTTTATCGGAATAAGAGAAGAAAATTTTCGGTGATTAAAACTAATAATATAAAGAGATGTTATTGGCGGCTGATGTTTCTACTCGAACAATTTTATTTTTTTTATTTATAACTGAAAAGGAACTGCGTGTTTTTTCCCATCTAATACATAGTAGATATTGTGTGTGTGTATCGAGATCTCGTATATATGAGAGACGAGTACCTATGAGATATTATTTTACCTCTGTCTGAAACCATACATCAAAATAAATAATAAATCAAGTGAACAAAAAATCATCAAAACGATAGGATTGGATGGTTGATTTTTACATTATGTCCGTCTATTTTCTTGTACGGCTATCGAGACCGGAATAAGCAGCATAAATACACACTCTGAAAGCACTTTACCATTCAATTCCAAGTCATTGTTGCCACATAGTATACAGTGAAGAAGTGAAGGTAGTTCGGATTCATAAATTTTTTTATCTATTCGTAAAGCGGCCCTTATCGCAAATACAGAAAGTCGTTTTCGTTTGAATCGGTTTCACTTGTATTTTTTTACTCTTTGCCCCCTCATAAACTGCCGTTTATTTACGTATTTTTTCCAAACATTTACTTACAGCCAGCGAGTATAAAGTAGATATAATGAAATCACAGTGAATTTAAATCTTTTACCTTCATTTGCATACCGATATGTGCGGCGATCGTTTCATATATGCAATCGGGGTTATAAAATTTTGTTGACTAGCTAGTGAATTTTAATGAAAAAGCTCACAATTTTTAGTGCCTCGTACAAATATTTACTTTTACTATGAAAAACAATACGGCCATAAACTGTATGCACGATTTAAATCGTGCTTGTATTTTATGTCAACTATTAAACAAATACCTAATACGAATATATAATATTATTGTTGGTCATTTGATTAAATAAAATCGGAATGTTAAAATATAAATGTGCATATTTGAATAGCCAGTAAATTGCCAAGCTTTAGATATCCATAAAATATTATCCTTGTCAGCTTTGAAATGGTCAAAACTCTTTCAAGAAGGCAATTTTTTTATTATTTCCACAAACATATGGACATCTCAATAGCGAAATCGCGTGCCCGTTCCATTTTTGTTTTTATAAATAAATTCATACATTGATTTATTAACAATAAACGTTCCTTTACGGTGTATATATGCAAATTTTCTTGATTTATAAGATATTAAAGGGTTAATTCATCACAAAAAAATACTTTCTTGCCGATACAGAAATTGTTGTTTCAACGGCAGTGAATTATGTTCCCTTACAATGTATATTACTGTAAAACAAAACTATTGCAACAAATTTCCGTAGTATCCGTAGTAGGTACTCTACTCGAGTAGCAAAAGCTCATAAAATATCAATTTCGTCTAGTGCCTAATATTAGAGTCCTGCATATATTTACGGAAACATAAATCGCCTAATATTAAATTACTGCATAGATAACATTCATTTAAAGTGGATTCCATTCAAATAAAACAGTTCATGTGCTTAAATCAATTGGAAATACCAACATAATTGATTTTTAATGGTTTTATGCTACTATAAATGTACTTGGTTGCAATTAAAACAAAAAATTTCGGTAATAAACTAGACACGGAAGCAATATTAAAAGTTTTCCCAGGTTATTACGAGTATATAAAAAGTGTGACGTGCTTTAAAAAATCTCGACATGGATCTTTTGAATGAAACTGTAAACAAGTTATTTTTCATTGTTAGAAAATATTTACCGTAAACAATTTTTCTTTATTCAACAGAACAAACATTAGAAGCTTTTAACTTATTTAAGAAAGGTTTTTAATGAAAGTTAATCTTCACTCCTGAAATCGAATATCACTGGAGTATTTTTCACAAGCAAAAACTGGAAGCATATCAACATTATAGAAAAAATGCGATTCCACCGAATTACCCAGATCGATGGCCAAGGATTCAAGCACGGTTTATTGATAAAAAGATGGAATTTTCTTAAGTAAACAAAACCTTCTTTAGCGCAAAAAATCTCTGTGCAAAAACTTTGCAAAACTCATAAAATTTATTGACTTCCTGTTACAGGACAATTAAATCTGTTGTTGTCTTCCATATAAAAAGTATAACTCCATACATAGTCCTGGGCTAGTTGGGGAGAAATGGGGGTAGTTTTGCAATATTGAAACTTCCCCATATACCCGTTTCAGATGCACGTCCTGTAAAGTTGCAGTTGTGTGTGTGACGGTGGAGTTTTACGGGAGTTTATCAGTAACGGCGCACCCCCAACGCGACGCCCAACACACACACATACCGTGCAACTTGCAAACTTCATCCCTTCAGCCAAAACACCACTTCTACTCTTTAGTCTGTGCTGAAACTTTGTCGGTTCGTGGTCTCCACTTTCATGTTAGAAACGTGAGCGACTGATTAGGGCACGCTCGGAACTATTCCTGAATTAGGATGTTAAAGTACTGAGATTTTCGAACAGCAAGCAGCTTTCCGGGTAGAGCTTTCACACCCAACTGGACAATAAACGAACTTTTCCTAACAGGTGTTTAACATTATTATAATTCGAATATGCAGTCTGGCAATTAGACAATTTTCACTGCTTATACCATGTGACTGACACAATAGCCGAGTTGGTAATCAAGTTGGGCGCCTTGCATTTAACTGTGGGGGTGCTTTACTTGCCGTAATAAATCGTGCAGATGTTTACTTGTATTATCTTATCTTGTTGTGTAAGTACATACATTATGTATATTGTTCAAACATGTGTTACATATACTTTTTCAAAGAATTGCTGAACAAGTTGTGTGTGAGGCTTCTGGAAAAAGTCCCTCAAACAAATCATTTGCAATGTTAAGTAGTTGGAAAATTCCTTTTTGCTTCCTACACTCATCCATCATTTCTTAGCGTACTGATTTTGATAAATTTATCGGAAAAGATAAAAGTCTCTAAGTAGAAATTTTCAAATTAGAATGTAACTTTTTTTGGAGAACTTGTATAATTTAATTAATTGCACATCCTTTGTAAACTTGATGGATTTTATGTGTGTTTTACGAGACAAGTTTTTGGATGAAAGAGAAATTTAACTAATCGCATAGTTTTGATGATGTTTTATGTGTTTATTCGATCCCATATTGCCATTCACGTGTTGTTTGTCGTTTATTGTTTAATGAATTTTTATTAGCATCCTAAAATCGCGTCCCTCCAAAGATATATTTTTTGTTTACGATCCAATTAAATTTGTCCCCTCTGATGCTAGGAGAGGACTAAATTCTTCGATAACAGTTTATCATATTTTTGGCACGCCCGGCAGCCACTTTATGATTTTTTCCCCGTCTTTAGTTCCCCGCGCGTTAACCAATCGATAATTATTGGACAAAAACACCAATTTCTCAGCAAAGTTGAAAATATAAATCTTTTGTGAAGGGTTGAATTCTGGTGTTTATCCACAAATACCGCACTTCTTCCACTAAAACCGCCGGTGGCATATTTGCCTGACTGCACAAACTACTATACTACACGTTTATATGAAGCTCCCTGTCTCCTTATTTGACATATTATATGGGTCTAACTTTCCTAATTACACACTCCAGACCTTCTGTAATTCGTATTTATTTGACATATTTAGATTTATACATACAACAAACCGCTGTACATTCATCTGACTGACTTGGAATTTACTTTGCTTCTGAATCTTGCTACATAATTACGTGGGAAATTTATTTAATTTTCCTCCTTCCCGCATTGAGGCTCGTGGAAGCTAAATGCCATGTAGGAGTGGAGCTTTTCTTTATCGAGGTCAGTAGTTAAACACGGTTGGTAAATGTTGGCAGAACTTTAAAAAAACTTTACTCGTCTGTCTTTTTTCGGAAAAGATGCATTGCTCGACACTCCCCAGATTCAGCATTGTTATTTATTACCTTACAAGACTCGTTGTTGTTCTGGGGATGTGCAATGTCAATAAAAACTTCTTTTTTTTCACATTCATTATTGGCGTTTGCCACATTACCGCACATTCTTCTAATTACACCCTCCAACTATTCGAAACTAAATATACTCTTTTAGTATAATAAATAATTTAGATTATTTGCGTAACTTAATTTCGAAAACCGCTGTTCTAATCTGTAAATTGTCGAGAGTTTTCCCCAGAGTTTACTTTATATAAACGGGTAATATCTATGGCAATGGTAACTGATACCTTCTGTACATATATACAGGAAACTTTAACTTTCCAAAGAGATGTGTGTAACTTATGAAAGCTTCATGAATTGCCTGAATAACCCAGCTTTACAATGAATGTTATTAAAGAAAAATGACCACACATAAGAATGTATTTGGAGTTCGGAGACCCTGAATAAATCTAAACGTTTTCGGTTAATTCTCCAGCGCAAATACAGACAGGTAGTAATTTCAGGTAATTTTGTTTAAACATTGTTCAAATAAATGACTGTAATTAAGAATACTGTGAGTGTGCAAGAGAACAAACTGTTTTTGTCCTCTAATCTTGCGAGTTCCAGTCCTATATTGTGCAAAAATAATACTCTTACGAGAGATGATAGAATTTTTGATTAAATTAAAGCCTTTCAATAGCAGCATGATGGTGCATAAGTACATTTCAGTAGGAAATTAAAGCTCTCTGAGTGTCTTTCTGCTATATTCACTTTTGGAACTATACAAATTACAGAGACTGGGATGGAGTGTATGTGATTTTTGCTTTTCCTACACATTAAAAAGCTACTAATTTCTTGCCAACTTCAAACAATTCCACATTTTACCTGGTCCGACAATATAAGCCACTTTTAAATGGAAGCATTATTTAATCTTTGCTGTGTGAGAGGTCGAATTGAAATGGAATTAAATTAAATTTTGTAATTATTACTATCGTAAATGGAGAATATGCTGGCTTCTGCAAATTCTCCGTGAAATTACAGAAATTTCCCTTTGTATGTCTCTTCGTTCGATATGTGCTGGATGTGTGAATGTGTTTGCCATTCTCCGTGTACATGTGATAATTTAATTAAGAAATTATTTGCAGGTAATGTAGTTAACAGGCGAGCTTTATTAACTTTTATATAGATTTATAATGTTTCCACTTCTCGTTGTCAAGAAGTTAGTTGTGCTTTAACGAAACACTGTTTCCGTATAATATGTTTTTAATTTGGTTTATTAAAAAGTTTTCCCTCTTTTCCAGGTGAACTAATGTGGACATTATAAAGAAATTAGAATCATGATAAAAATGTAAGTATTATTTTGGTGGATAAAAACGAATTTTAATTGCAGCCTTTATTTTTAATTCGATAAAGTTTTGTTTATTTGAAAACAAGGTCCAATATCATTAAAATTCATTACCTGCATAATTCATTATTTAATATTTCGGTGTTGTGTAAGCCGAATTTTATGACAATGAAATTTTATCTGTCGAACTTTTCAATACATTATTGGATCGAAAAATTTGATAAAACTAATTATATGTGAAATAATAGTAATTGTATAGTGCGGCATTATGATTATAAATACCGATGGTATAATACACTGTGTCAAAGGTACGTAAATTACAACTACAGATAATTATAGTATAAAATCGATATTCTATTGCCGAAAATAGGTACACCGTATGATAGCATACCACACGTGTATCTATATAAAATTAGATTTATAATCACACATTTCATATCAGTTTTCCACACATTTTTCGAAAAATAATATATATTGTGTTTATGTTCCCCAAATAATTTATGCATATATGTATAAAATTTTGCAATTAATATATAACGTTTTATAAAATTATAATTTAAAATGAAAACTCTACACAGAAATAGAGAAAATAATGTGTAAACGGAACAATGATAGAAAAACAGAAAACTAAAAATGTATACCAACTCATTATTGCATTTTCAATTTCACCAAGTTTAATTGAAAAGTAAAATTTGCGAATAATAAAATAGTTACTATTGTGTAGAACGCTTCAACATACAGAAAAGGAAAATATCTCCTCAGTGGCACCCACTTATTAAGTGTCTTCATCTCGGTAAATGTTATTTTTTTGTCAACGGTCTCGTTTTTTGCGTCAGAGGGATGAAAAGACTGTCTCATTGCATAAAACAATACTTTTCTTATATATTAGGAAGCGCAGATTCAAAGCCAAAGCAAAGTGTATTCTTCATGATTAAAGAGCTTCCATGAATCAAAATTGTACTGTCAGTTCATTACATTAATAATTTTATATTTTTCTTTTGTCTACGGACTTTATGGATTCGCGAAAATAAATCAATATCATACTTTATATATATACACATGCAAGAAGAAACGCCATAAATTCCTGTCTCAAATTATAAATTACTGTGATTAACGTTTTGCTATTGTGTAATTTATGGAAATAATTGAATTTATAACAAAAATTTTCACAAAGGAAAAACATTTCCATAACAAAAAAACCAACTTTATTTTTTCAACTATTGTACAAATAAAAACGCGGAGAAAATGTATTCAAAACACACGTCCTGAATAATAAATAATTATTTTCATCTGTCACAACTTTGTAATTTATATAAACGACATTTCAATATTTCACCAATAGATAATATTTATCTAGACGTCCAACGACATGTCCATACATTTTATAATGCAAAATTTTCTAAAATTGTTTAATTAAATTCATATTACGGCTATAATTAAAACTGATCCCATATAATTTGCTAGTACTTTCCAGTTGGAGACGAGAGAAGTAAGTAATAGAAGTGAATTAGTAAGATGAAGAGGTGCCCCTTTTAAATGTATAGCGGGCGTTCTGGAGACCCACATTTCACGGGGCTCACCTCGTTAACCTTCACTACCGTCCGCCACCACCACCACCGACGCCACCGTCACGATATCAGCCTCCCAACCATATAACGACGGTGCAAAACTTAGCCTCGACTTTCCTTAAACCACAATCCAGTGGGGTGAAATTGTGAAACTTTTAACTCTGTGCCTCGTACAATTTATGATATCAAAGCTTTGTTACCAAATGCTTGTAATTACTCGTTAAACAATTTATTTACGAGTCTATGTAGGTATTTGAAATTAGAGACACAGTTTGTTAGGAATCGGTCTGAAAAACGCTCTGAAAGCTCACTTTCGGGATGACTCCTTTGTTTATTGAAGGCTGGTTAAACAATTTCTTTACAATTCAATTTATTCATGATTTGTTTTAGAAGGTTTATTAGCAGTGATTCTATGAAAAAGCTCCAAAAGCTCATTTTCAGTTTCACTCCTCTGCTTATTTAAGAAAATTGCTATTAAACAATTCATTTACAACTGTATAATGTATTTATTCATTATTTACCATTAGAGACAGAGATTATCGGCAATCATTCTAAAAGAGGTCTGAAAGCTCGTTTTCAGCCTTGTTCGCCCCGATTCTCAAGAAAAATGCACTTGAATTTTGATAGAATAATGCAACAACAAACAAAAAAATAGAGGCAGTAAATTGTCGACTCTCTATATGAAAGCACTCTCATAAATGAAAATTTTTTCATTGTACCAATAGATCAAAAGGGTGTTGATGTAGCGAATATGTTTTGGTTGTTTTCAAAAAAGCTCCTGACAAAAATCAACAATCGTACATAAAATTTGTACATGTATACAAATATCATGCTGATGATGATGAAATCGCAATATTATAAAATAAACAGAACATCCACATGAATATAGCAGTGATATAAGATGGCAAAACGGAAACGTTCGAAAAGAAAAGCAATATCCATCGACAGCTATGATAGTTGAGGGGTGGGCTTAATATCCGTTACAATCTACTTGAAGATCCATGTGAAGTTTGCCTGCTGCACGATCGTCTCTCGATGCTGTATGTGTGTGTGTTTCCTTCTTTTCTTAAAAAGATCCCCACACGACTATATGTGTGTGTATGTGAAATGAAATTTCGCCCTGATAGAAACTCTCCTTTTTTCGTGTATCTCCCATTCAAGGCTGTGTATTGAACCTCTCGCATCAATTCAGATACACTAATAATGGACGCTTTTTTCTAATTAAATGTAACCGATCCGGCGATACATTACACATCAGTGTTATTCATTGATTCAACAGTCCCTGTCAGAAGTTAATTAAATAAAAAGTGATTGAAGGGACATCGCGCGTTATACGAGGGTAGCCCTTAATTTTCAAATATAATTCAATTTAGGAACGCGAATTTTATATAGGCCATTATACCACTAACTATATCAGATGCATATAAAATGGCTCTTTTAAAAACATCTGACGCTTGTATTAACTTATAAAATATTTTGTTAGCACAGGAGCGAGAAAATTACATATAAAACCGAACCATCATTATACACTTTCTCCTCTCCAGTGGCATAAAATCGACATAACTTTTCCTCCTTGTCCCTATCTTGGCCCGCTCACATATTATAGACCGTATTACATATTATACCGTGAAATTTACATGGAGGATGACAAGTTTGCATCGGGTTTACAAGGCACTTGGCTAAGTTATTGTTATTAAAATAGGGTCACACCCGTCACAAAAAATATTACAATGTAATATATTTTTTTTACGGTACCTAGTGCTAGAAAATGGACTGCTCACGGTTAGATTGAACACATTTCCTCCATATCCTTCTCATATACTTCTCACTTTGCATAAAGAATCTTGATGGGATCGCCTTTTTGGGAAAACACTCATGAAATTTGGATGCAAAGCCCACATGTATAAATGGCGTTGGTCAGTGCATTTGTCCTGAATTAATTCCACCAGACGATTATAAGAGGCGAGATAGTGTTCTGGTCTTGAAAATGTCCAACAACACAAAATATCTTAAGGGGACTTTTAGAGTAAATTGATTTTCCGCTTTTCGTATGCTATACTTGGTTGGCCATTACATACCGGATTTGCTCGTATTTCCCCTCAACTAGACCAAATAAAATTCAATTACAAAATAGCAACTAGCTAACCAATCTATATACACAGTCAAAAAGATAACTACTTTCTCTAAAGGCTAAACACACATAAATTCAGTTCCAGAACTTAAAGTTCGATATCAAATCAGGTGGGGATTGGGGGAACATTAGGAACCGAACACACACAAGTCTATTGAAAACTTTTTACAATATCGTTCGGCTCTCTTTTTCCTTTCGCATCCCTAAACCGTAAATTCCGTAATGAAAACACCATTAGGTTTATATAACAAAAGTCTGACCATTCAACATATAGGAAATTAGCTTCCCTGTATCGTATACACGTTTATATATAAAATTTTGATGAATGATCCTGTGTACATGGTTTTCCCTCCCAAATGAATAAATATTTTACTAACTTACTTTTCCTGGACTTTTTTTATATCTGTGTGTGTGCTTCCTGACCAGAGAGAAGTGCATGTGTATATGGAGTGATGAATTTAAGACATGATGAGTATACGCCAGAGTGTCATTAATCAGAGCCCTTTCAGAAACAAGTGTTTGACTCTGAAGAAGAGTGAGACAACACCGCGAGAGATCTGCCAAATGACTCAACTTATTTGACAAGCCAAGAAGAAAAATTGATTTTTTTCAAGAGGGTGGCATCTCTTATCTCTCACACAGACTCAGTTGTGTGCTGATGGCTGGAGAGGTTTATCGTTTTTTTACTCGCCAAAAACTATTTTAAGCATATTATCTGGACAAGGGATGCTGATGTGGATCTGAATTTCTGCTGTCTAAGCCAAGTTTGAGCGGATTGTTTGCAAAGTCCCTTTCATATTTAAGTAATTACTTTTCTTTAGGGAAAGTGTGTGAGTAAGATGAGCCAATGTCAATGATAATGAATATGTGTACCTTAGGGATGCTGGAACATTTCGACAAGATAAAATGGTTTTGTTACTTGGTTGTATACTTGTTTTCAGTCGAATGATTTCATTTTGAGCACATAGTGAAATGTAGTCTCCTGATAAAACAATACTCACTTCGTTGATTCACTAAACACGAATTCCATATATAAGGAAATGAGTTTTCATCAATATTATGTGCGAAAGAAGTAATGGACAGCTGGAATACAATCGAAATTCATCAACTATGAAGCATGAAATTCTCTCTTCATCCCCTCTCCATGTTTAACTAGCTTCTCGCCTATTATTATTTTCCACAATGAAGTTCATTAATAAATTATACCAGGACAGATTGATTGCTATTAAGTATTAATTTCAATGCAAGTTTTTCATTCTAAACACTCACCGTAAATATTGTAAATAATTAAATAACGTTTATTATGTTAATAAAAGCGTACTTAATAATGAAATTTTCAAATATCCCTGTTTATACACACATATTTTGTAAAGTTTCAAAGCACACATATTGTTCATTAGCAATGAACTGAATAGTCATATAATTGTGGAAAATATTTGAACAATCTCATTATCCTAGCTGCTAATTTTCAATAATATAAAAGCAAATCATATTACATAGAACCTCGCATACAACCGAATTCGAATTATTTATTAGCTGAACAATATTTATGATTTTAAATCCACTAACACATAATAATTATTAATTAACGTATCTATCCCAAACATGTTTTTTTATTTACAAGCAAGGCAAAATTAATTCAAAAGAAACGGTTTTATCGTCTAACTAAAAGTCAATTAATTTAGATATGAAATTTCGCGTGACAGAGAAATTTAAATAACCAAAACATGGTTATTTATTAAAAAGTTCTCTGATGGACTTTACGAGTACACACACACACCTTTTACGCAATTATTTATAAGCACCTCAAAGCAAATATTATTTCACCCCAAAGAGGAATGACAATAAAAACACTCGTGTATACCGATGCGAGTTTGTTGTTGATTTTTCTCCACTTTGTTATTAAATAAAGGAAAACATCGTTTCGTTTACATTTTAACTTATACACCATAGTAAAACGTGTAAATCAAATTTGGTGTAATATTTCTTTTCTCATTTTACTATTACAAAATGACATACAAGAGCTTTAGTTCATTTTACAAGCACCCAGATTTAATTTAGCATCTTAAAAAGCCCCGGTACATAAGCAATTAATTTCCTTATTTATTGTACTCGAGTGTAAATAAATTTTAAATGGTTCACTTGCAACTGTTCTTACGTATCTTTATTATATGGGAGAGGAAAAATAAGGATGGGATTTCTACATTCAGACAACATTATAGAGTGTGAGAGCAGCACATCCCTTTGGGATGAATATCGTATTTCTATGTTAATCAGTATCAAATTTAAAAATTCAAAGACACCCACTGGCCGTATCCATTTTAATTATTTTTACTTGGCGTACGGCGAAAAACGCCCCCAGCATCACGAACAAAATAGTTTTTTTATAAATGGCGAAAAATTTCATTAAATACAAAAAAGGGCCGAAACGTTATTGAATTATTCACATGCTTTTATGTTCATAATAATACAAATAGCATCCCACCACCTGTCCGCCTGTCCCTCTAATATCATATTAACAAGTGAAATTTTATTCCACACTTTGTCGAGAAACGACGCGTGGAATTGTCGCTGTGTGCTGGAAAAACGAAGAAATAAATCCCCTTAACATACGTCTCACCATTCTACATTAACCTTTTTCGCGATGGTAAACATCATTTACATTGCCTGGAAGAGTGCATATATACACAATAAACTATAAACATTTCCCATGTTGTACTTCACTGTGTTTGTATACGTGAAAGTGCCCCAATAATTTACAAATACACCCCTATGGTACCCCGTTCTCGAGCACTTTAATTTCGTTTGAACTCTGTGCGAAACATATATACATTGAAAATAAATTCGAAAGTGGGGTTGTAATTTATAATTATATTTTCCTTGTAATACATATCTTGTTGTATAACTTGTAAGTATATTCCTTGTTGAATTTTGTTCGGCATAACATATGTAAAAGTTTGTAAAAATTGGCATTACCAAGCGCTGAAACTAGTCTGGTAAAGAGTCTGGTAGAAAAATAAATAAATATACAAGGAAATTACAACCCCATATCAAATAACTTTGTAAAAATGGACACCATCAACAAATTCAAAATTGTTTGGAGGAACGGGAAATAAGAATTTACAGTCGTTAGATGCTTGGATCCAGATTATTTAGTTATATAGTTCACAAGTTTCTTAAAAAGCACCACTTCCTGCCACACACGAGCATCCAATTTTTCAAACGCCTTTTGTCTGTGTGCGCCCATAACTTGTTAATTTTCCTTTAATTCCTGTTTTATGTCCCACTATATGAAATAGAAAAGAATTTATTAAAGGAATGTTCGAGCGAATATATAATGTAATATTCTTGTGCTTTTGTTGCAGGAAAATGAACCAACATCTGTGGAATGTATTCAGCTTTTTTATCCTTCTTTGCCTCTACAAGGGTAAGTTATTCCCGGTTTTTTAGCCGAAACTTTTATTTACCAAACTTATTTGATTTGTGCGCTTAGTTCTCACATAAAACAGCTTAAATAATTTACAATCGAACAAATTTATTACGTAAGCGGATTAAGTTAATTATTAAAATATCTAAATACTTTAATACCTTCCACATCTCCAAACTTTCCTTGAAATATTGGAAATTCACTGATCCTCGAACTCGTTATCCCTTTGCGGCAAAGCGTGAATTGTTATTAATAGCTAATAGTCTTATACGAGTAAAACTGATTAATGTCATTCTTGTGATAAATCATTGTGCAATCGAGAAGCATACACAAAGGGAATTATTTGTGATTGAAAAACATTAACATATTGTGCTGTTAGCAGTGCTTTTGATTTCACCCAAATATCACAAAGGAAAACACGAATTTCCCTCCAGCACACTATAAGGAGGACGACTTAACACTCACGGACTATAATTTACATAATCCTTTCCGAATCCTGCAATTTCTCTACTCTATATCTTCTAAGTTTCAAATCGAGTCCAACACACTCGCAAACAAGCATCCAGAAGAGAAGAAAAGAGAAGAGAGACGTAAAAGTGGTGACAAAATGATTCAAATAAAGGGAAACTTTTTCGTCTTCGTATAAGTGACAATTAAATGAAAATTTAATAAACATAAACATTTCATCCCCATTTGATTAGTGTTATAAGATAAGGTTTGAATTGAGGGGGAGTGTTGTTCATTGAAACTTAAAATTAAGCGATAAAGCATGCTTGTTGATAAATGCTACTCATTTAGTTAATCCATTTAGGATGTTTCAATTGCCAAGAAAACAGACGTCTTTATCCCAGACACTTCTCATTATTGGACTCCTTGAACGAACTATGCACGTTTTATGATCGTAACTGCGGAAAATGGGAAATGTATTATTATACGACACCTCCAAGTGCCAGCTAATCAATTCTGTTTTATACACAATTTAATTGTAAATTGGACACATTAAACTTAATTCTTCCAATCCACTAACAAACACAATTCACTTCCATTTACTACTTGAAATATAATTTATTCAGCAATCAAACTAGATGATAAACAATAATCCAGCTTTAAGTTACGGACAAATATTTGTCGTGTGCGCTATTGGATGAGGGAGAAAAAAGCCTGAAAACAATGAGAGTTTGTAGCAAATAGTGTTACATTCCAGCTTTCCAGATTTAATATTCACCAGTTCTATGTATGCGGAAGAATGTAATATTTATAGTCATTTGCAATTTTTATTATGCGCTCTTTTTTCATATTCAACTTTAAAATACATAAAAGAAATGATTACAGATTTCACCAAGTGAAGATTCAAAGAAATCACAGTATCGCTATATTTACTCATTCTTCGTATATTATAAGTTGAAGTAGATGTAAATTCAAATCAAATAGATATGATTAAGACGAAATTTTGTTTCATTTAGGTCGAATCCGTATGTACACAGTTTTAATAGAATTTTCTCTTCACTTTTTCAGAAGTCGCGCTCGCTTTTTACGAGATTACATTTACTTCACGTTAATAACGTTTGTGCTCGATGGAAAATATAGGTATATATACTTACGTATAGACGGGCAAAAGAATAAGTGGGCACTTTATATCGACATATTTTTTCTTTAAATTGAAAAGTTAGAAATTCATACTGATTATTGCATTTAAGAGCGACGCGCGCGACAAGCAGGTAAAATACACCTTTAAATTTAATTTAACTTTCTAAGTAATTTCATAAAATAGGAGAGTGTAATTAAATTTTCACAAAAGTTAAAGAAATTACAAAAGATTTATCTTAATTATTCCTCGCAAGTACCTACACCTTGGAACATACGATCCAAACAGGTACATATAAGATTTATTAACATTTTTTTCATCTCAGGTTAAAGAAACCGCAAGATATTTATTGTTCACCTTAAATGATTTATATTCCTTTTGTGTTTATGTATGCATTTTCCGGTGCCGTAATTTTACCCCCGCTAAACACGTTTCATAATTCTTACCAGTTTGGATTTTTCTATGTTCCGTTGTTGATATTTTCAGTGGACTATTTACAGCCCCCCTACCTCCATTCTGGATCAATATTCTAAAAGAAATAAAGACCGTAAACCAAAACCCGAAAAAACACTCCGCGCTTTTTACTTAAACGAAATACAGTGGGATTTGAGGAAAATGCAGTTAATTCCATCCCCAGGCGGTTATCACAAAATAGAAATCGATTTGTTTTGTGTTTGGATCGAGGCTTCAGTCAGATCCTATTAATTAGATGGGGTGCCCCTCTATACTAGAAATAGAGCCGGCCTCTCTACAACAATTTTCCTTCTTGTTATTTAATTTATAACCCCTTGTATTGATTGGGGCGCCCTTAATCAATTTGTACGACCATAAATCGTCCAAATCGTTCATTACACTTTCCAAATATTATATACTAGTTAAATGGCTGTGCTGAAATCTATTTCACCTCAATGGGAAGACATATGGGTCCGCAAACTGTTTACTGTACATCTTCCGTTGAAAGCAGCGGTATTTGTGCTTAAATTATGACCTAAAGTGGTTCGAAGCGATATTAATTAGCAAATTTCCTAACGACCACGTCTATATAACAATGTGCTCACACGAAAGACGAAAATGGAAAACAGTCGTAAAATTGTTAATGTTTTACGTGTACACGCCGGAATTTATGTATGGCCAAAATAAGCAAATTTTATGTTGACGGTTTTATGGTAGTTGAGTAAAACTCTCTTATTCGGGTCTCAACTAATTTTTAGTTTCACCTGATTTATTCCATATAATAAATGGAAGAGTGTGTTGCGGGGAAGTTGGAATGCATTAGGGAGCGCAAAATGAAGACGATTGAGGAATTTACGGCTCCATCATCGTTCATCGATATAGAAATCATTCGCACATCACAATAAATATGTATAAAGAGGATTTTACGCGAGACTTTTTCCACAAATCCTCACATTGATTATTCGGAGGCGATACAATCCCTTGTTCTGGGTTTATTGGGCTGCAAAAATTAGTATTTATTGGATGCTGTTTATTTTTTCATTAGCTCTTTTCAGGGGGTGTTAATGTTTTTGAAACATCATTATAGCATATGACATTTCGGAGAAACTATTTAAAATTGATTGATTTTGTGTTCGTCATTAACCTTTTAACAGGATATTCCTTACACTTTTTCCACACAATGATAAATCATGGCAAAGTGCAAAGGGGAAATTAGAGCAAAGTGAATGAAGCAAACAAAAACCTTTACTATGTTTAATAAACATCTGTATTAAATTACCTATTACCTATTGAAGAGAATAAACCCGTCAGCGCATCAGCAGGATCAAAATTGAAAAATAGCCTGATATAAAAAAGCTTAGAAGGTTCCAACAAGACGAACTAACAGAAATTAAACTGTTCATTCATGTTCTAAGCTTTGTTAGTTGAAATACCTTGAGGTGGTGTGAAAGAAAAAAAATTGTTTTTTTACTATTAAAGTTTTTTGTTATTCATAATTTATGATGAGCACATCAAACTTTTTCCACTTTGTTTATCTCTCTAATAATTGAAAAATTCTCAACATATACTTGAAAATATTGACTGGTAAATTTTTAATTTTTCTTAAGACGAAGAAAGAAGAATGAATAAATGTTGTCAAAAAAAGTTGAGGCGTTTCGCAATTCTTTGGAAAGCAAAGTTTTCTGCACAGTTGAGTTGAGGACAATTGAATTATATCGACGAAACGCGATTATTGGTTCAAGTTTTATTTTCTTTTTTTATGTTCCATTTTGTCATAAATAAATGAATTTTTTAAACACGGTGAATGATGAATCCCATCATCATCATTTCCTTTATTGTCATTCTTAAACTGGCTTCACATTTAAATGTAGGTATTATCCAGAATGATTGTGTCATATTAATTTCGCTTTATCCTGTAACGTGCATCATCACTGGCTGTATTCGAAAATATCTTAAAGTTCGAATGGAAAACATGAATTTTCACTTAGACATGGGCTAGTATTCAATAATAGCATTCTTTCCCTTTGGCTATTACGTTACGGTTTATGTTCATATAGAATATAACCCGAACCCCATATTGGAAAATCTACTTTGTAAAATGTAGCTTTATTGCGATTTTTGTTGTTGTATAATGTTTCAAAAGAGCACGCAGGCGATAAAGGGTCCGCTTATATAACATTCATATCAGCCCGCATTTAAAGAAAAACAAGCCAAAATCGAAACGATAATTGACATATACTCATACCTGGAAAACACAATAGCAATCGTCCACAAACCATTAAAGCATTCCATCAAGGGCTTTATTGCTCTAACTCGGAGAAATTTTGTTAAAAAAAAGCTACCCTATATAATACTTTGGAAAAGAAAAAATAATATGCATAGTTTATGCATTTGCTCTTTAAATTACCCTATTTGAAAAGTTATTTATTGAAGGGTAGAGGACTTTAAGCCGTGGATCATTTAACTTTGTCGAAATTTTCCTCTCGGATATTATGTGTGTCTTGTCAAAAATGTTTTTCGGGTCTCCCCCTCAACAATATTGCACATTGTTGTATAATTTTCTCTAGTGGCACGGCAGGAATTTTAATTAGGACTTGAATTTTTTATACCACCCATAAAAAGAAATCTTTATTGTTTATAAAATAAGGATTTTAGTGTGTCATCAAGCTAATGAAAATCGTACCATCATTGAAGAATTTATGTAAAGTTAATTTCAACCCTCCCAGTGCGTTTTATATAATAAATTCATGAATTCGAATCAATAAATTTCTCGTTCTATAATCCCAGTACGTGAATGATTGTAATAAATTGCCATTTGATATGACGTGCATTTGCTAATAATTTCGCTACATTTTTAATGGTTAGATACATGGAAATTTATTTGCCTTGAATGCAAATACTCCACAGGGACCTACATTTAGCGCAAAACGCATTGTGTTTCAACGTGCGGGGGAAAAGATGATATTCTTTTTGAATTCTGCACACAAAGAGAGAATGCAATTCGGTGTACTATTATGCGGTTCCCCATTTTCCATTAAAACGTAACAAAGCATCAAATATACAAACGCCTCAGTAAAATGTGTCTCTTTGTAAATATCATACTAATTATCAGTGAAAATGCAATACTCTTGGCAAATACCATTGCAACTCTACTTGTCATATATGTCTTGTGGAATCAGAATTCCCAGATATAGCTGGCGGTTCTAATCTCGATACACGTGTAATTCAGTCTACAAACAATATTTACCAATTCTAATATTGTATTACAATTTACCATCAACAAGCAGTTCCACACACAAACAGCAACGAACTGAATTTGTATAATACAAACGTACCATGGCCACAAAACACAACTATACGGAACTGTAATTCTACATTTATTATAATTTACGTACAAATTGAATGAAAACACAAAAGAAGCACAAAAAATATGTTCCCTTGTTAGAATATGCTATAAATAAATTATATAGACAGAAAATGTTTCCCTCTCTTGAAAAATATGGAACGAGAGAGGAAAACTTTTATGACTTATAAAAATTATCAGGAAATATAAAATTTTCTGGTTAGTTGGATTATATTGTTGCCTTTATAATATGAGAGGAGAGATTCGAATAAAAAAAGCGTTTTATTTATGACACAAGATAGGAGCATAATAATTGTGCTTTTTTGACGAATCTTGAAAGCTCATCCAGCGCCGCGCTCACTGGACATTTATTTATTTTCTTCGTTTTTCTCGTCACATTTCAACAAAAATATTACAATGTGTATGTCTCTATACAATATCACAAGTATTTCAGAAAAGATTTGTATAGATGAAAATATGACGTTAAGAATGAAGGAGAGAAAGGAAGCGTGGTGGTGGCGGCGGTGGCGACGGACGTCAAGCCGTGTAACATAAAAGACGTGTAGCAAGATTAAAGTTGCTATTGCTTTTTGCAACGTACACACGAAACGGGGATTTATAGTCTGCAGAATCCGCGCTCCCCATTATTGGCCAGCCAGATGGGGAGGTTGCAGGACTCTCTCTATCCACAGAGTATATAGAGGTAGATATTTACTTCTGGTGGTGCTCTAGCACTGCCTGTCGAATACATCTGTTATCCATTAAGGCTGAAATATTTTCCGATTCCCAATATTTTTTTATTATATGTTCGCCTTCGACTCGGTGTGTCACTTTGGCACAATATATCCCCGTAATATACGTAAACAATAGTGTTCCACTAACGATTTGAAAGACGACTATCTCCTCACGATACGCCCATTATTATAGCGAAAATGTCATCAGCATGCTACTGCCAAGCGATTTATTAACAAGTCGAGCTTTTATATTAAAAAAAAAAACGACCAACTCACTATATCGGTTCATTAATTTCCAGATTAAGCGGAAATTATGTGTACACTTTCAACCACATATTGGTCCCATAATTTCCGAAAAAGTGCACCTTATTAAAGAAAGAAAGTAAAAACGGCGCACCGGGAATAGTGATTTTATTGCGTACAAAAGGGAAGTAAATCGTGTGGAATAGGCAGATTTCATTTCATGTTTAGAGACACAGAAATTTCTCATAGTTTCAATTACAGTGGCCCGGGTGTCCCTCAACTTCCTGATTACTTCTCGTTTTGGACGTTTCAAGATTAGTTTCGGGGCTACTTCCTTGACACAAACATACACACTTTACACCGAGAACGGTGTGTCCGAGATACAATTTACTTGAATGTAATGTACCGTATTTATATGGCATTCTCACACAATCCATAAGTTTAGTAGAGGTACGTAAAAAGGTTACCCTACTTTTGCTCACTCGACAAATAAAAATTACAACGAGAATGTATAGAGTTGACAGAGTTAGTAATACGATTTCGTGACTTTATATGATTATATGTATTATGTAAAGTCGAATGAATTTATTTGCCTTGAACACAAACATCTGATAATTTATGGTAATATTTCGAGAGAAAAAAGCGAGCGTTCTTTTTTTATATACAAAACATGCCCCAGATAGGGGGATGGATATTTCTCTCTAGACACATGAAGCATTATTATAGATATGTGAGCGAGCTTTGAAGTTAAAAGTGTCTCTATACTTGTGAATAATACAAAAACGACTACTTAGGTTGTAAGGTACAATGAAAGAAAGGCACTTTAATTAGGCTCTTTTTCCGACGCATATTGAAATTTCCCAATCGATTACTGAATGGATTTGTCGTACAAACTCATCAGAGAGCAATACCGATAATCCGTTCTATTTAATTTTGTTTACATTTCGGGGAGACAAGTCTTTAGCAGAGTTTTGGTTGCACCTTATTCTCTTCTCCTCCCCAACTAATTTCTACTTTTTCAATGAAAATTTTAATTAACCAACGAAATTTCTCTCTTCGCTATGATGTTCTGAGCCAAAAATCACTTAAATAAGCACTCTTTGTTGAAAACTTTCAGAGCTTTTCAGCTTTCTACACAATCATCTAGAAATGAAGAGACATTTTCGGTGAAATGAACTGATGATCATCGTATTTCTAACATATGCTTTCAAGACATTCACGTCTTATCAACACCTCTCCGTTTATCTATTGATGAGTAGAGCTTTTTCCACACTGAAAAAACACTTTCCCTCTCCGCAGTAAATTGCGTTCACAGGGATTTAATTAAAACCTTTCACTTATTTCTAGGTAAATATCTTGATGTTTGCTAGTATATTTGATAAACAGCAGCAAAAAAAAAGTAAATATAGAAACACGAAATTAAAATTTCTTTACCAACGGTACTTTAATTTGTTCGCCGTCCCTCTCAAAAACCCGTAAATTGCCTTTCCAGTTTCATTTTTTTTTCCTGAAATTACATTTGTCAATTCGCCTCTGGTTACCTAACGTTAATTAGAGAGAGGTGTATTCATCTTAAATTGTTGCATCGACCTGCAATACCGCAATCCTGAAACCCTTGGTGACCTATTATATCAATATATATGTATATGTAGAGACGTGATGCTCTTGTTTGTATAAAGCGCTCATATGAAGCACTCGGCCCCAAAATGTTACATTACTTAGACGCGATACGACCTCATCAACCGTCTGCATCTGATGTAATCATGTTGTAAACCAACTTCGACAATTCGATACCTCTAAAAGCCTTGAGGTGTGGAAAATTGATGGTATATGTATAGTAGCGTCGTGTTAGATTGAATTTTTTATAAGGCATCCCGTAAATATGAATATTACCGCATATATATTAAGTTTTGTAAAATGTTGCGGTTGTGCGAAACACAAAAGGGATTTGTTTTAGCTCATTGCGCTTCACACTGCAACAAGACTTAATGAGATATAGTGGGCCGCTTTTTGCACGCGTTTTTTTTCTGTTATTTTCTCCTCTCCTTTATGTTTACCGTAATTTTACATACCGTACTAGTCTCAAAAGGCAAATAAGGGCTGCATATTTTATGAGTTTGAAAACATTTTTGGTTGAGGGCCATTACACACACGAAATGTTTGGGAATCGGTTCTATTATATGGGAAAGCGAAACGGTTATTTTTAAACTATACATCCGCGAAATGGGCACAATGGGGGCACACCAAAGTCGGAACTGTTTAAAGGTATCGCTTCTCGTTTTCCGCAACAAATGGGGGTTAATTAGAGAGTAATGTTTGTTAGGTACATGGGAAATTCTATGCGCTTTTTAAATTACAATACACACGGAAAAAAGCAACACTGGCTGCCATATAAATCCGAGAGGAAAGCGAAGATTTACATTCATGACGTCAAATTAATTAGAATGGTTTCATTGCAAAGCTGATGGGGAAAAAGGTGAAGTTAGAAAGACGAGCACATTCCGCCCCTTTTCTTCACTCTGATTTGCTCATTATACTTTATAAATGCAACGTAAGGTGAAACGTAAAAAAGTTTTCCAAGACTGTTATACACGAAAAAATTTCAGTAGAATAAATACAGTTATATTTTTCGTTATATGTGAAAATAAAATTGTGATAGGTGAGGAGAAGGATGACTTGTGCCATAAAAGAGTTACGTTTGCACTAAAATGTCTATTATTTCGGGGCAAAACTTTTTTAATATCACATGGCACGGTACCTCGACCGAATTCATCATGTTATTCAAGTTTCTAATTATTTTAATACCCTAATAAGATTAGAACATTACGTTTTACTTGGCAAGATGATCAGAGCAGACTATATTCCTTACGGAAATTATATATCGAGTAAATTAAATTTTAATTATGTATAACAGGCAGAGAGCATCAGTGTTACATAAAGAGAAAATCCACTGCAAAATAGTTTACCATCAGGCACAAACAGTTTAAGCATACAATACACGGCAACGTACAATTAACCTTTGGATTTTTAATCGCTTTAGCGCACTTTTTAACCCAAACTCTCATCCAGCTTTTATAGTACAACATGTTTTTTCATTTGCACAGGATGCCGTGCCAATTTACCTCCCGTTTTCTCATTGGACATGAACAATTTAGCCATATCAGAATCAACACCAGTTGGTACTGTGATTTACCGTCTAGAAGGGACCGATCCGGAAAACAGTCCAGTCCATTTCGACCTACAAGGCACCGATGTCCTGCATGTGAACCAAAACACTGGCGAAGTGACTGTCGTCAAACCGCTTGACTACGAGGTAAACCCTACCCTCATTTGCAACCCATCTAAGACACAATTTCATCCAATTCCCCTTTAATAACTGTTTATTTTTATGTCCATAGACTAATGATACGCTCAGTGTAATTGTGAGCATTGAAGACGAAGTGCCAGGCGCTCCTAAAAATAATATCGTTGAAGAGCGCATCACTGTTATCATCCTAGATGAGAACGATAATGCACCGGAGTTTGAAAATGTATTCATATGCGCAAATATAGCAAATGAAAGAGCGTACTACTTTTAATAATTTTTCTAGATCCCTTACGAGATTCACATTGACGAGGACACTTCTCCCGGCACAACAGTATTTAAAGCAATTAAAGTAAAGGATCGAGACTCATCTGGCTCTAATATCGAAGTAGAGTGTATAAACTTGCCCGAATTTCAAAAAGCCTGCACCATTTTTAATATTGAAACAATTAATTCATCTCAAAACTCGTACAATGGTGCTATTATATTAAATGAGAAGTTGAATTACGCCCAACAGGAGAGATATGAATTTTTATTAAAGGCAACGGTAATTTGTATACACGTACTTAAACACATTGTGTTCTTAATGTTCATAATGCTTTAAGGATGGCGATTTGACAACTACCACAAATGCAACAGTGTATGTAGGGGATGTGCAAGACACGCCACCCCATTTTATCGGCGATTTAAAGGCGGAAATTGATGAGGATGCGCCAATTAATACGCTAGTAATGACAATACATGCCGAGGACGGAGACCGTGGCGTGCCTCGGAAGATTAGTTATGAGCTAGTTAACAGTATGTAACAATTTCTTATTAAAAAAAGACATCATGTATCTGTATACATTGTACACAGATCCAATGGATTATTTTTTACTGGACGCGGTGACGGGCGAGTTGAGGACAGCGAGGCCGTTAGATAAAGAAGCCGTTGAAAATTCCGAGGGAATTTTAACGCTCAACATAAAGGTAGGTGGTAAAAACTGCGTTTTATCGTTTTTATTCAATCGCCAACAGCAATGGCCGTATGTAGAGGCGCTTTTTTCACTGCGACTCTATCGGAAAATGTTGTTTTTAAACATAATTTATAGCCAGACGCTTAAATTATCCTTGTTTTTCACCGACAACTTCTCTGGTACAGGCCCACGAACTGATTGGTGGTGTGAAAGGTAACGATCCATTAACAGTAACAAATGCCCAAGCGACTGTAATAATTAAGGACGTAAACGATGAGCCACCGAAATTCAACAAACGTGAATATTACGTCGAAATACCGGAGAACATCTCCGAAGGTTCTGCTCTGCCCAATTTGGACATGACCGTTAAAGATCCAGACGAAGTAAATTGCTTTTATTTAACTGTTATATGGACAGATAAAAAGTAATAATTGCCTCACTTTTCCATAGGGCGAGAATTCCGCATTCTCATTGGAATTGAACGATATATCGGGAGTGTTTTCAATCGAGCCTAAAACAGCGACCGGCTCCACCCCCGTCACAATTCGTGTCTTTAATAGTACACTGGACTACGAGGATCCAAATCAGAGAAAGTTCATAATGTTGGTCGTTGCAAAGGAATTGCACACAGCTGAAAAGCTCTCATCAACAGCCACCATTACCGTAACTGTAGTGGACGTAAACGATAATGCGCCCAGTTTTGATCAGGAAAGTTATTCGGCGACCATCTCCGAAATGGCAACACCTGGCACACTAGTGGCGACAATTGTCGCCAAAGACCGGGACAGTGGCAGATTTGGCGAGAATGGAATTGTTTACAAGCTGGCCGGGAATGGGGCGGAAAAATTCATTGTGAACAATCGGACGGGTACGGTCAGTGTGGCATATTGCGAAAATCCAGGTCAATCGGACTGTTTGGACTATGAGTCCATGTCCGACTACATGCTGCAGTTCATTGTAAGTATATATTAAAGTGGAGTGTGTTAGAGGTGGGTTAGATGTGTGTATGTTGTATAGGCAACGGACGACGATGGTAAGGGTCAAACGACAATAGTGCCTTTAAAAGTCTCTCTCGCCGACAGTAATGATAATGTGCCCGTCTTCAGTCAGAAAGTGTACAGGGTATTTATAAATGAAGGTGCCGTCCGTTTCGAGCCTGATCTTATCGTCTCAGCTACAGACGCTGACAAAACGTCTCACATACGATATTCGATTATATCGGGCAACGATGAGAATTTGTTCAAAATCGATCCGAATTTAGGCAAAATTCGAATTACTAATAATAAGGGTTTAGATGCTAGTAACGATACTGATAATGTAATTGCATTAACAATATTGGTAAGAAAATTTAATGTAATCATATTAAAATTTCAATTTCATTGTGTATATTATTTAAATATAGGCAAGTGATGGTAAATTTACAGCGACTTGTATTGTTAATATTACAATAAAGGATGTTAATAATAATGCACCAGTGTTCGAACGGGAAAATTATATGGTGTCTATTAAAGAAGATATTCCAATTGGTAGAGTTATAATGGAAATACAATAAGGGGACGGAAGTTAAATTGATCGTTTCTTTTATTTAGGTTCGAGTGTATTGAGTGTGAAAGCTTCAGATGCAGATACTGGCATCAATTCAGAGATAGAATATTCCCTACAAAAAGGCCATTATGATGACTTTCATATTAACAATATTACAGGCACTATAAGTGTCGCATCGAAATTAGATTTTGATCGACGGAACACATACAACATCGAAATAGTGGCCAACGATCATGGAGAACCGATTCTTACCGGTACAACAACACTCACAGTGACGATAATCAATACGAACGATAAGATGCCTTACTTTGTACCAACAACACAAAAAGCGGAAGTATGTAAATGTTTTTTCTTAAAATTTCATAAATCTAATTTATAGACTACATCATAAACGATAAAAATCATCAAGTTTCTCGAGTCTAAAAAATTATTTCCCTCTTATTTACACAGATAATGGAAGATGCGGCTGTTGGAACACTAGTCCATACACTAATTGCACTGGATCCAGACGTCAATTCGTCGGAGGCTCTTAATTTCGCCGCAACTGAACCGATAACAGCACTTGATAAACACGGCAACGAAGTGTTGAATACTGATACATTCAAAGACTTTTTCTCCATTGACAAGGATACTGGCAAAGTGACAGTGATTAATCCATTGCAAAGGGATTTAGCGTCAGTGGTGCGTATAACGGTTCTTGTAACTGATATAACCGCCCCATCGGTACAGCAAGGTCAAGGCTTATTGGTAATTAATATTGGCGACGTAAACGATTCACCGCCGATGTTCCTGCCACCTTGGACAGTGGAGAAACCGATTTATTATCTGGAATTGAAGGAGGAACAGCCAATTGGCACGATTGTGGCCACGTATAAGGCACACGACGAGGATTCGGATATAGCAGCGTATGCAATACGGCCAGAGAGTGATTACTTTCAGATAAATAATGGTACTGGTATTGTGCAAATTAAAAAGCAAATCGATTATGAAACAACGAAACGACTGAATTTCACGATTGTTGCATTCGATTCGGGTGTGCCGCAATTAAATGCGACCGCGACGATTTTAGTTAAAGTTGTCAATTTGAATGATAATGATCCGATGTTTGTACAAGAGTCGTATAATGCGAGCGTTTATGAGAACGCACCGAATGGGACGCTCGTTGTGGGTGTTAAAGCGGTGGACAAAGACGCTGATGAATATGGAAAGATCACATACAACATAACTGGGGAGCATAGTGAGAATTTCCGCATAAATCCGGACAGTGGGGAGATTTTCGTTGCAAATGCGGCATTTTTTGATCATGAAATGGTGAATGAAACTGTTTTGCAAGTTGTCGCTTCAGATGGGGCTCCCGGCAATTTAAAGCGTTCTGTAACTTTACCAATTTATATAAAAATTGTAGATGTTAATGATAATGCTCCGAAATTCAGTGAACCAGTATACAATATAACAGTTATAGAAAATGTTAGATTAAATCCACCGATGCCTTTAATACAAGTGAACGCGACCGATGAGGATTCCGGTCTAAATGGAAACGTACATTTCACTATATTAGATGGGAACGATAATGGTACGATGTTAGAGAGTGAATGAAAGGATTTTTTTCTAGCAAATTGTTTCAGATATCTTCCTGCTTGGCGTGGAAACGGGTATCCTCTATCCACACAAATCACTTTTAGGTCAAACTAGAGACTTTCATCTGTTAATCGAAGCGAGGGACGGTGCCGGAAACGGTCAACTCTCCGACAAAGCCGTTATTAACATTCAAGTATTAAATGTAAATGAGCACGAGCCCGTTTTTATTATGCCTGCATTAGAGAATGCGACAGTCGAAGTAACTGAAGTAATATAAGACATTTTATAGTATCTATTTCTCGATTTAATCATGATTTTTATGTGCAATTTTACAGAATGCAGCAACAGAAGATTATCTTGTTATGACTGTTAAAGCGACTGATAAAGATGAGAATGAGAATGGGCGCGTTACATATCATCTGAAAGTGGATGGAGAAAATGTGCAGGAAACGAAAGAGTTCATTATCAATCCAAATACGGGCGAATTAAAAACGAAGCAGTATTTAGACAGGGAGATAAAGCCGAAATACGAGGTAAAAAAAATCGACAACGGTCCTTAATTGTTTATTTAAATGATCTCAGTGTTAATGGTTTCATTACAAATGCAATTCTGTTTGCAGTTGACTTTAGTGGCCCGAGATCACGGCTATCCGAAATGGTACGAAACATTAAGCTACTTAACAATTCTACTAGTTGACACAAACGATAATCGACCAGAGTTTCCCGACTCGAAAACTACAAATCCATACCACTTTTATGTAACGGAGAATAATGAGAAGGACATGAAATTAGGTAAGCTTTCGTCCGATGTGGGCATTCATCGCATTTTAAACAAATTGTCTAATTTTTCTCAGGTCAAGTGAAAGCGCTGGACAGAGATGAGGGTAATCACGCTAAAGTGTATTATTACCTTTTGTCTGGCAACGAGGATGGTGGCTTTTATTTGGACAAATCTGATGGCAGTTTGTATGCGAATCGGTCGTTCGATCGTGAAGAAAAAGACGAATATAATTTACTAATACTGGCAAATAACGATCCCGATTTCTATCTAAGTAGTGAACAAATCGCCCAAATGAACGAAGATGAAGTGATGCATGATAGCAGTATTGCCAAAGTGAAAGTCACAATAAATGATTTAAATGATAATGCGCCAATATTTCACCAACAAATTTATTATACGGCCATTAATGCCATGGCCAATATTAATGAAATTGTCACGAATGTTAGTGCATTTGATCCTGATTCAGGGGTTAATGGTACTTTAACATATTATATCAAAGCTTCCAATTTATATAAATTTAATTCGAACAAAAGTTCCGGCTCGATAATACCATCACCATTCAATATAACCGATAATGGCCAGATTAATACTGCCACTTATTTAACAGAAAATAATCAACAACGGTTCGTTATTGATGTTCTTGCCAGAGAGAATGCATTCCCAGAACGGGAAGCTTATGCACAAGTTTATGTAAGTATTTGACGGATTTCCCTCAGGGGCGAATCTACTACTCTTCGATTTTTCTTTTGTTTAGGTTTGGATTTTTGAGCCTGAACAACTAATTCGGGTTATTTTATCCCGGCCTCCGGACGAAGTGCGACGGGAACGCGACGAAATCATCGCCGAATTAAGTAACGCCACCCAAAATCTAATCATTATCGACGAAATACGCTATCACATAGACGATAAAGGTTTCAAGAATGAAGATTGGTCGGATTTGTACATTCTTGTCGTAAATCCAAACAGTCAAACGATTCTACCTGTACCTGAAGTATTAAAGATGATCGATTCGAAATACGACTTTTTAAAAGATTATTATGCCGGTTTTGCAATTGAAAACGTTGTACCGGCATTTGCAAGCGAAAAGGAGGAATCCTTCGATCCCGCATTGGCCGCTTTAATAGCATTATTGATTGTTCTATTTGTTGGCATTATATCGTTTATAATTGTTTGCTGTTGTTTGAGGCATTGGGTTATTTCGCCTACAGATTTAAAGAAAAAAGACGCTCTAATTAAGAAGGCAATCATTGATGATTTAAATACCACCGAAAATCCATTATGGATTGAACAGTAAGTAAATTGTTTTGTATATAAAAATGTCATGGTTCTAATTTTTATTTGTTCTTAAAGAAAATTAAAAATCTACGAGGAACAAGAATTGACCATGCAGGTATTCAACGAGCCTGAACAAAATCTACGAAGAAACAGCGACGATTTCGTGCCTGTGAGTGACAATTTAAGTGTTTTATTACGAGTTTTAATTGCTGCTTTTAGGATGATAATACGTACGCCACAATCCAGCATCCAAATAGACGGGGATCATCTCATATGGCGACGATGTCATTAGCAGACGATCTCGCGGATTATGCAACGCTGTCTGGCATGCATCACCAGCAGGACAGTGCTCATAGCTCGTTAAGAGGCGCCCCAAATGTACGATAATTCAATTAAAATAATCGCCCATTTAATACCAAGTCCACTTTTCCAGTATTATGAAGCGGCGATGGGCTTTCAAGGGTCCACATTCCAAGTACCAGATCGGACAAATAGCCATTCGAACGAGTATGATCCGTATAGGGCCCGATTTGAGGGGTCCGAATTGACAATTAACCATGATGGGCAACCAGAGTACGTTGCCGAACTGATCTAATAAATTATTGGTGGACTGTTTCTAAAAAAAGTGACAATATGGTTTTGGAAAAGGCTGCTTCTGATTTCCGTTAACAAAATTAATTTATTCCCTCATTGTTAATTTATATTATTTAGCAGTTCTTTTCTGAAAATCAAATTTAAACTGTTAGTGATGTTTGTTTTATGGAGAAATAGACAAAGTGATATTGAATAGAGAATTTTTTTATATAATTTTTTGTAGACCATGCCATATCAGATTATTACCTACTTTTGAATCATTTTTTTATTAATTATTTTAATTTATTTTTTACTGATTTTTAGGTAATTGTAATAATATTGTATACATTTGTACATATACATGAAATAAATATCTTTGCTTAAAGACCCGGTATTTGTTTTCTTAACAAATTTTCTTGCGCAACACAAATATATTTGTTAATTTATGTTCAGTACCTTGTTTGTTACATATTTATCGAAAGTAATTTCATTACTCTTATCTACTTAAAAGGATTATAAATATTTATTATGTCATTATGTGCACTGGACTATTTTTAAGAACTGCGCTCCGCTTCGCATTGCTGCAACGTTTGTATAAAAATCGCATTTAATCAACTAATTTTATTGTTTATTTAAATCTTACACTAATCCCATTACCATAACTTCGAAGAACGGTAAAATCACTAAACTAAACATATGCATAAACTAACAATAATGTAACATTATAAACTAAGAAGATAAAAGTACCCATTACAATTAGAAATTAAATAAGAATGTCAGTCTAACTTAACACAAATATAAAAAATCGATATAATTTAGATGTTACTTATTGTCATTCATGTTGCCATTCGAAGGCATTTTGGGAGCTTTATTTTCCGCTCGAAGTTGTACTTTAATTTGTGGCACTTTTAAAGCTGCTTTTTGTGTACTTTCCGAATTTTGAAGAGTTTCAGACAGATGTTCCTACAAAGAAAAGCAACTTATTTAACAACAACAACAAGATTTTTTTTATACGGCAAGAAACAATGTGCTAATAGAACCAAAACTAGGCACTTACCAATAATTCACCGATGTTCAAATTAAGCTGTTTAAGTACGCTACTTAATTGATGCGAATGTTTTGTGAGAACTTCTAATACAAACGTCTTCACATTCTCCAAATGGACAGTCTACACAAAATGAAAAATTTATCATTCTTTACACATCTTCAAGAGCTATTATTGTCTTGCATGTGAAAATAACCAAGAATAATAATATCATGAATTCGATATGCATTTAATAGCACTATGTGCGAAGTTTTGGTTCTATTAGTAACAATACTTCGCTCGCTCTAAAAATAAAACCATCCCAATCCCTCAACAATGTTCAATTCAAAAAATAAACCGAAAAGAAATCTAAAATCTCACCTTAATCAATGAATCAGTCAGTAGTAGGACTTTGTTCAGGAAAAACAGCGCGGAATTCGAAACATGCCTTGGCACTTTACTAACAATCGAACTAGTAAAGTTAATCAAATGTACCACTCTACGTGCACACTCCCTGGTTAAGAGCACAATTAATTGCTCCAAATTCTCCGGACGAGCTTGATTCTCTGGCTCGTCTTTGCTTAAACTGCCCCACAGTTCTTTGCCCTTTTGATAAGCCAATTTTGGATCGGTAGCGATCTACAAGAAGAATCGTTTTTTACAAAGCAATCTCTCTTTACTATTTTGACGTACTAGTTCCGCTACATAAATCAAAACATGCACAGCTTCAGCGCTATGCTCCTTTAATGCTTTCATCTCGGCGATGGTTCTTTTAGTCAAGCGTCGTTGCAGCTTCTTGGAGAATCTATTCACATGATTGATGCTATTTATTGCCTTTCCGGCGGGTCCATCAACTCGATTGTTTACTTCTAAAAAATTTGTTAAACATAAATATCTTGCCATAAATTTACCGAATACTTCAATTCATTGAATTTCTCGATAAGATTTCTGGCCTTGACTGAGAGACAGATCCATTTAATCCCATGGATTAAACGATAACATTTTTTTTCACTCACCATCCACTTGATCGTCATCAGCTGGCAAATATTTATCGACGTATTTATCAGCGACATTCAGGGCCCCATCGAGCGTGTCCGCCGCGAAAGCGGTATATTTGCTCGCTAAAACGGTGTTCCCAATTTGTTTCACCGAATCGGCCCGCTTTAGGACTGGACGCACGATTTCTTTGCCCACATCTTTTACGTATTGCTTCGTGTTCCAATAAATCTACGAGGGAAAAAAGCGTGCATGTAAAAATAGTGAACAATGGAATGGGGCGGCAAGTTTACCATTTCCGGAGGCAAATTGATGGATGGCACCTTCTGCTCGACAATATCGAGTCCTTTGGACACAATGCGATCGATCGAGCTCAGTGGTCCTTCAAAGAGGACGATCGCTGGTAGAGCGGTGTCCACGACGGTGTGGAATGAGTTTTCCGCTTGGTCAAAAGTCCAATTAAGTAAATTATTCGAAGACTAAAATAAAAAATTTAAAATAGTAAGATGAAATCGATGTAAAGTCTTATGGGCAGTTTTTACTTTGATTCGGCGGTAAATCGTGCCAGCATACTTCCAGCCACTTTCAACAATCGGTAAATTTGTGATACGATTTACAGATTGAAAATTTTGCAATGAAAATTGCCGTTTCTGTCGATATTGTCCCACTGAAAATAATATGTTATTAATAAATCAAAACAAAATCGATTTGCGTAAATTTTTGCTAACATCCATTGCAATCTGTTTGCGTTGAAGTTGTTACTTTTTGCGTTTGATTTTGAAATCTATTTGGATATTTATTGTAACGTTTGTGTCTATTACGTCGGCCCGTCATCTTATATCACGTACTGTTCAATACATAGAAAAAAAATAAATAAAATTACTTTCGATTGACTTATGCACGTTACAAAAGCAAAGTAAGAACTCTTTTAATTCGTAAATAGACATTATCTTTTTGTAGCGAATATATAATCGCGAAATTTTGTAATAATAATAATATAAATAAATTTTTATACTATTAAAGAATGAAAAAATATATATAAGGATGATGAATTGGTCCAAATTTACTCCTGACATCACCTAGTTTAATTCCAATCGTGAAACTCTAATCGCATTTCCTTGAACGGTTTTTCCTATTTTTAATCAAAAAGTTTCATATTTTTGTAGACAGATTCCATCGGAAGATCAATAAAGTTTATCAAATATATAATTCAACTAATAACAAATATTTTATATATATCCGGTTTATTATCAACATGTTCAACATGTACTTTGAATGTCTGAGGGTCTATTTGGAATATGTGTTTATATAATACAAAATCAGTGCTTTGTCACATGATGTCCATTGGAAATGTTGGGATTTTTTTACAGAAAATGCAATTGTAAATTGATTGGAAACAATAAAAAGTGCATTGCTTTTAAAGCTCTTAAACAGCGCTCCTTAGACTGAGATAAGATTAATAAAATCTCAATTCATAATTCAATTTAATAAAAACTTTCTAAATCATATTTTTTACCTCATCTCTAGAGGTGCACAAATTTTTTCTCAAAATATCAAGATTAAAACTTCCTTATCATAAACAGTAAGATGACAATATAAAATACTTGAATTGATAGAATTTTTATTAGAAAAATGGCATGCTAAAATACTTACTTCTTAAAGGTGCATATATGATAGTTTCTTTCGTCTAAACACCACTAAACTGATTGTATTTAAAACATGAATCTATCATGACCGGAGTAATAAGACCTCTGAACCCAGATTATGATAGCCCTCAGTCAACCTTAGATAAGAAGAACTTTTTAAAAATTTCGAAGAATAACACTCTTAGGTATACAGAAATCAATTTTTAGGTGCCATCCAATTTGGTCGCTTAAGGAAAATCCGGCATCATGGCAATTTATTTTAGTTTCTTGCCTTTTCCAAATCTACATCGATGGATGTTTTCTATCAATTACAAATGATAACGTTATTAAAATAATCCTTTTCCTTTATAAATGATAACAATATTATCTGATAAAATAATTATTTTCATAATCAATACAGTTCCACAGAATCTATATACACTTAGTATTGTATGATTTTTTTGTAAATTGCGTGTATGGGATGATTCTAGGTGATGCAAATAGAATTTAACATTTATTAGTAAGTGGAAAAGTGCGAAAATGCGAATAAGATGTACTTTGTTCCTGGTGATACTGACGATTGTATCCAAAGGTAAATTTATGTTTAAAAAAAAGAGAATGCCTTCAAATTAATTTTTAAGGATACTCCATAACGATCGGTCAGGGCGATGCACAGTTGACCGATAATGGTAATGGTTATTACACCTTAAAAATGGATGAAAATAACCATGCATCCGATACAACGAGAGTTTTATTTACATATTCGGGTAACTAGTTTTTCAATTCTCGAAAAGTAGTCTCCTTAAGTCGTCAAATTATTCCAGATGGAGATATCACATTATCTGAAATTACAAAGGGAACGTTTGTGCCTGAAATTAAAGATGGAAAATTCAGTACAAATTCATCTTTTGATTATGAAAAAGGCGACATACAAATTGAGTTTGTAGTGAAAGATGATCAAAACATTGACAATACTTTTTATCTCACAATCAATAACATCGAAGATGAGCCTCCAGAATTACAAATAAGTTCCTGCACCTTAAAGGTATTATTTAGTCACCTTAGCGTAGGATAATATACGATTATAATGTGTGATTTCAGGAAAATCAAGATTATGATCAAACAAACACAGAATGCAAGTACACATTAACAGATCCAGATGGTTTCATCAAGAATATTAAAATTACATTCGAGGTAAACGAAACAAAAATCAACTATAGGGCGATTTACTACTTTTTATTTTTAAGAACACAAATGATTTAGAAGAGATAGAAGAGCATTTCGAGTTTGTCATTGAAGCCGTTGGTTCTGATACTGTTAAAACATCTCAAGTTTATCTTACAACAAAGAAGCAACTGGATTACGAGGACATCACTATGTACGTTTTACAATTACTAGTCAAGGTATATTCCATTTCTTCTTCACTCCAAATCTTTTCTGTTATGCATGTTCTAAACATTTCAGGATGGAGGAGATAACAGTGCCTCATATACATTGTCTGTATCCGTGGACGACGTGGACGATACACCACCAATATGGACTCAAGGATCCATGAGTCAACAATTTGAGGAAAAGAAAGAAGTACCCATACCTATCCTATAAATTTTCTAATCAAATAACTATTTTTTTTCTAGTACAACTTTATGGTTAAAGCTATGGATGGTGATTTTAAAATACGGTCACCCATTATTTACAAAATCACAAAAGATGGTAAATTGTGACCTTTTAAATTAGTAACTTAGTTTAATTAAATTTATGTAGAGGACGAGTATTGTGAAATAAACCAGGACTCAGGGGCCGTCTCAGTAAAAAGTATTAATAGAGACGAAAAAGATATCAGCGATTACGAGCTTAGTATAGACGCCTGTGAGACCAAATTCAACAAATTCTGTACAGGGTTAGATATAACATTTTATATCAACGATATTAACGACTGCGTCCCTGAATTCGTTAATATTGTATCCCAAAACGACACTAGTGCAACGGTTGATGGCAAGAAAGTCTTGTTAACTTTTAACGAAAACTTCAACCAAGACTTGGATTTCACTTTTGACATTAAAGATAAGGATACAGCGGTGAATGGACTTTTTAGTCTAACGCTTGTTGATTCAGAAAATTCAGAAGTTAATGTGGCGGATGCTTTTCAAGTATTACCATCTGCTGGCATGCAATCGGTGGAACATATTAAAGTATCCGTGATAAATCCGGCAAAACTAAATTACGAAGATCCGAAATGGAGGAAATTCGAATTCACGGTTGAAAGAGAACTCAAAAGCTTTGTACATATTATTAATTATTACATATTGTAGATTAAATCGACTGATACGAAAAATGAAGATTTAACGGATAGTTTGAGTGTAAATGTAGAATTGTTGGATTATTTCGATGAGGTTCCCCAATGGGTGCCAAATAGTGAATACCAAAAAGATGTTAAAGAGACAATGAAAAAAGGCGACACCGTGATTACAGTAAATACTGAAGATGCAGATGCTAACGACAAGATAACGTAAACCACTGCAAGAATTACAATAATAACAACTTTTAAATAAACGCGTTTCCAGATATTCTATTACAGGAAATATTTTAGCAATTAATCCAGACACTGGAGAAGTGACTGTTAAAGTAGACAACGCTTTTGATTACGACAAAAACACTGAAACAACCGTACAAATTACAGCCACTGATTTAGGAAATTTAAAAAACACCGCTACTTTAACTCTTAACATTCTAGATGTTAATAACAAAGCACCGACATTAAGCATTGTTAGTATTCATGCATTTTCAAAGAACTCAATTAAGTCAAAAACTGAAATTTTAGGAAAATGCTATCGAACTATACGAAAACCAGATAAAGGGCACAGTACTTAGCGGAACCATTACAGCATCTGATGTCGACACGGATGCTGAATTGGAAGCATCCATCGACTGGGAATCTTCATATGCATTGAAGAACTACGTTGAAATAAAAAATGACGAAAGTGGAATAGATAAGTACGTAGAACATCATTTTTAAGAACAATTCTTACACTGAAGTTACAGGATTTTCAAGTTAAAATCCACTTTAATTGGAGGAAGTCCAGTAACAATTCAAATCCAGATTGTAATCGATGAAGACGGTCCCGATTACGAGATTATCGATACTGTCTATCTTCAAATAACAGTAACGGACAAGAAAAATGTTGTTGAAGGAATGGGATCCATTAGTGGTGGGTACTTTAAACACTCCTCGATACAGGATTATTTTTTGATGTAATTTGCAGCAAAAGTGCCCCTTAACATTAAGGACTTGAATGACAACAAACCAGTATTTGTAAATTTAGAGAAAAAGTACTCGGTGTTAGAGCAAGCAGGAGTTGGTACTGTAGTAGGAGTGATAACAGCAACGGATAAGGATGTTTCCAGTAAAGTCACATATTACATCGAGTAAAAAATTTGATAAGAATATTTGTGAATTTATTTACATAAAATCTGTAACAGGGCAGACCATGATGACTACAATTGGATAACAGTGAATGAAGAAAGTGGGGAATTGAGTGTTAATGATAATGTAGGCTCGTATGGTGTGGATGCCGATACGGATTCTGTGTATGCGTTGAATTATACATGTTATGCCAATGATTCAGAAAACATATCCGAAATTCCATTAAAGGTAATTCGTTCTGTTTCAATATTTAGACCACTTAAGAGGTTTGTTTTAGATCTCTATCACAATTACAGATCTTAATAATAAAAGTCCAGTTATAACAGTTGATAATAACGTTAATATTAAAGAGCACAGCCCTAAAGACACGCTAGTAACCAAAATTCACAGTGAAGATGGGGACAGAGATGGTAAAAAAGTAGAAATCAGACTCAAGTTTCTTCACTTATTTATAAAAACTTTTAGAACCTTTTCATACAGTGGAGTGCAGCTTTAAAGATGATGACTCTTCCCCAAAATGTCAAGATGCTTTTTCTTTAACGAATGATAATCAAGTTTTAGTAAAAAATTCAGACAATATCGACTGGGTAAAAACAAAAAAATTCACATGTAATTTAAAGTGCATTGATAACCCAAATTTGGAGCAATCAAACATCCAAAACGAAGCGGCCCCTTACACTTTTAGCATCAATGTTGTAGACATCAACAATATAGTCCCAGAAATTACAACTACAGATTTTAACAATGCGAACGAAAACTTTAAAAACGTAAACAACGATTACATACTGAAAAGTAGATTTTTACGGTTTAATTTTTAGGGTGATTCAGTTGGGAAAATCGAAGCAAAAGACGATGATGGAGACAAATATTCCATGTTAACCTTCAGTTTAAACAGTGTTGAACACGATCGTTTAGATAAAGATGCAGTAAAGGATCTATTTGAATTGACTATGGATAAAGATGACGACAAGTTCTGCTCTGTGCTTATTAAAGACGATTTAAAAGATTTTTATGGAACTTTTACATTAACTGTCCAAGTGCAAGACTGTAAAGGTTGTTCTGCAGATGAAGTAGTAAACAAATCACCTGAAAAGCAACTGAAATTGGTTGTAGAACCTTTCAATTTTAATGAACCGCAATTCATATTCCCAACAAATGAGGGTGAAGTCATTTCATTAGATACGGTAATTAATTGTTGATGGAATTTCACTTTGTTACTAAAAAATCTAAATATTTCAGTATCAAGAAGTCCAAAAACCTTTAAATCTCTATGGAACTTCGTCTGAAACGCTAAGTGATCTTTCAGCAACTGACAACGAAGACAATTGTACCGGAAAATTTTCAATGAAGTTTCAAATAACCGAAACAAATCCTGGTAAAAAACAATATACTTTTGATTAATTGCATTAACTTGCTAAAAATTTCAGCAACAAACATCTTCACCATCAGTCCTTTAACCAGTTGCACATCCCAACTTCAAATCACTTCAAGCTACAGCTCTGAACAACAGAAGAACCAACGTTACGATTTAACAATCACCGTTACAGTGAAAAACGGCGAACCTCAAGCAGACGAAGCGCCATACAGTGCCACAACAAAACTCAGTGTTGTCTTCTTGGACGTGGATGCAGATCCGTCTTTTGCTGTAACTGAATTTGCCTTTGATTTTCAAGAAGAAAGGGATGATTTAAAAAAATCACTGGAAAACAGCGCCACTTTTCCGGGTGATATATCAAACGACGTTTATTACAGTTTCAATGGAGACCCAGCAGAAGCGGAATTCTTTCAAATCAACAGTAAAACAGGGGAAATAAGTCTGAAAAAGAGTTTAGATTTTGAAACCCAGACAGAGCATAAATTCAAAATATTAGCTTCAAAAAATGCTGGAGGTCAAAACACATCGCCAAATGCAAACCAACAAGTCACAGTCACTGTAATTCATTGCAGATTGTAAGATTAATGTTCGAATTAATGTAACTTTGTGCTCTCAGGTTTTGGACGTAAACGACCATGCACCTGAATTTAAAGTAAATCATTACATAGGAGCAGTTAAGATCGGAATGACCAATAGTTACACTGTTGTTACACTTGAGGTATAGAAAACGTGACAAATTGAAATGATTTTCGACAATGATTGAGTTTTAGGGCACCGATATCGATTCAATCAATGAAGTGTTTACGTTCAATTTAAACGACGAATTCACCACTCAAGGAACTGGCATACAAAACATCAAAAAACCTTTTATTTTAGACTCAAACACTGGTGAACTGAAATTAAATTTTGAAGTGACGAGTACCATGAGCGGATACTTCACTCTTAATATTAGTATTACCGATGAACCAGACAATTTCGGATTGGGTAAAATCTTTTCCAGTTGGAACATGTGCTCAGAAATGTAATGATTTTTGATTAGGTCCACACACAACTACATCATCGATGGATGTTTTCATTATAACTACGGACAGTACCGTAGATTTCAAGTTTGGAAACACTCCACAAGAAGTAATGGATAAACAGAACGAAGTAAAAAATCTCAGACCATTTAATACACATTTATAATGAGTGATATTTGTTTAGATGACCGAATGCATTGGGAATATGGTAGAGTTAACGTGCAGCATAAACACAATCAACCAAGATACTGAAATCACCGAAGAAAATGGCAATGTAACGAAAGCTGCTTTGTACTTTTTAGATGCAGATAACGGCCTTGTCGATAAAGATACCATCTTAAAGTATAACAGATTTTAACTTCTTGTAAACATTAATAATCTTCTAAATTTTTCAGAAAAGTGACGGACTTGAACTTCTTCTTAGAGTTGCGGAAAGCATTGTCAGCCAACGCTTCTTTATTACTCTTATCATTCGACAGTACCAATACAGCGGATGAGAATAATGAAGAAGTTTTGCGTGTTTGGTTGATTGGAACTGCCGTTGTACTTGGTTCCTGTCTTTTAATTTTAATATTCCTTTACATACTTCACACCAGACGGTAATTTATTGGCATTATTACTGGTATTAGGTGACTAATAATGCGTTTTTCAGACTCCAAAGAAGAATTACAAATTTAACAAAACCGAAATTCGGTTCACAAGATTCTGGATTGAACAGAATTGGTGTTAATGCACCAAATACGAATGTTCATGCAGTCGAAGGAACCAATCCAGTATTTAATAATGAAGTTCGTTCGACGAACTTTGATCAGAATAGTATTTCTAGTGGAGATTCCGGTGATTTGGTTGGAATTGAAGAAAATCCTGAGTTTGATCTTTTTAATAACGAGGAAAGAGATGATGATTATATTTAAATAGCTGTTATAGAATTTAACTTAATAAAGATATATATTTTTACATAAATACGCGCTTCTTTTCAAATAATCTACAGGTGTCTTCAAAAGGTGTCCCTTTGCACTAGTTCATATTATGATCCACCTCGTGGCGCCACTTATCCTATTTGTTATTTGTCAAAAACCTTTGTTTATTTTTGGGAATTTTCTTAACAACAATCATGGATGCTGATCGAAAAGTGCTAAATGTAAAATTTAATCAGGATCAAGGTAAAACTCTTCTTTTCTCTTAACATAATTACTATAACCCTGTTATATTTTAGGTTGTTTTACATGTTGCATGGAAAGTGGTGTTCGAATTTACAATGTGGAGCCTTTAGTAGAAAAGTGTCATTATGGTATAAAAATTCTTCATGTTTAAAATCTTCATCTAATTCCACATTTTTTTAGATACTGAAATGGTTGGGAGTGTGTCCCAATGTGAAATGATATTCCGAACAAATTTAATAGCAATTGTCTCAGGCGGTTCTCGTCCCAAATTTGCTGATAATGTCCTTCTAATTTACGATGACTATGCAAAGAAGTTTGTATTGGAAATAACCTTCGCAACCTCAATTCGAGCAGTTCGATTACGACGCGATAAGTAACACTAAATTCTACTTTAAATGCAAATAGGTAATCACCCTTTTTTTGGTAGACTTGTAGTGGCCTTGTTGAACAAAATTCACGTATTTTCGTTTCCAACGCCAACGAAAAGCCTTTTTTCTTTGGAAACTCGAGAGAATATCAGAGGTCTGTGTGAAGTGAGTCCATTGGCATCGGCTGAACGCCAAATACTCGTTTTTCCAGGACATAAATTAGGAAGTGTGCAATTAGTCGTATGTTTTTCAATGTTTTCTTTGTTGTTGTACTTATTTTGATTGGTTTTAGGATTTAACTTGCAATGAAATTGGAATATCCAGTGCTCCCGTTCGAATTTCAGCGCATAAAACTGAATTGGCATGTTTAGCATTGAATCAGCAAGGAACGAGAGTTGCAACGGCCTCCAATAAAGGCACATTAATAAGAGTATGGGATACAAGTACAAGATCTATGCTAGTAGAATTAAGGAGAGGGTCAGATCCTGCCACAGTGTACTGGTAATTCTTGTTTAATGCGTTAAAATTGTGACTCATAAGTTTCTTTCTCGTAGTATAAATTTTAGCAGAGATTCCGATTATTTGTGTTGTTCAAGTGATAAAGGGACTGTCCATATATTCGCTATAAAAAACACAAATTTAAATAAACGCATGTCGTAAGCGAAATTTTAAATGTTCTTACAAAATAATTCATTCATAATAATTTTTTTAGAATCTCCAATGTGGGAATTTTGGGAAAGTACGGAGAGTCTCAATGGGCGTTAGCAAATTTTACAGTTCCACCTGAATCGGCTTGTGTTTGTGCTTTTGGCCCTAACAGTTCGGTTATTGGTAAAAGAATCACTGAACTTGTTGAATTTGTTGATTAAGAGTTTGTTCTTCTAGCTGTTTGTTTAGATGGAACGTTCCATAAATATGTTTTTACAGCCGATGGTATTTGCAATAGAGAAGCGTATGATATTTACTTAGACGTTTGTGATGATGATGATAATCTATTTTAAAAGTTGGATATTAACTTAAATATATTTTGTAAATATGTTACAGATTTTTATAAATACATTTGTGATAGTTAATAACACGTCTAATTAATTAATTTACTAAAAAGTCTTTTGTTCTACGATTTTTTCCTTTCGAAAGGATCAGACCATACTTTCATATCTAAAAATGAAATGCAGAAAGTGTCTGAATACATAATTATGAGTTTAAATTGTGACTTACTTCCAGGTTGAATTTCTTCTTGATTTATGTTGGCTCTAGTAACTTGTTGTATCTTTTCTGAAATAATTTGAATTGCCTATATTATATAAATTTGTGTATGTAAAAAGAGAAATAGAATTTACTGTATTTTTCCGTATTGATCATTGGATCTATTACTATTGGGTATATAGCAAGACCAATTGTACCCACTATACCACCCACAAAAGCAGCATACTTCCAACCCTTTAATAACCCTTTCATTGCTTTATTAGTTTAATAAAGATTACAACAATTTCTAAAACATTCAAAGTTCTTAAAAAATGTTAGGTTAGAGTAACATAACCTCAAATAATTTGCGAAGAATTTTGTAAGCACAAGTAGCGCTCTACTCTACTAGTAGAAGAATTTGAACTTCTAACACTTCTAACCTATCTTTTCCTTTCCAAAAATGATAAGAGTAACTGAAAAATGATTTTAACTACAACAATATTAACAACTTGCGTAAAACTTCTTTTAATTCCAGCATAGTAAGTTATCAGTTCATAAAATAATATAAATTTCACTTACTTTACACGTTGTAGCCATTCAACTGATTTTGAAGTACACCGAAACTGGCTAGCAATAACAAGTAATTTACCTTTAAATCAATGGTACTTTGAAAATACCTCAGAATGGACTTTGGATTACCCTCCACTGTTTGCTTGGTTCGAGTATATTTTGTCGTTTGGGGCCTACATTTTCGACAAGAACATGTTGCAAATAACGAACTTAAATTACGATTCCAAAGGCACTATTCTGTATCAAAGACTGACTGTTATCCTAACCGACTTAGTTTTTGCATACGGGGTCCATAAGTACGATAAATTTATTGTTGAATCACTGAATTAAACAAAGAATTTCTAGGTGTAGTTCATCTATGAAAAGAAGCTGGCGATTTGATGTTGTTTTACCAATACTTTTAATAACAAATTGTGGCCTTTTAATGGTAGATCATATACACTTTCAATACAATGGAATTATGTACGGAATTTTGCTCATTTCGATAGCCTACATGTTACAAGTACTTGATTCGTTTTCCACTTTAAAAGCGCACAATTAAAAAAATCTATTTTCTAGAGCAAATACTTGATGTCGGCCTTCTGGTTCAGCATACTCCTCAATATGAAACATTTATACATCTACCTTGCACCTGCTTACTTCATTTACCTTCTACGACATTACTGTTTAAAAAGTAATTTCACTTTTACAACTCTACCAACTAAAATCTGTTATAAAAACTTTTTCCTGCTCGCCGTGACTGTTTTAAGTGTTTTCACAGCCACTTATGGTCCATTCATTGGTCAAATTACTCAGGTTTCTTAACAAAATCCACATTTTCTCAACATTCTTAGAATATTTCATTTCTAGGTGATGTCAAGATTGTTTCCGTTTAAACGTGGCTTATGCCACGCTTATTGGGCCCCAAACATCTGGGCAATATACAACACAATCGACAAAATCGGTTACTTTCTCTGCACCAAAGTCGGTATTTGCTCTAAAAAACAGACAGCTGCCATGACTGGAGGATTAGTGCAAGAATTCTCCCATTTATTCCTGCCAAATATCACACCAATTGCCACAATGCTTTTAACCGCAGTGTTCATGTTACCAGCAATGTACAAACTGTTCACTTTAGACAAACAGCCCAAGAATTTCTTACGATGTATGGTACTGTGTGCATTGACATCGTTCCTCTTTGGTTGGCACGTACACGAAAAGGCAATATTAATGGCCATCATTCCACTAAGGTACACATTTTTTTTAAACTTTTCGTTTTAATTTTTCAGTGATTTATTACAGTGTCCTGTCCGTGAAGGAACTAATCGATGCAAAGATATTTTTAATTCTAGCAACAGTCGGACATTATTCATTGCTGCCATTATTATATCCAAACTCTTTACTAGTCATCAAAGTACTTTTAGTCGTTTTACATTCATTTTATGCATTCCACAGTTTATCGAAAATTTATCCATTATCATTTTGTAAATATAGTTTACCGTTATTAGCGTCAATTGAAAGTTTATATCTACTAGGTTTAATTGGTGTCTTTTTCTATGAACATGTGATACATTCTTTCTTCGGTTTAGATAAAATCTTACCGTTTTTGCCCCTAATGCTCACATCCCTTTACTGTTCCATTGGGATTGTGTACTGTTGGGTGCGCTATTACATTTATTTCATGTACAAACACTTGGACAAAAATAAAACAAATTAAAACGAGACGAATTGCACTTGATATGTTGTATTTCCGATATTTGATTACATTTTTTTTCTTGTCAGCTAAAATGAGAAATTATTGCACAGAAAAAAAACAGATAAGAGTTTCATACAAAAAGCCTCTGTACCAAAATAGAATTCATCTACAAAATCTGTAACTATTTGTTCTACAAGAAAAAAATGTGTTCGGATTTAAACGTACGTTGTGTACCGCTTATTAGTTGGACAATATTCAGCATACTCTTCCCAGGTGCAGCCAGATGATTTACAGCATTCATTTGTGATTGAGGAGCCAGAGCGACGGTTCATGTTGCGACGAAATCGTAAGAAACGTTTTGCTTTCAATGGACTCAGCCATGGAAACAGAACTACAACAACATCAATATAAAATGAAGACAAATAATAGTATATTTATGGTATTTTTTGCATTTCGGTGCATTTTTAAAGATTTTATATGAAAAATCGAAAATTAAATCAAAACAAGCACTTGTGATTTGAAATTTTTCTCATTGAGTTAAAAAAAATCACTAAGTTTATAGCCGGTCGAGAATAAGATTATTACCGCTTGCCAAAGCGGGCGAGAATGTGATTGTTACGGTACCGAAATGCAAAAACATGTTTGAATTTAGTACCCGGTTCGTCGTAGCGATTTTTCAAGCCATTTGGAGTACTTCTTCGGGTGAGTTTGTAGATATCTTTTTCGCAAGCCCAAAATAGATGGCGAACTAACGTTTCACGACATCGTGAATATTTCTCCGTGTGCCAAGCGTCCTTCCAATCGGAATGTGTACTAAAAGTTCACATGATTGAAGAAAAAAAATTTTTTTTGAAAAAATACACTTACCGGCCACTAAAAGCTAGTTCCAAATCATTGTCCACATTCATACCGTGAATGATATCAAAAAGGATAAAAAGTGCCACAATCGCAGAGACCGGAAACCACATCTAAAAGGCCCGAAATTCCCTCACTTTCTCTCTTTTAACAAAACAATTGCCAGACAACTTACACTAACAACATAAATGTATTCAAGTTGAAAATGTCAAATGATATCTCAATTTGGTATGATCTCTTAAGACGCACTGGTGTTTTTCCAATTTTCGCACACAACGGTGTCTCTTGTACGAAGAAAATGGGAAAAAAGGGCGCAGCCGCTGCCACAGACAAACACTTTAGTCTCATAATAATGTGTTACCATCCACGTAATTCTTGTACACCTCCACCAACATTGAATTTGTAAACAGTGGTCTCAATTGAACTCATAAATTTCCTAGTGGAGATCTTTTACGACTTCATAGAAACAGCCCCCAAAAGCACACACAATCTCTCTTCACTTAATGTTGACACACCTCTAATCAACTGATTTATTACTTTAAGCGGAAAATTAATTATTCCTTTACTCGAATGCAAATATCAAACCTGTCCCCTCAGGATTTTTTTCACCAACATTCAGAGATAAACCGAAATGTCTCGGTTTATTTAACCACCAAACCTTGTGTGGGTTCTCTTATTATTAATAACACCTTATTCTATCGAAAAATGTCTCTTCATTTTTAACAAATACCTCCCCAGGGACATTGCGCATCTAACAACAAAAATAAATGAATCCTATACGAATTTATCATCATACAAAACAGTAAAACGAAATAAAATCAAATTGGAATCCACATAATCGCCAAAAATAAAATCACTCTGTTTTCATTGCAATTTATTTATATTGGACTGTATTTGTTTGTTGCATAAAGAACGTCAAGCGCTTTCAAAAACGCCCTATAATCCACTTCGTCCCTTAATCCGCGCTCATAGCTGAAACACTTGCAAATCACATCAAACTCCTGTCTGGACAATACATTGAACATTCCACGTAATGAAAGCGCTTTAAGGAATTGTTGTTGTGTTATTGTACCGCAATTCGTCTTATCAAAGTCCTGTGGAAATTAAATTCAATAAGAATATAAGAAAAAGTAAAATTTTTAATGAACTAAAAGTAAGTAAACTTGCTTAGTAAGGGAAAGAAAACAGATTTTTATCTTGTTTTCCTTGCGGTCGTAACTTTTAATAAGGCACACATCACAACTTGTGACTACATTGTTTTTGCTATACACGTACACCCACACGGCCCCCCATTTATACCCTCAAATGGAAAGTTTTTTACGAGGACCGCTATTTCTGGATATACATCCATCCATCCAATTCCTTTCCCCCGAAATAAAGCAATAAATACGAAATAATAATCACGTACTTGGAATATAGATAAAATGTTTGTCTTCAAATCGGGATTGATTGCTAATTTTTGTAAGGCAACTGAAACGATTTGACGTTCATCGAAGGTGAGGAAGTTCCGTTCGCAGTCTTTTGTGGGGATGTGTTGAAGGGGCTCCACCAAGGGAGCTCTTTCTAAGCACGGTTGAGTGAAGGCTTCTTCGACTACGTTTGAAAAACGGACGTAGTCGATGCACTCTCGTCTCATTGGAGACGCAAATCTAGACGAAAAAGTAATTAAAAATGTGAAAAGGGCCAAAAATGAAGAGTACTAACACGTCAGCCAAAGTAATCAGTTCATTTTCCGACAAATTCAAACCGGACATGCTTAAAGCGCGCTTGAAATCGCAACAAGTGACAACCTGTTCATTGCATCTATCGAAATCTTGCAGGAAATCTTTAACTCGGATGCGTTCTCGAACGATTTTTCCTTTGATTTTCGCTAGAATTTGGACAATGTCCATTTCAGTTCTAGTTGGAGGCTTCATGGGTGGTCCTTGGTTGAGTTTTTTCATTTCACGTACAAATCCATGGTACTTAAAACCAGAATTCAATAAAACAACAAAGCAAATTTTAACGGGAATACCAAAGGTTCTGTATACGGTTTCGGATCAACCATTCGAAGGAACCAAATATAATTAAAGCCCACATCATTCGAGAAACTTTCCTCCAATGCAAATAATTCTTCATCCGAAAGTAATATTCCATTATTTAGTAAACATTGTCGCATTTGACTGCTCGAAACGTGTCCATTATTATGTCTAAATTAATAAAAAATCGCTGCTTTAATTAAATTGTGTAACTTTAGAACCCTTTACTTATCAAAGTCCCTAAACGCCGGTTTTAACAAGATCCTTCTATGCATTGTCTTTTGCTTTACTTTATCCACCGCTTCTTCGCACAATTCCCGCAATGTTGGATTTAGAGATTGCCAATTTTTCGCTCCTTTTCTCGGCAATTCCAACACTTCCTTTGGCGGTGGCTGAACTTTCAAACTTGGTGTTTTTTCCAGTTCCTGGAAATTCCAAAGGAAATGAGAGATAGGCAGCCAAGAATACGATGATTTTCCACCTTTGTGGTGAAAACTTGATCAATATCGTCTTCGAAAGTTTTCCAACAAACTCTGGACGGGTCACAAGGGTCTTGATATTGTGTGACAACTGCGTTTATTTCCGGCAATGAGACATAAATCTTTTTCATGCCACTAAAGCCCAAATTATCTAAACCACGATGAAATTGGGAGACTGTTATACGACCGGAATTCATGCAATCAAAGTCCTATTTTAAAAACATCATTAATTTTATGCTATTTACAAATAAGTTTTGTTTGTATACTTTGAAAAATTCACAAACTCGCAATCGGTTCGCCAACACGTGTTGCTGGATTCGTCGAATTATTAATACGAGTTCCTCCATTTTTCGGGGCTCTTTTAGGGCCGGATGGAAAGTGGTTTGCTTTCCAAAGATACTCGATGCCATTATTTTGCCAATTTCTGGTCTAGGCAATTTCGGTAGTTCGGCATTTAAAATGCGACCTGGGAATAAACTTAAAATGTCCTGCATTCAAAGTAAGATTGTTAAAATGTTGCGTTGAGAAAAGGTCATCGACTTACACCCCCTAAATCCATGACACCCTTCTCGTTCAAATATTGAACAACTTGATCCACTGCGGCGATAAATGCTACATAATTCAGGGTGTAACTTGACTTTAAATACTTCTTAACTAACAAATTAAAATCGTCAGCAGAGAGGAGGATGTTGAGAAAAGCTAAAATTCTTGCGAAATGTGCGATTGTCACTGTTCCTGTATTTTTGGATATCTAAAGCACATGCAAAGGAAGTTTACAAATTCCTTATTTCGTAATGGAGAGTTTATTGGTTTACCAATTCATAATCTTGAAAATACGGTCTAAGAATAATTTTTCTAAAATTAACCAGGGCAGCTATTTTGGTAATTAGGATGCTTAAACGACGTTCTTCGCTGATGCTTAGCCGGTTTACATGAAGGGGATCCTCCCATTCTAAGCCATTGATCAAAGGAGCATTATTAGCAAATTCCGGTACTAAAGAATTATAAGAGGATAAATCAATTAATGATATCAGAACGGTTGAATGATTCTACCGCTGTTATGAACAACTTCACATAATTGTGAATAGAAAATGCGCCCGTCTTGCACACGAAAATAGTCGGCTAATTCAGAGACTTCTTGTTCCGAAAGCCCAATTGAGCCCCCAAGTTGACCATGAAGAACGGAAATAAATTGCGACTCTAAAACGGGATTTAAAGTAAGTATATTTAGTTTTATGCAGTTTAATTACCAGATATTAAACAGTTTCTTTCAGGATCAATTGGAAGGAAATATTCCCAGAGATTCAGACCCACACGGAAAATAGCTGCCCGAATTTTGTTGCATGTGCGCCAAACATCGCATAAAACAATTTTCTGCAAAAAAATAATTGAAAACGAGGCAAATTATTCAATTATTTATTATAATTCTTACTTTGCAATGCATTTTAACACCGAAATCAGTAATTTACATCAAAAAATCAGTATAATGTCATACAGCGCCTTGATTCGCGCAAATTTTCAAATTGTTTGTTGATAAAGTAGGAATTCGTATTGATAGAGGGAAAAGTAGTACCGGAAACTTTTGATTGGTTGGCAACTTATGGAGTATGAGGAAAATAACGATCCATAAGTGTGTGAAGTAACCTCTCATTTATCGCATGTGATTGATTGCACAAGAGGAACAAGGAACATTCAATGTGCGTACTTCTTTGATCAGTCCAAGTTTGGCTTGGCGTTGGCGTCTTTTTGGAAGCCGCCACATTTATCCTCTTCTCTTCTTGTATTCATCAGAGTAGGACGTGTGTTTTTGTGAGCAAAACAGTTTTTAGTTATTTAATTAGTGTAAGATAGACGATAAACATTTAAATTACGATGGCTACGACGCAACAGCAACAGCAGCCTCAACAACAAACGCAAGATTGCCCCCTGGAAAACGGAGGAGAGGACTTTTCCAAAGATGTATCTGCTGATCAAACGTTTCAAAACAATCAGCAAGAACAACAAGTGCAACAACTAAATCAGTTAAACGGACAGAATGGCGGCGCCGGCGGTGATGCCCAGCCAGCAGACAGCGGAAGTGCGGATACACCAGGCAGAGATGACGACCGGTAAGTACAAATAATAAAAAACCATTCTAATTGACCCATCTAATGGGTTCCTACCCCAAAAAAACGTTATTTCTAAAGAAATTTCCTAGTTTGAAAAGTTCTAGTCTTAATAGAAGCCGACTCTGTAAATTGCAAATCTGGGATCATCTGTAAATAATTTGCATTCTTTGAAAATTTTTTAATGTAATTGTTCTCTTTAGCATATAATTAATACCGTTTCTCATGTATTTTCAGTACTTTAGATCTAATTTTTTTGTTATTAAGCTTTGTTGTTGTGGTGAGAATAAGTTTACGGAGAAGAAAATGGCGGATCATGACGCTCTTTTGTCTTGTAATTGGCGCGCAATTCAATTTACTGTATTTTTGAATTGTTGTTTACCCATAGTACATATAATTTTGGAAAATCTTGTTTCTTATTTTTCAGCTAATAAGAAATTAAATGCGCATTTTTGTTGAGACCACTTTTTGTAGTCGGTTGTTACAAATTGCTTATATGTCTTGTATATCTTTTTTTTTTATTTGATTTGTTTTCAATAAAGAGAAAAGCGAAAATATCGAATTCACTTTTGAGAGAGAGATCCATATTATTTTTCTGAAGTTTGAATATGACTTAAAATATTGCGGGACCGGTGTAGGATGCCAGGTTTTGAATTCCAAGCTTATCCAATTTAAAACAAACTTCCTTTTCTCCAGGTGGCATCGTCCGCTTTATGGAACATGGATTAGTGTGTGTGGGAGAGGATCCTGGAGCTCTGGGACCCATGGTATTTATCCTTGGGCATTTCTTCTGCCAAACACTTAGTAATCAGTCAACGTTCAAAAACATATTTTTTTATAGAAAACTTTCATTCATTCAGAGACACTTTTAAAAATTTTTATCAATTGCCCTTTTTATATGATTAAAATGTACTTAATTTTATATATTTTTTTTGTTTTGCTCTTAGATTCTTAATTACTTTTTTTCGATATATATTATTGATTGATATTTTTCTCTTCCTAAATGTAAAATTTCAGATTACATTTGCGATTGCAGATTCCATTTGAACTAGGATTTAAATCTTGCTGTTTAATTTTTATTGAATAATTCCATATTTGTACCTTTTAATTGAGAAACACTTTATATATATATTATAACTAAAATTCTGATATTAAGCATTATATGAATGAAATTCATTAAGAGTAATGCTTATAGGACTTGAAATTGTGCTGCATTTATACTAATTTTGTGCTATTTTTCTTTATTTACAGAAAGTTATTTGTTGGCGGGCTAAGTTGGGAGACCACCGATAGTGAGTACACATTTATCTATTTAAATAAAATAATTTAAACATTGTAAATGATGATTTTTTATGTCAGTTCTGCTACTGATTAGTTTTGACGACAATTCCACATCCTGACGCCAAAAAATCATTAGTTTTACTAATTGAACACTAGATGGGACTGTGTTTTAAACGCTCTTTTGTTTGCAGAGGAACTCAGGGAGCACTTTGGCCAATATGGTGAAATAGAAAGTATTAATGTAAAAACGGACCCAAATACCGGCAGATCAAGAGGATTTGCATTTATTGTATTTGATAATGCCGAATCAATAGATAAAGTTGTGGCAGCAGGCGATCATTTTATTAATAATAAGAAAGTCGACCCGAAAAAGGCGAAAGCACGACATGGTAAAATATTTGTTGGTGGTTTAACAACAGAACTCGCCGACGATGATATCACCCAATATTTTGCACAATATGGATCTGTAAGAGAGTGGCTTTTTTTGAGGAACAGCAAAGGACTAAGACGATTTTTTTCTTTTTCTGCATTGTAGATTATTGAAGTTGAAATGCCATTCGACAGGACAAAGAATCAACGGAAAGGATTCTGCTTCATTACATTCGAATCAGAACAAGTGGTGAATGAGTTATTGAAAACCCCAAAACAGACCATCAAAGACAAAGAGGTGAAGAAAGAAAGAAAAGTATGTGTTTTCCTTTTTTTTAATTTGTTGTTGTTTTGTTGATAATTAGGTGGACGTGAAGAGAGCAACACCGAAACCAGATCAAATGGGTGGAATGCGAGGCGGCGGTAGCCGTATGGGAGGCCGAGGCGGTGGTCGTGGCCGATTGCGTGGCGGTTACGGCGGCCAAAGTTGGAATCAAGGTTATGGTGGAGCGTACGGTGGCTATGGCCAAGGATACGGTTACGATGGTGGCTATGGCGGCGGTTACGATTATTATGGAGGCGGTTATGGAGGTTACGGTGGCTATGATTATTCCAATTATGGGAACTATGGTAAATACTCCAACAGGCATTAGTTTTATATAAAAAAAGATTACAATTTTTGAGGTTACAAACAAAAAACGATTTTAATTTGATTCTTCTCTAATAATAATAATTTTTTTTGGAAAAACAAAAACGATAAAAAGGAAACAATGTAAAATACGACACTGTCTCGTATTTTTTTATATTATATATATTACTATATATATTTATATATTATATGTGTCATTTAGTATATAAATATGTCCGTTTATTCTCTGTGATATTCACATGGGAGGAATCGGCTTGAAAATATTTTTCTAATGTTGCTTTTAAGAAAAGTATTTTTCAAATGAAAATAAAAAAGGATTATATATAACTATATCTCACATCAGTTTAAAATATGTTCTGTTCATTTAACTAATTAAAAAAAAGGCAAAGTAATAGCAGTTTTTATTAATCAAAAAAAGAAAAGAATAACAAAAATCAGTAATGAAAATAGATACATTTTTTTTTCTGTTCCTAATTTACAATATAAAACAAGAGAATAATAGATGATTTTATTATTGCATGTTACAGAAAACATAAAACAGAAATATATATAAAAAATATGCTGTTTAATTATTATATATTACAAAATATGGAAATACATTGTGAAATAATTTTAAAAGCTTGAATAAAGCATTTGTTACAATCTTACTTTTTCATAATGTGTTTTCCATTTCTTTGATCTTTTTTTTATTCCCTTTTAGAGAACAAAAATTGATCGTGTAACGCGCGCACGGGTTTAAAAAATATATAATATAGCTGAAAGTACTGGTAACTTGTTATCCATTTTTAGTAATTAATGAATTTTAAAGTAGTAATCAAGAGAATGGGTTTAAGATTTGTTAGGATTTAAGATTAAAAATTTTGATTTCTATTTTAGAATTTCAGAAACTGTGAATGGCGAATGGGTGGTACTTTTAACTATTTTTTTTTTCAGTAAAGTTAGTTTTAAATAAGTCCTTCCCTGTTCCTCTCCTTGATGTTTTGTTGCATTTTCTGTGTGGTACTTTTATCTCAAGTCATTAATTCACTCTTTGATCATATTGTCTTCCCCATTTTTTTATGTTTTACTTTTTTTTCACACGTTTTGTGAAAGGTTCTGTACATTTCTCTCTTTTGGCAAATTAGATAAACAAAAAAAAGTTTTAAGAAAATTTAAAAACGCAATTTAATGATTATTTTGAATGCAGACCATGGATATGGTAACTATGATGGAGGATATGGTGGTGGACGCAGTAATTCACGCGGAAAAGGTACTTTTGTGGGTGGTGTTGTTTTTTCTAGAGATTATTTTCACACAAAAAAATTAACGTACATTTGTTTTTGACATAAAAAATGATTGCATTGCTTCAGAAAATCAATTTTTATAGTCCACACTTTTTTTTTCTCTCTCCTTTTTATAAAAAAACGATTTTGTTTCTCTTCAAATATATGTCGTAACCTGCGTTTACTTCCCCTACAAAATGAAAACAGGGTATAACATGTATTTATTTCTATAGTGTTTGTATGAAAGTTGTAATATGTTTTATAAAAGAATATATATAAAAAAAAAATAAAAAAAGTAATTAGAAGAACAGTGGCAAATAGACAACGCAGGTGGCGAGACAGATTTTTTGGTTTATTAAAAAATTCTATAGTGAGTAGGATCACTATAATATTAAAATTTTTATACTGCTTTTCATTTTCAGGTGGAGCTGGTGGTGGAGGAGGTTACCAAGGCAAACAGAGAGGTGGTGGAGGTGGTGGACGTAACCAAAGGGTGAAACCATACTAAATAACAAGTGTTTTATATCTTTGTGATTTAGAAAAAATGTTCTGGTAAGTAAATGAAGTTGGAAAGTTTTTGTGATTAAAATTTGTTCTTTTTTTATAATTTCAGATGCTCTGGTTTTTTCTCTTCTCTTCTCATCTCATATTGTAATATAAAGAATAATTTTCCAATCATTCCATTTAAACAAACAAAAAGAAAAAGAATATTCATCAAACTCATCTCGTGCTTTTTATAGAAAAATTATGTTTTCGTACAATTTTATGTTTAACATAAAATAGGGTTTTGTTATATTTTGATATTTCATCATTGAATTTACTTAGTCAAAGAATTAGTAATTTGTATACTTATTTCTGTATTACTGTTATTTTAATTAGAATAATAAAAAACGATATATATATAAATTAAATGTAATATTTTAGTTTTTTTTTAAGTTATGACTATGTATGAATGCAGGAGGCATAAAGTACTTCCAATTATTGTATGACAAAATTTAATAATAAATGAGGAAGTTTATGTATTTTTTATTTACATATTTTTACTCAAAATAAAGTACCTTCGAATTTGAGATTGGTTTTTATTTGAATTTTCCGCTTTTAGATTCCAGTGCTTCCACTGTAAGTATTGTTGAAACAATGATTTTTGATTGTTGCAGAACCACAAATATTCGTTAACGAAACCCTATGAAATTGCGCCAAAGCATACCAGTCCGAAAACCTCACTAAATCATTCATTTAGAATTGGCATATATTTATCTTTTTCTAACATATTGTCGTAAAAAAAGATGCATATACACCAGTTCTGTGCGACAAGTCGAACTCGCCAAAATGTACATTTGAACTACTTGTCTGTCACTGTCATTTCCTTTATCTTTCTGCGAAGTGTAAGGTTATGTTCGTTTTTTATTTACAAATTTAAACATTTTTTTTTAGATTTCTACGTTAGATTATTGAAAATATGCTATAAACAGAAGCCATGGTGATGCACAGAGCTCTATTCACATGGTTTGTGCTGTTAGTGTTCTTCATATTGTTATGTCTTCGTTTGGAGTCCCGAACTCATTGGAATTGGGTTCTGATCTTTGTTCCAATGTGGATTTACGATATGATTTTATTAATCGATTCCCTTTTTAATATATTCATCGTGTGCAAACATACAAACTTTAGGAATTTGTTTAAAAATAAGAACAATCTATTAATTGTGGTTGTGATATTAAAAATAGCTGTACAAATAGCTCTATGTTTAAAACTCGAGTATAAATCGTTAAATTTGCAAGTTTATCACGTACTTCTTCCGTTATGGATACTTTTACCTATTGTAATTGTAGATGTATCAATAACTTTATTTAAGAGCATGAATGGTTACAATTATTGACTGATTTCTATTTGTTTAAGATTAGATTAAAAACTGGGAAGTGAGATGTACTATTTTTCTAAATAAAAATGTCTTACATGTTAGTTTTTCATCTTATTGTATTAAATTTTATTATTTTAACTTGTAAATCGCAAAATGTTTGCGATGGTAATCAATGTTTTGAAACCTATGAACAAGTTCAACAATTCAAAAAGGGTTTGTAACTAAAATGTTTAAATTTACAGCAAAAACTAATAATAATTTTCAGACCTCAACGATAATACATTGCAAAAGATTTTCGACGTTGAGGATTTAAAAGAGGGACTTGAGTTAATTAAGGATTTTCAGGAAATTGAAGGACGATACAATAAGTCAGTTAAAGAGATTAAAAGTCTTCGCAAATTAAAATCAAATCTGGTGAATGTAGAATTTGTTTTATTCTTTGGATACTAATAAACATTCTCTTTTGATTGCAGAAAAATGTAACTGATGAAATTATAAAACTTTTAAATTTTTTTCTTTATGGAAATGCTCCAAATTTTACTCCTGATATCGACAAGTTGCTGACCGAATTTTTTGATCCCAACGAATTAGATGAATTGAATACCACATTAGAAATTGAGAAAATATATGACAATATTCAAACATTAGTTGAAGATATAAATAAAGCGAATTCCACAATTGTTACGTTTGAAAACAAATTAAAGAACCTAACATCGCAAAGAAATGATTTGGAAAAAGAATATAATGAGCTACAATTGAAGAATATTGAATGCAATATAACATCAGTGTAGATATTTAATAACAATAAAATCACAGTTTCAAATATAAATCCGAAATTTCTATCAAACTAAATATTTTCGCGAAATTTTAAATGACCCGCCCATTTCGAGAACGATAGCAAACTGTCGTCACATCCGTTTGCACATGTCAATTGGTGCCAATTCTTTTGGTTTCGAGACTAAACTAATAACCTTGAAGGGCGCTGAAGACAGCCGTGGTTAAAATCGAAATTAAAATCGGGTTTAATTCTGAAGTTTACACCCGTGTGTTTGCGGTATTTATTACAGAGACACACACCAACCGAAATAAATAAGACAGACCTAAAGATCCCAAATCTACATCAATTACAATTACCCCATAGAGAAATTTCAATTCAATCAACCATTTCACATCACCCACCATCCATTTTCTGTTGAGGTAAGTTTGAGTTTTTTGTAAAATTTCTCCGTTTTGTGATTGTTATATTTGTGATGCCGGGTTTTCGGGCAACCCAACCAACATGATGGTTGTGTAGATTAAGCGATTGGCGCGCCAGTTCATGCAAAAATCTTCTATCTTTCCTGCATTTAACAATCCATTTATGCTATTAATTCACTCACATTGTGTTTATTCGATCGTTTTTCGTACTGTGCACATGAATTCCGTGTGGTAAGTGACGAAATGCGATGAGGAAAATTTCCCAAATCCACCATGTGTGTGCATGGTGGAATCCCCCTTTGTCTTCATCACAAAACCTCTCAATACATCACACATTTTGTTCTAGATTGCAGCAAATCCAAAACCACGTAATCAAGATTCTTTTTCTGGTATTTTAATTAAATTCTCAGGAATGGTAATGGAGGCTCCCCCATCACCCCAAAGTGTAGGTAGAGAGTTTGTTAGACAGTATTATACACTGTTAAACAAGGCTCCTACCCACCTTCACCGGTAAGACACTAAATCCCACATTTTTCCACTTTAACCTACTAACTTGCTTTGTTTTCAGGTTCTACAACCACCAATCTTCCTTCATTCATGGCGGTTTGGATCCGAATCGTGAAACAAACCCAGTCATTGGCCAAAAACAGATCCACCAGAAGATCCAACAACTGAATTTCCGCGATTGTCATGCGAAGATCACCCAAGTGGACTCGCAAGCGACATTGGGGAACGGTGTTGTTGTCCAAGTGACCGGAGAATTGTCCAACGATGGCCAACCGATGCGTCGTTTCACCCAAACGTTCGTCCTCGCTGCCCAGAGTCCGAAAAAGTATTACGTACACAACGATATCTTTCGCTATCAGGACGAGATCATTTCGGAGGATGAATGCGAGAACGATGTACGCTCTGAGCCGGAGGAGGATGTCGGTGGTGAGCGACAAGTGTTGACTGAAGTCCAACATACCGTTGTGAACGCTTATTATCCAACTACGACGCCAATTCAACCGCAAATACTCCAAATCGGCCCGAATCCCGTTCATCAGCAAGTACCAACTGTGAATGGGGCCATCCATCCGGAAGATATTTCCGTTTTAAGTCATGTTCCATCGCATGTTGGACCGACTGCACCACAAAATCAAACAATCGCCAGTACTGGACCGATCGCTGCTGTTTTACAACCGAATTTGGCACAACCACAACCACAAACCATCAGTCAACCACAGCAAATTGAGGAAGTAGTTCAACCGGTGGCAGAAGAGGCGAATGAGGACAATTTGGAATCGGCTTATATTCAAGGGAATGAAACGGATGATCAACCTGAAGTGCCCACTGAGAACGGTAAGCAATAGAATAGAAAAAAAATGGATTTTCTTGATTTATCAGACGGTTTTGTGATTCAGTATCAAATGAACCGAAGACTTATGCAAACCTATTGAAAACTGGTACCGGAAATATGCCCTACAGTCCGCAAGCTTCCATTTTACCAAGCAGTCAACCGTTACGAAGTGGTTCACCTGTAAGTATTAATTAAAAGTCTTAAAACATCGTAAGGTAATTATTTTGGATTCGTTCTGAGAATGAAAATACAACTGTAAACTAAATTAAAAATGCCCAATTTTAACCGCTTAAGCGAATAGATTGTATTAAAAGAAATGACTAAAATCGAATCGGATTTAGATATATTTAATTAGTTATTAATATACAAAGTTTAAATTATATAAAGACCGCCGTTTTAACCACGTGGGTCTGACGTATCACCAAATGGAGGAAGGAGTTGTTTGTTTGTTCGTTCCGGACTATAATTTAACCTGAAATCGTGCAGGTAAAGTACAAGTTTAGGTACCAAAGAAAAAAGTGATCCACAAGTGACAGAATTGTTCCATTTCGAAAGGATCACGTGTGACGTTTTTAATGATTCGGGTCGAGATTCGAGTGTTTCCGATAACATGTCGGATTTTTACTTTTTAATAATTAATTACGCGAAAATTATAAAGATTTAGCCCCTTCCAAATTCATCAGACTGTCGATATAGATACATTTTAAAAATTAGTTTACAACTCTATCCAAGTTAATGTTTTTTTTCAATTTGTGTGTTTGTGTAGCCGCAGAGTCAGCATCAAGGCCAAAGGAGTAATTTGAATAACCGTAGCGGTCCGCGACCGAACCATTCTCGTTTGCCACGACAAGATTCGGGTCGAAGTGGTGCACCAGGTAGAAACCCGTCAAATGACGATGGTAAGACCCAAAAAAAATAAGAGGAAACATGATGAAACAACGTTAATAAAGTGTTTTCTGGTTTAGATGACCGAAGACGATCTCAGAACACACCGTACAACAATGACACACATCAATTGTTCCTTGGAAATTTGCCACACACCGCGACGGAGGAAGAGTTGCGTGAAATCTTCAGTGGTTTCGGTACGATTTTGGATTTGAAGGTGTTTAATAAGCCGACCAACAAGCCCGGCCCGCCGGGCAGTCGAGCACCGCCGAATTACGGTTTTATTACGTACGACAGTCAGGAGAGTGTGCAAAAGTGTTTGGCAGCAAAGCCGATATTTTATCCGAAAGAGGATAAGAATGGTACACAGTTGAATGTGGAGGAGAAGAAGACAAAGGAGAGGAGTTCGTATGGGGGCGGAGGCAGCGGCGGCGGTGGTGGTAGACAGAATGCGGATAATAATCGTGGTCCGAGGGGAGATGCGGGCGGATTGAGACGCAGTATGGGGCAGGGTGGTGGAGGCGGTATGAGTCGTTCGAATAATCTTGGTTCAACTGGCGGTCCGAATAATAGAAACAACAATTATAATCGAAGCGGCGGTGGTGGTGGTGGTGGGCCACCGAATCGTGGCGGTAACAACTACAATCGCCGCTAGCGCGATTTTATTTCATAACTTTTTTTCCTATCGCCCGCCCCCCCTAATCTAAACTTTTTTTATGATTAATTTTTGTTTATTTTTTTTTGTTTAAATTTTGTAAATCTATCCTGTCTATTCGATAGAGAGTAACACTTTTTAAAAAATAAGAATTATTAAAACATGATAATAAAAAAAAAACAAGTACTTTTTTACGTTATTTATAGAGAAAAAAAATGAAGAATTCGTGTGGAACATGAGTTTCAAGTAAAAAAAATAACAGTGTTTTCCGGACTGTGTACAGTGTCTGTCTTGGGAGATACATAAAAAATATTTAAATTAAATGGAAATGTCAGTGCCAATATATGGACAGTTTTTGTTTTCGATTTTTTTCTACTGTTTATTATAATTTTTATGATATCAGGATTTATGTTTAACAATTTTTAAAGAATTTCCTAAACACTAGAATTGAAATAACTGCGTTCATTTTCTATGTATCACAAAAACTCGTGTGTATGCAAATTTTTGTAGACAGAGCAAATCGGGAGAATTCTTTTTATCAAACTGTGACTTGAATTATTTCAATATTAACTGTAGTAGAATTCTTTTATCAATTTATATTGCAAACCGAAGTAAATTGTATTTATCGCTAATTTGATATGCACACGGTTAGTGTTTATTTATTTAAAAAAGGAATTTGTAGCAGCTGTAATATAAAACTTAAAGATATGAAAAAAAACAAAGAGATTGGACTAAAAACCTTTCTGTAATTTTTATATTATGTACAAAATACAATAAACTCTAAAAGTAATAAATAGTAATAAAAGAAATTACCTTTACCTTAACTAGTGTGATTGTATAATAAATTATGAAAAATGAAGATTAGACTTAGGAGTTTTTTCTTTGGAATAAAGAATTCATGTTTTCTTTAAATTTTTGTTCTCTACATACTGTGTTATTTTTTTTCTTTTTTAAAAAAATACAGCGGAATAAACTAATTAAAAACTTGTGTTTTATTTAACAGTAACCCTTTAGTTTGGATATTGTTAAATAAAATATTCACGCAGTTATTTCATTGTGCATTCCTATGATAGAAACGAGCCCCCAAAGACACTTTGAAGGGCCTAGAAATGTTTTCTTGATAAAATATCAAAATTACTATGTGTACTATACAGGGTGTTACACAATTGTTCAATATTAGAGATAGAAAGTACACTTTTTTGTGTTGTGTCACACCTTTGTATAATGATTATATACGTACGATGGGGTTGCAAACCAAAACCACATTCACCATCTAGAAAAAAATAGATTTTAAGGCTGATTGATAAACTATATTGTTCATTTTTATAAAAAAAAACAAGCGGTTCGATATGTGAACTAGGAATGAGGAGAAAAGTTTAGTTCTCAACATTTTTCACAACTGTAATTTAATTTAAGAGTGTGTGCTTTGTGTCGTCTTTTATTGGAATGTTTGTGACTTTTCTTATTTTTGTACTCGGGGAAAATTAGCATATAATTTTGTCATTTAGAAAACAGTCTAAAAATGGATTTTCTTTCAAATTACTGTGTAATCTGTTTATTAATTCATTGTTATAATTATTACTATCACAATAAATGAAATTGTTACTGAAATTTAACACATTTTTTCTCTTCCAATTAGAAAAAAACTCGAATTATTTAACAGGCCCGCAATCCAATCGACGGGAATTTGTTGGAAAAAGATGGATGGACCAGTAGCCTTTCTTGGATGCGTTTGTGGGCGAGTTATAATCGCATCTCGTTCAGAACTTGAACAGTTCTCCAGCATCCACGCACAGTTCATGACTGCTGTTTGTTTCTTCAACAACTGGTGAGTGTATTCTTGAATTTTCTTATAATTCATGCAGAGTTTGTGACTAATTCGAGACCGGTTGTTCTACTAATCAGTAAATAAGCGCATTTTGCGTCTTTAGGGTGAACAATTTCAACCCGGAACTGAAATTTTCAGGTGCCCTAAGAACGTAAACACTGCTACAGATGGTGAAACTGTTTAGCAGCTGTTTAACTTACATTGCGGTCTGTGTTTATTCAATTACGACTGTTTTTAAACGAAAATGCACATTAATTGATGCGTCCAATAGACAAAAACTGTCACATCTCATCAATCTACACTCATTGAATTTATTAATGTGGATGAAAAATTCGGTTTTAGGCCATGACATGTCGAAGGGTTATCGAATTTACTAATTACTTATCAGAATAATCTATTTTTTTTATTCTATAATGCGTAATTTAGGAGATGTTCAAAATTGCGGTGGAAAAGAGTTGCGTTTTATCATCGCAACTTCCCTATTTTGCGATAAGAATAGCGGATGGACAGTGATTTCCACCTACTTTATCTTCGTGTGGCCTTAATTCAGTCATTTTAACGCGAATCCCACTGAAACGAAATACGGAAACCATAAAATCTATTTTCTATACATGTTTTATGAACATGTGTAATAGAAATAACAAAGTGGATGACATCATTTTAATATGTTTATTTATGCGAATGGTATAAGAGCGATTTTAATAGCGCAATCTGATGCTTTTTTAATTACTGCTCCGTTTAAAAGTCTTTAATCTGTTTGGGGTCTTTTAGGTGATCGAATCGAGCCAGTCAGAATGAAGTTCCTGCTTTTTTTCACTCTTGTATTAGTGATTTTTCTATTAAACGATGCCAGTGCGGAGAAGATCGTAAGTGACTCAATGAAATCCTATTTCTGTACTAATTTCGCGGTTTTTCCATAGCGGAAACACAAGAAGGTGAGAAAACACCGTCCGATGCAAGCGATTAAACTGGAAGATGAGAATAAAATTGAAGACGAGTCCCCCAAACAATCGGAGGGAGTGGAAATCCCTCCAGAACACTCCGAAGAAATTCTAGACAATCGAGTTCCTTTAATTGGTAAAAAACTCAAAAACTCCCGCAACTTGCGTTAAATTCGATCGTTTTTTAGATCCCTGTTATAATGTACTTTGCCAAGCGGGCAGAATTTGTCAAGTGGATGAAAGTGGCGGTCCTGTCTGTGTCTGCATTCCAACATGTCCCGTCGAAACTGAATCCAGACGCAAAGTGTGTTCAAACCACAACGAAACGTGGACCTCTGACTGCGCTATTTACCAGCAACGATGTCTTTGCGGCAACGGTGATGCCCAATGCAAAGGGGAACAATACAAGCACGTTCACATTGAATATTACGGCGAATGCAGGGAAATGAAGGTAAGAAAAGACGATTTTTGCGTGTACAAATCCGTGACGTTTTTCCGGCGTTTTTCAGGACTGTTCAAAGGAGGAAATGGCCGATTTTCCACGTCGGATGCGCGACTGGCTCTTCAACGTGATGCGTGATTTGGCTGATCGTCAAGAACTCACACCGCATTATTTGGAAATGGAAAAGGAAGCTGAGAACAATATGACTAGGAGATGGATGAATGCGGCCGTGTGGAAGTTTTGCGATTTGGACAAAACTGCAGACAGGTGAAGGCAATTTTCTTGCGTTGCGATTTTTTTTGTGATTGTTCGCTTTTTTAGGTCTGTGTCAAGGCACGAACTGTTCCCGATAAGAGCGCCCTTAATGGCATTGGAGCATTGCATTGCACCATTCCTGAATGCTTGCGATAAGAACGACGATCATAAGATTACATTGAATGAGTGGGCAAAGTGCTTGGAACTCGATGAGGTAAAGAGTTGAATAATTAAAATAACAGAGTGGATAAAGTAATAAATAATGTTTTTATAGGATGAAATTGAAGATAGATGTGAAGACATTAATAAAGATGATGAAGAGGAGGATGATTAAGTGAACAGCTTTAATTAATTATTAATTCTTTTTTCTTAAATGATTGCCATACTTAGAATTAACACACTGCCTTTGAATTTTTGTATAATAGTTTTATTGTTTGTAGAATAAAATTGTATTTTTTTAACAATGTACAACTATAGTTTTTTTGGTCGTATTTCACAATAATTGATGGGAGAATGTAAAGTGTAATTAATAATAATGATAATGAAATTATGAAGTATGTAAAAAGTAATTAGAAAACGATTAATAAAGACAAAGTGCAGTTAATTTGTGGATGGGGAAAGAATTTCTTGTTCTTGGTGGTGCAACAGGAATGTTCAAGTGAATCCTGTCTAGATAATAATTAATGAAATCAAACTTAATTAATTCGTAATTAAAAATTAGTTTCCCTCCAATTTTTAATTATTTCCAAGGTTAAATAACCCAAGCCAAGCGTCTTTGCTTGTCCAATCAATAGTCAAGTCACTTACCCGCTGTAAAGTAGACGTTTCATTGGCTTGGAAGGTGCATGTGACCGTTGTACGCTTGCGGTTTAGGGACTTTCTATCATTTGGCGCGCTTACGTTGCCTAACCGTTTTCTATTCGTGAAGTGTCGAGTGAAAGCGTTAGTAGCTTGAAATAAAAATGGTAAGTAATTTTATTAAAAAAACTGTTAATTATTTAATTCAATTGTAATTTAACATATGATTCAATGCAACGTGCATTAGTGCATTAATTTCATGTATTGGTTTTGTATTTGTGGCATGTTTCACAATGTGTTTTTTTTTGTTGGTAGGCTGGCGGCAAAGCAGGTAAAGATTCTGGAAAAGCTAAAGCAAAAGCGGTGTCCCGTTCAGCCCGAGCTGGATTACAGGTGTGTAATGGATCAATTTCCCATTGTCCTTGATCAAAATCATTTTGGTGAAATTTTTTTGCATATTCATTTTTTAGGTTAGTTTTCCTTTGGCTAATGTTTGTTTGATTACAGTTTCCTGTAGGCAGAATCCACAGACATTTGAAAAATCGCACCACAAGTCATGGTCGTGTTGGGGCCACAGCGGCCGTCTATTCAGCTGCCATCCTGGAATACCTAACTGCAGAAGTATGGAATTTTGTCGTGTATAAAGAAATTCCACAAATAGTTTAAACTGTTTTTTGTATTACAGGTTTTGGAATTGGCTGGGAATGCCAGTAAAGATTTAAAAGTGAAAAGAATCACCCCACGACACTTGCAGCTCGCCATCCGTGGTGACGAAGAATTGGACAGTTTAATTAAAGCGACAATTGCCGGCGGTGGTGTCATTCCACATATACACAAATCATTAATTGGCAAAAAGGGGGCACATACACAACCAGCTTAAAAACATACCAGAACAATTCCAGTGTTTTATATTTATAGTTTATATAACTCATGAAATTTAAAGACTTTACGTAAGGAATGTGCCTACTAATGTGTTTTAATATTGGACGGCACATTTTTTGATAAAAAAAATATGTTTAGTAATATTTAAAAACTGATGCATGGCATTCAGTCCGCAGAGTTTATTGAATGACGTGTTTTTTTTTCCTTATTCATTACTTTTCAAAGTCACAATAGTTATTAATAAATTAACTAAACTGTATGTAGTTATTGTTTCGTACATTTGAAGTACTGAAGATAATTTGTTTTAATGTGCCTTGTCGTTTTTAGTGCTTATTCCACTTGAATTTGTGTATTTAGATTTTTTAGTACATTTATCTTAAAAGTAGTTTTATCTCTTTGATTTGTAATTTGTGTTCAATTCATATAATAAATGATACTTTTCTTATGACATACAAAAGTATTTTTATTCTATATATAATCCTGTAAGCCGCTTAACCCTTATGGTATTATAATCCCTTTGGGAATTCCATTTCACTAAGCAGATTTCTGTATTGCAACGGTTATTTGTGAAAGTTGTTGAACTGTAGTTGGCGCAAGTGATTTTTGTAAGACAGCAAAGTGCAAAATTTCGAAAGTCTCATCTCAAAAATGTCTGAAACCGAACTTATAGAATTGGAAGAACCACCAATGTTAAGTGAAAAAATTACAGTTGATCCAGATTCTTCAACTGACTGCTTTAAAGAAAGGATATCCATGTTAAAAGAAGAGATCAAGTCATTAAAATCGAATTTAATTGAAGAAAAAACCGAATGGCAGAAGGAATTACAAGAAACCCTGAAATTGTGCACTGAAAACAAACCGTGCGCAATTTCCCGCACATTCAGTTACGATAAGCTAACCGATTATAGATACAAATTACTTGAAGTGGAGAAATCTTGCAATATGGAACTGAATCGAATTAAAAGACATGTACAATGTTTAACGGAATTACAATTAATGACTTCATTTTGGAGTAATAATGGACAAGGGGACGTATCTGCAGTGGAAATTACAAAAGAGACGCCGTCAGAACAATGTGAAGGAAAACTTGTAAGCGACGACGATGAAAAATCAAGCGAAACATCATCACAATCGATTCCGAATGAAATAATCGAATTGGATCAGGAAATCACCGAATTAGAAAAGAAAAACTCTGTAATTACATGCAACAATGACGAAGAAAACTAAACAATTTATTTCCCAAAATTTCTGTATATGTTTAGATATAATAAAAATTCATGCTGATTAGAACGGTGTTAGAAAATTCCCCAAATTAATTGTTATATTGATTTTTGCTTAACATTGGGGGCGAGTTGGTTATAAGCATCGTGATGCTTTTATAATTCAATTTGTGCAAGCCCTTCTCGTAAATTGCTGTAGATAAAATCCCGAGCGCGTTGTATGGACCCGCATTCGACCACAATGAAGTACCTCTTCAGAGTCAGGTGGTTATGTCTGCTCTCTTGATGTCTGAATTGCACCAATTTTAAACTACAATGAATAATATGACAAATAGGAATAGGAAAACAGCTTTAAACAGCCGCCCCACACATCCTCTCTCTCTCTGCATGGACCATTAATATTCCGACACGTTCCAATTAAACCGAGAACAGGAAAAAACTTTCTGGATACACGCACAAATTTTTCTACTTCCAATGAAAAAGTATCATTTTATTGCCTTGTTGTGATTTAGACACGGCAAATCGTTATATCCCAAGAACATTTCTAAGCTTTTTCACCGATTAGGCTTGCCGTTTTTCAGACACGTTCGTTAATTTGTGAAAAATCTAGCACACATCCAGCACTTTTTCTCTCCTGGATCGACTCTTATTCCTCCACTTAATTGTCCCTCTTTCGCGATGCCAATATCATTTGCAGTTTTATTGTAAATGCTCCAAGGAAGTGTTGAATAGAGGGAAAATATGTGCGGTATGTAGTGGAGGCGTCTCTCACAATTTCAATAAAGATTCCCTCATCGTTCTCTGCTCCCGTAATCATCCTCCCTCTGCTCGACTCACTTCTCTTCTGGTGCCTCATAATACACAACTGCACACTGCTGTGGATGCAGACTTGGAAATGGGCTCAAATGAAAGAGCTCTAAATACGTGCGAATATTTCACTTTAATAAAGTGCTGGGAAATTAGAGAAGCGCGAAATTTTTATTAAAATTTCATCTAGGAAACTTTATACAGCAAGTTTTTTTTTGGATGATGACAGAAACTCATTAATAATGTACATATATGGACCGGTTTAGGTAATGTGTAAAAACTTTGGATATCGTTCATTTGCAGGAAAAGTGCTAGAGAATTTTTAGTGGTTTTCCGTGTACTGCTTGACATTGGATATCATCCCCTATTCCACGTACTCAGTCATGTGCGTGTTCCACAGGGTGTTCTTCTCACCCAACAAATCTACAGCGGATACTCAGTGGGGTGATTCAAGCCTTTGTAGGATCAGATGAAGGAGTCCAACTGTAAAATGACGAGGAAATTGGGGAGAATGTGTTAGCAATGTTGGGAGTCAGTGGACGGCGAAAATTCAAATCGAATTCGGGAAAATAAAGTAAAAACCAATTGGAGCTTGTGGGAAACCAAGAAAATGCGGTTTTTTAGTTAAAGGAGTAACAAAACTTGTTGATGAGACAAGAATCTTTAAGAAAAGTCTTGTTGCGTATCAAATGAACGAAAATCACGCTCGTCTACACTGCAAACACCAAACAGACGAGATTCTTGTTGATTTTCCGCTGCTGTTGCGTCAGCCCGAAAAAGACCCTTTGGGACAAAATCCCAAAACCAACAAACTCTCCCATTTCTCAATCAAGTTGAAATCGAAAAATCGTCCTTTAACAGCCACCCTTTAAATCATCCCCAAAAAACAGCAAATGAACAAGTTACAACTCACATCATTTACCCCTAAAATTTTGTTGTTGTAATATTTGTTGCCTGGTAATGAGAGTAAAGAGGATTATCAGGATGCGGAATGCACTAAGGGGGAAACTTAAAGGGTTTAGGGGTTTTGTGTCTCCCACCCAACCACCCCCAACATCTGTGGCGTAATAAACAGCCGAATGATGAATAAATTCGCGAATTTCAACAAGTGGCCAAGAAATGGCATGCGTAAGTGGACCAATGGCAGAGAGTCGTGTGGGCTGGCGCGGGGAACATATCACGGGCTCTCCAAGTCCTGAAGGTGCCAGTTTCTCGCGTGGTGGACGTATCCTTGCGCAATCGCGACCTCTCCACCAGGACGTGTGAACGTTGTGTACAGGACGCGTGAGAGAGTTGGTGGCACGAGTCAGAGGCGACGGGCACGACGAGGCGGCAGGCCTCTGGCCGGCGCTCCTCGCATGGTCCAGGTCTAGTAGCGCACCGCCAAGGGCCACCACCACCACGTCCCCGCCGCACCACCGCCACCAGCACGTAAGTACACAGCATGCATGCTTTGTATGTCTTGTTCAACAGATGGTCGTAAAGAGAAGGAGAAATAACAGAAATTTCCAACGCGCTTTTTACGATTTTTCGCATACCCATATATTTTTGTTAAGGGATTTAAGGGTTGTTAAAGGGGATTTTCTGTCGCGTTTGCATGTAGAAAGTTTTTGGACGGAAACGAGCAACGTCTTGGCTCAGGAAATTAAAAGTTGGAATTCATTTCGGAGATGCAAGATCAAAGGATTCGTCCTTTTAGACGTAAAAGTTTAAATTGACTGGGTCGCAGTATATTAATTTTTCTGATCAATAAATCTCTGTGTATGTAAAGTGTTTATTCATCATGGGGGAGTATGTGCATAATGTGTGAAAATTCAATTGATTTTATTCAATGTTAGGAATGATTTCCGAATATTTCTTGCGAGACGACTTTATTTTGTTGAGTTCTTTATTAGATTTAGATCAGTGATTTGCACAGATGGTACAACATTTCAAAATGTTTAACGCCTCTTTCACAATTAAATCATTTTGTATAAAGGAAAGGAGCGAATTTACGGGAGAGTTTGGCAAAGTTTCGTCTTTATAAACTAATTAGTTCCTTACGTTTTGAAACTCGACACGCGATTTTCAATTAATTGCTAATAAAGCGGATAAATAAAGTGCGCTAATTGCGTTTCAACAACTTCTAATTGCACCATCGAGAGTTTCTCGTGTGTCTGTTTGTGGATTTGTGTGACTTTAAGTCGGAGACGGATTGTTATTGCAGTTACAATTTACACAATTCGTCATTCTTTCACATATCGCTACAATAATATGCTTTCAGGCTCTGAAAGGATTACCTATTCTTGGCAGAGTTGGAATAGCGTCGCACACACAGCACTGAAATATATCTGAAAGTGGCACAGATTCTCCCGCCCTTTCATCTCGAACAAAAAAACGCGGTATTAACAATTATTTATCTATATAACAATGTTCGTTGTGTGTTTCGAAGAGATGTTTTAATAATCGTTTGTCGTGTGTCTCATGGGAAATTTTCGGAAAATATTTTCGTTTTTGTTGCGTTCTTAAATGACCGCGAAATTATCCAATTTACTTTACAAGACAATGCAATTAATTTAATGATCGAGTGGCGGTTTAATGTGGAGGGCGACTTAATTTTAATGTACTGAAATGAATGAGTTTTATTGATATTCGGGGGCGAAATCAATTCATTTGTACTTGACAAGTTTATTTTAATTATAATTGCAGTTAAATGAGAGCCACTTGACGGAGTGATTTACGCACTTGAAACATTTTCCTTTTTTTGGGACACACACACGTTTATTTAACGAGCACATCCCGTTTTAGAGGCGAATTTAGCAATGATGTTGGTATAAGAGATTAAAAAGTGCACGCGAAATGACGAAACAAAACCCCAATACGAGGAAAAATCTACGCAAAATGTAGAGTATCGGAAAAGGCTTAACGCCATAAATCAAGACCGAATGATTTTTGATCCGAATTCCCAATAGAAACGTTTCTAACTACTTTTATACGTTCACAATATGTCCCCGTTTTATTGAAAATGTTTTTCCAATTTTACAACAAATCCAATTTATTTTATTAATAAGCGACCAAATTGTTTTAAACCAAATTAAATTTCATATAATATAAATGCAATTGATCTATTCAAAAACAAACGCAGCGAGTGGCGGGCTTTTCTTTTTAATTAAGTGGAAAATTCAATATTTGCCTATTCCTCCTCAGAAAGTATCAATCCTGTAAGCATGAAATGTGTGAGCTTTCTTAAATATCCGCGTCCCCTGATTTTTTCAACTTACTCCAATATTTACATAATCATCATTTTTGATAGCTAACTGTGTGGTAGCAGTTGTAAGAAATTTCCATCGTATACAATACGACTAGGACTTTTCCATCCCTTTGTTGTTGTCATAAAGAGTGCCTCACCGAAATTAACTTAATTAACGTTTATTTTGCATAAAACGGATCCTCTTTACCCTCTTACTGAATATTTAATGCAGATGGTCGCTGTATATCCGGAAATAAGAGCGCAGAATGAAAAATGATACTGAATAAAACTCTCATACACCGATAATGAAATGTATTTCTTCAGATAAACACAATAGACGAACGCGTATCCATAAAACATCAACCGCCCAGATGGAGCGCACTATTTTACAACTTTTACAACACATTTACCGGGTGTGTTTTGTGTTTGTTTTTTCTTTAGATAGTGGAGTGAGCGTCTTCAGCGATGACCGTGGTAAACGAGTGGGTCGCAGGGACCCGTTTCGGCGGCTGGGTGCAAAGTTGCCGGGAGTCTCGCCGCCTCGTTCTTGTCATCGTCGCCATAGCACTCCTGCTGGACAACATGCTGCTCACCACAGTCGGTAAGAATTCCGTTTCCGACTCGCCGGTTCCGAAATCGCATCTTTAATCCTCCTCTCTTCTGGTCCGTTTCATGCACGGCTGCCTCCACCGCCCATTCCGCTGTAGTAATTGTTTTAAAAAGCGACAAAAGGCATATATGCGAGTGCAGTGAAGCACACGAACACAAAAAAAGAGGCCAAGAAGAAGGGAAGTGGCTTGACAACATAATAGCGCAATTCAATGGCTCCCTTTTTCGTGGCGAAATATTAAAGTGCCATATAAAATTATAGAATTTTATTCATTTTCCTTCCATCAACACACACCACACCACTTTCGGTAAAAAAGAAGTGGCGGCCACTTTTAGATGGAAAACGCATAGTAGTGAGTGAATGTAATGACCGATTTTCGGGACGCAATTTATGGGACGACTTTATTATCACATTAAAGAGTCCGTTATACTTTTCCATCCTGCCCCCGTTCTCTCACTGTTGCTTCAAAGACGCGCACATAAAATCAAATAATGCAATTATTGTTTTTCCATTATACCTCTTGTACATGCCCGTACAATTATATATCCCCCTTATATAATGTCATTGTGCGGATTTAATGTATCGTCATTTTATGGTTAATTTATGGAAAAGTGAACTCCAACTCGACTTACTACCTTGAAAAGATTTATCTACATTGTTTGAACGATTTTTCCCCATCTTGTACAGAGAAAATCATTAAGTTACATAAAGGCCACTGTTAATCTCTTGTTGGAATTTGAATAAACCAATTCAAGTGCAGACGAGGGAAGTGCTCTTTGAACGAAGAATTCCTGTCTCCACTCAATGTGGCCAGATGAGTGATTATCGAATTGATAATGGAGACAATTAAGATTGGCCATGGGCCATTGTGTGGGCCAGTTTCACACTTAATTACATGCGGATGGACGATTAACGCCTTTAGCAGAAAAAAAAGAGGCGCGCTTCGAAGGAAAAGTCAACAAGCAATAAGCGACCAGATAAATGGGTCACTCCACTGCCAATATATTTATAGAAAATGTTAAGTTTGTGTTTGGAGTGTAAAGGGGATGAAATTGGCGATGCCGATGAGGCAGCGACGAACTGGTTAAACTTATCGCCTCGCTAACTCCAAAAAGCGATCCACTCGCTTTTCATGTTTAATGCAACACACCGGTCCGAGCAATCAGCCAGAAGATGTGTGGAAAAACGGATGACAAAAGACTAGATATTCACTTTAATAACACTTTAATTCCATCGGAGACGTGCAAATGCGCGATAATTCGCAACCGACTATAATGAATCTATTGTAATTTTTATTAAAAAATCTCGGGGAAAAATAGAGAAAAACCGCGCTTTTGAATCACTGAGTGAAACCGTCATCCAATATTCACGCACTTTTCTTATCAGTGTAATGGTTTTAGTTATCCCTTCACTTAACAAATGCACTCATACATCTTTAAACAGCCCCATGTCAACACATCGCCCTTTCACTTCCCCAAACCGTATAAAATAAATCTGTTGATTCAATAAACTCGATTACATTAACATTGCCAACTAGTCTCTCTCTCATCTCTCGTTCACACTTTTCCCCATTTTTTAAACTTGTATTAAGGTCAATTTAATTGCCAGCCCTATCAATTCCCTCCCCTATTAGCCAACAAATAGAATTTCAGCTTTCAGCTTGGCACTTAATCTATTTTCAAATCAATTTCAAGTTCAAATAAAGTCAAGTAGCTAAATAGAATCGCCTGTGGGCTATTTATGCGATCGACTAACACACTTTCAATGTGTGCTTAGTGCCCATCATTCCTGAATTTCTGTACGACATCAACCATCCGGACGCTCCATTGGACGCCACAACTACTGTCCGTACGACTACAACGGCGCTACCAAGACTCCGATGCGACAAGTACCTCGATCCGAACCAAACCAATCTCGATTCATACACGGAGAACTGTAAGTCTAATCAACAAAATTACAACAATTAGTGTGCCTTGTCTCATTAAGCACGTTTTTTTCACCTCTGGAAGACAATGCAACGACGCTGGATCCAGCGGCAGCGGAACGAGAGGCTCGTCACAAGGACTTGGTACAAGAAACGGTTGAAGTGGGCATGATGTTCGCCTCGAAGGCATTTGTGCAGCTATTGGCCAACCCATTCGTGGGCCCCCTAACTCACAAGTGCGTTTAATTTGCGTACCTTTTGCATTTGTTTGGATTGTTCGTTCGGTTTTTGTTCCAGAATTGGCTACAGCATACCCATGTTTGCCGGTTTCGTAATCATGTTTCTTTCTACACTAAGTAAGTATGGACTTGGAGTGACCAAAGCGCGCATATACATCGCCCCTTGTTAATATAAGGCAATTAGGTAAAGAAAAAGAGCATACGTCTAAAAGCGCTTTGTAACAGGTCGACGTGTAAGTGGCTGTAATTAAATCAGTACCGGAAGCGGCACTAATAGGAATCGACTTAAGAGTAATGGAGACGAGCTCTATACTCTCTAGCGGTCTCTAGGAGACGTAGATTAAGATTATATATATATAACAACGTGGGGATTTACTTGAGAGTTGTATAAACAAGGCATGAAAAGAGCGTAATTAGAAATGTGGCGGGTTTTGATTCGATAATACGACAGTCTATAGCAAATCGAATAATTTAATAACAAGACACTTTCGAGACAGTGTTCTCTGTTGCCAATTTACTCTATTATAGAAAAGTTGGAACAATAGACACCAATGTACACAATTAAAAACTGTCCCTTTGTCCACAGTCTTCGCCTTCGGCCGAAGTTACAGCGTTTTATTCATAGCAAGAGCACTCCAAGGAATTGGTTCGTCTTGCTCCAGTGTATCTGGCATGGGAATGTTAGCTGAACGGTATCCGGACGACAAAGAGCGCGGAAACGCAATGGGAATAGCATTGGGTGGGTTGGCATTAGGGGTGCTGATCGGGCCGCCCTTTGGTGGTGTCATGTATGAATTTGTCGGGAAATCAGCACCGTTCCTCATCCTTTCCGCACTTGCTCTAGGAGACGGACGTAAATAACCAAAAGCACACATTTCAGTGTGTTATTGATCGATTTTTTCATAGTTCTTCAACTACTCATGCTACAACCATCTGTTGTTCGACAAGATTCCGATCCTCCTTCACTGAAGGCTCTCGTCACTGATCCTTACATCATCATAGCGGCGGGTAAGGATCTTTGCTCGAAATTTGTCTAGTTCTTTCGACTGTGATTAATTTTAGGCGCGATTACATTTGCCAACATGGGAATCGCAATGTTAGAACCGTCTTTACCCATTTGGATGATGGACACGATGGGAGCGGGTCGCTGGAAGCAGGGAGTTACATTCTTACCTGCGAGTATTTCATATTTGATCGGAACGAATTTGTTTGGACCGTTGGGACACAAGATGGGACGTTGGTTGGCTGCACTTTTGGGGCTCGTCATCATCGGTGTCTGTTTGATGTGTGTAAGTGGAAGGCAGACGGTAAACTAGGTCGTTCTTCACCGATTCAAGTCGATTTTACCTTCAGATCCCGCTCGCTACCAGTATGAATCATCTGATAGTGCCAAATGCCGGTCTTGGATTCGCTATTGGCATGGTGGACAGTTCGATGATGCCGGAACTCGGTTATTTAGTGGACATCCGACACACCGCCGTGTACGGGAGCGTGTATGCGATCGGGGACGTTGCTTTCTGTTTGGGTTTCGCTATAGGTGAGCAATTTTTCCAATCGGTGCAATTATGTAATGGGCGACTTTCGCCACACTTTGTGTGTGCGGTTAACAGTCGCGCCTGTTTCTGTTTTTTTTTCTTCTATTATTTCGGTTTGTTTTATTCAGAACATGTGTATGTACACGATTATTGTTTCCTGCTTTCATGTTTTCCAATGTTGTTACTTAATAGTTTTAAGATTAATTTATAATTTGTATGTAGGGCCCGCAATGAGTGGTACATTAGTGAAGAATATCGGTTTCGAGTGGATGCTTTTTGGTATAGCGATCTTAAACTTCTTGTATGCCCCATTGTTGTGCAGTCTGAAAAGTCCACCGACAAAGGAGGAGAAAAAGGTATAGAAAAAAGCGTTTCAAGTAACACGAAACGAGAAAAAGTGATTTTCGAAATTGTTATATACAGTTGATTGAATTACTGCACAACACAAGATTGCGTGATTTGTTACAAGTTTCTTTTTTCTACTCTTGCAGTCGCTGATCACTGGTGACAAGTCGTCAGTGAGGTATGTCACCTACCAGAACGAAGAGGAGGACGAATAATGGAAGAAAAGTGTTGTAAAGCTTGTACAGTTAAAAAATGCGTTTGATTTGTTCCGCATAGGAGGAATATTGTGCCATACAGCTACGCTCTGCGAGCGTATTTTTAATGGACTGGAGTTTTTCGGTTTGAAAATCATTTTTCTGTTTCAATCGGTTTTCTTTACACGGAAGTGACAAAACATCTGATGGGAGTGCATAAAATCGTATCAAAATTCGAAATTTCTTTCACTATTAAGGGTCCTCGTCCGGGATTACTGTGAATGGCTGCACTTAATCCATCCCCGTATACATAAAGGGAACGAGGCAATAAGATACCCTTAACCCTTTGGCAAACTGACTTTTGGCATAGTTTTACTTGAAATTGCACATAAATGAAGCGCTTCCCATCGCAAATCGCCCGGCTAATGATTGCCATACAACGTATATCAGCATATATATTAATCATCAGTGTCTATAATAATTGTAAATGTGTACTAACGTAACCAAAATGAAAAAAAAATGCGAAACTTATCATTCTTAAGAGAATTGCTGAGCCAATCAAAAAAGAAATCATTTTTTGGGCAAGCCTGATGGTGCGTGCTAAATAAGTATATGGAAACAGTAAGGGGACCTTAATGTTAAGGCTTTTTTGTCGTTTTCACTGTCTAATCCCAAAAACATATTTAAATATAATGAGAAAAAAATAAACTTAATAAACCCCTGTGAGCTACTTATTATGAATATTTAAAAGAATAACGTCGTTGTGTTTATATAATGTATGCGTCTCCGCAAATATTTTACCTTCTGGAGTTTTATTCTCAAATGAAACTCCATATAGAAGATTATTGTGAAGAGACAATAATCATCAAAATGGAAAAACCTGACCAAAAGTAAAAAAAAAAACATATAGGTATATATATATTTTGTTTAAAAGCTGGTAAGGGTCCGAACAACAAATTTTTTGGCATATAATCAGTATATATTTATATGTCGGTGTAAAACAGTATTAAAAAATGTTGTAAATCATAAAAGGGCCAACTTATTTTGGTGCCTAGATTTAGATGAAAAAGGAAACTGTCGTAGTATTAAATAAACGTGCATGTTAGTTTATTATTATTAAGAGAAATATTTAAAAAGGAAATTATGTGCTACTTAAATGTTTGATGTTATAAAAGTCTAATTTGTGGTGCAATAAATATAATAAAACGAAAAATGTTACAACTATTGCTGTTTCAATTGAAAACTCATCCCATTGTGAATTCGCTCTGTTTACTAATCGAATCGTTCAACTTGAACATTTCTATTACTTTCCATTTTCAAGTGCATCTCTCCATTTTCACGTACTGATTAATTCGTACATATGGAATGCAACAAAACAGTTTGGAATAGAAACGGCGCGCTATATGTAACACCAATTACCAGTTAAGTAAAATTTACATGTGCACAGGAAAGCGCGTAGTTTACATAAGAGACTAAAGATTTTTTTCCGAAAAAAACGCCCGACACTTTCTCTCCCAACAAGTGCATGGGGCTGTATGCCACCCACCCAGGCCGTGTCTATAAAGCAGCGATTTGGGTCTCTAATCGCTCACTGTTTAGTGTGTGATTTTAGGATAACAATGTACTTTTTAGCGGTGAGTAACGCAATAATTTCACTACTCTTGATCGTAAATCATGTTTATTTTATTGCAGAAAGCCCCGTTTTTCCTGGCCATTGTGGCCCTTTGTGCCAGCCAACATTACGGCGAGTCGGGAGTCCAAACACGTGCAATCGATCAGGACCAGTACTACCACAACCGGCCGCCTCCACCGCAAATTCTGTCACACAAACAGGCACTGAACCATGACGGCAATTTCAAGTATTTGTTCACGTCGGAAAATGGCCTTGCACAGGGCGAAAGTATAGCGCCGGACGGTTCACGTAACGGCGGTTACAGTTACGTCGATCCGACTGGCAAGAAGATCTCCGTCAAATATACGGCTGGCAAGGAGGGATTTAAAATTTTGGAAGCTGACCATTTGCCAAAGGCACCACAACCAGTTGCACCGCTCCCAGTGCCACAGTATCAGGGCTATGCCGCACCACAGCAGCCAAGTTATAATGCCCGTCCGGTGGATGATGGCCAGTACAAGCCACAACTTTACGAAAGACCCACATTACAAAGACAGTATTATAATACTGCGCCAGCTTATTCGGCACCGCAAATCTCCAGAGCCATAGTGCCATCACAAAGTTCCAATGCGATTGAAGATAGGGAACCGGAATATAATGATGAGCCTGGAAAGGCGCACAGTTTTGGTAGCGGGTATATTTTCGAGTTTTCTGGTTGAGTTTCCTATATCCTTTTATTATTGTTTTATTGTTTTTAATAATTGTATGAAATTGTAGTGTAAATTATATGAATTCTATTTGTAAATAAAACTTTCATAAATCTTTAAAAAAGAGCGTGTTTTTTGCCCGTCAAGTCTTTGGCGCCCTTTCTGCGTTTAGAAGTTGCCATCTAGTAGAGATGACATGAACTACGTAGTTCAACTATTACCTAAAGGAGGACTTGTATTCTGTGTTTTTAAGAAGAAGACGAGGAGAAGTTTGTTTGCTTCTCTTGTGTCATTGAGTCTTCATTTTTAGCATTTTGTTACGTTTTTAATTAAATTTCTCTATAAATATGTGTTTTTCACCAAATAATACTTGGTGCTAACAGTTAATATAATCGTTCGTGTAATTCTCATCGAATTATGACGGAAAATGAGACTTTAATGGAATATAGTAGTAACGAAATTGATAATAATTGTGTACAAGAAGATTACGAAGAAGATGTCGGATTTGACAACGATATCGATTTAAGTGAAGATTTCCAAAACAGAGGACGTGGTAGAGGAAATTTTAGGTAATATTTCACATTCACATTACCAATAACTGGTACTATACAAAGTTTATCCAACAGAGGACGAGGTCAACCGCGTAATTGGCCAGCAGGAGCCCCAGGACCGCGTTCAGAAGGACCACCAAGGTTTCGTGGACGTGGATTTGGACCAGGAGGTCCCCCAGCACCGTTTAGAGGAGCCCCACGTGGCGGACCAGCACCACCAATGTTCGGTCGAGGTGGACCACCTCGCAATCCGCCCCCAGGTGGGCCAGGCTTTAATGGCCCCCCGAATTTCAACTCCTCTAACTGGGGAGGACCGCCAGGCAGCGGTCCCCCGAATTTAATGGGACCAGGAGGCCCGAACGGGCCACCATTCGGACCGCCAATGATGGGCGGTCCGCCCAACATGAATAACGGCCCCCCACAAATGAATCCCGGTCCTCCTGGACAATTTCCACCCGTTGGAGGAGCAGTAAGACACCATAAATCAATTTAAAATTGTTTTCTTAATGAAAATCTTATAGGGTTTAGATCCGAATTCGGAAATTTGGGTAGAAACGAAAACTTCTGAAGGCAAGTCATACTTTTATAATGCTCGTACTAGAGAAACAACGTGGACAAAGCCGGAGGGTCCTAATGTAAAAGTAATCTCACAGGATCAGGTGGAAGCAATGGCTCAAGCTGCGTCCAGTGGATTAGCGCAAAACACTTCAACTGCAGCACAAGCAGCACTTGCCCAAGCGAATGTTACTAACAAAACCGAAGGTAATATTCACTAAAACACCAAACATTCATCAACAGTATTTTTTTCATTTTCATTTTAGATGAAAACAAAGCCGAGGCCGCCAAAACCACCCAAGCCTCGAACCAAATCCAACCAGCACCGAATCTAATGACCGGCCCACCGCCAGGAATGCCGCCATTCGGAGGTCCACCCGGCCAGTTTGGCGCACCGCCGTTCGGTATGCCGCCGCCAGGTTTCCAAGGTGCATGGTCAGGTAATCAGGCGCCAGCGTGGCCCGGAGCGCCGCCTGGGGCCGCCCCCCCATGGGCCATACCACCCGGTCTGTTACCGAATATGCCGGGTGCAATGGCCGCAATCGATGAGGCGGCCGTCATGTCGAAAATAGATCCGGATATAATTGGACGTGCATCGGAATGGACGGAACACAAGGCGCCAGATGGTCGTTTCTATTATTATAATGCGAAGAAAGGGGAATCCGTGTGGGAGAAGCCGCAACCATTGAAAGATTTAGAAAGTAATTATGGATGAAAAAAAATTGTGCATTGAATTTATGTAAATTGTTGCAGCTGCAAAATTGGCCGCCGCCCAAGGTATTTCGACGAGGCCTAGTTTAGATCCGACATTAGCACTTGGATTGGATTCAGGTAAGACAAATGCTACACAGATTCCATCGACGAATGGGGATCTAGCGAAGGATGCAACGGATAAAGATGGTGATGATAAGATTAAGAAACTGCAGGAAGAGGTGAAGAAGAAAAAAGAGGAGGAGGATAAAGTGAAGGAGGCAAAGTCGCAGGATAAGTCGCGGCCGGTTTCTAGCACTCCAGTGCCTGGAACGCCATGGTAATTTTTTTTTCTTGGCCAAGCGGCTGGAAAGTCGCTTATTCCCGTCTAAAAGTCACTCAAAATCGTCCGGAAAACAAGCTTTTGCCGGACGATTTTTACTACATTTCTGATTCTAATGTTGGCAGAGAAAATTACTAAATTATTGTAATAAATGACAGCTGTCAGGCTGTCACTGTCAGTAGTAGATTGTTGCACCTACAGTTTCCTATATAGACACGATAAATTTTTAAATAATTTCAATTGTTTTGTAATGGCCAACCCAAAAAATTCCCCTATGTCGTAAAATATCAATTTAAATTTAAGTATTAAATTTAAAATCCCGTGGATAACACTGCGGGAAAGTATTATTACAAGGGCCGAGCTATTTTGCTGTTTGGTAATAACATACTTTCCGGCCTAGTTATCCAAATAACTATTGCTTGTCAATTTAGAACGGGGATTTTATTTGGTTTGTTTAGGTGTGTGGTTTGGACTGGGGATGGACGTGTTTTCTTCTACAATCCATCATCAAGAACGTCGGTTTGGGAACGGCCTGATGAGCTTCTTAAACGTACGGATGTGGATAAAATGGTGGCAACTGCACCGGATGCACTAACTACACCGAATACGAAGATTGAAGAGGCAAAGAGTCCAGCGAAGAGTAAACGGGCATCGGATGACAGTGACAGTGAGCCAGAGACACCTGCTAAAAAACCAAAAAAAGAAGAAAGTTCAACTAGTAAGTAAATTCAGAGTGGAAGATGCGTTTTTTTATTGATTTATTGTTTATTTAGCACCCAATGGTACTCCAGCATCCACAAAGAAAATTGATATTGGCAAAGAAGCGGCAATTGAAGCTGAAGTGAGAGCGGCTAAAGAACGAGCTGTAATACCACTTGAAACACGTATAAAACTGTTCAAAGAGATGCTAACAGAAAAACAGGTGTCTGCATTTAGTACATGGGAGAAAGAGTTGCATAAAATCGTATTTGATTCACGTTATCTTTTACTAACATCTAAAGAACGTAAACAAGTGTTTGAAAAGTATGTTAAAGAGCGAGCGGAAGAGGAGAGACGCGAAAAACGTAATAAGTTGAGAGAGAAGAAGGAACTGTTTCGGAAATTGCTTAATGAAGCTCATTTACATGGAAAGTAAGTTTTCGAAAATTTAGTAATATTAGCGGTAATTAATTTGTGTGTTTTTAGATCGTCATTTAGCGATTTTGCACAGAAATATGCAAAAGATGAACGTTTTAAAGGTGTTGAAAAAATGCGTGAACGTGAAAGTCTTTTTAATGAATATTTAATTGAAGTTAGGAAAAAAGAGAAAGAAGAGAAAAATCAACGTAGAGAACAGGTGAGGATTATATAAATGGCTTCAGTTTAATTTAATGTCGATGAAACAAGTGATGACAATTGTCATATTTGTGTAGAGTTAAATTTGGTCACTTGTTGCATTTCATTAAATTTTTATGCAAAAAAAACAGTTTTAACTCATATTGGGGTTGACTTGTTGCGTTAGGGATTCGTACATAAAAAAAAACTTATCACTTATGTAGGATTTTCAGCATTTGGTATGTAAAATTGGAAGAATAAATTTATTATCAATAAACAAGTATAATCGATATCGTTCTAAAATTGAACAAAACTTTTCTAATCTTGTTTATTCCTGTATTAAATCTCTTGTGAATTGATTATGAAAGTTTTGTTTATTATTAGTTTTGAAATCAATTGCATACATCACTCTGAAAGCGTTAATGGACAAAATTGTGTTAAATAATTTGTGAATTGATGTGTGCAGTTGGTTTTCTTTGTTGAGTGGAATAAACAAATATAAAATCGTTTATATTGCTTTGTAAAATTCTAAGTATCTTAATTTAGCTTCATTCCTTTTTCAAGAGGGTGTGTGCATGGCGTGCGAAAGTGTTACTACGACCTGGCTATACCATCGCCAATGTGACGCGCGCTAAAAGTGTCTCGGACATCCGATATGGTCGCATGGGACGTTCTCTTGTTGTTCGCACCAAAATGCTGGGCCTTATTTTTATTTAACGGTACTTAAAACAAAACTCAAACACAATACAAAAAAAAAAACTTAGTTGTTCCAATGAAAAGATTTTTTTTAAGTGTAAAAATTAAATTTGATTGCATTGAAAAAATTAATTGTTCAAGTTGAATTTCAGCATTTCAGGGTTCGCTTTTTGTGGATGTGTCTGTCGGCGTTTATTTATTTTCATAAATTTTAATCCATTCTATTTCAGCTGAAATAATGTTTTTTAACTTTTTTCAGCTAGTGAATGTTGCAGATTTGCTGAATTGAATTAAGAATTGTTTTAGATTTTAAGTCGATTTAATTTTAATATCAATATTAAATGGTAATGGTTTTGAATTTTTATCTAATTAGTTTATATTTTGCAGACAAAGAAAGATTTCATCGCAATGTTACGTGAACATACAGACATTGATCGCCATTCACATTGGTCGGATGTGAAAAGGAAATTGGATTCGGATGCACGTTACAAAGCGGTTGATTCAAGTAGTCAACGTGAAGATTGGTTCAGGGAATATTGTAAAATATTGAAAGAGGAAAAGAAGAAAGCTAAAGAAAAGGATCGTGAACATAAACGTGACAAAGAGAAGCACAAGAAGAAAGATAAAGATAAGGATAAAGAGAGGCCATCGAAGGAGAAGGAGAAAGGTGATAAGGAGAAGAAAAAAGACGAGATGGAAGTGTCGAGTGAGAAAGAGGAGGACAGTGAACAGAAAGAGGAGAATGATGATGAGAAAAGTAAGGAGGATAAAGAGAAGGAGCGACAGGCGAGAGCTGAAGCCAGTTTGAAAGAAAGGGAGAAGGAAGTGCAAAGAACTTTGGCTACACATATGAGGGATAGGGATAAGGAAAGGGAGCAGCATAAAAGGGATGAAGCTATTCAGGTAAGAATATTAAAAAACAATGTTAATTACTTAATTATTTATGTGTTTTTGCAGCATTTTAACGCTTTACTTGCCGATTTGGTGAGGAATCCGGACTTGAGTTGGCGTGAAGTGAAACGAATATTACGTAAAGATCACCGTTGGGATTTGGATAATACATTAACGCGAGAAGATAAAGAGAAACTTTTCAATGAACATATCGAGCATTTGTTAAGGAAGAAACGTGAGAAGTTTAGGGAGTTGTTGGATGAGACGAATGAAGTTACACTTGTAAGTTCATGGAAGGAAATAAAGAAACTAATTAGAGACGATCCACGTTATACGAAGTTTGCTTCCAGTGAAAGGGTTTGTAATATTTCTAATTAAATTTGAAAGTTTCTAATTAAATTTTGTTTACAGTGTGAAAGGGAATACAAAGATTACCTTAAAGATAAATTAATAACAGCCAAAGGACATTTTAAAGAATTGTTACAAGAGACGAAATTGATTACACATAAATCGTTGACGACATTGAGGGAGAATCAGGGCCATATGCAAGAGATTGAGGATATATTGAAGAATGATAAACGGTATTTGGTGTTGGATCATATACCGCAAGAGAGGACACAATTGATTTTGAATTATTTGGAGGAATTGGATCGGAGGGGTCCACCGCCGCCGCCAACTGCAAGTGAACCGAATCGACGTACAATAAAGTAGAAAGTATTTTTAATATTTGGTTATTTGTTCTTTGTATATTTTGCACTATTGAAACTTTTATGCTCCTTTTGTGTCATCTAGTGTTTTCTTATTGTAACTAATACAAGATTATGGAAGTAATGTGTGTGTGTGTGTTGAACCTGAGAATGCCCTTTTATTTAATTACAGTTTCTACAATTGTTGCGTTTCAGTTGAAAAAAGACAGCATAAATCTTGGACACTTGGAATGTGAAAATAATAAACAAACTGCTTTAAAACCCCTGTATGTAATCTAATAAATTAGCACTAAATGAAATCTGTTTCACAAATCACACAACACTTTATTATTTGTGTAAGTCTATTGGAGAAAAAAATTATTTATAGTTCATATTAAGTGGTTTCTTTTCGGTGAAAAAGTTCTTTAATATGAACACTTGGCCAACGGCGACAGTGATTATAGCGAGTGCTTCCATTATGGACCACCACAGGACACGTTCATTAATGTCTTCTGCCCGTTTTCTGCCTTGCATCTCCCTTAGACGATGGTGCGTTTGGTGTTCCACGATTGTATTTAGTGCATTGTGGATATCTTCTGCAGATGTTTCCATCTGAAAATAATTTTATGTTTGGTGGCTATTTAAATTGTTATGTGATGTTTACTTGAGTCATCGCAGTGACGTGGTCTTTATTTAGTCCTGGTAAAGCGTCTTCGTCGCCAACTTGGAAATCCATGTAGACTAATTTGTGGGAGAATGTTGAGAATTCATTACTGAAACATACTACGTATATGCCAGTCTCTTTGGCCACGAATGAATGTGAATCGAATTGCATTTTGACTTGTTTGTACAGGACCTCTTTTTGAGGACTTTCTAAGGTTACATCTACATCGTACTGGCCACCAGTAACCACCTGGAAAACGAGGATTATAACATTGTAATTACTCGGAGAAGCTGCTTACTTGAAATTCTAGTGTTGCTGAAGTGTCTTTTTTAATTTCTTGATGAAAACATTCTCTGGCACTATCTGGGAGTTCGAATGTTAACTCTGTACAACTGATGAACTGAATTAAAGTTAATAGTGTTATATACAAAACCAAAGAGAGTTTTAACATTTTTGGGCGCATTTATCTTAAGGAATTCGTAAGCAGAAGTATTAATTCTCATAAAATCATTATCAAAATACTAAATACGCCGATGACGTTCATAGAATTTTGTAACCTAGAAAATTTAGTAACATGTTGCTTGAGATTGTTGGTAGCAGTGGCATCAGAAAATTAACATTTTTTTTGTAAAAACTTTGAAATAATTTAAATAATCCTTATCAGAACTATATCTAACATCAACAATTGGCTTTAATAAGTTAATATAATTCCAAAACAACAGGATTTCTAAGTTAAATCAACATAAAACTGGTTTACACCAGTTCCACGTGGAAGATGAAGAAGTTCTTTTGTTAGAATTTATAAATTTCTTGTTTTATGTCAAAATCAGCTGTTGTTTAGTTTAAAAATTAAAATGTAGGTATATCAACAAAATAACAACTTAAAATACAAAAAATCAGTTATTATATGTGAAACAAGTATTGTTCTACAAATTACAATCAAAATTGTGTATTGGCAAATTCTTCTATTCCAGTTTTCTTAAAATCTATTAACACTTGATGGGGATTGAGGATGTGTTTCTTTGGTAAGCCAAATTACATAGCATTCCCATGAATATTCCAATGATTTCTGCTTCAGGTACCAGAGGAAAATTGGCACGTATGATAAGCAACAATGGGAAACAAGATTAGAGCAAAGGGAACAGAGGATTCTGTATGGCTTTAAGCATGTTCCAACAAGGAGCACCAAACCGAATACGGATTTAATTGACCTTGACTTAGTTCGAGGTATAAAAACTTGTAGTTTATTGATTAATTTTCTATCGTACAACTAGGAAGTGGATTAGTAGTGTACGATGCGGTTATCTTCAATTTGCATAAACATTTTTTTGTGTTCGATGAGAATCCAAACAAATTAACTCACAAATCATGTTTAGGTGGAGTTTTTTATTTATTATCTTATCCACATATCTCACGAAAACCTATCTATGTATCATTAGCGATAATATTCGGCAGTAAAGATTGTCATTTACTTTAAATCATGTTGAACTATTTGAGATTTCTGTTACTTTTAGGATCATCATTCACAAAAGCAAAACCCCAACATGGTTTCTTAAAAGTAGCTAGACTAGCAACGCTCCGTTTTATATTTTTGCCATTTTATAGTAGTTGGTGGATTAAACAGACATCTAGAAAAGTGTTTATTTTTATACTTAGTTTATACATTGCTCAATTTATTAATATTATTGCTTATTACTTTTACACAACAAACTCCACCACAGAGGTAAGTTTCAGCCGGATCCAATCACATCAAATCTTTCTAATTTAAGTTTTTTAATTCAGCTTCTATCATGCATGGAAATAATCGTACCTTTAACAATGATGTGGGTCCTAATTTTAATCCACTCTCAAATAGTGGCCACCAACCCTGGCACAGAACTTAAAAGTAAATTTGTAAAGTCGCGACCTTTCAGAGCACGTAGACGTTTCCCAGCCAATAACAGCGATAGAAGTGTGGAGAATGAACGCGAAACGTCAGATAACGAGAATTTCGTTAGAAGAAAAAATAAAAAGCTCACATTCAACGATGTTGTGAATGTAAATGGAAATGATCAGATATCAAATAGGGTACGTACGAAATTTTTGAACATAATCTCACCACCGAAACGTACAACAAACGAAGACGATGGTTTTGAGAGTTACAATGGCAATGGTTCGCGTACTAGTGACGAAGATTTACCACAAAGAAGACAAATTCCGATAGAGAAACCGAATCCCGGCTTTAAACCAGCGAATAGTTTCTTAAACAAGCCGGAATGTAGTAAAAATGCGAAGAAGCCTTCTTCTAGCACGGATTCCGATTCGGAGGAGGATTTTATAGTGAATAAGCCGTCAATTGTGAGTGGAAATTACTTTGTTTAATATTTGATAGGTTTTTACTTGGTTTGTGTGTTAGTATAAGCGACGATTGCCAGTGATAAGAGTTGAAAGTTCAGAAGATGAAATGTTTTCATCGCCTGATTTGAATAATAGTAGCCCTTTAGGGGAGGGTATGATTTCCACTGACTGGATAGGTGTAACGACGAATAGTGAAGATTATAGTTCTGATATTGATGTTGTATCGGACGATGCACAATCGAATTACGACAATGATTTGGCAGCTACGACAATACTAAATCATTCGACTGGCAAAGGTTGATTTTTTTCTGTTATTGAGGAGAATTGTGTTATTTTATTAGCGTACTTTTGTAGTGAGTTGCATAATTTGGGAGAGAAATGAAATAAAGAAAGCTGATTTAACAATGCTCGATATAAGTTTAGCAATAATAAGTAAAGTTGAAGCGATGCCAGAAAGTATGGATTACTTTTACATTGGTATGGTAATTTCAACAATTTTGGCATTTTTACCAGTCGTATGCAGATTTTGTAATTGTAATTATGAGAATGGGAACGATGTACAATTTACAAAAAATGTCACAATGTTCCTTTTATTAGTAGACTCACAGTCTACGTGGGCAGAAATTTATAAAGCAACATTAAATGAATTACCTGATACATTGTATGATTTTTTTCGTATTGCATTTGGTGTCTCTTTTTGGTAAACATCTAAACTGGCAGTTTTGTTTTTTTTGTTCACGCACTGATTTATTTTCAGGGAGAAAACGTTTATTATAATTACTGTATTCCAGCGATTCATTTTATCAGGCATCGTATTTTTTCTATTATCAGTCGCTGAGCGTACATTTAAACAGAGATTATTGTACGCGAAATTATTTTCACATTTAACGTCTTCAAGACGTGCCCGAAAATCAGAATTGCCCCATTTTCGTTTAAATAAAGTGAGAAATATAAAGACTTGGTTATCAGTTCGGTCCTATTTGAAGAAACGTGGACCTCAGCGGTCCGTTGATGTGATTGTGTCGACTGCATTTATAATCTCTTTGCTTTTATTGACTTTCCTTTGCATGGAGTTATTAAAGGTACAGCGTACAACGGGAATAATGGGTTTGTTTTTCTTTTGTGTTTTGATTTTCGTGCGTATTTTCAGGAGACTGTACTGTTTTCACAGTATTATTTGGAGGCGTTAATATGGTGCGTTGGACTTGGGATATTGTTGTTGCGATTTATGACATTGGGCACGAATATAAATAAGAAATATCGAAATTTGTCGGTACTGATAACAGAACAGATAAATTTACATTTGCAAATTGAACAGAAGCCACACAAGAAGGACGAATTAACAGTTGCCAATAATGTACTGAAACTGGCTATTGATCTGTTAAAGGTTCGATTTTAATTAATTTTGTTTACTAGGATAATGTATATGTTGTGTTTTTCATATTTGCAGGAGTTGGAAAATCCATTCAAAATTTCCGGTTTATCAGCTAATCCAATTTTGTACAATGTAACTAAACTAGTTATATTATCAGCACTAAGTGGTGTACTTTCGGAAATGTTGGGCTTTAAATTAAAGCTGCACAAAATAAAACTTAAGTAATCTCTTTTGTTTAGTGATTTATTTAGTGAAAATAGAAGAATTTAACATTTAGGTGATATTAAATGTGATGTTTAAAGAAAGAAAAATTCAAAATAAAAGTTGTTTAGAGATATGAATTTGGTTTTGATTTAAATTTTTCGGCCGATGTTCAATTAAATTGCAATTATTGAGTAATTCCAGAGTAATTCATTAGTAAAATATGCAGATATTCTATTATGTACGAGAGACGCGTCCCACTGTCCCTCTCTCTGTTCATTTGACTGAAACTTGGCATAGAAATGTGGGACAGAAGTTGTGAATCTGCGAAGAAGATTAAGTGGTTTTAATGGGTCTATTGAGACCAAAGTTATGTCAAAACTTAAATCGAAATATCTACATCTTGCTTGTGAGTAGTTTACATTATATAAAGTTGAACAAGTTTTAATCCGAATAGATCTTTAAAAGAAAAGGCTAAATAAGGTAAAGACAGAATTAGTACACGTTTGATTAAATGGTAAATGTGCGAGGGAAAAAATTTATCTGGCAATCTAGGAAATGTATAAATTATGTATGTTGGTGAGAGGGGGTTGGAGGGAATAAGAAATACCCATCGATAGTGGTTTTTAGGGTGTCGAGTTTTGTGGTCTTGGCACGTTTACGCAATGAAATTGCTTATTAGGGGTGCTAATCGGATGGAATTTCAAGGCATACTAATTAAGGGAGCCACAAGGTCGCATTCAGGTTGATATTTCGGGGTAAATCAAGATGGAATCAGTTCGTTTCCGAAATTGGATGGAAGTGATCGGCCGTTTTTATTTTTTCGGTTTCAATCTAAATTGCAAGTTGAAACCAACACACAAATGGAAATGTGTTTGAATCATGATTTTGTGAAATTCTACTATAAGATTAGAGCAATTTTTCATTAAGCGTCCATTAGTTCCCTTTTATGTTTTGTGTAGCCCATGGGACACTTGGAGCTATTAATTAATTAATTTACATTGCCGATAAGACTGAGTTTAATTGCTCATTTACATTTGTACTACGCACTTTCTTCTCATCTATATATAAAGAGATAAGCGTGTCGACCAATTTTTGTATAATAAGATCCGTAACTCGTTTACTATGGAATTTAATCAAATTAAAATATAATATTTTTCTTGGCATAATTAAGTAAGGGCCTCTCGCATTTTATTCCCACAAAGAGTACACAGTAATTAAACTTTCACTCTGGAAAATTTGTCATTGCTCTGTCTCGTAAAACTTCTTAACATTTGTCTTGTGGAAAACTTTTTATTGCATAATTCCACAAAAAGGACTTTTGCAAAGATAACTCGTAAAGATTAACGGGAAATTTTGTATGCGTGTGCGGGGCAATAGTTTCAAATCAATAAGTATATGAAGGAAATTGAAACGTTTTTTTCCACTTGAAATGTGTTTTATTAAAAAAGTTAAATTTATATGGCCTCACGAATAATTTATCGTCTAGTCAGATTAAAAAATAGTTGAACAATGTGTAAAATAAAGTTTCTGTTAAGTTATTGGTGTGTATGTGTTTTTCAAGTTGTAGACTTATATGAACTGTTGCACATTTGTTTGATGGCAACAATTCAACGTCCTTTATGTTATATATTATGTGGGAAAAGCTCTCGTAACTTTTTATATAATTTAATAACAATAGTTGTGCTCTTGGTTTTCCAGTTAAAATATTATAATATCCATCCAGTTGTTGTGAGAGTGTAAGTTACGAATGGAATATAGAATAACATAAACTTTCATTGCGCTTCTTTATAATGGGAATTTGTAGTTCAATGGATAGTAAACTTGTTCAACTGTTTAATATTTCATAATATGCGGTTTTGAAATCATTATAAGTGTCCTTTAAACTTTTAAACATACAAATTCAAGTGCAAATTTACATTTTAAGTTTTCCTCCTCTTGCTGGTGTTGTGTTAGGGCGCGGGAAACTCTTTCAATTTTTTATAGTGTCGTTTATATTTTTATAAATGACACAATAAAAATACATCGCTTTAAAAAATGCAATTTCGTACGTGCCACATACGTTCCTTTTAAAATTACCTTATAACGGGATACACATTTTTTAGCTTTTTAATGTATTCCTTTACAACGCTCCATTTTTCAAGAAGAAACATGACAAATGAGAATTTATTGGATCCACATAGAACATTTCTATACATAATGAATATTGATTGTTTCAAATACACAAGTTTTTTCGTTCCAATAATTTGTTTTCAGATTAACTATAATTTGAGAACATCTTCGGAAACAGGATTTCTTGTAAGATTTTGACTTTTCAATTCGATATTATTTACTTACAATCTCGTTTTCTGTTCTAGGTGATTGTTGTTCGAGTAAAATGTAAACAACAAGCAATTGTCCTTAGAGCTTGCGGCACTTTCAGACGCGTTTCGGGAATTGGATAGACTTTACTTTCCAGTAAATCCAGAAATGGGAAAAAAATTTCGAAGCCACTTTTAATATATCCTTTATGCATATAAATTCTAATACATATGGCACTTTACTTTTATTAAAAAATGATAAAATGGTCTTGGAAATTGTGTTTCTTGGTAGCATACTGATATTATAGCTTAATACATAAAGTATGATCCATATATATTGCGGCCATATTAAATCAATGGAATATCTAATGTGTTCGTACATGTAAATATGCAAGAAATTATTGAATAATGGCCCTGTGACCGCACTAATTACTTTATGTATAGTAATAGAAGCGCCTTGACTTGGTAACACAATTAGTAGTTTGTCTAAATTGTCCAAATCGGTCACCATTAAAACGAAATTTCGTCTAGTGTTCCAAAGAGGAACTAGTGCTTCTCTCTGTGTGGGCATTTGTGATTCGGTGGTCCAGTAAATACATCTTAATTAAACCAATTTGCATAATTTTTCCAGCAAATGTTTGAAGCGTCTATAGTCTACTCTATTATTTGCCTTCTGTTCAACATATACAAAGAGAAGACAATGCCATAAATTATCTTCTCCTTTTTTCTCTCGTGAAACTTTTCCAACTAAAATAAATGCATTTAATTTGTTTGGATATAAATAGCGCTGACAAACTTTATAATAACGAAAATCGTCCAACTTGCGAATTAATCAAAAATTTTCTCAAAGTGTAATTGAAAAACAACATACCTACACCTTATAGATAGAGTTTCTGTGTAAACATTGCGCTAAAAATGTTTTAAAGTTTCAAATGTGCGACCCTTTTGATGGTTTTTCATATTTTTATATGCGATTGCACAAGATAAACATTAAAAAGTTTAGTTCCAATAACCAAAAACAATACCCACGAGCATTTTTCCAAATTTCAGAGCAAGTCCATATTTATAATACAAATATTGCTGATATGAAATCAAAAACTTTTCTCTCTTTTGATAAAACTGTCATCCTAATAAAAATTCATTCTAACTGCAATTTGCAAATTATCGGAATGGGGTGGAAAATTACACTTTCCTCTCATGCACTTGGTGTGTATATATGTAAACAAAAATATTTGAATACTTTGTGTTTGTCGATAAAAATTTCAAATATTTCTCGATGCTCTGTTCTTTTTGCCCTCCGCGTTATTGTTCTATAACTTTTGTTCATACATACATACATATAGGTACATATAGTATTTTATAAGTTTTATCTGGATATACAATACATGTGCACACACATATTTTATTTTCCCATATATAGAAAAAATTGTCGACTTTTTTCGTTGTGATGAAAAATGCTCGGCACAAAAACAGCCCCCCTTTGTCTCATATTCATTCATATTCTGGTTCTTTGATCAAATGTACATTACGCCTAATTAAAGAATGTGGATTTATATAAGATCGTCAGTACACACGTTAATAATTTGAAAAAGCTACGAAATTTCATGCGCTTCCCTAAACTTTCGTTACAACCAATTAGAATAGATATTAGCGGCTGTATGTTAGGAACATTAACTACATAAGTGTTAGTAAAATGGTAATAACTGCCATATGCGCTCGAAAACACCATCATAACGGATCCCCATTCAATTATCCAACAAACATCCCCCAACGGATATCATATTTAATGCATCAACAAAACACATTCACAATTTTGACTTTAACTTTAATATCGCACACATTGTCAAAGAGATTGCGGTTTAATTAACTTCTTCCACTTTAAATATTTGCAAATATATAAAGTATAAACAAGGAAGTACATACAGACTTACTTTGTGGCACATACAGTCAGAAAGCTTTAGACAAAACACCGAATCAATATCTAGTTCCAGATGTGGAAATTTATATTAGATCCCCGCAAATAGCCCTTATATATTCATAACAATGTTATAAGACAGTAAGACAGTGGTAGAAACTTTATGTTTATATAATACGAACCGCACACGTCTTAGATTTACAGTTACAAGACGTATTCACTATTTGGATACGATTATGGTCTCCTTATAAGAAGTTATTGGCACTCACCCCAGTAGCATTCAAATTGTGCCAAAGAAAAGCAAGTTAATCAATACGAAGGTACATGATTATATGCATTTTAATTCAATATTAACATTCCAGCTGTAATACTGACACAATCTCATAGTCATAATGGAACAAAGCACTCATCTAGCCGTGACTCTATTCTAAAGTCGTTAAACTTTGTTCAATCTTTTCTATGTGATCGCTTAAGGATGCGATATTACTTATGAGAAGAATGTAAAATGTGCAGATTTTTTTAATTTGGCGGATGCGCCGCGTGCAAAGCTCACGAAAGCTCAAAGCTCATCTGTGTTTGGGCAATAGACACACTCTTTACGGACAAAGGGCCCAATATTCGGATAAAGATGTCGAGTTGTCCGACTGGAACGAGACAAATTGGGTGAATATAAGTGAAAAGGCCACAGAAGTTTGTAAATACAGTGGTGGGTTTCGCATATTGTGCCATATTCAGTTGTAAATTACACTTAAAGAGAACTGTTTCGTAAGCTTTCTTAGTTGCCTTAATTATGTAAGTTAGTTTAGGGTGTAAATTAACAACATTTACGGCGAATATAATTATTTTAGGCATGTCGTATTAGTTATGTGTGTGGCCCGAAGCTTTGCTGTCATATCGATTTATGAGCATATATAACGCACTGATTATGTCTTTATTCAGTTTTCAGGCTGAAAAATTGATGACTCTTCTCCGAACTGCAGCCCTATCCCAACGTGAACTCTCCTGCGAGAAACGTTGATTAAATATTTACTATTTGCAGCACGTTTTGGATTTATTCTAATGCAAATACAATTATTGGTTGTGCGAAAAAGGCTGGTATACCTACTCCATCTGTTTTAACTAGTAAGGAGGATTTGGACAAAAATTGTTTTGAAAGTTGACAAGAGGTGTACACACACATACGCCTTTGTTGACATAAATTTGAAAACGTGCTGAAAAATATGCAGGATTTATAGTTTACCACTAAAGAGAACAAATGGTGGCTTGAAAACTTTTCCTGTTAGTCTGGTGAAATTGAATTTATACATGAAGGTGTATGTTTTTATTCCACATATATTTGTTTGGTGTATCAACTCTATGTGGGCAGGTGGAGGAGGAAAATGCGAGCATAACGGCCCCACATTATACATATATCAAGTCTAGAATCGATGCACAAATCTGCCTTCTATTTCTATTCAAATTTTCCTCGCTTTTCCATCAGCCAAGCGTTCACAGTGTTCAACAGTGATGCTGGACGATGAATTCATAATTCGCGTTTTTCTCCAATAATCGAAGTGTGAATTGATTATAAAGGGGTTTAACGTCGATTCGCAGTCCAATTTGATTAAGTTGCTTATTCTAAGTAAATTCTCATGAATTACTGTGAAATTTCCAATCAGGAAGGAAGCTTTGCGACAATAACGCGATAAAAAGTGGTCGTATTTAAGTTTTCAATACTTCAGGAATGGATCTTTGAAACAAAATATAAAGTTGCAGATTTTTAATTAAAAGTCCTGACGAGCGAATTCGTGTGTATGTGCATCGGAAAGAAGGGAGTGAGTAAATCGAGCAGAGCTTAAAGCTATGCTATTTTACACGATATAATAGACTAGTTTTGTTGAGCTTTTTAAGCACAATACTAGTGTAATTAAAGTAATTTTGCAGAAAAGTTTAAATTTATCATTGTTTTAAATTTGTTCGATGTATTGTGAGTTTTGTTGTGTTAATACCAAATAAAAACAAAGCTCCTCATGTTATTAGCTTTATGGCCTTAAATTAAATGTGAAACAGCACTCGCACGCTGACTCTAATCATGAATTTATTATTATTTGTGGCGAACGAGACGAAATGTTTTTAATTAAAAATTATTAAGTATTTAATAAATTCACTTAAATGAAAAGTGTGCGGTCGACTTAATAACCGTCGAAAGTTCCCTATAGGTACCGGAATTAAACATTTTATAAGCTATCCAAATGGATTTCCGTTGTTGAAAGTTGTTTAACTAAGAAACAAGTGTAATTTATTTAAAAGGTGCAACTTATAAAGTCACTATGTATTTATATTGTTTTAAGCCTCTCTCCATTCAATTAAACTATCGTTTCGACACTTACTCTTCTCTGCTCTCGCACGTTCCTTCCAACAACACCAATAAATCGCGGTGATTTTTCATTTTCCTCTACAACTTTATTAGATGATCGATTGGAAGTGGACGTGTTTGCACATAAAATAGAGTCAAGCTATTTTTTATTTTTTTTAAATATATTGACAGTCAGAATCGTGGACACATTTGTTGTTTAGCGAAAGGAGAACATCCTGGGTTTCAAATATTTTTTGGCACATCATTTACTCTCCTTCAAGTGTGGCAATTGTGGCATAATATTGCAAATTTCTTCTAACATTTGCAATTTGAAATTCAGATACATACAAAAATGTATTTGAATTTTAATGATGGATTGGATCCCAGCAGTCAGTCGCCTTGAGGGCGGAATCGTTTCCACTAAACCGCACAGATGAAAAAAAATGGAAGCATAATAAATATAGATTATTTAAATAATTTTCCTCTTCACTACATTGCATAAACGAATTCGAAGTGATGGCGCAAAATGGTTACAGCAACTCTTATTTTCTTCCCATTAGAAATAATAATTTCGATAAGCGCATATATTTATTCACATGTAATTTCAACCAGGTCGAATTACCTTGTGCTTAATTGCTTGTTTTTCAATTCACTCATGCACAAAATTTCTATTTAAAATATTATTATTACATTATTGTTTGCATTTTATATAGAATATTTGAATTGGGGCTGCATTAATAATGTTAAACGGTAAATAATTATTATTAATCGCGAATAGTGTAGAAATATATTATGATATTCGTAAATTTATGACCGTAGTAATTTTCAACACTCCCAAAACTGCAGTCGACAGAGAGGATTAAATTTCACAAAAATAAACAGGATTTAAGTTACCAGTTCAAGTTCTCTATGTTGTTCAAGTCACGTGTAGTTGTAATTCAAATTGTGGAACTGTGTGCAGTTTAGGGCCGCAGGTGCACTTATGTCCAAAACAAACAAAATGAGTAGAAAACGATCACATATGCACTAGTGGAAGGAATATAGGGGTGGTGTTAGTACATTATATTCTCAGACAGATGTTGACTACAAAAGGGAAACTTCTGTTACAATTACCTTCAGTTTTATTTCCAAGCATTTACCGTTTACAAAGTAATCACCAGTTTGGTATTGGATTTATGAAAATCGTCGACTAAAGGACCCCTTATATCTTCTTAGTACAACAAATTCCATGTCTCGGCAATTCAGTGATATTACCAACAGGGCCATTATGTATAACTAAAGTGAGAAGTTCATTTAAGATGTAATATGTTGCTGGCATTGTCACCTTTGAGGCCTTTCTGTATTGTATCTCATATCAATTGTGCATGATGCGAAAACGGAGCAATTCAAATTAGCCACATTTCCCTTCGAGCACTAGAGAGGAATGTAACCCACTTGTAGGCGATAATTATTACAAATTACTCAAAAATAAGAACGCGGGTCGAGTCGCACTCGCTCGCATTTCATAGACACGATAAAATATGATAATCATGAGAAAATGCTGCACAAATATAATGAAAATATGTGTAATAACTTTGTGTTTGGATGGGGGTGTAAAGAGTATGTGGGGAAATTACGCTCAAAATGGAACTTACGAGGCTAGACACGATACATATTTGCTTGAAATGAACACAAATATGTAGAATACAATTACGGGGATGTGTGTATGTACGGATTTTTTTTGTCAGTGTTTGGTGGTGGTTGTTGTTCCTCCGGGAAATTCGTATAATATTACCCATTTTTACAAATATTACTAACATTTTTTATAAAAACAACAAATGTAATTCTAATTCCCCAGTTGTAAAGCATTGAATTCGTAGATTAATTAAAAAGTTTGTAATTACAATTTTCCGAATCGAGTTTGAAAACCATTTCTGCTGTTTAGTTTATATTATACATATATATGGAAAACAAATGGAACAATTTTCCTGAAGTGTACGTGCACTTGTTCTGCATTTATTTAACTGCACATGGCAGAAATTGTTTAAAAATATCCGTTTGATCTGGCAAGTAAACAATTTGTGTAGAGAATTACCTACATGTTCAGATGATAAATTGTTTTTACCAACTTTATTATTTGTACGTGATAGAAATTCAGTTTTTAATGGACTTTGGGAGAAGTTGCAAAGAATTTTCCATAAACTTTTCAAATGTTGTTAAACTTACATCACAAATAAACAAACTAACTGTTATTATACACTGCGAATTTCCCAACATGCTTGCCAATTTTGAAAAATGGAAATTTACCTTTTAATTGAATAAAATTGATCGGACTTCGATACGGCCAGCAGGCAGAAGAGAATTTTATGCAAGACAATGGATTTTCTGAAACAATTGAAAATTAGTGAATGTAATGCTAAATAAAGCATTGTAATTTAGCTTAGCATCTATGTATGTCATGTTTAACGTCATATAAGCCAGAGTTATTCAACGTTAACATTAGCGGTACAGCCCTTTTCATGTCAACTTTTCCATCTTATCCTGTTGCTTGGCTTGTCTACTTAAAATCACGTTATGCTTTCCTAGTTTATACACAAAACACATCGAAAAATATAAAAGTGTAGATATACCTGGGCGGAACACCTCACTTTTTCACCCGCTTCTGCCTTGTGAGCTTTAATTAAATTTCATAACATACACATAAAGTGGATGATGAATTGATTCGGGAAATAATGATTGAAAAGAACTTTCTTTTGTATGGCGTTTATCAGTACCGAAGAATTTTCTTTTATCCAGGATAATAATCCCACCCACTTTCTATACACAATCGCTTCACTTATTATTCCATTCTATTTGTTTTTTCCTATTTCCACATTAATCCTACCTAGAATTTAGCCTAGTACTTTAATTAACCATAAATATCAAATGCATCGATCTCATCCTTTTATCATCTTGAACATTTTTATCCTGTTACTTCACATGAGTGCACCACTAAATTGATCATCTCTCCTTCAATCTCCTATTCTCCCTCACATCCCATTTTTTTCCTAAATATATTTACATATTTATTACATATTAGTAATGTAAAACCATTCCAACATCCCACAATGATTACATTAATCAGGAACTTGCTATCATATCCCATTAACCAACCTCGTAATATTGACACATTTTCCATGTCTAAGTACAATACCATTGAATGGGCCATTGGAGACCATCCCCATTGTCAATTTAACCCGCAAAGCTTTCATCCAAACGGATATTCCACAGTAAATGTTATCATTATACTATGAAAATTGCTTATATAATTTTATTTCACTTCTATGTGCTGAAAGTTTCTAGTTTTTCCCCCTCGTTCTGAACATTTTATTTATTTCAGCCCGTTTTTCCTCTAGCTGCGACGCCGTTATTCAACCAGAACAAATCCTTGGGCCGATTTAAAAGAAAAACAACAAACCCCTTCCAAGTGAAACTACAACTAGCAGTTATTCAATTTAAATTATTGTTATTGGAAAATACGGTTCCGTTTTCTCCTGGAATCCATACATTGTATTTTCCATGCGGACCGCAGGATGCTGCGTAATTTACCGTCATCCATCCGCGTCCATCTACCAATGGATTTATTTCCATTGGAGGTACAGTCTAAAAACAGTTAAATCTAGATACATACTGAAACACTAAACATGTTAACACACCAAAAACTATAAACCGCAACTGAATACCATCTTCAAAACGTGACTATGCACGTTTTTCTAACCACATGATAAATAATAAGAGTCTTACCCATAACTTTGTTTAAGGGCAAAAGGTGGTGTAGGTTCCAAGTTCATCGAGAAAGTTAATTCCGGATGCAAAACGTTCCACTTTCGCCCGAATAAATTACCGGCCACAAAAGTTTCACAATAAACTCACAGTATTTAAATAGTTTATCGGGCGGTGTGGTGGGCGGTGAGTAAAGACAAATTTTTATCACCTCTTCACCAAACTTCTAATGTCTACATCGAAGCAAATATCAATAAAATTCTATTGATATACCTCTTGGCTCTAAAATGAAATTAACACTGAATGGCATTTGCAAAATACCACCGTAAAAGAATAATTTCCATCTACTTTCATTTTATCTATTCGCATAAACTTAGTCCCTGGTATAATAGTGTATATAGAAGTGTTAAAAATGTTTCTCTATACACTCTCCGGGTAATAACAGTAAAAGAGGCAGAGGGGTGGCATGTCGGGGTTAATGTTTTTCATATCTGCTTCGGGGATTAGGTGCTTTCGAATCTAATTTTTAATTTCAACAAGGAATAATAGCGATCATAAGAGTTTATCTCTTCGTTTTGTAATTGTGTCTAATTATCTCATCCCCCTAAACATAAAGTCTCATAAATCCACATTTATAATAAACTTGTCTAGATTTTTGTATTGCCACGTAAATCCAAATTACTTTGAAATTTATTTGCGCAAATGTAAATATCTTAGTGTTCACTTACATGCTGCATTAAGCCATTACTCAAGACAAACTAAGCGCGCGTCTTCTTTTTATTTCACCTACTTTTATCATCAACCCATAAATTCCCCATTTTATTGCTTCATATCATACATATATGTGAGCTCTAATAAAGAACCAAGTCGGGTTTACAACAACACAACTAAAAAAATGCACCTCGAATAAGTGCATTGTGGAAATGCAATGCAAATTTATCAAATAATTAGTGGAACTAATGCACACATCCTAGACGGGGGTGGGCGAAACCCACCATCTTTTAGCACCTCCACAAATTGAAATCCCCCGCACAATAATAACCATTTTATTTAAGCCATCATAAATATGTAAATGAGATGAGTGAGTTGTAAAAATAAAAAGTCATTTGTGTGCCTAGCACCCACTTGAAACAATAAAAGGCCCATCTTCAGATGCCATAATCGAGGATGGTACATGGGACCGCTAATTAAAATTGCATCTCTTGTGTTTCGTGATGGTGACACTTTTTATTCCGAATTCGAAAGCATAAGAGAAAGAGGAGACTGGTCCATCGGAGAGTGGCGTTGGCGGCGGCTGAAATATTATCGCTTACAGTTGAACGCGGCTGTTGTATAACGTCGCCATACACTCTTCTCAGTTGCGTACGGAAAGCGCTTCAGTTCGGTTCGGAAAACGTACCGTTTTCCCAAAAACACTCGTGCCATTCTCTTTAGACATTTGTGGGCTTGAAGAGATGTTTACGATGTAGAATGACTTCGATGTTGACGTAAACATGTGCGGAATTGGGAGGAAGGTGACTTTCTCATCTAATAAATGGTATATCTCAATTTTATCTTTACGTTTTGCGCTTTGCTTCTAAAAGACGAATTGGTAGAATATGAGAGACGGAGTAGTAATACGTTCAATATTTCTATTTGTAAAATTGTGTTAAAAATAGTGAGACTCTCTCGGAGTTTCTAAACTTAGGCTCCCAAGTCGATTAAAATTCGTTCCTCTAGCCCAGGTGGGCGAAGTAAATTTCTATTAAAATTATTACATTCATATATACCAATTTGGCTACAGCATGTTGTATTCAAGAATTCCTCTTTTTCCTAGGAAAAAGTTATGAGTCTAGTGGTGTGTGTTTGTGGACTTTACATAAATACTCGCCCTTTAATATATTTAACCGCACAGCGGAAACTTTTTTCATTAGTATTTTAATATATTCCAGTGAGGGAAGTTTACACTTGTTAATTAATTCAGATGGATATGTAGGTAAATGTAGATGATTTCAGCAAAACGTTTTCCAAAAAAAAAACATACATTCAATCCGCATTTATTGATCAATTTATTCACGTAGTTGACGTAATAATTGGGTGGATAAATCGTGCGTTTGTTGATAAGTGTGTTTGAAATGTTCGCTGTTGAAACTCCTTAATGAACTGTCATTCCAAAGAGGTTTTTTTTATTAGTTTAGGTCATGGTTTAAGAATGTGTGCTCTTTTTATGTGCGAAAAAATCGTTCAATTCCCTTTATAACAATATCTACTTTTAATCTTTATGAGTTCGCATTTCGATGGTAATTCGAAAAGTAATATTAGATAGGGTGTTGGTGAAGGGTTGTAAAATTGTTGCATATTCCTTAGCGGGACAATTTCCTCCTTTAATGAGCATATAAGTATAGTTTTACAAGAGAGGAATTTTAAAAGGCTTTTTATATCTATTACTTTTCACTTTTCAGGGTATATTGCATGCGAAAAGGTCGTGCCTCTTGATGAAGAAATATCAATTTCGGGTTTATATGGAAATATTTTTAATCACATCAAGCATAAATAGATCGGTTTACACAGTAATATAAAATTTAATATGTAATTTTGCAATTCACTATTGTCCATGGTGCTGTGTTATGCGTAAACTAATAACGATACCTGTCAATCTAAATACAAATAAATCAATAAATGTAATATACATTGCAGAAGTAGAAATAGGTAATTAATTTCTTAAATCCCTAAATGCCATTTTATCGATATAATGTACAAGTTGGAAGTTTCTTTTTAATACAATTGTGAAACTTGCCTTCATTCTGTACATGGTGAAAACTACAGGGAACATAAATAAATCTTTCTCTCAATACAATACACCTCGATATTATTTATAATATATAGATATACAAAAGGTGGTGTATAGGTATAAATTGAAAATGTGTATTTTACTTGGCAGAATTTGGAATTGGTGAAGTGATCGGCAATAAAAAGCAATTTCGCGGTCGGCGAACGCTATAAATTTAACTTGTTCAAAAAGAAAATCTACGTATATTATATATAGGTATAAGATAGAATTAACTGCATTGCTTATTGGATCTAGAGGGGTGAAGTGAAACTGGTTGGGCGCAACTTTTTATTTACATTAATAATCATTTCAAGTAAATAAATAAAAATCAATAGCAACTCAATCGCCTTTTCTTGAGTAAATATTTTCGCTCTCGCAACTTGCCAATAAATATTAGGCAGGAAACCGCCGACAAAGGTGAATATTTTCGCTGTGCATTAAAATTAGGCTCATGTCGCACGTGACAAATTATGCGCATTTCATTTACATTTTTTGGTCATTGAATGAAACAGAAATTTACATCAATATTTCGACCGAGATTTCGACTACTGGCCAGTAAGTTAGTTTTTCGAGTATTCCAACTGAGTTTTCAGGTAAGTTAACAGTTTCTTGACAAGGGAACTGAAAGAATATCATTAAAATTTCATTGGAATAAGAGAGAGCAATTTGAAAAATTAATAATCACATTTAAGCCGTAAATAATTAATCAAGTGTGGTTGGAAAGTTAATTAAAATTTCTGAACTATTCACACACAGGTGGACGATTTTTTGCACCCATCAAACTAAAATTACCTATTATGTATAAAGAAAATTAAATTTCCATTCACGTCATATAAATAACAGGGCTCAAAAATTATGCATAAAAAGTCCGTATATTAAACAATAACATAGAGTAATGGATAATTTAATTAATTCATAATTTTATTTCAGACAAAAATTATATATCTGTCTAGTACTTGCATAAACAAGGCTATAGCATTCTGTTTAGTTAATTAACTACAGAACATATCCATACACATAGTCGGTTATGATTCTTAATTAATAACATAAATATAGCATTTATTCAGTTGAATAAACATAAAAACACATGGAGGTCATCTGCTTCGAAAACCAAACATCAGATCCCCAATTAAAAAATATTTGTAGAAGAATTTATTAATTTGGGAACTGAATCAGAATATTTAACTAATTCAGAATCAGGGCGCCCTTTTTCTTCTACAATCCTGCTCAGCAGAATTTACTCGAGGATCTCTACAACGTAAATAATGTATTAATTATGCACCCAACAACGAAAAACCGTATCAATTACAAACAGAAATTCTTGTCCTCTGAAACAAAACTCACTCCCATTTAAATAAACTTATTTGTTTCAATTTAATTGCACACTTTACCAGTGTACTCTGTACATACCTAGTATTTTTTTTTATTTTAAATTCAATTTTAATTGCTTTCCTGCAGTACTTGGTCCTTTGTGTATACAGTCCTTTTGTTCGACTCTTGAATCGGCCAATTATTTAAATCTCAAATAGTGACATAAAATTTGTGTGCGCTTCGATTCCCAAAAAAGGACAATTAAATTTCCCATAAAAATCACGAAGAAGTGTTGGAACACTCGCCACGCCGTTCGGCACACTCTCTATGCTAAAAAGCTATTCATAACTAATGAATTATTCGAGATAAACTCGAGTATGTACATGGAAAATTAAGCCTCTACTTGTATAAGACGACATTTTCAGTGTCAAATTACATTTCTTGCTACATGCTACCTAAATTAATCAAAGCCTTTATACATTTCGCTTGATGCATCTGTAATTAATATGTGTATTTGCACACGGAAGGATTTTCTTGTCAGAAAATCAATTACCTACATAAACTTGATGCCATAACCGGCAGTACATGCAGAATATTTGCAATTTTTCAATTAGTCGCTAAAAACCCGTGTTTTCGTTCGATTTTTGTTATGTTGGAAAACAACACTTTTTTTTCAGGAAAAAAATAAATTCCTATGTTCATTGAGTCCTTTTTATGAATACACACAAAAAAAATATAAACGCAAACATTGAATTAGCGTGCGTTTGACAAAAAGTAAATTGCCTCATACCTCGTTTTACACAATTCCCGATCTAGTTTCGTTGATTAATGTTACATAAATTCAATACTTCTAATCGCACACTTTTCCCTTTTAAATCTCACATTTTTAAGTTTCCCTCTCTGTTTCGCGTCTACCGATGTGTATATAGGTAATTTGAAATTCAAATCTCACTCGCATGTGTCAGAAGAAAGGGCTTCAGATAAAGAGATCTCCTCTCTCAACTTTTCTATAGACAACAATATAGTATATTGAGTTCGAGTGAAAGCATTGTTGGATCATGAAGAGAGGAATGATGAAGTGCGCGTTTAAATGGCAAAAGGCTTCCCCATTACAATTTTACAGTCCAATTTTCCAATAATAAATTCGTCATGTTGCTGAGCAGAAAATTAATAAAATATCTATCTATTTGTTTATTGAATTGGTTTCACCGGAAATGACCTAGAAATACAGAATAAATGCACATTTAGTATATTTATGTTATTTTTCATTTTTCTACTTTTTCGATCGATGTTTACCCATCAGCAACATTATGTTTCCCCAATTAATTTAAATAAAACACCCCGCGTTTTATGCATTAATATTAAAACTTTCAAAAAACCACTCTACTTGATACCATTTACTTAAAACAGAAACTTTCATCAGAAACTTTTTTGAAAAAAACTACGAACATTTGCTAGTTTTTCCACTCTTTTTTCGTACTCGTTAATGCTGTTGCAGTTGCTCACATTCCGTGTATCTTATAGATGTTTTTATTTCCCTTTTATTATCTCGGATCACGAAACCACCGGTCAAAAATCGCACTGTTCACCAGAAAACTGATTTAAAACTTCACAAAACAGAAGAAACCGCCCCTTCGCCTTTTTTCGCACCTTTTCTGTACTAATACTAAATCGTTCTTTTATTTCACAGATGCAAACCAAACCGGGCAACACCGGAGATTACGTTGGTACATCATGCCGCATAGATTGGAAACTGTTGTGCGTCCATCATCCAATGACATATGTTAATCGTGTGAAAATTGTTAAGTGTTTTCTGCCATAAATACGGTCAATCGTCCAACGAATAGATTGCTCTTCGGCCCACCAACACGACAATGGCTACATCATTGACGGGTGTCGGTATATTATGGGCCACATTGTCCCTGGCGGCTGCACTATTATGCTGTACTGGCTTTTATTTGCCATTCTGGATTCAGGTAATTGCCAATTATATCATACACCAAGATCGGTTGGACTGTTTTCGAAAACAATTATAAAGGGAAATTTACATTCCAGTATGCATATTAGAATTTTGTTTAATTTGTTTTCCGCGGGCGTCCGTCTTATTCTTGCAGGGCAATGTCCGGAACAAAAGGAGAGAGCATTGTGTAGAAAGGCCCTTTTTTCCCTCTTTATTACGTCAAAACCACACATACCTACACAAAATGTTATTATAACGTATTTTAGTTGGGTAGATATGCCTTCTGGGCCGAGTTTCCACTTAGATGAGATTACGAGGGCCACGATTATAATAAATTAAACGCTAATAAAATATGTGTACATTTATTAAACAATTGCAGCTATAAGGAAATTGATAGGAGAAATTGCAGCTGTCTGTTGTATAAATGCATGTAATAATTAAATTTGAGTTTCCGACTCGATTAAATTTCAAAAAGTAAACATAGTATTTGGGTTTGTTTGCATGATCCACGTCAGATGCTTTAATTAATTCGAATAGAATTTCTAGTATTGGACTTTTTTCAGCAGAAAACTTGAACGTTTTTAGTAGTGCACAGGTTTCGGATTATGTAGTGGTGTATGTATAGTTGAGGAATTGTGAATCGTAATATACATTGTTTGTATTTGACCCACTTTAAAATAAATTAACTCGAGAAACCAAACCCAGATTCATTTCGCTCGACGAATGGAAATTGCTTGACTACCTTCCTTGGTTTATATTAATAATAAAATTTCCTCTTGGTTAGCAATAACATTTTCGTTCTTCTATTAGATAGTATGTAGTCTATTTACTAGTTTGTGTGCGTTTGTGTTGTGGGACAGCCTTGTTGAAAGCGCCTTTTAATACCGAACCTTACACTTCTTCCCAATCATCTATTCTAAAAAGGTTGCTATTTATCTTATCAACAGCGTCCTTGCATACCAATCTTCCTCCCGAAATCTACATTTCCACTTGATATTTCCGCGTACTTCTTCCTCCACACTTGACTCCTTTCTTGTCTATTCTATTTCGCCACTTTAAATTCTATATTCCACTTGAGGCATAAGAAAATCTAATGGAATTCCGTGGCTATGGGTGAACTTTTGTTCTAGTAGGACGTTTTTAATTATGTCCCAAACAAAGTTTCCTACTAAAGTAATTTGTTTTGGAATTGCAATTTTATTTCAAGTGCATTTGTTGTTAATAGATTTACGTTTCTCAATTGGGGGATTTGTGTGTGCAATATTTATTAGGATGTTACATTGGGAAATAGTAGCCGCAATGATGCTGTGTATACAAACAAAGTACCATCAAGTTTTTATCTTCTATTTGCCAGTTTCCACCCCGTGGCCCCGATAAATACTTAAATACTTACCCAAATTGAATGGAACATTTCACTGCAATCGTTTATCTATTATACGCTTTAATTAAATATCCTTGTGTCCAGTAAAAAGTGAAATAAATCCGCCAAACGCTTCGGGCGTTAGTTACTCTCCACTTGATTTATGCGCTAATAATGATTTTACACGAAATTTTCGGTAATCGAATGTTAATTGCGAAAAATTAATTACCTTTTTGGCAGGTGATTTAATTTTGTGTTTATTATTAAAAACAGGAAAACTCTATTAAAGCTTCGAGATTTTGGAACGATGAATCAAAATTGAGCGGCTTTGAAAACCGGGGGAGATTGAATTGTGATTTTTGTAAACTGTACCGATTTACGATTGGTTAATCCATTCAATTGAAATCGATCACATACCAAAAAATTATAATATAATCGTTTTTAATTCCTTTAAATTACACGTTGTCCAAATGTTAAAAAGGATAATTCCATTTCCATTTGCTCTTTAAAAGCACACAATTACGAGCTAATGTTATAAATTCATCCTTTTATATATTTTAATTAATTTCTATTAAAATGTGTGTTTTACAATAACATTACATGATATATTTTTACTCTAATGCAATTATAATTCGTAATTACTAAACATAATGTTGATTTAAATTAAATTCGTTTTACCATATTTTCATGTAACATGGTTTTGGGTTTTTGGGAGGGCGGTCCTGTTTGTCATGTGAAAGAAATTAACAACTTACAGTATGTGTGTTTGTGTGTCATTTTTCAAGTGGGGCAGTTTTTGTCCGTCCCCCGTCCTATATGTTCTGATCCAGTTAGATTGTTTTTAGTGTCTTGTAATTGATTGTGGTCCAAGTGGAAAAAATATACCCTCCAATGAATTGGCCATTAATGAAATTGTAAATTATAAAATTAACACAATGATGTCTTGTCTATTGCCTAAAATAACACTCCATAATTAACAATATACAGTATTAAATTTCGTACTTATACCTAATTAGCAAAATTAGCAAACGAGGACCTGAAGGAAATTTGTGCGATTATCGACAATTTGACATGGAAAACAGGAAAAACAACTGGAATCACTTCAGATGGAAGGAAATCACACAATAAATTGTGTATTACAGTTTCATTTTACAATTTACTCACCATCTAATCTACATGCATACCTAGTAATAAATACAATCTATTCATTATCATGTATTTGTGGAAAACATGGATATTCCGTTCCCTTTCTGTGCGATGGATGGTATCAATTTAAAGTTAAATTACCGTATTCATTAGCTTTATGGTAGCAGAAATGGTTTCCATTGATCGCTTTCATTGTGGAAATTAGATGGAACTTCTATATCAAACAATTATAGTTTTGCGAAAACATTTCACTTTGATTATTTGCATACACTCTGTATATGTTTCGTATATGTGGGATGATAATTTGCAAAATAAACAATAATTATAATTCGTGTTGCATTATTTGAGTTGATTTCCAGTTAGGAGAGCAGCGCGAGTACGCGATTAAGTGAAAAAAGATTTACATGGAAATTGTTCAATCCGAGGTGATATTGAAATAGTTTTCGACACGCCCTAATTAAATTCAATTAAATTAACGTTTGCTAGAACCCGATCAAAGGAGAGAGGAGGGTGTCTTTTTCCCATTTGTGTGAAATAGAAGTTGTACTGGTTGCGCTGCTAGTGCGGTGGAGTGGCTTGGAATTTGTATTTAAATAAATGCACCTCAAACGCTGCCGTAATTAAGTATTTGAACTGGCTTTGTGTGTGAGTGTTTTGTGCGAATTTTTCCTTTTTAACATGCAAAGATTTGAGCTCGGCGACTATTCAGGTCAATCCCGCTATCAGAAAGGGAGAAGAGAATCAAATTGAATAAAGCAAAAGTAAATACTGTTAATTACAAAATCGTTAATTCTGGTCGCCGCACACAGAAAATTCTAATTATGTGGTGGCGGTTTTGCTGTTTTTTCAACCTCATCCTCCGCAACCGTGTCCCGATCATCGTTAATGATTTTCTCTGGCCAAACATAAGATTCGTATTTAAATAGTTAGAAAAAGCACTCATTAGTAACTGATTTTAATTGCAAAAAAATTTTACACAAAACATGTTAGAGTGTGTGTAATTCGAATGTAAAACCGACGCTCTTGAATTTTTCCCCATTTTTTATGGTAGTCTTTCTGTTGAATGTAATTAGCTGCTAGGAAGTTATGTAGAGCAGGTCTTCCTTCCCTAATTGGAGTTCTTTTAAACAAAAGCCCTTTCCAAAATGCTTAGTTATTAAAAAAACAAAATTAATATTAAATGCCTCATTTATAAATCAAAACGAGCACCATTTCAAAGCGTTTCTTTTCCACATCTTCTCCCTCTACTTCTTGTATTGCTAATTTCAATCTGATTATCATGTTTTGCGAATTTTAAAATAGACATTTGTCTGAATATTTATCAAATTCGTATCTAAGGAAATGGTAATTTTGCCTGCGAACGCTTTCTCTAGTAATGAATTCGTAATTTTTTCAATTTACATTTCCTCTTTTTGTCACCATACTTGTACTGTAAATAACGGAATGGGGAAGAATAAATAGAAATAACGCTCTAATTACAGGACGTCTAATAAATTCTTAATTACACCATCAGACGGGGAATAATTAATTCCCGAATTCGCCAATTTCTCGCACTTTTCTCCAATATTGGGGACAAGCAAGTCTTCACATCAAACAATAATAATATGAATTGGCATTCCATTTACTCTATAATATCGAGACGATTGCATTCTTTTGGTTAAATTTCACCACTTCTTGCGCTCATCTCACGTACCTAATACCCGGGGATGATCGATTACACCGTTGAAACGATAATAAACTATTTATTTCGGTCTCCTGTAGCCTTTAACAAAACATCCGTATATCCTTCTCATATGCGCTTATACTAGGATGAGGGGTGTACATATAAAAGTACATATAAATATTTGATGTTTTTTAAGTTTACAAGACGTATGACATTAAAACGAAACGCAAATTGGATGTTTTTTTCCATGAAAATCACTTGAAGGAAAGGTAAACATTTGGAATAACAGCATTTCTGTTTAAACGGATGTGTACGTGTTTCGATATGATGGAGGGCAACTAAGTAAAAGGCCATTAAACATTAATGTTTGTTTATGGATCATGATTTTTATTACCATCCATCTATTCAATTACTATCTCTAGCAATAGCAACAAAATGAACAAACAGTGCAAAATTGCATTAATTGGAGAGGAATTTTTAGTTCTGCATACACAATTACATTTATACGAGCTTGTCCCCCCTACCCTGTTTTCAAGCCGCCCCCAGGAAGTTTGCAAACATAACTATATACACTGAGAGACGTAAAACCATCCACCGATAAAACAAACCAAGAGCACCGAGTACACGTTTCATCTCTTTGATTAATTTAATTTGATTGTTTCATATAATTTAAATTAAAGTTGCAAAAAGTTGAGCACATAAATCGTCCTTCGCGAATTAATTCCGATATTTTATTTCGTGCGCAATTAACACGGTAGTTTTTTTCTTGGCAAGTTTTTTTTATTTCCCTGCTACTCTACCCACACCCCCACCGTAATCCTTCATATTTCGTGGCATGTGGGTTGTGGGAGTGGAATAAAATATTGCAACTTTTATATGTTAATCCATACGTAGCTGTTCGATGATTAAATTGACAGTTTGATGTGTTCGAACTTCTCTTATCTCGTGTGATGCACAAAATTTTTGACAAGCGCTTGAATAAATAAAAAACGATGAATTCGGGAACGGAAAAACACGTTAAAGGATAATAAATTTTAAGCATATTTCCATGGCGTATGCAAGGGGATTTAAATTTTTGTACATTTTTCTCATTATTCTATTCAATAGAGCGCGGTGCATGTTTGATTTTCTTCGCTGATCTTTCAATGGCACTGAAATTAATTCGCTTATTAGAAAATTGTGTGTATTCGCCCCTCACTTTTTCACCTTAAGAGCGTCTAAAGGGGATGCTGACTCCACATGAAGTGTAAAAGGGTCGTTGAATCAGAACTCGATACTCAACAACTCCCCAATATATATATATATATACCTATATCGATATCCACTCTTGACGAAAATGCAACACTCACCCCCGCATATTCTTCATCTGTCCCACATTTCTGTACACGTCTAACTATACTGTGTGCACTTTTCACCGCATCTTGCTGATTTGGCAATCGATAATTTTTGTGTACGTGTCGAAAAGCCCGTTTTCCATCAGCAATTATAATGCACATAATAAGCAACTTTATTAATTATACTACTAAAACATAAAGTATACCTACGTATTCTTTGCGCTGGAGAATTTTAATAAAACTCCCCCGGTCGATTGGGAGTAGAATTTTTTATCGCATATACAATAAGCTTCAATGTGAGCTTTATATTGCAGGTGAATGCATGCAAGAGAGGTTTTGTTAGTTGAAAGAATTTTTTAATGCCATTATACATTTTGTTTATTTCAGTGGAATTTTCAATAATTCAGTTGCTCATCATTTTTCAGACCTCAGGTATTCCAAAAGTATATTGTATACATATACATATTACTTTGATATATGATAAATTTTGCTTGTTTTCAATTTCGTAATGCACCTGCTGTTTTTCTTTTCTCCTTGTACCGCACACTTCTTATGCTCCATCTACCTAATAAGAAACGCGCGATGTGTTTTCAAACAGTAAATAGTGATTGAATTAGACAAAGTGGAGGAAAGGTTCGTGGATAGTGATCCCCGATGATGGGACATTGTCATGGATTTTCAATTTGCATTTTATAAGGTGCTCACATGTGAGTACAGTAAGTAAAGAGACGTTTACATGTCAGATCACGTAAGTAACCTGTCGGTATGTTAAAAGCACACTTGCAGTAGTCACTTGCAGAGTTGTGTTTGGGGTGGCATTATTGGGGTTGTTGAAAGGGATCACGAACAGATTTCAGCATATGGTGCCAGAGCACCGAACGGATACTGAAAGGAAACTATACAAAAAGAAAAGCTTCTGACACGCACCATCTACTTTTATCTATACAGTCAGAATTGGAGATCTTCGCATACATATACACAGCTACGAGTATACGGTTTGTTTTTTATCAAAAAATCCGAGGAAAATTAACGTGCTTTTGATTATTGATTGGATTTTGGAGGCAGGTTTTTAGCTAAAAGCCGTTTGTTAACAGAATAATCCGTTGATTTTAGCAAGGGATATCGTTGAAATCCAGTCCGATTAAAATAAGTCGGGAAATAAACTGAAAATCGCTTCATTTTCTATAATACAAATATAAATGTTTAATTTTATTAGAATGAAATTTGATGTGTGCATGGTCTCTTTTCAACAAGTAGTGCGAGTTTTAAATAAATTGGCTGAAAAAACACGAAATTTTCTTCACGTCCAATATAAATGTGATGAAATGTTTCCGTTTTCCTATCCTACATTCGTAATAAACGTATAATCCAGTTTGTATTAGTAGCGTGGGAATTCTAAGCGAGTTTGTACAGTTTATTTTGATAGACAATAAATGCGTAAATTTTTCATTGTGTCAAATAAAATACACCTGAAAGAGTGTACTTGTATACATTTCATTTATTCTGACCTTTTCCCCGGGGGGCCCCTCTGTAAAAAATGTATACCTTCCGTTGGAGCGGTTCTGAAAAAAAAAACTACGGAATACATGGATTCTTGACGAGGCGCGCCCGTTGCCGTCGCTTGGGCGCTTTTTAAGAAATTATTACCGTAATCATAAAAAAGTAAACACAATCACTATAAAGCTCGTCGTGCATAAATAACATTTTTTCCCAATGCCAGGGACATTAACAGTTTAAAGTCCAATTAAACTAGTATACAACTGAAAAATTTATTATTATTACATGTCCATAAATAATAGCGAATGTCCTGTGATTTTAGAACACAAGGCTCGAATGAATGTTTTTTCTCATTTTCTATAATGCAAATCGTTATCGTCTCTTCTACACCCCCGAACATAAAAGGAAATATTATATAACAGTAAAAGTAATTTTCCCAACAGAATAAGATCTTTTTACATAGCGTCTGTGTGCTCTTTTGACAAAGATGTGTATCATTGAAACTGTATCTCTTTCTCAAAACACAATAATAACACCCAGTTTATTGTCTGAAAATTTGTCTATTCGAATTGTCGACGGTGTGTTTGAGAAAAGTATCTTTATATGAAAAGTATTTAGAGAAATTTATCGTTCAATAAAATTTTTTTATTATCTGCGGCTGAGAAGAGTGATGTGTTCACCAAACTGACAGACGGAAGATAGCCCCGTGTGCTTGGATGCCCCACGGTTTATTTAATCGAATTTTCACAATAAAATGCAATAACTGTCAACATGGTATAAAGAAGACGAAGTTCTGAAAGGTAAACGCGACCATATTTCCTCAATGGCTGGCACCACACTGTTATATCATCAGCCTTTCACTTGATGATTATTATAGAATTAATATTTGATGTCCTTTTATGTACCCACCTGAAAAATCACATAACTATAAAGAGGATTATTCTAAGAATTTGTTTTATATTAAATTATTCAAAGTCGGTGTTCCGGAATAGCGTTTTTCAGGTCAAAAGCGTCTCATACCTTCCACCTATACGAGCTTAAGAATTTATAAACGAGCTCAAATTGTACCTGCTGGTGCACATTTTTCCTATTTACAACACTAGACAGACGTCAAAATGCAAATTTATCATTCGATTAGCATATGCACGCGGGTCAGTGCATTTTCCCCAATTAACCATTCTAACTATACACTCGTATTTGTTTTCATTTTCCTAAAATCTAATTAAAAAATATCAGACTCAGATCCAGACAACAAAAACCTCTCTCCCCAGTCCTGACGGTGATGTTTAATGTATGAATTCTCCTCTCTTCTCTTATGACCAAGTTATTACGCATTCAACGTCGTCCATTAACTGTACTAGTTCCTTCCGGATGGTTGACTGTCTACTACTACCCTCCAACAGCCACAATCTACCTATTTTCCTGTGTTCTAAGGCTATACCTAAACTGTCACGTATTCAAAAGTCTGCAAACAAGTGCACCAACTTTCTCTCTACTCCTTTTTCTCATTATCCTTCGACCGGTCCTTTGCTCCATACTTCTATGTCTGAACCCTTCTGCTAAAGAGGCCACTCACTCTGTTCGCTTTTTTCCTAAATTTTTGATATGCGACCTCTTCAAAAACTCTTCCACTACATCTAATTCCCATACGAAACAAAATATTGGGGATGATAAAAGCGACTCTCTCCTCGTAAATTCGCTTTATTATGGAGTTGTACGTTATTTCGTTCCAACAATAGGAAAAAATTAATGTTATCTTGTATGTATCATTTGAGAGGGCCCCATAAATATCTGTCAGGTGTATTAAATGTAACGGAAAGGATTGTATTCGAGGGATAGGATATGTAGTTGGGTTAAGGGAGTGTAAAAATTTTACAAAGTAATGAGAGTCTCTGAATCTTCGTTTTTATGATTCCATCTCCAGTTTGGTAAGTTTACCTAAACACAGTCCTGAGTCCTATTTAATTTCCATCCTCTGCCTGTATAATCACAGTATATTATATTAGAATAATTAAGCAACAAATTTGTTATTAAAGTGCTTGTTTGCCGATAAACTAGCAAGATAGTAAATTTGGTAAGACAAACTGTAGTCCATTATTATGTTTCGTTATTGCGTTTATTTATTTTAAGTTTCAAACATGAACATGGAAACTTTAATTCTAATCTAGGATCTAGGGTAGAAAAAGCGCGTAATTAATTTAAAACGGAATTAAATTGTGCTGAATGCAGCCCATAAATCGCTAAATACAAGAGGAAAGGAATCGTTCGTTCTTCTGTTAGCTTGACCAAATAAGGGGATTTTGAATAATGGATTTCATTGTTTCAATTGGGGTGTTGCAGAAATGAATTTATTGAGTTTTTGGACCCAAGTGGCGAGGGAGAGGAAAAAACTGGACTCTCCAAACTTGAACTCGTCCGACCATATACAAATGTTAAATTAATCTTTACCGTACTCTCTGCACATACATATTTGTCAAGATTTGAGGAATCTAATTTAAATGGTTTAATTGTTTTTGTGTCGCTTAATTCGGGAATCAACTGAAAAGAGGGATAATACATTAGATTTAGAGCAAACTTTCACCAACCAAACACCACACTGTACCGCTGATTAAATTTCATGCATTCTTTAATTTGTGAGATGAAGTTAGAAAGTTTGGACAATTTAACACTGGCAGGCCGATAGTGTAAAAGTTGAACTGAAAATTTTTGCCTCTTTTATAGACTTTATTGATTATTGGAATGGGGGGTGGTAGAAAGTTGAATCCTAACATTTTCGATTTTGATGCGAGCAAAGTGTGAACGTATGTCATTTAATTATCTTCTTCGGATATGGTGCCATCTTCTGAAGATGATTGATTGCCGAAAATTTCCGTCATTGGCAATATTTGCATGCGGTTAGAAGTCGTGCGATGGTTTTCGAGTTTTAGATGCTCGTAGAGACTACAAAGTGTATGTACCTGTGTTTGAGGACAGCACAGAATAAAAAGCGTTTATCATTAATGGGCACGAACGTTTAGATAAGGCAGCACAGTTCGTGTAGGTATTGATTTAGAGTAAAAAATTAACCCCCCAAGTGTATAGAAATTGAATACCTATATATTTTGTTAAAATCCATTTAAATGAATTCAATGTATAATATTTATGAAAGTGAGCTTAAACAGTATTTATATACAATAGGGACATGGAAAGCCTTACCCGTATTTAAGCGCTTTTGTATTAATACATTAATTAGAATTCATTTTCGAAAAGGGAACTTTTGCCATGTATTATTTATGAGTTTCATATAATAATAAAACAAAGTAAATAAACAATAACATCATTGAAATTCTTAACATATTACAGAATATTTACTTTCATAATTGCAATTAGTTGATTCAAAAATAATGTGCGCAATTAACATGTTTGATTTCACATTAATTGGATTCACATTCCAATCAAGCAAGAAAAAGATGCGTTCCGAATCCGGACGCTATTCCTCTTTTTAGTTTTTTCATGCATAATACAGTAAATTGAAGTGAACCCATAGCCATACATTTAGATTTATTCTAATGGGCTTGATACACATTTATATATGGGAGAAAAGTTTCCTTAAACCTTTACGCATTCATCCTCAAAACTCGAAAACGGGGGGTATAAAAATTCTAATGTGAAGTGAACATTGAAAAAAAGTTAATAAGCGTGTCAAGTGTCTGAAATACTCGTAGATATATGCTGAAAATATCATAAGGATATTATACTGCACACCTATATCTACCTTTACAGGATGTCGTATACGACGAGCTTTTATAGCACCCACCCCAAATGTACCATAAATTCCTAACAACTTGTTTATACATCAACCGTGTCACATAATAAAACAAAGAGAACCATTGAAAAAAAATGTTAAATTGAGATTTTACTCTGTCATGGGGACCGCGTGGGGTGCTTTGAAGCGTTTTAGGGGGTTCGTGTATCGGTGCGTGATTCTCTTATTCAGTTCCGTTTATGTATCGAATTCTTGCTTCTCGCAAATTTCAAACAAAGAACACCCTAACAAAGGGGTAAAAGGTGCAAGCCTTATTCTTAAATGAAAGAAAAAGCATGTTGATAAGAATTTTATTTACATATAATTGTGAAATAAAAGCCTATTTCAATTAAACAAAACGAAAAAAGTGTCGATTAAACCGTGCCTCATCTTAAATCTCGGCTTTATTTAAGGACATCTTCCTCGGGGATCAAGCGGGGGTCCTTTTATTACTCACCCAACAGTAAAATTAACTGTTGATGTACCGCAGATTGACCATAATTCTGTGTGTATTTTTCGGTGATAAGAAACGTGCAGCTTATACGAACATAAAATTCACCAAGAAAACTATCCTCATAAAACTATTACCCATCGAAAATACGATATATTTCTGTACTGGCGTCGAAACTGTTATGCTGTAAAATAAAAATGCATCTTGCTTTTAATTCTATCCACAAACTGTTCGTCCAAATAAAAGAAAATCACCCGAAACAGGCCAATAATCCCCAGTTATAAAGAAACAATTTAAAGTACGTAGAAAATAAAATAAACATTTCCCTGAGTGAAAATGGCAAAAGCATACACACCAAACAGCCACATCTCGTCGCCAAAGTATATGTCGAAAGCGATAGGAAGAGAAAAGGGGGTCCTCTTCTGTTGCAAAGTGATAATGTAAAACAGTAATTGTGGCTAACCCCTTTCCTTCATCGTTTGCCAACTTTAATACTAAAGGAAAACAACGAACAAGTTATATTCGCATTTCAACTTGATGTCGTCTCTTTAGGGGAAAAGGTATGACTATGTGCTTCTACATCAATTCGAATATAATTTCCCTCCAACAAGCCATACCATCATCACATATCAGCCTTATATTCACTCCTACATCAATTTAGGTGTGTTTTGAGTCACCTCGAAAATATCGACATAATTAAATTGGCTGATTTAAAGGGCTGTGCAGCTCTCGAGGCATATTAAGTCTCCGAGGATTGCTTGCCACTAATTAATTCCAATGTTATTTCACCGTTTCAATCACACTAAAACTTTTATTCATTCATCACAGATTTATGAACGGGTCATTAATGCCAACACACCGATCCAGTGTCAGAAACACAATTTTCCTCTGCACGTTTCAGAACCGCAAAACTAAACATATTAATAATTGCGGTTGTTGTATGGGATGGGCCATTTTTTTTTTGTTCCGATTTAAATTAATCTGGTACCAGCATACACATATCGGCAATGTTATTTGTAGAAAAACTTATAAAATGTACGAGAGTATATACGAAATAAGCAATCTTGAACAAAGCCGCTGTAATGGCCTGCGGTATTGTAACGAAATCTGAAGGGATTCATATTGTGTTATTGTAACGTTTGGTAACAATGCTTTTTGAAACACATACTATATAACACAAACACACACACACACATCAAGAGAGAGTTCCTATCTTTTTCCTATGTGTTTCTATATATCAAAAACAGACAGTACTACCCTGGGATGGAGTGGAGGCGTCGGAGTCGAGCCTCTTTTCAGCGTCAATCACGCGCATCTACCCTCCACTGGGGAATGAACAATATCTTTCGCTATATTGTGACACATTGTCACTTGTTTGTTATTTTGAGGCTTGGGCAAAAGTCGTGTTTCGCATTACACTTTTTCTGTCCATATATGTATAGCAAACGCGCTTTATGGATTTTCCCCTCATTGAATCGTTCTAATTAACGCATCATAATCCCATAGTGAGTTTCAATGCACGATTGAACTGCATATTATATTTGATTACAAGAATACTAATAAATTTATATTTGTATGCAATGTTATGATCAAAGAGACAAACATAACATAATAAACAGTCTAAACATTGTGAATGTGTAAGTATACAATTTGTTGTGGTATTTATGCAAAACATTCAACTCGATGTTTGCATAGTTCGAATGTATTTTAGCTAAAAACTGTGTACTGTGCATTTTGCTAGCACTATTAGCACTGTTAAATGGGAGTAATGAAGAAATTGGTGTAAGCAGATTTTTTTGTTCAGGCTATGGTTTATTGGAAATCTCAGAAAGGCTCACATACGTGCGTCTTCTCGTAAAATGTTATTCCGCTTAGGAAAACAACCGTAAATGGAAAATTAATTTTCAGCGTCAACACTGCCGCCGCAATAAATGGAAGTTTGAAGCGTATTATGTTTACAAGGCCTTGTATATATGTTACTATTACTACTATAGCCGATGTAATAACACTTTTCAAAAGATTGTACTCGCAAACTTTTATAATGTTTTAGCAGCGCAACACTACACACCGAAAATACGGCCCACCAAATATATTACCATGGTCTGGAACAAATGCGTGTACGGATTTTTGCTGCTTATTCATTCATAAATTAACCAGATTAGTAGGTAGACCGCATAAATTCAAGTGAAAATTGCATTTGTAACGATGTAATAAATAAAACTCGCTTTTCGGGAGGCCACCACACACAGCACAGTTCATTAGATTCCTAAATCAGAACCACACACAACACCTGCGAATTTAATGCCCCCGTCTTTTGTCTTATTCATTTTGGCGCGTTTTTTCTGCTGTCAAAAGCTGAATTAAAGCGCAGAAGAACTTCTCTACTCTGATCGATTTGTTTGGAATCTACATTTGTCTTTAAGAAACGTGAAATTGCCACCAAATAGACTGTCTGTGACAGATATCGTTTATCCTGCCACCAAAAAAAAAAGCCCGTCTCCCATCAATTCGGCCAGTTTTGAGCGTTAATTTCGAGCTTGTGTGCATTTGTATCCCGTTTTGCAATGTAAAAGTTGATGGAATACGTTTCCGGTTTATTGTTATAAGGAGGGTCAAGAAAATTGATATCAAATAGTGTCCGGGATCAAATGTTGAAATGAACCGATTTACTGGAATCGTCCATAAATAGTATGGGAAAATGGCATCGATATCTTGAGTGGATCGATTGACAGTGCAATGAGGCAAGTAAAGGGTGGATGAATTGTTTGGAGAAGCGGATCGTATAAATCCGACGTAGCAAAAATCAAGAGGATGAGGTAATAAAAAACGGTCGCTGTCAAGCTAAAGGTAAACCTACTACCATCCATTGGAATGGGAATCTTAATTTTTCGCTTATTGTTAGTTGTCGGTAAACAGAGGTATGTAATTAAATTAGAAGACGTGTGCACTTCAAAGAGCTGCTTTCTTCGCCTTCCGGCATATGTTAATGCTATTTTGTGGTCGCTTTTTTACCAAACACGTTTCGTATGTATACATTTCTAGAAAATCAGTATGTATATAACGGTATTTCTCGTTGCAATGATTTCAAAATCGGATATCACGTCGTTACATGAATTGCAAGGCCGATAGAGTCGAACCAACGAAGCAAATAATTCACCAGAACTAGAAAGATTAGTGGCTGAATCCTATTTCTATTCCAGACTCGTACATGTATCAAAGGATATTCAATAACCTGTGATGGCAATGTACAGCAGATTTTTCTATCCGAAGACGCTTTAATGCATTAAGCCAGATGGAAATACGGTCCATTATGAATCAAGCATGTTTAATTAATCCGAGAGAATGGGGATGGGGGAGTGTGCCTTCCAGGTGTTTCACCCATTACATATCCGACACTGTAATACATTGTCTATGCCGGCACATTGTTAACTTAAGAGCAATGTCCGGTTGGTCGGGTGGAATCAAATCCTCAAAACCGGAAACAACTAAGTAGTCGTCGGTATGGAAGCGATTCTGGATACCAGTAAACAACACACCCCAAAACTCTCCGTACTCGGGATTCGGTAAATTGTACAAAGTGTGCGGTTTTCCGTGGACCGCCGAGAGAAAAGATCATTCAGGTGGGCAATGACCACAGGATTTCCTAGTGCCATCATTTGATTTCCTCTCTATATATTCGGTGGGGTGATGGCCACACCGAAAACATCAGTACAATAGAATTGTATTTCGCTGTACAAAAGATAAATATTTGTTGGGCTTGAAATTGATACATTGTTCAGTGGTGTGAATGGCATTTCATATTTTATTGTGCTAGTGGAAATTTAAACGTTCAACTCTTGGCCATACGGGCCGCCCCATTCGCTTCCCATTCTCCCCTTGTAAAATTGTTTTCTATTTCGGGAAATGAAAAACGCCCAGAAAGATTCACAACAATTACAACTAATAAACGGGCCACTTAAACGTTGCGCTTAAACGCTCTCTAAATATTATTTTTAACAATTTCTTAATCCACCCTCCTTTGTGTACTCTCGCGGTGGAAACAATTTTATTATCCGTGTAATTAACTTGCTGTTTGTGCCTTTTTTTTCTGTGGCCACGTTTATCTAGAATAAATCCAGTGTGCAATAGAGTCGTTTTCTTTGTAGACTTGAACTCGATTTTCCGATTTTTAAAATCATATGTTTGTGTCACACAGAGTGAAGTCTTTGAAAATAAAATGTATTTCTCTTGAATAGCATTTTCATTTTGTATGAAAAATATCGCTAGCACAAGCTGAAAATTACCTACTTTTGCATACTCACAGTTTGACAGTGTGTTTGGTAGGCAATTTAAGCAAAAATTCCAAAGCGAATGCAGAATAAATTGTCGTTTATTATTTTCTATTTACAATGTGCTCATTTAAATGGTCAACAATTTATTACTGTTGATGTGGGACGTGGAGGTTAATTTATAACAATCGGAAAAGTATTGACCCTTCCAATTAAATAGGTAAAATCTAGTTTTCTACTAATCCCATCTCAATTAATACTGTGAGCCAGAAGGATGTTCAGCATGGGAGGGCCAGTCATTGGGGACTTGCAATTAATGCTCACCACCACTTTCTGGACAGAGAAAAGCGTGTTTCCGATATCCAAAAGGGATTCGAGAACGGTAACGAATTGGTTGGCACTTAAGTCCTTATCTGACGGTGTTTCGTGTCGGTCATGGCAGGAAAAGCACCTGGATTTTCGAGGACTCATTCAAATAAAAACTAACCGTTCCGGGATGCAACAAAAATTGCATACCAGAATTCATTAAACTATCGTCTTTTTCGTCTGCGCTTGTGATATTATCCGAGCAGTACATTTAAAGTTCAAGCAATTCTCAGACAACATAAAGAACAGCTTTTATCTAATACAGATGTAAAAAACTTTTATATAAATTTCTCCAACATTTTATTTGACATGGAGTTGAAGAACTCTTCTTGAACTAATATTTACTGCACCATCCAATCTACTTGCATACAAGTCACAGAATAAAGTAGAATATTTTCTCAAACACACACTCACTTTTTTTGCTCGCTTTTCGAGAATTTGTCAAAAGAACTCTTTTTCTCCGTGATCACACAACAAGTCTGGCGGAAGTACATGCTATGGCTTTATTTCATAACGCCAGAAATTACAATTTATCCAATTGAGCGTATTTTTTTTCCTCCTCAATCTGATTAGTGCAGCGCGATCTTCATATTCCGACTCCATCTATTTAATGTAATGAGCTTTGTAAATTAATTACACGTAGTAGCTTTTACAAAACGAAATGTTTTAATTAAAAGGCCCACTGGGGCTCCATCCATTACGTTCTTCCTCATATTTACGGCGCAACGAAAGCTCTCTTCTTCAGCACTTTTTCGCCAAACATCATTAATGCAGAAAAAATCTACAACAAAAATGTCGCTATTTCTAATTCCCTTATACCTACATATACCTATTATAGCAGATCGAGAAAGAGTGAGAGGGTTCCTGCACATTTATTTGTTAATAAATTGGTTTTGTAAACGATTTCCGTTCGGAAAATTTTTTCAGTGCAAATAAAACGTGAAAAATACTGTCCCTGACAGCAATATAATATTTCATAACCGTATATTACCAATCCGCTAGTGATTTTCCACTCAATTTCAATTGAATTTCAATCTTGAATTTTTTGCGCCCCCATCGGAAAGTTTCTTATTAAATCCATAAGAGAATGTACCCACGAGCAAATCCATCGTTTAACAACGTATAAACTGGAGTTTTATGAACAAACACACAATATTCGGCCGTGATTTATCATCCCTTGGTCGCAAGTAAAGAGCCGGAACGTGTCCAGAAAACGGCACCCTCTATTTTCGGCAATAAAATCCGGTAAATGAAGAGAGGTTGACCTTAAATCTCTTGTCATTATAGTGTAAGAGACTTCAGTGACAGCGATTAGAGGCTTTGTAGTACTGACTGTGTGTGGGCCTCCTGGAAATTGTCACGCTTCTCACGTAACCGTGACCAGGGCGGTTTCTTGTAGGCCCCCGTGCATGGGTATTGTTAGCAAGTCATGCCCAAATAAATTTCAACAGAGGAAGCCCAGTGACAAGGTGTGTGGAATTCGAATACTTTAACTAGAAGCGATATGCGGTGAGCATGAATTATGAGAAGTTCAAGCTTAAGCAGGATGCCACAATTTCATATGGAAAAAGAATGTCGGAGCAAGAGAAAAAAGTGTGTGGTATTTCACCATCGAAATTATTAGGGAAGTAATTTAATACGTGGCCAAAACGATTTTTATTCCAGCATCTCTTCGACCTACACTCAATGATATATAAAGTGAGAGACTGATGAGGTGAAAATATTTTACGACGTCATTCAATCCTTATCGGTCCTTGATCGCACATTTTTTCTACATACTTTCGCTGTTTATGTGTTGGTGCATGGTAGGAAATTCTGGAAGAATGGAAGGTGCAGGAGGATAATTGAAAATTGTCCAATAAATCTGGGTTTCTGTGTGTTTTACGGGGTAATTAATTAAGGGTAGATGACGGTTTGCATGTGGACTTTGGAACCTAATTCAGACAGGTGTCATACATATACTCCGGGTTTTGGGGCCATGGAATCATGAAAATTATTCCGGCAAGTTGGAATTTTATTCCAGTTGGAAGAAGATAGTTTTGGAGAAGTTTCGTATTTCGCAAATAAATAACTGGAAATGTAAAAATCAATAGAAAGCGTTAATATATGGAAAAAAGCGGAAGAAATGCCGCCAGGCCTTTTCCTTTTTATTCAAGCCAAGAAAATAAAATATGCATAAATGAATAACACAGATAGAATATATAATAAAAAGGCTGTTTGGGAATTTATTTCTAAAGTGGAATCTGGACCAATTTAAGGGAACATTATGGTGTTGGGAAGCTGTTTTTAAATAATAATTAACGAGCACATTTTCGGTGGGAATAATCAGGATGCGGTTTATATGTTCGACTTTTTAGACATTTGCATAAATTCGCTTTGATACGATAATTGTATTAAAGTCCCTCTTTTCTATGTAACATTTATTTATCAAAGAGCTGATTTATTTGCGCCAGCGAAGTTTTCCATTCAGTATTATTGATGATGAAGTTTTTCACAAACTATTTTATGATTTCCAAAAAAGCACTAATCTTCAGGCACCTTAGAAATTAATTTTAATCCCTCCAATAGGATGCGTAACATATATGCCAGTTTATATAATATGGTGAAGAAATTAGATGTTTGTTGATTACATTATCTAGTTTTGAAATGTTGTTCGGGACAGGGAAAGCCCTCCATGAATAACTTATAACGCTTCTGGAGAGCTTTTCTTAATCAGGTTTTTGAAGGGTAAATGCTGTGCAAACTGAATTCGAGAAGGACTTTCCACCTTTTTCATATATAATATCGTCCTCCAACAATTTTAATCCTACTTAAATAGTTTTGCTCTTCTCTTTCCATACACAATAGACGATTATTTACAACATTGTAGGTTTCAGGCATTTCAATTATAAATAGAGTTTTTTAAACTGTCTTTACTTTTTAATTAGTTTGATTTTAATTGAACCGAATAACATTTTGTGAAAGTTGTTTGAATTTTTAATTAAAATTCAAACTAATTAAATATACGTGTACACATTTTGTTATTTTACAAATATTATTAAACATATAAAAAATTGTTATTGATATAATTATTTAAAATGATTTCCATATATTTACACAATTATTTAATGAAATTTCAAAGATTTGCTATGAAGTCAAATTTTATTCGAACAAAAATTCAATATTATTTATTACCAACTTCTTTGACTTAAATAAATTCAAATTCTTATTCTCTTGAGAAATTGAATAAATTTGCAGTTGAATACATCACACTATAAAAATACGACCTTATAAAAGATTATTACATTTTAAAATTTCACCAGCATAAAAAAAATAGAAAACCATGTCAATCACTCATGAAGAGCAATATACATTCACAAACAAAATTGGATTACAAAGCTTTACATTTTGAAGAAATTCAATTTATGTCATTTATTTAGGAGTATAAAATGCAAATAATTCTCTATTAAATGTCCCTTTTCATATTGCTATCACGACAAAACTTTACCATCTCCATATGTGTATCATTTAAGATTGTAATTAATTTAAAGTATATAAAAGCTCTGCACAAAGAAATCCGATGTTTGCGAACAACACAAGAGAGACTTCTATTTTTCCGACATGTTTTATTCATCCATGCTGTGCCTTCAGTCGTAATATAATAATTTAATTGTTGTATATCATAAAACCGACATTATTAGGTTTATTTCTAGTAATGGAAGCTCGCCTAGACGCCAATTTACGATTCCATCCGTATTCCGTAATAACAATAACGCGGAGGCCGCTTTTTTCCACCACAAAAATTATCATCTACCTTTTCACAGGACGCAAAAATACGGCACCGACTAGGCCGTATATTATAGTTTAATTTCCTGTCTCCTATACGAGACAAACTTATTACACCAAATGAATATTTCGAAAATATTTCTACCTTTTCTCAACAAAAGCAGAGAAAATGTACACGCTAATAGAATGAAAGAGGTAGGTATGCATATTCCTCGACCATGTAAAGTGTTATTACAGCAAACAATGTAGCAAATTTGATAACAACCTACAATCATATATTGCAGCACACAACACACTGCCATGCACACCCACATATTTTACGATATAAAAGATAATAACAATTTTATTGGTGTAACACGTTTGACACCTATTTTCGAGTATAAATGTTATGCCGCTGCGAATAATTGGACGATTGCGCCTCTCTTCATTGCATTCTTCCATATATTTTGAAAAGTGTAGCTGAAAAAGGGCAGGAAACTGTCCGTTTATTGTGTTCCTCGCGCTCCACAAACATAATTGCTGTAATTTTCGGTTTTGTTCAAGTGTTTTTAGGTATTTTTATCGGAAAAGTTTTTTAATTTATTGCACACATCTCGTACTATATATGTATACACGAAGTGCTGTTAGGGAGATAAAACAAGCCCCCGCAAAATCCATTCTAAATCATCCCTGGCAAAAGTGTAATTATTATTAATAGCGAAAGTGGTAAACCCCGAGTTTGTTTTTCTTGATTGGGTGCAACTTAGTGGGTGGATGTTGGTAAACAACTTTTTCCAGTCCTGGATTAATGACTGTTTCGCGAAAAAAATACAATTATCTACTGAGTTCAGTACCTTGACGTCTGAATTCAAGATTAGAACTTCTTCAATGCACTTTTTTGCGTCACAATTCAAGTTTCTTGAAGAAAAATCATCCCTCTTCGGTTTCCAGCCCTTTCTCTGTTGAATAATCACTTGCACCTTCCCTTAACCGTCATCCCCAAAAGCTGCTAAAAATTTGTTTGTTGCATAATGTAAGGAAAAGGGAATAAGACAAATTGGATTCGCTTTTCTAGACACTTTTATCAAGCAGTTTTTCTATGGTTGCATTTTTTTTAACCGCTTCAAGACATTATTAAATATGCAGATAATGTTCGGCGTTTAGAAGGGAAAAATTGCATGGGCACAAAATAAAACCAAACTCATTTTCTATAGTCAAAATGGATTAGTTTTAGAAAAACATTATTATATTACTGTTTTTCTCCTCTCTCTGTTACAGGGTCGATTGCTGGGCAAAGTGGATGCATATTTCAGCTCTTTTCGACGTTGCAATTATCCCCGTGTGAATTCGCAGGGTGCAATGGAAATTGTCGAGGAATGTGGACGATATTCGAAGTGAGTAGCCGAAAATACACAAACAAATAATCGCATTATGTAACATTTTTTCACTATACTTGATGGCTATGTTACACTTTCCCGACAAAACTTTTTATTAATCGGTTCTCGGCGTATTGTTTTTAAACGGAACTTCCTGTAATATGATTTAAGTCTTTGTTTTTCTGACCGTCAAACCGCAAATATTTTCATTGTGTGATTAAGTTAAAATCACGTGCGTGTTTTTTGCCCAAGCGGAGAAACTGTTGGGTTTAAAGGTGTGAAATTTAACAAACCGGGCATAATTTGATGCAATTGCGAACGACCATCAATCAATCAATTGTCTATCCACCTCTTAACTCTATAATTATATCGATAAAATATGTTTATTGTCAAGTGTTAGACGATTCCCCTCTCAATAACATAGTTTGGTAAATATTAAATAACATGATGCAAGTTGGGTGAACGAGTTTATTGGTTTCAAATGTAATCATTCTGTGATTATAAGCACTAATGTCAATGTTTATTTCCCTATTAATGGATAAATAAAGCTGTGTGTGTCTATTAATTGAGGTAAATAAATAACTCGCTTCAAGTTGGTATTTGTCTGCATAAGTGCATATTATCGAACTGGTATCGATTTTAAGTTGAGCATCCACGTTAATTTCCACACAGTGTTTTTAGTGGAAAATTTCAGCGCCTTCCGGAGGTGCTAAGAAAAGTCAACGGACAAATTCAATTAGTGGATTGAAAAGAAAAATTGTAAACAAATCCATTGGACGTTGGATGTTGCACTAATAAAAGAAGATAGAATTGGAAACGGATAAATATAGAGAAGCAAAGTATTATTTGACATCACTCAAAAGTTTACTTGTGTGTCGTATTTTCCCGTATCCTTGTTATTGAAATGAAAAAGTTTTATAAGCTGGGTGGAGCGGTGTACAACATAAGAGAGTCAGAAAAGGAGGGTGCAGTTTGTGTTGTTAGTATTTGAAAGTCTAACAATGCTTGTTTATGTTACGCATAACTAATTCAGTCAATATTGAATTTGACATCTTTTTATCAGGCAAGAAATGTTGCCCTTAATAAAATATATTGGCTCTCTTTTATGCTTTATTATCGATAAAATTTGTTTTACATTTAATGAAATTGTAGTAATCCCAGAAAGTGCACGTTCTTTTCTATAAGGAAGAGAGAACCAAACCAGATGCAAACATTCTGCAAATGACTCTCTGACTAAAATACACTCAAGAGCATGCCATAAATAATGAAAGAAGTTGCATTTCATAACCATTCGTACACATAAATATTGGCCGTTAGTGCAACTTTTTGTTATATTGTTAATTTCGGTGATCATTTAAAAGAGAACGCTGCTCGTAAAGCATGTATTTATTGAACTGTGCGGGATTATAATAAATAAACGTACACACAAAGAGTAACAGTTACATATATCACAAAAACCTTTTATCAATTTTGTTTTCACCTGTGTTTATTATATCGAATTATATTATATGACACAACGGATACAATGCGAAACTTAATTAATGTGCGATGAGGTGAAACTATGATTAATTATTTTTGCGAACATACATTTTCTATTGTGTTCGATGTTTGCTGATGATGTTTAGGTGAATCTGGGCACAAAAAAGGCGACCATTATCGATTGTACAGGTGGCTAAATAAAATTAATTATATTAAAAATTGTGGGCGCGCTAATTATAACATCTGTTACCACTTTGAGATGAAAATTGTTAATGTGATTAGCTCCTAAACATTAGCAATGTATGATTTATTGTTGCGATTTTCACAGGTACAAGAGATTATGCTGCGCTGCTTTCAATAATCCAACACTATGGAAGAGCAGACTTGCGACTTGCTCTATTTTACACCGTTTTAAGCTGAATAAGGCGTTCTTCATTTAATTATCCTCTTTATACTTAGTGCTGCACAATAACGAATAAGAGTACTAGTTTTTGTCGACTACTTACACAACATTGTTTACTAAAATTACTTTTTATAAAGAGACACTGATTACAGACCGTTTCGGGCAGCATTTTTCCTCTTCAAAAACGCAATTATAATCTTGCATAACCAATTAAAACAATTTTCCAATCAACTAATTGTATTGTAGGTACCTAAGTGGATAAAAATGGAGAATGATTCTCTGTGACTCTGTGATTTTGAGAGTCTTTGCGTTCTGGTCCAGCACACAACATCAATTTTATTTAAATATTTACAAAAATGGCTCGATTAAATTTTTATCTTGCCAAGGTTGTATGGGGCGATCGACCCAGTTTTTTCTTCCTCGACATGAAATTTTAATAAAAACCCAAAAAAATCGTACATAAAGAGAGAAAAGAAATTATATGCTATATGCCATCATGATAAAGTGTGTTTTTTCATGCATGCATAATGCACTTAAATTTCATTTAGAATATACATATATGAGGCGGGGGTGGTTATGATGTGCGAACGTTTGCTGCAAACAGAATGTGCATTTAACGGTCAACACATAATAAAATCGGGAAAATATACGCTCATAATACTTGGTTAAAAATAAACCAACCACCTATTTATATTCATAAGAGGTGGTGGGAAAATTGTTTAAAAGCGAAAGCTGCTCGCTTCGGTGATTTATTTCGATGTTCATTTATTCAAATCTAATCAGGACCACTTTTTCACGGAAAAATTCATTTGTACGAATTAATTCTGTTTGAAAGTTTAACACTAGTGTGTGAAGTGTGCTTAAACATAAGCTGGTAATGTTTACTGTTGCCAAACACTCTAATAAACTTTCTCAATAAATCACCATTAAAATATCATATACATAAGTTTGTTTATTATCCTACGGTTAGTTTTAAGTTGTGATTTCCCAAGACGTGTAACAGTTAATTAATCTCCGCTTATTTGAAAAACCGATGGCGAGAGACGAATCTGTCTCAAAGACAAGTAAAAAAGCAAATTCTTTTTGTCCAAATAAGGTAAACAAATTTAATAAAAAAACTTTCGTTGTTGTTTCACTTCGTGAACACTCATATAACGAACACAAAGTACATAATTTATTTAACTTTAACTCTTCGATAACGTACAGGTTCATTTTAAAAGTTTTTCCCCCAAATGTTTAACAACATTTACGCGCTTTGCTTGTATTTCAGTCAACCAGAAGAGATGAATGGGGAACCAGCCTGTTTCACTATTAATATAACTGAATAATTGATTCTTATAACAATTCGATAAATTTCTTCTACACACATGCGAGTTTTCCACATTCTTGTTCCACAGGAAAATTCAATTCTCCTACTATGTTGGCATGTTATATTGCCTCCGGTTGCTCTAATGAAAAGACAAAATTCATTGATTCGGAAAAGGCGAATTTGCTCGCTCTACACGTTTTGAAGATGCACAATTTTATTCAAATAACAAAAACACGATTAATTGAGTTATATTTATCAGTCGGCCCTACAGGAATGTCCATGACCGTTCCAATTACCTTGTACCAATCTGATTCCTTATCAGAGTTCCGGCATGGAGCTATATAGTTCATTTGATGATTTACTACGAGTAGATTGCATGAGATGTACGTTGAAACCAGGCGTGAAGATGGAAGATCACTAGAAAACGAGTTTAGGTTAGCGGATTAAAACTTGATGAATGTCTCTTCACAACTCGCTAACATACACATCCAGACGTTATATAGAGAGAAGAGTGTGACTGAGGATGTGTTAGTCGTGTTGATAAGACACAAGTTTCATCACGGACTCGTGCTGTTAGTGTGTTGAATTTTCGGAACGTTTTTACTAGAACTAGTTTCAGTAACCGGGATGTCATCTCAGCCAAAAGCTTTGCCATTGTGGAAATTGCGGAAAAGCACTAGCGTCTATTTAGTGTGCACATAGTCTGCAAGTTGATTTTGAATGCAAAACGTCACATATATGCATTAAAATGCAAGCTTACGAACAAAGGGAGGCATCAATCACGGCCAGCATTCGGAGGATTATTTAAATGTTAATTGAAACTATATTCCGGTTAATGTAAACGCCAGTTTATATTCGTCTGAAAATTGAATTTTATGGAAATGCACCGTGGAAAAAACTACCCTTTGCCGATCACAGTATGCGGGTCTTATATACTGAAAACTAGAGACTAGAGAGTTGATTCGATTAAACATCAATCTGTCACCATGTACGTTGTTTAATTTTCTCTTTAGCCCAGTCGACCCACTTTTTGGCCTCCCCCCATTTCATCCCCGGGATGCTCCACGAATAATCTTTACACTTAATTGGTCAAGGGTCGTGATTAATGAAGCATCTGCAAGTGACATTGCAGAGAACAACTCAAAATGAGTTAATCTTTACTGTTTTTCTTCTCATCCGAAACAAACACGCCGACAACATTTTTTTAAACATGCTACATAGTGTATTTATGTGTAACTATTATGTGCATTTCATTGCGCTATACAATTCTGTTTGCATATTAATATATGAATTTACAATGGAACTGACTATTTTATCATTGAAAATGATGTATATTTTACAAATAGTCCATGAATTATTTATTAATCTATTTGAAAATCGCTTTTTCAGATTCTGGGACATCCCCAGCCCCTGGTGGCAAGCCAGCACTGTCCTTGTGGGAACCGGAAGTGCAATAAGTTTGCTAATCGCCGTTACTGCGACTGCAGCTTGCTGCATCACTTATGTGGTCCATGCGGGGACCGCTCGTCTTGCCGGATCCCTACAATTAGTAGCCGGTGGGTAGAAAATGCTTGAAAATGCAGAAAAACGTATATTCAACGGCTGAAATTCATGTCGTGAAAATTTGGCACTCTTTTTCAACAGTAAAATTTACATAAAAAATATTCAGTCAGCACATATAGCAGAGATAATATAGTCTATACAGAAAGAAAATATTATGTTTGTAATAAAAAATTACGTGAACTAGGAAATTTATGATTGTACGCGGTCGAGTTTTTTTATGTTGTAGAAAAAAGGGGCGTAATTAAATGCGAGCGCGAAAAAATGATGGAATTTATTAAAGAAAGAAAAAAACTGAGAGGGTAAAAGAGAGTTGAGGAAATTTTACAGGTGCACTGAAATGAATTTAATTAATCACTTGATATTTTATTAAAGTGGAGGATTAGATTATTAACGATTCCAAGTATGTATGGATTAAAGTTTGGGGGGCCATTTAATTACCGAAAACTTTTGCCAGTTAAATGAAATGACTAATAAGTAATTAAAAAGCACTAATCCGGTAAAAAAAGTCCGAAGAACATTAAAGTTATGTGAGTGAAATGAAAATATTTTAAAGAGTTATTATAATATGCCTGTTGTTTCCAATGTTTGTTAACAAAACTCTCAAACTTCATAAAATATTATTATGATTCTGATTTGGAAACCCTCATCAGCTCACCCGCAATCATTCCGAAATTGATCAAGTTTTTCAGAGTGGAAATCTAACCTCCCCCACCATCCAATTAAGTTATTAACGTTGAAATGTACCCTTGAGCGTGGCAACTTCATATAATACCCCCACAAACCATTATTGAAGTAGGAAAAAATGTTAATGCCTGTTTGATGTTGTCATGCGATCAAACGTGAAAAGTTTTCCACCGAACAGCCGTCACACAACTACCTACACCGACACATCTAGCATACAGAGAATGGGTATTAGATTGTAACAGAGTGGAAAACGCCCCAGAAACTCCATGTATGTATGACAGTGAACAGAACTTATAAAAAGCTGTTACCTGTGTGTGAAAGGTCCATAAAGTGAATCAAGTTTTCTGCAAGGGAGCGAAAGTGTATGATGCAAACAGCCACTAGTGTGCGAATCAAAGAAAACTCTTCATCCTCTCGCAGCACTCCAGCACTCACCGGGTCCCAAAGGTCACTTGAAATGTAAGAATATGTGAGTCTGCCCCGGCCCATATCCTGTTCGGATGGATGTATGCAGAGTGAAGGAAAAAAAGGATCAAAATCGCACGCTGGGGACACATCCGCCCTCATAAACTCCACTATACAACGAGCATGTAAAAAATTATTCGATTGGTTTGTTACGAAAATTATTTTCCTGTTTTTATTGCAGTCGTTTTAAAAGTGAATAATGCATTACTGTTTCTAGTAAATGTACATTGCAAAATTAATGCGGATTTGGCAACAATTTTCTCTCATTTAATCTCCCGAGCCAAGAAAGAGCAGAAAACAATCAACACATTAACAACAAATCGTTTTATAAGCCGTAAAACTACCATTAACTAACTATAAACCAAAGTGGAAATCAACAAATGAATGACAACGTTTCCCTTTAACTGGGAAACTCGTACCCATATTTCAGATCAAACACACTCCGAACAATAGACGTATAATTACACACATTTACTACCATTACAAACAATTAGTAGAGTGTAAAATATTTATTTGTGCCATTTGTTCAGTAGGGGAAACTTATTAGATAATAGAAATGTTAATACAATGCTACAAAGTTGAAGTGAGTCGTTATTAGTTGATGACGAGAAATACTTTTTCTTCCTTCCGCATTTCTCCTTGTACCATCCATCGACCTGCAGAAAAATGTTGTCTAATGATTTAATTCGCTTAAAAAGTTTTGCGTACGAAATTACGTTTCATATAACTTAAATAAAATTATCTTTTGCTTCTGTACACACCGGTTTAATAAATAAGTAGTAAGTTTGAAATAAAGTTTGGCGACATCTGCTCTAACATCTCGCTAGTTAAATACAATTTTAATAATGAGCTGATAGTACGTTGTGCTTTGTTCCTTCATTGCCTAAAAGTACAACCAAGTGTACACGATACCGACGTGTTTAATTATATACAATTTCATTAAAATTACCATAATAATGGAAATTAAAATGAAACCGTTTTATATTTACATGTAAATTGTGTGACTGCAATGCAACCAATTTAAACTATGCTTTTACCGCTTTTTGTTCTTATATCCCCACAAAAAAAACAATTATTTCTAGTTAATAAAAAAGATAAATGACGCGTTTACAAATGACTCTATGTGTATATTTGTGCTGACCAGTCAAAAGTGAATTCTTGTAGAACGTTTTCATGTCTCCCCCGGGGACAACAACTCCACTTTCCTACAACCCCTTATCGACTCATAAAAAATATACGTTTCTATTAAGAGGACATGGAAGTGTACTTGTAGATACATAAAAGCGCATAAATCAACATATATGAAACGGAGACATATACTTTCTATTTAAATATGATTGGATTATGCAAACGCAACCCCCTGGTAACAAGAAATTTAATTTCCATTTTACATATTAGAAAAGAGATCAGCTAGATGGATGTATGAAGGGACTAGTAAGAGGCTTTCGACTCATTTTAAATACTCCTATTGTCCTTTTATTTAAGTGTATGCATAAATTTCAACTAAACTGGCCACCAGAGTATTACTTGATGGAGGAATTTACATCACAAAGGTGCGTCCATACATTATTCATTCAACATTTAAGGGGTTAGTTGAGATTCTCTACTTCCTGTTAAATCAGGATTCATTTTTAATTAGTTTTCTGACTTTTTTCCACCTAGACATTTTGGAAATGTGAAATTTCATAAAAACATCAGGCCTATATATAAATAACAGCACGTTGGAAATTAATAATTTCTCATCCGCAAATCCGTTCTTTAGGACAAAGACAGGTGTGTGTATAACCCCCTGATGTCTTATTGCATTTCACTGCTTTTTAGCGACAAAATAAATGTGAACGAGTTAAGCTCGTTATGTAACACTATATGTATAGCACCCCTTATCGCCTGTAATATTACATACTTAACAGAATGAGTTTGGTTCTAAGTAAATATAAGTGCTCATAAAATATTTATCTGCAATTTCATTAAATAGAAGGAACACATTCAACAAATTTTCTTGAAACAAATTGCTAAATGAATTTACTTTCGAGTGTTCGAACAAGAAAATTTCCTTATAAGTTCAAGTAGTTTGGTAAACTGAGTATAATTTCGTTGAAATGCACAAGACTTAACTGAACAATAAATAAACATAGGTTCATTATATTAATATAAATTGGTCGTATAAGTTTATTAAAGTTGCTGTACAACGGAAGAGCACACAGGAAGTTCAGAATCCTTCGGGGAGTAAGAGGGTGGATGGGAGAGTTTGATAAAAATGCAACGATAAAGTATTAAGCTGTTTAGTGTTTAGGAATTGTCGCAAATGAGATAATTACAACGTTGTCCACAGACTAAAGTCCACCTTTTACCCTCATAAACTATGTCCAAGTTCCTAAAAGCGATCCTTCCGCTCGACCAAGTGGAACAAACACCACACACACAGTCCGCCCCTCATAATGCTCTCTACACTTACAAAAATCCAACATGCTGTAAAGCCCGTGCTATTTGCATACATTAAGTCTTTCTTGCGTTTATTGTTTGTTTTAACTTTGAACAACATAGAAAAAAGGAGAAATCAACAATGCGAAAGTCTGCAAGAACAGAGAAAAAATGTAAATAAAAGGCTCTTTGGAAAAAGGCGAATACTAAGCAGTCCCCAGTGCACAATACAGATGTGTAATAATAAATATATTCGGAAAAGTGAGAGAAATGTGTAAACGAAAGCGATTGTTCGACCCCGAAATAGATAAACACAACACAAACGGGCAAAAAACGCGGATATTCGATTCGCAATAGAAGATTCTTCTATATGCTCGTTTCTATGCCTATGTGTCAAATAAATTTTCATACATACATATGAGTTTGGGCAATTTTTAAATAAAAGGGGGAATCGGTTTCCAGTTTTGTCTGATCACTCTCCAAATACGATGTAATATAAGTTGAATTAATCGCTTATTAGAAAAGCACAGGAACACAGGATGAGTTTTCGTTTATTTGCCCAATTTGAGAACAAATTTCGTTGCAAGATATTAAATGTCAATATTAAGGAGACTTATGGAGGAAATAAAGGTATAATTCGTGTCTAGATAAGGGAAATTAATGAAATACAACGTTACTTTTCCAATATATTATTAGCAATATGCGAAAGGACAATGTCGTTTAGGGATCCTTCGGAAAAGGAGCACTTGTTGCGTGCGATTTTCGTTAAATAACTCATAAAATTTGGCCAATTACTAAACGTGCGTAACTACATGTTGTATTGATTTCATAAATATTCAATTTGACAAAAAAAATCATTGCAAAAATTGTTTACATACATTTACACATCAACGAAATAAAAAAGGTAATCCAATAATGTTCAGATCAAAATTTAATGGAAAAAAGAATCCTATTTACATCAGTCGAAAATAGACAAATAAAACTAAAATTATGTACTACGAGTATTGGAATGGTTATTTTTTCAAGGTTTGAAGCTTCCACCTCTTCAACATAAAGAATTAAATACAATTATAAAATGGTACTTAAACTCTTGAGTGAATTAAATAAAAATATAAGTAGCTAGGTATTCCATTTTAATAGGGTTTTCCCTTTGCTTGAATTTTCATAAAATTAGTTAAAACTGAAAATCTCCACTCATTAGTACGGAAATGTAAGCTAAAAAAAACAGACCAATAAAGTTGCAAGGGAATTTTTCATTCGAGACTTTTTTTTCGTATTTTTTCCACTAGCTTCTTGGCAAAAAACTTTTATATTATCATAATCGGTGCACTTGAAGGCAATAATAATAATTCCACTCCGTCTACTTCAATTAGAAAAATTGTAAATTACACAAAGAGAACAGCACAATTATCAAATCAATTTCGATCCGGTTTTAATAAAAAGTAAACAAAAGTTTTGTTGTTAAAAAGCAATTCCCGATAGCACTTTTATTCCATTAATAACGAAAGAAGCAGAAATGTTGTTAAGAAAAGGCCAAATATATAAATCTGCGCCTCCAGTTAAGTGCCCTCGAAAAGAGAATAATTCCTTTAAAGGATAACCTACACAATATGAGGAAGGATAGATGGTTAAACAGACAAAAAGAAACGTATAATCAAGTTAATTCAATATTGTCTTTTTGTGGTAGATTCCACTGTGCTGTGATGAGCCTATATATTGATTAGTCTCTAATCAGATAAAAAGTTACTGTGTAAAAGTTTCTTGAGCTGTACGTTGACTTACTGGACTGAAAAAATGTTTGATGTTAACGAATTGCGAAAAAAACGCTCAAATTATACACTTTTTATTCGTGTACAATTTTATTCTCTTCGCAGACAAAAAAAGATCAAAAAAAAAACGTGCAATTCCCGTTGAATATTTGATTTTAATAATCTTCCCCCTGTAATATTGCAATTGGAACGATCTTTTTACATAGTGAAATCGTTCATATTTCTGTTTCAGCCGTTCTGGTGATAGCAGGTGGTGCCGTTTATCCAGTCGGATGGGATAACCGCGAAGTAAGGGAGTCCTGTGGGAACGCCAGCAACGTATACCGACTAGGTCAGTACAGTTTTTGCCCCCATTTCCATTTTCTAATATAAATGAACCTTTCTCCATTTATATCTTTTTTATTTATTCAAGAAATATACAAACTGTTTTTTATTGTTATCAATTTGGGAATTTCGTTGTGCACGCGCACTTCAAAATTGCCTCTATGTATTTTTATTGTTCTAATTAATTTTTCACTTTCGGAAACGTTTAATAAAGAGCTCCAGACCCTCCCTTTGTGTCTGTGCACAATTTTATGCTTAATAATTAAAAAAGAAATTAATTATAATGTTTCATTAAGTTGTGTGCTTGTTTTTGAAGAAAATAAAAAAACGCTCGAAATGGCACAATTTATTAATAGAAATTTTATGAGAAACCCCTTTGCAAAATAATAGGCGTGCTGTTTTCCGATGTGTTTTCTCTTTGAATTTATCCATTGAAAACGACTGTACAATAACAACGACTTATTCTCATGTACATATATACTGTGATTCTGTGAAGAAAATTCAGCATACGTAACTTGAGACAATGAATTATATGCAAAGTAAAATTATTGCACTTGACATTTCATATTCAAATGCATGTTACGTTGTGTTGCACTTCATAATAGTAAATTACACGGAGGCGGAAAGAACGCATTTTTGTCTAGAGAAAAGAGTTTCTGCTTATGGCCTCAATGAGCAAATTCTTAGAGGCAAACATCGGCGTTTTGCCTTTGTGTATACCTAAGTACTGCATATTTTATTCACAATCAGACACATCGAATAAGAAATTTTATCTTTTGAATGTTATTCATTTTGAACTTTTATATATTTCAACATTTATGTTATTGTTGTTATTTTGTTGTTAATCATCAAATTACTAGCGGTGCGGCAATTTTATCTGGTAACCAAGAGTGAAATGGATTTCTTAAAAAATTTAGTTTTTGTGGAATAACAAACCACCTTCCAACTCCAAAATGCAAAATGTGTTGGAAAGCGAAACATTAATACACCCTGATTGTGAATAAAACTGTTTTTTTCTTTTTCTTTTTTTTTTAATGCCACCAACCCCGTCACTCTTTCGCAATGCTAAAAGAAAACCGAGCCCAATTTTACGATTTTCCGCTTTCTGTCGTTAATTAGAATTTCACTATAAGACGCGCTCTATATTTAATAGAGATAAGTCATTTAATTTCCATAATAAGCAGTTTTCCTTGTGCAACAAGTGCGTTTTTTTCGTCGAAAAGTCAATTCTATTATGGCATAATAAATAGCTCCAGAAACTACTTCATAAAGTACTTTGTATTAAGGTGTCATTTGAGTGAAAATTATTGTCTGAAGATCGGATAAAACACGCAAGACAGTAATATTTTTCCAGAATAAGAAAAATCGGTTAATTCCTGCACAAAATGCGCGGTTTTTAGAGTGTTAAAAGGAATAAGAAGAAGTAATCACTCGCTTTCCCTCGCGTTTGATTAATTTAATATAATTAAAATTAGTAAACGGGTAAAAAATAATTACAGTCAATTTAAATGAGCTGAAAGGGGCCCACGAGACTCGGCAAATAATGAATTTACTTTAGAGAGTAGAAAAATGTGTATATTCCTTTAAAAGCATTTCTTTGTTTAGATTTAGTGCACACTTTATTGAAAGAGTTTTCATTTATTCTCAGGCCACCACTCTTCCATGTACCTTTTTTCAGATACACACAATTGTAAAAAAGTACACTACACATTACACTTGAGAAAAAATATTTCACTTCCACCAAGGAACATCATCGAATTCGCTACTTTTCTTGTGTTTGTATGTGCCACTGTGTGTATGTGTGTTGTTTTTTAAAAGAGAAAAGAAAAGCCCGAATGGATTATGACCATGAAAATTTATTTTTATACTTTATGTATACATACACGTAGCAACTATAAAAACTTTGTTCCGACTTTATGTATCATTAAGGGATGTGAGTGAAATATTATTATTAAATTTTTATTCGCCTTCACGTTTTTCTGAAATTTATTGCATCGGCCCAATTCCACAACATAATTTACAACGAATACTACACACAATTATATAAATAAACAAGCAAAATCCATTGAAAATTGAATATTGTTTGATACACACAATTCGCCCTATTATTCTACACCGAAACATTTACGTGAAAAGTTACGCGCTATGTAAACAAACTATATATCAAATATTTGAATTACTATTTAAATTTCCTTTCTGTTTTCCTCCGCCAATATTTGCCCTAAACACCGAGCCCGTTTCTTAAAGTCACAATATTTTCTTTAATAGCGAATACTACGCTGATCAAATGACGCACACAATAGAAGAAAAAAATTATCATTCAAATGTGGCCCCGAACGGAAATTGAATCACTAGGAAAATGGGAATTTGTCCGCTGTTCGCGTTAAACGCCCATACCAAAATATCAGTTAATAAGAATTCGGGAAACTTTTCGTACAACCAACCACGCTGAAAAGTCATGCTGAGAGACAGAACGTTAAGAGTTTCCTCTCATGTTTAAGACGAGCACCCGCCACGTACTACACGAAATATAATTTATTTAAAGGGTTGTAACGTCGTATGCTCAAACTGGGGTAACGTGTTTTCCCTTTTATATTCCATATACTTATTTATTAAGCAGTAAAACTGTTACATTTAAACACAATGTTGTTCTACTGTGAGAGATTTTCCCGAATTAGTGTTTATTAAACATTCAAATAATGCACAAGTAAACAGGGGCACCAGAATTTTATATAACCGTTTCCGTTTTCATATTTCAGGAACTTGTCAACTCTCCCTGTCCGTCTATTTGCTGACCATCGCTGTTCTTCTCCTTTTACTGTGTTTCTGTTTAAGTTTTTGCGCATCTCGGGTAAGTATTGCAATTAGATTATTCATAAATGGGTCAATACTTTTTACATAAATCCACACTGTTATTGTCTATTTTCTTGGGTCTGTTTCAAAAATAGCAAGACGCTTCTTTGAACACAGTCCAAAAATCTCCTGAAATTTCTCTCCTAATTAGCCAATAAATATTGTTGAGCTTTTTCATTACATCAAAAAATCCTCGAACCAAAAATTCTTTGTTTTACAAAGGAGAAACAAATCGATTCCACCTGATCTCTGCACTCAAAGACAAATCGTCCTCTCGGCACAACTGACACATCAACTAAAACATATTAATGTTGGAACAAATAAATAACATTACTTTAAATTGTAACACATGTGCTGTATCGACAGAATTTTGAACAATAAATTATCCCTTCACTCTCCCTGTTATTTTGATGTGCGAGAACAGGAAAAATCGCTCCCGTCTATGAAAGTTTTCCTGAAAAAAAGTCGCATTCTTTGTTTAATTAAAAATACTAAAATGCATTGTGTTTCCAGGTGAAAGCCGGCTCGTTTCGGATCTGAATGTACTGAAAAGAAGAAGACGTCGTCAGTGTCGTGCTTCTTGTGTGGAGGACGACGGCTGCTGTGATGGTGTTGTGAGGGAGCGTGTAGCATTCCGACTGGCCCACCACCCCGTCCCACCACCATCAACAGGAACAAACACCGAAAACTGCTCGCAAGTAGAGGCAGTCGTCGTTAAGGAATTCGTACAATCTGCAACCGTGAACGTACCGCTTTCACCCTTCATCCCGAGGGACTGCGATTCTAATGACACCATCATCATGAAAGATTTGCCCAAATGTCTTATGCAGTCACATGGAAACGTGTTTGATTAACTAGCAACTTATCTGGCAGGCGGTGTGCTGTTAAATTGCACGTGAATGGGAAAAATGCCGTTCAACGGGTGAATTTTTCAGTGTACCGTATTGATATTGTGTGCGTTACGTTGTTTTCCATGTTGTTGGACCCTCTAGAAAATATTTCCGTGTATGTTAATAAAATGTTTCCAATTTCTAGACTTTGTTTGTGTATAAAGAAGAGAAATGTTATTGCGATGTAATTCTATTTGAGTTGATGAAGATTTTAAAAGGTTTATTAATATTATATACGTGTATAGAGACTTAAAGTGCTAATACCTAAAGATAATTACTCGTCATCATATCCAAAGACTGAGAATGATTTATTTCATGTTTATGGAGCTTCAAAGTATTTCAGGCCACCAACCAATCCACTCTCTCATACAGTTACATAAATTATACGAAAATCAAAACAAATCAGAATATGTAAAAATTTACCAAAAAAAATAATGTAAATATAATTTTTAAATAAGCGCTTTTTGTTTTCTCGTTATTTTTTTACCCCCACATTATTTCAGTCACGTTTTGTACAATGTAAATTTTCCACTTAATTAAAATGAGATTTTTCTCCAGGCACCTTTTATCGCTTTTTTATTTGGCACTACAGTGAAAAAATTCGGAATGTTCACGTGAACAATTTTTATAAAGAGAAAACTAGCATATTTCCTTTGTAAACATAACTTTTGAATAATCTGAAAAAAGCGACAATTAAAAATGGGCCACCCCTGCACCGTTTTGTCCCTCGCATTACGTGTTTATAAGGTTTATCTGGAAAAAGTGAGGAAAAAAGCCAGTGCGCCCAGCATCCCATATGATAAATCTTCTGGCGCTTTTCGTCCCGCGTATTTTCATGTCAAATTTTATTCCAACTTTATCTTTCGTATAAAAATATTTCGCTACACAAAAGCACCACAATGTCACAATAGCATCAGCTACAAGAATAAACTGGCAAAAATAGTTTGGCTTTTTCTCAATTTTATAATGCATTAATTCGTGCTTTGCGCCCATCATCTTTTAAACGTAAATAAGACGGATTTTTTCTGATTTGTTCACTGGCGACAAACTGACCGAAACTAACAACAAAATCTTGCTGATCGTTTATTTTCTCCTTCATTTCTAGTTGAAAATAAAACAACATGATTTACTGTCTGCAATTCTGTGCAGAATTTATATGTGGAACTTAGTTACATCCAATCCAGTGTCTTTGGAGAATCAAGAAAGAAAATGCAATCGAATTAAAGCAATTGAATTTCCGTTTAAATGTGTATATCGCAATCGCGCGATATTTGAGAAGTGTGAGGTAATGATAGCTTTTTGAAGAAAATAAAACAAATAACGTGAAAATTCACATTTTTATTGTTGACTCTACACAACACCGGAATTTAATAACGGAAATTAGTTACAGACTAATAATTTCCCTTGTGCAGGTACATATTCATTTTAAATTAAAATAAACAATGCACTTTTTTCCGTTTAATCATGTATGAATTTTTAATAACCCAGAGATCACACACATATGCGTGATTTTAATTAAGTATCAATTTTTAACGGACTTCTCTCCAATATCCATGAAATTTCCCACTGGAAAAACAAACACTTCAAAAGAAATAGCCGAGTGTAATCTTCCAGATTGCAAAGAATAATTCATCCCTTTCTAATACAATAATTGGTTATTAGTTTTCCGCAAGTGCACCAAAAAAACAGGATCTTTTTACAGGACATCAACCCTGATAAGTGCAGACACCCTGAGTAATCCCCCTTTGTGTACTGGGACCAGGAATCATGTGAAAATGATTTAATTAGGCCAAATGTGATGGAAACTGATGTCCAGTTGACAAACAGAGAATTGTACTGAATAATTGATCGATTTAATATGGGATTTGATATGACATGTACTATACTAACAAAAGACATATCAAGTATTTGCCAATGGAACAATATAATAATACTCCCCAATTGTCTGTCTCCTCATTTGCACCCGCCATTATTAATCAATTTTCCTTTTTCACACCCTTTCACGCACCATTCTCCACGATTCTGCAAATCTAACACATAACTTGCGCCCCATAAATACTTCAGGCCCATCTCATTTTTTATAGTGCACAGACCACCCTCGGGGGAAATCCGCCCCCTAAACTCCCTGTTTAAACGTATTTACGATGAGAAAATAATAGTAATAAAATTTTCGCTTTTTATGTAAACTCGAAGGAAGCGATAAATCGTCCCACCGAATGGCAGGTGACAAATTAATGCGATATAATCGCGTCAATATTTAATAAGGGATGAAAAATTGATTTATCTCTGCAGAAAAGTGCACAATTACTCCAGATACTATAGACGACATTCTCTCCGTATATCCGATACGAAAACACACAGAGAAGACTAAGAATCCACTCTGTCGAATGAACCTAATTAAAAGTTTTCTAAAATAACAATCCGCAACCACCCTTGAAAAACGTATAAAACGAGAACTTTTGAATAAATCAAAAAAACGAAAAAGAATCCAACTCAAACAAACCCCATACCACGTCTCGGCCCAACCCTCTTAACAGTTATTATACAATTTATATAAGAAAAGTTTTGTCGTTCTATACGAAAATTTTAACTGTTTTTTTTTTCTTAGGGACAAAACTGTGGCGTCGGCTCGTTATGCGGGACTGAAAACCTGAAAACGATTGTTGAGGGATTGGAAAATCGTTTGCCTTTTACTGTTAAAGGTGGACAAGCGAAATCTAAACAAATTTCCGGCCCTTTTATAGTCTCCAATCTGTGTACCTTTAAAAGAAAAATCGGGGAGCTTGTAATGAAGTTTTGTTGGAAATGTGATTTCTGTCATGGGGGGATGGAGATATGTGTCAGGGTCGAACACATAATATTTACGATAATCTAGTGCATTTAATAAGCTGTGCAAATAAAATATAAATATTTTATATGAATCCCTTGATTTATTAATAAAATCCGTCATGTGTGTATGGTTATCCAGTCATTTTGCCGAGTTGAAATCCGACGTTTGGTCGCTTTTACAAGGCAATAAATAGTTTTAGACATGTGATTCATGTTGGACATTAATTTCAAACACACAACACATTCTCGAAACTGGTTAGTTTCCATGTTTGTCTAAACAATTCCCTTCTAAATCGATGACAAAGATGCAGGGGCATTTTTATTTGCATTCTTGTACTTTTCCCTCTTTTACTTTCCAACAACACTGTGTGCCCATTTCCAATAAAATCAATAAACATTAATGAATCGATAGGCGGGCGAGTCATTAAAAGATTGTAAATCAGCGAACTAATGCCGCTCCATAAATTTTTTACAGGCGAAACTTGTTAATCCACTGTTAAATCTCCCTTTCAGGGATTCATAATTTCTGCACCTTTTACTGGTGTAAGGTATTTTACGTTTATTTAGGAAAAACGGAACATTTTGGATTGTAGGGCAAAAAAAACATGTTTTTTCTCTCTTGCATATGTTTGAAAAATTAATATTTTAATTAAAAGTAAATAATGAGGCACCCTTGGCGGGTGAAAGTCATCATACTTGGGTAGATTGCATTTCTTTTGCAATATTCATACATTCATTTAGCGAGGGTAAAAAATGAAAATTCCCTAATAGGAAATTTGTTCATTAGAAACATTTTCACTTAATGGAAAATTCAAATTTCGGGGGAATCAAGCGTTAATTGGATTTTTATTAATTAATAATGGAGACAAAATGAAAAATAGTCTTCCTTTGTGTGGAATTCGCTTAGATATAAAGAAAACTTTCTAATTGTGTCCGCTAATATATCGATGATGATCAAAATACAAGAAGCTAGCAATTTTTTCTTCTGTTTTTCAGTTGGAAAAAAGCAAAGCGCGAAGAGAAAACTTATGTGTTACACAGGGAAATCTTCAATAAATTCTCAAGTTAGTGAGTATAAAACTAATACGACATAATCGTCCATCATTAAGTGTATTTCAAAAGCTATAAGCAATAAATAAAAATGTGATAAGGGAAAAGAGTGGAAAAAGCAGAAGGGCAAAGTGTAACTCATCATAAAAGCACACCATCTATTATCTTTCGTCCTGATGTTCTGCGATTCGATTGCACTCTAATTTATTACTTGAAAGTGCAACCATAATTTCCTCAACCACATCAATCAATATATAGAATGCAACACTTTACGCTGTGCCATAAACATATTATAAGTTGTTTGTGTTTCAGATTATTCCCTGTTCCTCAAAAAATTTCTATTCAATTTTAATATAATAAAGTCCCCGTTTTCCATTATATTGTGTATGATTTTGTCTAACGAAGACAAATTTCATTTTTAATTCAATGAAATCGGCCCATTTTCGACATCATTACACCGATTATTATTCAAAAGACAAACAGCATATTGATAATCTCCAAGAAATGTTAGAAAAAATGGCCCATAGAACGCGTAGAATGTCCCTCATTAATTTACGTCATCTGGGAAATAAATTATATCCCTTATTCTCCCTCATAAGTCTTCTGACTATTTACATTTAATGTCTATTAAAGAAAATTCGTCGCATAGGAAGCCTGCACTATTAAATAAAGTGCGCAAAAATGCCCCCCAAATGATGGGAGCGCTTTTATAACATTTAAATTACCGCCACAATTAAATTACTGATTTGAATTTAAGCACTTTCTACTGCTTATATAGTACGCTTTACGTTGAAGGCGATGGTACTTGCGATTTGACCACTCTTTCGTCTCGCTACATATTATGTGGGACACTATATCTAGAATCACTTTTCCCTCCAACTATAAAGAAACTGAAGACGCTCTCTTCACGGTCAGTGCAAATTCGTGCCGTTTCTGGTTGACGTTACTTGATTATAAACAATTAGATAGACATGTACATTGTGTTTTGCTCATACGAGTTTGTAGAGTGAAAGAAAGATGATTACCGGTGTGATTTAGTGCTAGTATCAGTGTACAAACAACATGAAAACGGTTTGTTTTTCCACCTTATTTCCCCTTAGACCCCATGTAAATATAAGACAGTGTTTAGTGCTTTTTAAACATTTTTAATGTGCGCCCTTTTAAAAGTTTCACAAACACTCAAGCACAAAACTTGCAATGAATACTTTACGAGTATTAGTGTTGTAAAACATTATAAATGCGTTATTAAACCAGTTTTCATCAAAAATACCCAAATGAATTTTTAATTTAACCGAAAACTCGCTTTCTAACGAATTCTCTTGTCTTTTGATCGATCAAAAAATCACAAACAACAACTCAATTACACTTCTAATTGTGTGAAAGTTTTATTTATTAGTTACACACTTGCATTTCCATACTTTCCACATGTTCTAATTGAAATTGCCGCTATAATGATTGGAATTTTACCATAAGCTGCCAATCCAAGTAAAATTAACGATCCTCTCGTTTCAGGTGCTTGTTATTCTGGTCCTGTTTCTGCTCGGAATTGCCGCTAAAGGAATAACATCCCGCCATTCACCAAAGTACCGCATAAAACACTACCATTACCATCATCGCCCCCGTTTACCACGTGTGTTGAATCGGCCTAAAGTGCACATCGCACCCCAGCCCATCATTTTGCCGGAAATCAAGCATTTCTACCATTACTGTTCCGACCATCCACAATCCATCGAGCACTCGCACATTCCAACATCGGAGCACTCATTCCAAGTGCCCAAAGCGACCATCATTCGACCGCCGTTTTCGCTCAACAGTGAAACGGGTCCAGCCAGTGGGGAGTATTTTAAGAATTTCGAACACTTAATTAATGTGGTCGGGAATCAACATGAAAGCGAACCACCAACACACCATCAAGAGCCCCACGGCTTGTACGAGTTCGTTGAAATTCCAGATGTGCATAGTCCGCCATTGGAAGACGATCCTACAAAGGCGACTTACGACACCCCCGGAGCTGTTAACTCGTACGGGTCGCCAGTGGTCCATCAAATGCCAAATTTGATTCGAAAAGAGCCCAAAAAACGGCCAACGATTGAAGAATTTTTCGAAGTGGAATTGAACGACGATTTTCATCCACAGTATGAATACAAACGAACCCGAAAGCAGAGCAAAAGAACCAGGAATTACGTTGGGGATGCAGTCCGACATCCGAACCACAGATACGACTAGTAATAGTGCAGAATAATTTATTGTTTTTGTTATGTTGGTCTCGTTTTATAGTTATGTAAATAAATTATTATTGTTGATTTATTAGAGGATATCTGTTTTTGTAATGTATAAAATGGAAAAATATGAACGGTAAAAATTCGTTTAACCACAGGAAAGTTAATAAATATACAAAACATCAACCGATTTCACTGTAAACAAAAATTTACACGCGAATTTAGAGTTTAACATTTTTTTTATTAACCATTAAATAACATGTTACGAATGTCTGTTGTAAATCCATCACACCGGAAACGATTTATATTAATTCCTTTGTCACTGAAAGAAAGTGTGAACGGTACAACAGCACTTTATTTCTATCAAAAACAATACAATTACATAAATTAAGTAATATGGAAAAATATCTCGAATTTGGCCCCCATTCTCTTCTTTCAACATTCTCGTTACTTAAGAATGTCGACAATCTCATCTAGCACCTGTTGACTCCGGAACACAATAATCCCGCCGAAATTGCAATTATTGCTCTTCTCATTGATCCACGGATACTTCACACTCACCAAATTCCGATTGTTTACTGCTTCATCAAAGATCACAATGTCGCCACCCAATGACCTTAGAATCGCGTGCGGAGCGCAAGTGTCCCACTTGAAAGTGGAACTCTTTGACAGAATATACGCATCCGCAAGTCCACTAATGACTGTTAAGATCTTATAACCGGCCCCACTAGCTTCAACCAACTCGAACTGATTTGCAAGCAATTTATCTTTGACCATTTGCGATTCGCTGCCACTCACACTGATTATATTGTTGCGTGAGTACAATAATTCGTTAAAAGATGAGTAACTTGAAGAATTGTGACAGATGCCCCACATACACTTTCCTTGCCACCTGAAACGGCACTGGGTTAAATAAAATACTCGCTATTCTCGCTTCACCTCTTACGTGCATGTGATTTTCTTCACGAACGGCTGGTTAACGATTCCAATGATTGGGAGATTGTTGAGTTTATTGTAAACGCCGATTAGAACGGTTACGCACTGCAAGCCGGACGTACAAATACCCTCGTCACTGCCATTCTCCGCTCCATTTATGTACTCCGCAGTGCAATCTGGAAAGAGAAGTTAGGGAGACTGTGTGTTTCAGAGGGACTGGAAAACATACCGATGGGATCGATCCAAACACCCAACTCCTCCAAATCCAACGTCAAGTCGTGATCGGCGGGCAGACGTGCCGTATTTACATCTTGAATGTCGATGTTTCGATGTACTTCGGCGGCCAGTAATTCTGCGGCCCTTTTATCATCGTTTAGAACTTTGGAAAGTAGTTCGCATGTTTCACTTTCCGTGCTTTTCACCTCCACGCATATTGACTCACCCAATTTATTACTGAATGTGTTGTTTTCTTCGCCCCGAATGCAATTTTCCAATACGGGAAACTGGAATAGAGATCTTTTAATGGAATCCGAGTGTTTTTTTACAAATAGAAACAAGTTTCTAGGCTATTATAATGTAGCACCTGCTTTCCAATATCATGTTTCACCATTTCTTGTATTAGAACGTCCGCCAATGTTTTAAAGTCTGCAATAAATCGGGGATTTGCCTCATCCGGTTGCTTCTCTTGAATCAGAAGTTGGAATAAGTGTTCGTCTTGTCTACATATGCGGGCCACGTTTGCCGCTTTTTCCGATGCGACTATTAAGGCCTTTAGTAAATCCATAGATTTGGATTTCGAATTGTGGCGGTCGAGTTTAGGCAGCCAGGAATTGACGAGTTTAGTCTATTTTCAAAAATAGCTGCTTGAAAGTAGGTCAGAAAAGATTACGTGTTTTATAAAAATTTTTGGCGGGAAAATATTATCAAAAAGCGAAAACTTTCAAATTAATTCTCTGAATACTTACTGACTATATGCAACCAGGGCGTCACAGCAGGACGAATTTCCTGCAAAAGATTAAATTGTTTTGTTGTACTCAATAGTGTAACAAATTGTGATTAATGATTTTATTATAACAGTCTTTAATATGAATTATTAAATGATTTATATGTGGAATGTTACGGAAATGTTATATGTAAAGAAGTGAAATGCTTACATAATTCTAATTATACCGACCTTGTTATTGGACACTTTATATTTACTATTTGATGAATTTTTAAATAAATAAAATACACTCTGTATATTTAGATAAAAATTACGAATATAATAAGTAGGTATATGATGACTATAAATATGTTGTTGGGAACTTTCTTTTAATTTGGTCGATTTAAAGGAGAGACCACACCTTATTGATTTTATATTTATGTGTGTGAGTCTAAATGACGCAAAATCCTAATGTAGCGGATTTACGTCCGGCTAAAAAATACACAAAATGTTTATTAATGTTAGTTTTAATTATCAACTGCGTCATTGTGTAAATATTGCTCATTTCTCAAGTAATATTTACACATTTAAAGTTCAAGAAAGAAATGATGGTAATCAGAGTGGTATAATTTCTAAGTAGGTACTTCAATTTGTTGTAAGATATAATAATTTGGGGCGATGCAATTAATTCTTTTTAATACAGTTACGTAACGAATTAATTGTGTTACACGTTGATTTTTCAATATGTTCCCGAAATTTTTTTTGAGTGCAGTATTCGAGCTATTACCATACCACTCGACACCAGTGCGGTAATATAGGATTTATGTGCGGTACACATTGTTTGTTTCAGAATACGTTGCGATTTAAAGTGAGATTATAGGTACAGTGATTTGGAATTGTGTTACTGATAGAATTATTTAAGAATATGCCTGCACAAGATATGCTATACAATGCTATACATGCTATACCTATAAATAATCGTCAAATATGATGTATTCAGGAATAATACTTCTTGGAATTTGGTATTTGATATTTGTAACATCAAGGTATCTTGGTCCAAACATTCCTCCACTGGTTTAGCTAACTCATTTGCAACAGTACGATCCGCTGGTTCAACATCCAACACATCATTTTCTAACTCATTCGCATTAACTGGGGTAATATTAACATTATTTACCTCTTCCACGTCATCAAACACTACAAAGATCATCAACAAAATGAAATAATTGACTAAAAAAAGCTTTGTCCTTTATTCCAAATGCCAAATGGTAGATAATTGTCTCACAGAGACAACCTCTATCGGTCCCTTACAACGTAAGAGCTAAACGGCTTAATGCTAAACAGCTAAACAAATAAATAAGGGTGTCATTAAGGGAAGCTACTAGACTTCTTTTTCGCTGAAGTATTGTGCGTTAATGTACAGAAGCAGACGAAACTACATTAGCAATTTAGAATTTTTTATCATTTCCTTATTTGATTGTTTTTTATACAGGAAAATATTACATGCTCTCAGTAGTTAGGTAGGTACTCGTAATACTTCATCAAGAATCAGTATACCATTTTTGATAATTAATGTTTTCACGATTAAACAAGATAAGATACATATGTTCATATATATATACCTATTCCTCACACATGATTCATAAAAAAAGTTAGGTACCTTTGGCATGATGTCTAGTATTAAGTACTTATCGAACTTTACTTACCTTAGACTCTTTCTCCCAATATTTTTTTGTAAGTGAAATGTTACAATGAATCAGTTTTTTAAATCTATTCGTATTTATAAATTAAAGATCTCAATGCAAGAGCAAATGGGGCGTTTCGCAGTTTAGTGATTGGTGCAGAAAAAGTTTGGGATGTAAATGACCACCTTCACCAGGTAAATGATGAATCAATCTATAAAAATATAAATTAGCAAAATATTTACCTTCTTTAACAGATCCTAATAAAAGATAATTCCAATGACGATATTAAGTGCGGGGGTGTAATAATAGATCACTTTTTTGCCATAACAGCGGCTCATTGTGTTGACTTTGATGAAGATATCACAAAGAATTTTGTAGTTGGATATAAAAGTATATACATAGACAAAGTGACTTATTTACCAATAGAACAGATTTTTTTCCGAAACGAAACCAATAATGACGTAACCAATCCTATTACTCAACATGATAACGATATTGCCTTAATCAAAGTGGGATTTATTTTATCTTAGAATTAAGAATTTCATCCAATTTGTAGAAAATTATATATTGTAGGTGAAGAAAGCTTTCGATGGTGGAAAAATCGGAATTGATAGTAACATTGCAGATTTGACGGAATGTACCATTACAGGATGGGGCGTAATTGATCCTATAAAACAAACTCGGAGCAACACTTTATTGAAACTAACTGTAGTTGTAAATAATTCAGACAGTTGTAGAAAATTCAATTTGACCGAAAATATGCTATGTTCGGAAATGACCTCACAATACGAATACAAACGTGCAGCGAATGGGGATTCTGGTGGTCCATTAGTGTGCAATGGGAAATTAGCTGGACTAATTTCAGCGTTTGATGACACTACAAATATCACTATTTATACCAAAGTTGGAAATTACGATTATAAAAATCTTTCAGAGTGGATTACTTCAGAAGAGAGGAAAAGGTTATTGAACCAAATAGGACAATCTGACTTAAGTGTACAAGGCTTAATATCCAATGGAAAGGAAGCAACTGACGATAAATTTAATGCATGTTTCTGGTACATGGTAAGTATAAACTATAAATTAGTCTTAGATAATTAAGGAGATATATGCTATTGCTTTTATAGGTTTATTTGACGTTTACTAATGAGAAAAATGAAAGAGATATTAAGCAATGTGGTGGTGTAATAATTGGTAAAAACCTTATTCTAACTGCTGCTCACTGTTTCAATCCTACTAGACTTCTAGTCAAAATAATACCAAATTATAATAATGTGAGAGAAGTCTTTTGGAATGACTCAGTTCCATTTAAGAAGGTTTATATACACAACAATTATAATAGTACTGAATATTATGATATAGCAGTAATTGAAACTGAAAATGAAAGTTTCAAAAAATTTTTGGAAATTTCGAATTCAGGAGTAGACAACAGTGATAAGTGCTGTACTATATCCGGTTGGGGTATTACCGAAAAGACCCAATGTAACAATGAAACTTTTCAAATAGAGCTAAGGAAATTGAATTATGCATCGGTACCTATTAAAATTCTGGACGAGGATAAGTCTATGCTTTACTACCATAACTCTTCAACAGACGCGTCTTCAACAGACGCAAATTCCTGCATTGGAGACTCAGGTGGTCCCTTGGTGTGTGATAATAAATTGTTTGGAATTGTTAGTTCTGAAAAGAATAGTAAAAGTTTGTACACAAATGTAGTGCACTATGATGTGTTGAAAAACTATCCTAACTGGAATTCTTCGACCAAATGGTATAGTGTTAATAATTCTAGTTTTCAATCATCATCTAACTGGTATTCTTCGTCCGAGTCTTCGACCAAATGTGAGAGTGTTTGTATTTCTAGTTCCCGATCATCATCCTATCAAATTCACACCAAGAATAAAGTTATTTTTGAATTTCTGTCATTTCTACCTATCTTATTCAACGTCATGATTTAATCGAAGAATAAATAATCAGTTGATAAGGTACTTTTAAATTGAATTCTTCCTACCTTCCAAATTTGTTCGTTTTAATGGAAATTGTTATTCAATTATGCTATTATTTACCTTAATTTATTTTAAATTTCTCCCATGCAACATTTCTTATTATATATGGTGACTTATGGTATTTTAAATAATTGAAAGTTAGATCGGTACTATCTACTTCTTAACTTATCTTAACTAGAGATAATTTAAAAAAAAAATTATATTGAATAAATAATATTTGCTTTTTAAAAAACTGTTGCCAACTTTAAAAAAACAGCTGAATTTGATTATCTATACCTTCGTAACATAATCACGAATAACTTAATCGAATATAATGTCAAATTTTTCTCCTCGAATAGTAGTGCTAATAGGTAATGTTACAACATTTTAATTTAAAAAAAAATTATCAAAACTATTTATAAACACGTACAGGTTTGTTAATTTCTGTTTACTGTGAAACGGGAATCTTGGTATCAAATGGCAAACAAGTAGATGAAGTGCAATTTCATGAAGAATTTAATTACATGGTGCAGAGAAGTACTAAAGCAGTTTTAGTTTAGAAATTCCTAATGTAGTATTCTTTTTATAGATTTTTTTGAAGAATATCCATTGTGCTGGTATTTGTGGTGGTTCCATAATTGGAAAAAACCTAATTCTAACTGCAGCTCATTGCTTTTATGAAAATGAGACTCATCTATGTATTGATATTAACAATTTTGAAATAAAATTCAATAATTCCAATAGAGAAACTCGCACCATTCGAAATATTAAAGAAGTATATATTCACAAGGATTATAATCCGAAGAATTATGACAACGATATTGCTGTAATTGAAATTAATGGAGATTTTTATGATAGACATATTCTAAGTTTGGAGAAATTTGAAATAGAAAATGGAACATCATGTAATATATCAGGGTGGGGTATAGCAAATGTTACACAGGGTATAAAATGCACCGGGAACAAAAAATATGACGATGACAAATATCCTTATAAATTACAATATGCAACAATAGAAATAAATAAAACAACCAAAAATAATATAAAAATATTATGTTCTGTTCCAAAGAATGATACCGATTCCTGTGTAGGAGATTCAGGGGGTCCTCTGGTTTGTAATCGCAAATTAGTTGGAATCATTAGCCATTCTCATTCTAATAATGAACACGAAATCATCAGTTATTATACTTCTACTCTGCAATATGATGTTTTAAAAAATTATACATATTGGAATCACTTATCCATGGCCAAAAGTACCTCTCCCGATTCAATTACCAAAACCATTGAAGAAGATCATACAGTACCTTCTTTAAATTCACGATCAATAGTTGTCGAATTCAAGAATTCATCTTCATTTTCGTTTAAAGTTCAAACCAGATTTATGAAAATCATGTTTAATCTTTTAATGATATTTGTTTTCATGATCTAATCACAAAATAAATAATTGCTAAATCTATTTTGAGAATTTATTAATTTATAAGAGATATAGGTCTTATATGCAGGTACTTATAAATCTATAGGTATACTTATTACTCAATTTTTTATCAAATAGGTATTCGGAAAGTGCATATATTATGTAAGTATATATATATATCTATTCGAACTAGTCTATATTAAAGTGCCTCAGCAGTAGGCACTTTAAAATAATGCGAAACTTACTATTATTTATTTCATGTAAGTGCTTTTAACAAGAAATTGTTTAAATATCTTAAAGTTCTGTGCTTTTTGCAGTGTTGACCAATGGAGGTGCTCAACTTGAACATCAAATTTACGGATCAAAAAAAGTAGATAACTTCCAGCCTTATAATTTTATGGTTTGAAAATCATCGATACATCTGAGTTAATTTAGTAGTTTTTTTTTACTTTTGCAGGTTACCATTGAGGAAGAGAACGGAAACCCGCTTTGTGGTGGAGTAATTATTGAGAAAAAGTCAATCCTAACTGCAGCCCATTGTTTTTGAAATTTAACAGTAAATGCAACTATTTACTTAAAATATGGTAATAGCGATAAGTATTTAATGGAAACAATGACCATAAAAAATTATGATAGGTATATAATCAAACCTAAGAATTATGATTGCAAGAGACTCGATAATGATATTGCTTTACTTAAGGTAAATTTTTAAGTTCTTTTTTTCCTTTCATATGTTAAGTTGTATATTTTAGACTGATACTTCTATTCCCGACACCATTCAAATAATGAATACAGTTGACAGTAAAATTATTGATGGTACCATTTGTACAATATTAGGATGGGGTAAAACTATTCATCAACCTGATCCAAAAACAGAGGAAGATAGTGTATATTTAATGAAATCCAACGTGTCGATAAACAATTCAGAGAGCTGTATTAAGGCAAATATAAAGATTTCCGAAAATATGCTATGTTCAAAGTTTTCTAATGAAGGCGAGTATCGAGGTGCAGCGAAAGGAGATTCTGGTGGACCGTTAATTTGCAATGGAAAATTAGCTGGTTTAATTTCATGGTTTGATAACGAAACGAATATTACCGCTTATACTAAAGTAGGAAATTACGATTTGAATAATCCTTTGCAATTAGATCCGTTTCAAGAAAGAAAGGAAGATGACAATTCGTCACAAATAGGGTACCAATCGAATATTTTTAAGGTCATTTCAGGTGTGATGGTAATAATTCTTGTGTATGGATTATACAACGCTTAACGTAGAAAGATGCAATAATGAAAGCAAATTTTGGTACATCTTTATAATTTTCTAATAATTATGGAAATTTTAAACTCGAAAAAAATCCAGTTTTTCAAATTTATGCGACAAATAACGAGAACATTTTAACAACTAACAACAAATTGTGTCTTAACACAACAATATGCACTTCTATGCAATTTATGCAGTTTATACATTCAGATTAATTGTACTTTTCCAGTTTATTATTGTTTCATATTTAATTGTTAACATATTCGGTTATCTTATATGCCATATACATATTGTTTTGTTTATATTAAATACGAGTTATTACATGCACATATTTTTGAAAAACATATAATGGGTTTTTTTTTAACCACTTCACAAATGTTCAGCAAAATACCTTACGTGAATAGCTTCACCTTTTTATTAAAACGCATTTAATTTTAAATAGCATTTCTATTTATTTCGAACTAGTTTATTCTCTTTAAATTATTCATTAGGTAATTAATTGATACAATGAAATACATAAATATATTCATTATTTGTTGTCCAAATAAATATGAATTAAGATAAGTTAAAATTATTAAGTATATTATTACTTAATATACTTATGTGTAAGAAGTTGGATAATCGTTTTTTATTTATTTAAAAAATTTCAATTTTCCTCATTACGGATAAGTAGTTCTCCAAAATACTATTACGTATGTTTATTTTTTGATTTGCTTAAATAAAAAACAGATTTAATCAAATTGGTATTATTTATATCTAATATAATATGATAAAAGATAAATATGATTCAATTTTGTACTTAAGGTATTTTTTTAACGATTAATTATTCCATTCATAAACGCGATTAATTCATTATGTTATTGACGTATATTTTTTCTTTAGTTGTGGTCGCAAATAGTTGTAATCATAAGTTAGAGAACATCTTTAATGGTGAAAAAGTTGAAGATTCAGAAGAATACCCTTCCCAGGTTTTTAACAACATGTTTTTCTTATTAATTTTTTTCTCATCTTATATAATAGGTTTCCATTTTTTTAAATGAGGATCTTATATGTGGAGGTGTAATTATATCCGAATTACACGTATTAACTGCAGCCCATTGTTTAGACGAAATTAAACTGCAACTGCACAATGCACAAATACGATATCACAACACTGATTTTTCCAAATATAAATCTAATACAGTCGATACAATATTTATTTATCCTGATTACGAAACTGACCAGATTGATGATATTGCAGTCATAAAAGTACATTTTCTTTTTACACAATATTAATTAATAAAAACAACCATTTATTTTTCAGGTAAAAGAAAAGTTTCCCAAAAACACCATTATTAACATCACAGATATTAATGTTGAAGATGATACGGAATGTGATTTTGTGGGATGGGGTAGAACTTCAAGTCTTTGCCATTCGGGAGAACGACCTTCGTCTAAAGAATTGAAAAAAGCTAAACTACGTATAATGAATGAAAAATGCAGTGATATAATTAAAAATTTCCGAAAAAACAGACTTTGTTACGATCCTGAGATGGGAAAATCAGATGTATGCCACGGTGACTCTGGAAGTCCCTTAATTTGTAAGGGCAGATTAACAGGAATATTTTCAGGATATGATATAAATAAAAATCTAAATATTTTTATGAATATGTACCAATATCGTATTGATATTGAATCAAAGAGATTCAATAGTTGGACTAAATTTAGTGCATTGAGAACTGAATCATTTGCTGACTCAGTTTCTTCTGATGTTCGCTTTATATTAATTATCATTTGGACTGGATTATATTATGTATTAAACACTATTTAATAAATTGGAGCTCAATTTTAATGTTTATTTAGTGTTTATTTAGTCGCATGAATGCCGACTGATACCAACTACTATTAGTTTGTAGTTTCCAAACAAACTCATAAAAACCGCACTTAAAATCAACATTAGCTACCACAGAATTTAATCAATATATTTATGAACTTGTAATCAGTGTATTTCAATAAATGCCGCCAGTTGGTGTTAAGTATATTTTATTATTTCTTGTCTTCAAATTTTGAATACGCCTGGACAAACTTTTTATCAATATTAACATTTTAAATGACAAATTTTAGCTCCAATTCTTTACTCATCAATTAAGTAACCCACCAAGGCAAAAAGTCAAGACACTATGTGTTTACAAAATTAATGAAAAGTGCAAAATGAACCACGATGCATAGGCAGATTAACAGGTAAAAGAAACTATTTTAACTCAATCAAAACACGATAGCATCAGACTTAAATTGGGTTTGCGATAAAGCACATTATATGACCTTAGCTTTAATTGCTGAAAAAGTGGGCGTTGTTGTGGGTTCCTTTTTTTGGACAAATTGGAGATATGTAAATTTTTTATCCTAATTTCTATTTGATAGGCAGATACGTGGCCGATCTATTTGGAAGAAAACTCTGCTGGAACAGTTCCAGTTTAATGTGTGGAATTTGCACAATATTAATTATTCTTTTTATATCAGGTGATATACACCTAATGATTTTAACGATTATTCAAACAATAAGTGTCGCTTTTTTTACCCAAAATAAATTTCAAAAATTACCAGCGTCCTTTAATGATAGAAAAACTTGAAATTTTGGAAAATTAAACTGCAAATGTATAAACAATGTAGAAATAATAATCATGATATATAAATGTCACTTTACTTGATGTAAATTATAATAAACCCAAGTTGGGCTAATAGTAAGGCAATAGGTAATCTTTAATTAAATGCGAACTAAATAGGTTTCACCTACTGCAATAAATTTTTTATTAATGTCATTCGCTATATGTGCACAAATAGCAATAAAATAAGATATAGATACGTATATAGGTACACATGTAGCATAGTTCATAGAACAAATATTTGTCGAAGATATACATCGTACTATTCGGCTTCATCATTGTCATAATGCACGCGATACAAATATTATTTTTTTATTGTACGTATAAAAAATAGTGTTAAAACTCTTAAATTTCATTATTTTTCTTGTTATTCAGCTTTGATAACATTCGCAAAATGTGCCTCTACCAGAATTATAGGTGGTGTACCAGTTACAAACTTTAATGAGTGCCCTTATCAGGTAAGTACCTAATAGATTTTTTCCTCCATATGTTAAAGAAAAATTGATATATGTTAGGTGTCGGTGCAATACAAAGGCTCCCATATGTGTGGCGGTTCCATCATCGACAAAAACTTGGTACTAACTGCTGCTCATTGTTGCTTTGATTTGGTTACATCTAATTTCCGAATTGGACATGGAGCCTTAAAATTAGCAGATCTGCAGTATTACAGTGTTGACAAGGTTTACGTTCACAAGGACTATAACGACACAACAGTTGATAATGACATCTGCATTATTAAAATCAAGGACTCTTTTAAAGAGAAAGTAATTTCAGTAGCTGATACAACTCCGGATTCTGGAGTTTGCACTGTGTATGGATGGGGAGTAACATCGAATTCAGATAATAGCGCTAGTTCAGTATTGATGAAAGTAGATATTTTCCTAATGAGTCAAGAAGATTGTAGAGCAAGCTATTATGGTACTATGTTAACGAATAACATGATTTGTGCCTCTGGCCCAGGTAAAGACTCTTGCCAAGGAGATTCTGGTGGTCCTCTACTTTGCAATAAAAAATTGACCGGAATCGTTTCATGGGGTCCACAAGAATGCGCAACTCAAATTCCAGGAGTTTACACAAAAGTTTCAAATTACAATGTTAGCGATTATTTAAAATGGTCCGTACCCAATTCAGCTTCAAACTTTATTTTTCATTATGTTATTGAACTTTTTGTGATTACAATTCTTGCTTTATGTTTGTAAAAAATTAAATTTTTATATATTATTTATAGTAGATGGTTTAAATAAGAGAAAATTGTTTTTAGTAAATAATTTTTATTAACCATTTTCAAGCCTTAACCGGCTTTTCCTCGCATTTATCGTACTTCTTTGGCATGATCTGCCAAAACCTTCCGGTCTTCATAAACTCCTCCACATCTTCTATAGATTCTGGTAATTTTTTATTCAAAGTTTCAGGTAGAAAGAGCGAAGATGCCGCTCCAACAATTCCTGTTATACTTGCTAAAATGTATGGGATGCTAAGATGCAATTTATTACCCTAAAAAGAAAAGTTTAATTCTACGAGTGAAAACTGCATTCTATTTTCATGTACCATGTAAATAACGTAAGGAACCCCCAGTCCAAACAAAAAACCAGTCGTTATGCCCACAGAAGTGCCAGTTTGCCTCAAAAATGTCGGATAGATTTCCAGACACTGCAAATTCATCGCATAATAGGTAATCGATATTAGAAGTTTTATAGCAATCGAGATAACAACCACAACGATTGTTTGCTTAGGATCTACAAGCATAATAATTGTAATTAATAGGTCAAGAAGTGTGTTTGATTTCTTGTACCTGTGATAATAAACGCAATCCATAGTGCACCAAGTGCTGATATCAAAGCCGAACTAATTCTACTTAGTCTCCTACCGAAATAATCCGACATGTATTTGCCTATGAAATAGCCCGGCATTTCAGCCAAACTTAACCAGAAAAAGTTCATATACGGATTGCCTCCTAAATTTGTTGCGTTTAACATTAAAATTGTATAAAACATCAAATATGTGGTCCATCCAATCATGTTTAAAATCGTTACTTTTACCATAGATCGAGATTGAAACAAAGCTATGAATCCTGGCAAATTCGACTTTTGTTCTTCAATTTCATTCAATTTCTCCAGTTGCGCAATTTGACTTGCTGAAATCTTCGTTTTGTTCACTTTTGCTATCTTTTTCAGTGTTTTAATGCACTGTTTAACGTGTCCTTTGTTTGCTAACCATCTTGGTGACTCAATCAAGTATTTTGTCGGAATTAGAAAGACGAGTAATGGTGTTATTGTTATCCAACTGAAGATGAACCATTGTGGGATCAGCCAGTAAAGTAGCGGTGTTGCGCACATCCCGAGAGTCCAGGAAAAAGCCTGGACCAGAGACGCATGGGCCCGATCTTCATCTCTGCTAATTTCCATAGTTATAATCAGAGGCGCTTGATATAAAGACAGAGAAGAGAGATTACTGAAGGCGATTGATAAGAAAAACACAATGGGGATGTTTAGAGTGAAAACCGCCAGGATCCTACCACACAACAACGACACCAGACTCAAATAGAACGTCATCAATCGTCCATATCTGCAAAAAGTTTACATCTCGTTTTTGGGGGACAAATATTATTAAGAAAAAGAGATGTACTTGTCTCCAAGTTGTCCAAAGACGAAGGAACCTAAAATTTCACCCACTTTTCCTGCTGTGAATGCGTTTGCATTGTTATACGCTTCATTACAGACCCAATTTTGCTGGGATGTAATCGTGTTTGTGTACCATGTAGTGTTGAATTCATTCCCAAACTTGCAATCTGCAATTTCAGGTTTAATTTTTGCATGTTTCTTTCAATTTTCTGTGCCCACCTGTTATATTGCCTTCATAGTACATTTTACAAGTTTCAAAATCTCCAGTCTCACTGTCATTTTTTCTAAAAAAATTCGTTTTATGATAAATACTAGCTGGTTTTAGGTACTTACAAGGGAATCGTCATCTTTTTCCATTGTTCAACTGTAAAATTTCCCATTTCGTTCCCCGGCACATGACACCAATGTTCCGGTTCCGCGAGCAAGAAAAGAATGGACATTGCCAAAACTGTAGCCAAGAAATTAAATAAGAAATTGTACAAATAGTTGTAAGTTTTTTGGAATCTGCCATTGTTTCCAATTTCCAATAAGATTTCTTCGAAAATGGCGTCACGAGTTTTTGCCATTTTAAAACAAGAATGTTGAACAATTTTAAAAAGTACCAATTAGCTTTCTAAAAGCTGCTAAACGACTAATTTGAAATTAATAGCGAAATAACGAGTTTCAGAATCGTGTATGAATCTTTTGTTATTTCATGGATTGTGTCCTTTTTCCTTATCATTTATGGAGGTGCTATTTTTTTACTAATCTAAGACAACAATTGTCTAAGAGGTGTTATTATCCAAACACATACACATTATTGTTCTCAATTGATTAACATTTGATTATCTTTACTTAACTAGGTTTCCAACATTTTTTTCGGGGTGTTTACGTCAGTTTTATTTGCAAAAAGCTCCGACTTGGTACTATAAATGTTGATCCTTTAAGATGTTTTATTGATAGCACGAGTATTCGACATAATATTTGCTTTTTTTAAAATAGTATAAATATGCTAAGCGTGTTAAGGATTGTTTCGTTAGCTATAAAAAGATCAAAATACAGTTAGTAGTAGGTACTTCTCAGTACCTACTTATTTATAGACAATTGGACATTAACCACTGTTTAAAACCCCAGTTATCTATAAACTAAAAGACAATAAACTGAATTACAAACAAATACACGGCATATTTTAGGAAAGTTTCAGAGTTGTGGTCTTTTTGAGCTTTTCCCGCCTTCTTTTAGCCATTGACCTTACCTCATACTTTATAATTAATCTAGGCACATCATGTTGGTAAAAATAACATTTACATAGTAGTAATAATACAAAAATTCAAATAAAACGCTTTATTTTTAACTTTCCTTCACTTTATAAATAAATAATTTGAATTTAAATTTCAAAAAAAGGCGGCAATTGCGCACCTTTTCAATTTCAAAATAGGGCACTGTCATTGGTTGAAAATTCTCCCGCCACCAGTAATGTTATTGTAGGTACCCCTCTAGAACGCCATTGCAATAGCCGTAAACGCTGTGTAGTGGCTAAAATCGATGAATTTCTTCAATGCCTCTTCGCGGTGTTTGAGTTTGTAAGCTTTCTTATCAGCGAGGTTACGTTTTCTAACAAAATATACTTGATTTGTGGCTTAATTATATACTGTTTGTGTTGATTTGTTAAACGGATTTGGAATGGAGAAGCGTATAGAATTAGAGAAACGGGGAAAAAATCCAGCAGATGTAAGTATTTGGATGAGAATTTACTTGTTTCGAAAAATTCTTGTAAATAGTGTAAAAAGGAGTCGTCATTTTTGTCCACATGCCGATCTCTTAAAGAACTTTCCATTAACTCAATTGGAAGTTGTTGAATCTGTTGATTTATCGTCAATTTTGTGGTTGGATTGAAAATGCCGACACATTTTTAACAATTTTCCTTATCACATCGTACAACCGAATATATTTGAATACAATATCAGAACGATAATGTGAACGAAAAAGCGACCAACAAGACTACCACTAAAATTTCCAATCACTTGCAGAGATTCCCAAAGAAAAAAGTCGGTGCATTTCATTTCTGTACCGGCGCCATTAAACACTTATTTACAATCTAATCAGCTCCATATTTACAAACAGAAAAAGTGCATCCTTTCCATGCAACTCCCTGCATGTTTCATCGATTTTCTCACATTCTCTTGTCCACAGATTAAAGAACTGAACCTGGACAATTGCCGGAGCACATGTATAGTGGGTTTAACTGATGAATTCTCCAATTTGGAATCACTCTCTCTAATAAATGTTGGCCTGACATCGCTAAAAGGATTCCCGAAATTACCGAACTTGAAGAAATTGGAATTGAGCGACAACAGGTGTGCAACAAATCAATAAACTACCACACACCCCCTTCAAACTGTAACATGTCCTTAACTTTTGTCTTTGTCCATGTTTCAGGATAACGAATTCGCTAAATTTGCTAGAGACAAGTTCGAAATTGACACACCTTAATTTAAGTGGTAACAAACTGAACGATTTGGCGACCATAGAGCCTTTAAAAAATTTCAAGCATTTAAAGTATTTGGATCTGTTCAACAATGAGGCGACAAACAGTGAAAATTACAGGGAGAAAATATTCAAATTGATACCGAGCCTTAAGTATTTAGACGGGTACGATGAGAACGACAAAGAAGTGGAGGACAGTGACGGTGAAGAGGAGGTTAATGGAAACGAGGATGAATCAGATGGTGATGAGGAGGACGAGAGTTCGGATGACTATGAGAGTGGTGTAGGATTAGGTGCTGTTTATTCGGAAGACTTGGACGAAATGTCCGATGAGGGTGATTATGAGGCCGTCGAAGAAGAGGAGGATGAGGATGGAATTGAAGAGGAGGAGGAGGAAGAGGAGGAAGCACAATCTCCGGAAGGTAAACAAAAAGTTGAAATTACAGATTCTTGTAATGTTTTCCCAAATCCATTCATTTTACTGTGTTATAATTTGGAAATTAATCGATTTACGATTTGGTTGCAGTTTCAAGGGGTAAAAAGAGGAAGCTCGAAGATGGGGAGGAGAATTAACTGTGTTTTTTTATGATTTTTTTATCAATTCTGACAGTAGTGATATGAACTTAAAAATTTATTAAAAAAGAAAAATAATACAAAAAAGAACAAACTTGACCAATGATTGTGTCTCCAACAAGGTGCGTCACCCTCTGGCTGTGGTTACAATACTTTACATCAAATCAATGTTCTTTTCTATCTCTATGTAAGATGAAACAAACACACACTCGAAACTATTCTAAATTTTTTCTAAAATAAATCAACAAGTTTCCATGTTTCTAGATGATCGGTAAATCGATGTGTGTAAATGTTGTGTAAAGTATATTCTACTTAGCAGCCAGATGTTGTTAAATGTAAGTTAATTGAAGGAATATATTTTGTACAGGAACGTTTTGTTCTATTCATAGATAATATGTCTAATAGTTTAGAGTGTTTACTTATTAGCTAAGTTATTTGTTTTTATTAATTTGTGTTATGAATATCATTTATATTACGAGAAATCAAGAAACAATATTATAATGATAAATCATTTTTAACAATAGACTCGAATTCATTATTTGTGGGGATCATTTTATGTCGGGACACACGGCACAGTCTCGTCCCCTCAACGTAATTTATTATTTTTCATCACCTTTCTGAATCGAATTGTTCCATTAATTTTTCTTTAAGCATTTTTCAATTTATTTTTAAATAAATTTTTATAAAACGGAAGTATTTGTTTAAGTATAAAATAAAAGAAAATGAAGTACAGTACAAATTAACAAAATTACTCCTCCTTCCCCCCATAAACGATTACTTTATAATTCCGTTGAAAAGAGAGTCTAAAAAAGGAACTTTTAAATCTCAAAAGTATATTATTAATTGGGGAATTCATGCATTTTTATATATTATATAAAAAGAATCAATTGTTAATAGCAGAGAATCAAATAATTTAGCAATTGTTTTACTAATATATTAACAATGTATAAAAAAATTATTGTATCGGCTGTAAATTTTGCAAACGAAGATTTTAGAGAAAAAAATATGAGAAAAACATGAACAATTTTGTACATAAATATCTATGTAGAGCAAGTGCAGTTTTTGCTAATGAATCGTTTACTAAGAAGAAAATTTTTTGAATAATGCATATTTTATCTGTTATTTTTGTAATACGAATAGAAGAAGGGAATTCGATAAGATTGTTTCGATTCTAATGACATTACACATCACATATGACGATACATGTAATGATGATGGAAGAAATGCTGTACAATTCCTTAATTATTAGTATTTGTTATATTATTAAATCTATTCTCAGATTTTAGAATATTAGTTTATAGATGAAAAAAAAAATCTTTCAATATTGTTAGTGGGATATAAACGCTATTACATATATTGTGTAATGTATTTTACTGTATCTGATGATTTATTTGCATTCTCTTGTACTTCAGTTTAAATACACATTTTTAGTAAAACATATAATTGTTTAACAATTCTATTTCGGTGCCTGTTTCTCCATTTCCTTTTTCAATTGACTCAATTTCGTCAAACACAAATCCCTCCAATTTCTTCTCTCTTGCAATTTGTCCAATGGCACCAAATTCTCCAACTGTTTTGCAATCTCATTCATTTTCGCACCTTCCCATTTCTCTGGCGGCTTGAAATCTTTACTGGTCTCGAAGATTGTTTTCGAGTATCGTTCACAATAATTCACGAATCCATCTGCATTCAAATGCGTCGTTTCCAATGGTCCCAAGAAAGCGTATCTCATTCCTAGTCCATCGCTCATCACTTTATCAATATCCTTTACATCAAGAACCCCTTCAGTCACCAGATTCCACGTTTCGTTCAGTAAAGCGTACTGAATTCGGTTCACCGCAAATCCGGGCACTTCTTTGGTCAAAGAGACCGGCGTTTGTCCGATTTCCTCCATAATTGCGCGCGTTTTCCGGGCAACTGCCAAGTCGGTCCATGGTGCTGGCACCACTTCAGTTAATGGTACGTAATAAGGTGGATTTACTGGATGCGAAACGATGAAATTTTTCCGATTTTTCAGGTCTTGCGAGATTAATGAAGGCAGAAAAGTGGAAGTGGATGTGGAGAAGATTGTGTTCGGGGATGCGATGTCATCAATGCCTTTCCACACTTTGCGTTTTAAGTCGAGGTTTTCGGGGACACATTCTTGGATTAAAACAGCATCTTTAATAGCTTCCTTCAAGTCGGTGGTGCCTGATTCAAGGGGATGGTAAGAAAAACGAGTTTTTTTTAATTTAGGTTTACGTACCGGCAATTGCGGCGTATTGCGCCTTTGCGTTCAATGTTCCTCTTAATAGACCCTTCGATTCTAATGTTTGTAATTGCTGATTGATGTCGATTAAAGCGTTCTCAATTTGGCTCGGTTCGATATCGTAAATGTAGACTTTGTAACCGACACCGGCAAAGAGCATCGCCCATGAGCGACCAATTAAGCCACTGTTGGAAAGGGTGTTTGTATTAAACAAGTTTCAATTAGTTCTAATCAAGAGTTTTGACTTTTAAAATTGAATTTATTATCTTTTAATGGAAAAAATTAAAAAAAGATCACGAGAAGTGTAGCAAAACATTTACGCGTTTCTTTATCAGCAAGTTTTCGAAAACACTTATGTTATTTACGAGATTTTTGTGTACTTTTGTTAGGTAACTGGTTTGAAAAAGGGAAAATGGGTCTTTTGTAATCAATATACATACCCACAGTGCATGCAATTTAAATTCAAAGCAATAAAGTGGAATTAATCGTTCTAATTTAATGGCAGTTAACAAACATGATGAATATTTAAGCGGGTTATTTACCTGCCAACAATTCCAATTTTTCCTTTCGATCCGGACATTTTCAAGCACTACTGAAATCTAAGTCTGCATTAATTATATTTGAAAGTCGGTCACTTAAACTCTTATATATCTCCACTTTTATCGAAATAATACGATGCTTAGTATCGTATTCGTACGTTTATTTATTTATACTAGTCTTTATTTCCATTATCTTCTAAATAACATAATGATAAAAAGGACTTCATTACTACACTAAAATTGCGTTAAATTGCTGTTTATTTATGATCTCAATTTTCCATTAACATTTAATCACGTATACTGTTATGTAATCATTTTAAAATAAGTTATTTTAATCTAGAATTGGTTTCAATATATAAATTAATTATTAAAAAAAAGGAAAGTTTTTTCACATTCTAAATAATTTAAATTTTGAATTTCCCGTAAAACAGGTTGCGGAACTCCACTTGATCGACATCTATAAGTAACTTCATGAACCGTTTGGTGACAACCACCTGTTTTACCAACCTTGCATCTATGCAACACAAACATCAATTGAAAAATGGGCAATGGGGCTAAATGGGCAAGATTGTTGAGTTGAGAAGTGAATGCTTGTGCACCGGACAGTCAGCAAATGCCAGTAGATGAGTGCTAGACTGTTGTGTACGGTTGAATGTGTCTTGTGATCCGTATGACAACCATTACAAATTTCCGATAAGGAATTTTATCAGTGCAGTGCTGATCAGAACGCTAGTACCCCAAATAGTGACTAAATAAAACTGGGAAGTGTACAGACAAAAATACAGGAAATGGCAGAAAGTAGAGGATCTTTAATAGCCAAATCCGTACAGAAACATGCTGGCAGAGCCAAAGAAAAGGTCAGTGACTTTTTTCCACACTTCCACCATAATCCCTGAAAAAGGTTATGTTGATAGATTTTCAAAAAAAAACAGACCAAACTAAAAGAGACCTGTCTGGTTGAAAATCACTTGTTGGGCCGAGCGCTATTTCTGTTTTCAAGCGGTAATACGATATTTTACTTTCGGTAAAAGTAGCCCAGTATATGAACAACTTTTTTCCGAGATGAACCCCTTCCAGCTATATACAAATATCTTTATATCAATTTTTTTGTTGTTGTATTTAATATCCTACTTTCCCAAAAAGTGTGTCACACATTTCAGCTATAATACAAAGTACACATATTATAATTATTAGCAAGTGTAGGTATGCAGTCATCTAATAGGAGAGGTACTTTAAATTCGTCTCAATAAACAAGTCCTCTGCTAAAAACAGGTACACTTTTTAATAGTCAAAAGTGCAAATAAAACTGAAGGTTGATATAATATTCTGTGATGTAAGCAACATTGTATGTACATGTCGCATTATTATCTATTGTTAATTGTAGAGAAATAAATATTTGCGCTAAAAGTATTGTCGTTGGTTCTAAATGTGATTCCGTAATTTTCAAGAAATATATAAATCTATTTATACGAATCCTATATTCTATATTCGCGTAACTTTGAAAATCTATTAGGTGCCGAGTACAGAGTTGTAGACTGTAGCAAAAATATAACTCGTCCTTAGAATAGCTCAACATCTTGGCACGAAATGCTTCTATGTTATTTGGTATATTTATTGTAGTTTGCATCAATTTTTCCTGTCCCATCTCCAATCATGGGAAGAGACCTACACATATTATATTTATTACATATTCAATTTGGTAGGTATACCGGTTTAGTGAAAAATTTACGAACAAAACCAGTCTCAGAACTGGAGAAAAAGAGAGAGAAACGGAAGAAAACTGTGCACAATTAACGTGGAAAAAACATAAATAACTGGGTAATTAAATATAGTTAATTATTACGTCATTTAACCAATTATTGTTTCAAGCAGGTTCAAATGTTCAAGAGAGTAGTTTTTGTGTGAAAAACACGCTACTGTTTTATTAAAATTGAGTAAAAGGGATCCTGCATTAATTAATTATTAACCACAAGTGGCGGGGATCCTAAGACACTCCTTTTCTAAATACTTCTATGGCTTAATTTGAAATTCGAGTACTGATTACCGCACATTCCTCTATTCAAGCCATATAGATAAGGTTTAATCGCATTTTTCCCATTACAATGCGAATAAAAGAGTAAAAGACCATCAACAACAACAACAAACAACACAACAACAAAAAAATGAACGGAATTAAATCTAGTCCACGATAATGAAGGTCATTACCGCTTACAGAGAGGCTGTTTTATCACAACTAGAACCAAATGGAAACAAATATTTATTACTCTCACTCCAAACAATTAATAAATTAGAAAAGTGAAGATAAAACTTAATTGTGTGTTGATTTTTCTAAAGAGAAAATAGAAATGAATTTATAAGCCGCCAATATTCCATTATCAATTAAATGTGAGTCAATTTCAATCAAACTGGGTGTTATGAGTGCTTTATGGATTGTTGAAGAGAGCAGCGCCTGTTTTTAATTGGAAATCATGTGGGTTGAGAGTTAAGACACTTTCAACCCGCAACTGAAAACGCGTTTTCTCTACCGATGAACCTATAATGAATTTATTCACTATGAGGAAACACGTTTCATTATCTGTGTGTGTCTGTTTTTAAAATTATACGCACACAGTGCCAACAAAACTAAAATTAACAAAAGCTAACAACAAATTCCATAGTGGAATAATTAAAGTAATATTGCAGCCCCTTTTTTCCTAGTTTCTAGGCTAGTGCAACTAGGAATTTTCTCTTTCGTAGTGCAACACGCTTAAACGATTTTTACCATAAATATCGCATACCTTTAAGCCATCCGCAACAACAAGCAACACAACTCCAATATGCACGTCTATTTTAGGTGTGTTTCGTGAAATGTTAGAAACAAGTTGTTCAAGTCGGTCTCTTTATTATATGCTAAAAAACCGATGTTGAATAATTATTTGAGTTGGAGTGAGAGATACGAGGAGGTTTGCTGTGTGCAGTTTTATAAAAGACCTTTCGTAATATTTTATTATAGACAGAAATAACAATCACCTGTAAGTATGTCGTCGTAGTTGGTTTTCATACCTACATACATGTTTATTATTAAAACGGTACGTCATTTACGATAGAGGAATATTATATGTTTGCCTATCGATTTCCAACTTATTGGATTATCCGTGTTATTGTTTTTAATTGAATTAGTCTAGAATTTGTGAAAAGACGAACAAAATAGGAAAATTTTATAGAAAGCGCACTGTGGTTTCTAGGATTGTGTAATTTTCTACAGAAAACCGCGCTTGTTTTATTAAATAATACCATTTTGGGGCAGGACATGTTTTTGTTCTTATCGTTTATTGCACTATATTAGCAAATAATTCAAAATGAAATTAGAAATATGTATGCATAAAGATTACAAATGCGTTTCATATCGTTTTATTCCACGAATGAAACCAAGTAAAACGGTTACGGTTTACAAAGTACTTTGAAAGAATAGCAAAATTTATTTATTGATTAATAAGAGATAAGGTGTTTTCCAGGTAGGAAATTTACGAGTTGATTAAGATGGTGAATAAGTAATAAATATAGGCGATTAGATGTTTTATTTTTCATTACCTGTAAAATTTGTTCAAACAATTAATCTGGTGCTTTTTGTTTACTAGAGCGCCAGAAATACCGTATGTAATTAAAATCGACGTGCAATTATTGTTATTACGCACAATTAGTAACGAACCAATTTATATATAAAAATACGTTTCAATCCAATGTCGATAGTTTTAGTTGTACATCATAGAAAGAAAAAAAACACGTTTCCAACCTTACCTTTAAAGGAATTCGCGTGTGCGTTTTCTTATAAAACCTACACGATTTCGTCTCTCTTTAACAGGACCAAAATAGGCCTTTTCCTCTGTGTGTGAAATCTCGTCAGAAATCCGAATAATTAAAAGTAAAAGTGAACCGTTCATTTCCTGACGGTTTTTCTAAAATTTTGTGCCCCATTTCGAGCCACAATTCCCGCAATGTCATTGAAATTGTTGACATTTTTTAACAACAAAAAAGTCTACCTAACTACATTCACATTTATTTAAATTAATTGCAGACATTAAAATAGCGTTTATTATTACGTGGCGTTGTTAGAATGTAATGGACAACAACAAACAACTTGTATGTCTGCAATGGTTGAGATGTGAGACTTTTTTTCCATAGAAAATTCATTAGAGATCAATGTTGTTATTTTTATATTGTAGAAAGCAGAGACGATAAATTACATTACTCTGTATACTTTTTTTGCATTGTTTAATGAAAACATTTAATTTTTATAACATTTACAAATCCCAAATATAACTTGTTGGTTTCAAGCCAAAAACGGTTACGAATCAAGGAAGTAACAATTGTTTTGTATGTGTAGATTCTTCAAAATTTGGGCAAAGTTGATCGAACTGCAGATGAAATATTCGATGAACATTTACAAAATTTCACAAGACAACAAAATGCTGCCAACAGACTCCAAAAGGAATTCAACAATTACATTAGGTGTATTAGAGGTAAGAGATTTTTTATATGACCCACTTTAAAATCATGAATATTATAATTGTATTAAAAGTAAAGGAGAAAAAATTTCTCATGATACTTTCCGAATGTTTATTGCATGTATTTTTGGGTGTCTATTAAGTTGTTTCTTGGAGCAGTTATTAAATAACCATAAAACTGTGTGGTTTATTTGAGTAAAGAATTTATTTATAGAACAACACATTAGATATATGAAAAAAAACAGTGATTGACGATAATAAAATAGAAAGGATTGAAATTGTACCTGCAATAACATTCTAAAAACATGTCTATGTACTTTGAAATGCAAGATAAAAGTGTGATATTTTTATTGCAGCTGCACAAGCGGCATCGAAATCATTGTTAGAAGCAATTGGGGAGACTTATGAAAGCCAATGGACTGGACACGATTTACTTTATGTTCAAACACAATCGGTAGATATGTTGTGGCAGGATTTTAGTCATAAATTAGCTGATCAAGTATTATTGCCATTGAATACGTATCAGGCACAATTTCCTGAAATGAGGGTAAGTTTTCTAATTATGCAAAATGTGAAGAATGACGCACAGTTTTTATATTTGTTTGCAAATGCGCGCCATGATATTAACTGTGAAAGTTAGGAATTAATTACGAAGTAGTTAAAGTGGATATTATTTCGGTTGTACAATAAATAAACACATCTATTTTACATAAATATGCCACCAATGTCAAATATGTGACCTCAGGATGCAGTTTGTGAGAATTGTAAAATTGCAGAATTAACAATCACCCAAAAGGTCGGCCTCTCTTCACGCTCCTCTTTTTACCACACAAAATACTTTCAATTTCATTTTATAATTGCGATACACAATAGAATCGTTGTTTTTTTAAGTAATTTCGTATGTACATATTGGGTTTGAATTAATCCTACTTAGAAATTGGTTTCTTAACTTTCCCAGCATAGGCACAGATGTGGCTGAGACTCCTACAAGACGTTTGTGGGTTTGTAGGTTTTTTTCCGATTCTTACTTTCTATATAATGAATATTTCGGTGTGTAAGCGATGGATTTTTGCCGGTATAATATCTAAAAATATCTATTCCACATCTATAAATAAATTTATACAAGTTGACATATTTTCTAATCGTTTTTGGGTGTGTGTGTGCTATTTTTTCAGAAAAAAATCGACAAGAGAGGAAGGAAATTGGTGGATTATGATAGTCAAAGGCACAGTTTTCAAGCATTGCAAACGAACATGAAGAAACGTGACGAAGCGAAAATTGCCAAAGGTCGGGAACAATTGGAAGAAGCGAAACGTACATATGAAATGTTAAATTCCGAATTACACGATGAACTTCCAGCTTTATATGATTCCAGAATATTATTCTTAGTTACGAATTTGCAATCATTATTTAATGCTGAACATGTCTTCCATTCAGAAACGTCCAAAGTAATTAAAATAAATATAAAAAAGGGAGTGAAGAATGTGTTTATGTTGAAATTTGTAGGTTTTTGGTGAATTAGAAGCGGTTGTTGACAAATTGGCGACTGATAGTCAACGAGGATCGTACAGTGTAAAGAAAACGAACGGTTCAAGTTATCCAAGACCAACAAGCATCATGAATAAAACGCCTGAATTGATTATAAACAATACTTCACCACTGAACTCGCCGAAAGGTAAGCGTTATTTGACGGTTTCCATCAATTTGCTTTCGAATTAAAATCAAATAGAAACAGGCAAATAAACGCATTTACTTACAAAATTAATTAAATTATATAAAATAGATGTCTTTTTGGCTGTATGCCAACATAACGTCCATTGTGTGTGGTTGTGTTTCGTTAGAATTAGACTAAATAAAAATTAATGTTCTTTATATGCTGGACGTTGTTATGTAATAATCTTTAAAAATTCTATTCGTCCCTGACGTACAGTATAATTATTACAATTTTTGATGAATCAGTCTTTATTTGTCTGTTGCATAACAATTCACATTCAGCAGAAACAAAAAAAGAAGTATTGTTCATTTTTTGACAAATCATCGAATTACTGACTAAAAAAATAATGTTATATACCGAATGGAATGCGAAAAGTGCATTAAGCCACTTGAAAATCATGCATTTCCTTCGTATATAATTAGAAATTCATTGCATGTATTTGCTTACATTTTGTGTGTTTGCGTATGTTTTGCAGCTGATGAACTTACACAATCGCAAGCAAATAAAAAAGATTCACCAAAAACAGAAACAACTCCACCACCACCACAACAGCAAACCGCAACGACCAATAATTCCATTGAAAATAATAAATCCTTACCAACAACACCAACCAAAGTACCAACAAATGATACAAATCCAACAACTCCCACAAGTCCATTAGTTAAAAATCATGTCGCAGCCGAAACAAACGGAACGACAACACCTGATGGTAAAAAATCTCCCTCCCCTGAACCAGCCACTTTACAAGTGACTAGTAGTGAAAAAATTACAACAACAACTACTAATAATACGACTAAAGATAACACAAATCAACAGGAATTGTATGACATTCCGGACGGTAAGTGTTTTGTTTAACACGATCCTTTTTGCATGTCTAATAAGAATTAAACAAATCACGATTAGAAAAACAGGAATAGCGATTGGGTTAATTTTGTTAATTGGTGTGCTTTTAGGGGCCACTACTGACAATTTGCCACCGGGCGTTTTGTATCGAGTGAAAGCCACTTATCGATACACGAGAGAAGATGTGGACGAGTTGTCCTTTGATGTTGGTGAAGTAATATCTGTGGTGGAATATGACGATCCGGAAGAACAGGTAAATTAGAGAGGGAGTTGAATTGTTTGTAACGATAATAAATTGTGTTGTTGTTGTAGGAGGAAGGCTGGTTAATGGGCATCAAAGATAATGGTGACAAGGGAATGTTTCCAGCGAATTTTACAAAACCCTTGTAATAAATCAAGAGAGAAAATACGATTTCTTTATACAAAGAGGATCAAATTTATATATTGTTGTATTGAAATTGAATATTTAGAAATGAAAGAAATACAATCAAACTTTTTATTATATATATTCTATCTATTGTTAAGATCAAAAAGTGCCTTATTTTAAAAACGAAATTTACTAGTTTTTAAACAACGAACTCTTTTTAATTATTTTATCTTTTTTTGCTTAATTTTTAGGGACATATGAAAATGTATGCGTATTTATATTTGTTATCTCTGCTTTTGAGATTATATTAATACTCAAAATTCGACTAGGTATAATTGTATATCCCTCTTTTATTATAATACCATGCATTTTAATTTAATTTTTTCTCTTTTTGTCCATGTTCATTTTAACCATCCATAACATTGTTAACAAATTTACTAGTGAATAGGTACATAATCACTTTGTTAATGCATTTTTAATGTTGTAGCACTATGAACATTTTTAATTGAATCAAAACGGAACATTTGTTTTTCGAGAAACGATTAATTGCTCAAATTTTTAAAATTTCAATCATTAATAGACAACACTCGAAATAAACTTTTATCTAGTCAAAGAGATAATAATTCCCATCCCAGTTTGTATTTTGGAAATGTTCATATTTGTGCCTTATTAATAAATATTATCGAAATATTATATATTTTGTTTGTTATTCAATCAATTTATTAGATATTTTATTTTTCTGAACAAATGGTGTTTATGGTTTTTTCTCTTTTTGTCATACAATTATTTTATAGAATTTTATTGTAAATAGGGATTGAAATTTTTTTTGTATATCGCTCCTTTTCTTCTCTTCTTAGAGGCTAGAAAAGAATAGAGAACAACACGAATATTATTCGACGAAGGATTGTTATTACATGATATTTATTAGATGATTTCATTATTTGTGCGATAGTTATAACTTATTTTTATTTCAATTCTAATTATGTTGTAATATTTTATTAACTTATTAAATAGAGTGTAAAACTGTATGTTTGAATTATGTTAAAAAAGTAAACAAATTACAATAAACAATTTGCATTTTGTTTCACTTCAGGGACTGATATGGAAATCTGGAAAGGTTACAAAAAGTGAGTGGAATAAAAACACTTCAACAAGTCAGAAAAAAATCCTATACTTTGACAAGAAATGATTTACAAATTTACTATTGCCACGAACATTCTGTTTTCACAATCAATCAGTTCACTTGCATACCCACGAATAAACCAAGCTCCTATATTTATATATATATTTTTTTGTTTTTATAAATTGCCATTAGTATAGTAAGTTAACTGAACAATACGCAAAGAAAGCTCACTAACAGTTTGTTTTTTTTAATAATAAACCAGTTATTCACTGTGTATTTTCTTTCTTCTTATGGTTTTCAAATTACAATATTTTATTGCAAATATCCCTTCATTGAAAAGACTCGCAAAAAATTCAAACAATAGTTTCTCATTTTTCGCATTAGTTTCCTTTTTTTGTAAAATAGTGTGGTGATGGCCATCGAAACAGTATCGATTTACACAACAACATAAAAAATATAATAACAATAATAAATTTTTTACTGAACAAAATAAAATAATTAAAAATATAAAACGAAATTAATAAATATTGATAATATATATATAATAGGCGCGCTTATATTACAACATACAAATTAGTAAATAAAGCATACAGCTTAAATTATTAAATTAAATGGAAATAATTCTGTAACGATGGCTAGAAATACAAATTACACTAAACACTTTTTGCATTTACATAATTTTTCTCTCTGTTATTATAATATTTTGGTTTTTTTTACTTTCATCGAAAATACGGACTGTAGCAATTTAATAAGTTTTTTTTTGTTTGTTTGGAGAAATTTGTAAATAATTTTTTTTGGGAGAAAAAGTTTTAGTCTTACATTCTATATTTCTACATTAATTTAATATATTATATATAACAATACTATTTATATAATGAATCAAAAGTCATGTTCGCACTGTTTAAAAACACTTTGGCTTTAAATCCATCGAAATACCATTTCTATATATGTTGGTTGTGATTTTTTCATTTTTATGTTATCATTGATTCTTTTGCATAAAATTTTTTGTGTTTATCTCAAAAAATTCTTTTCTCCATTTTCTGTAATTTAATTTTTTTTCATTTATATATAAAAAATGGCACTAAATATTCCAACGTAGCCACTAAGCTAAGCGCACACTTGGACACAAATAAATTTTATTCGACAGTTAATTAGAATAACATCACAATTGAGGTCCATCAAAAAAAATATTAATTTTTTTTAGTAAATTTTTTTCCTTACAATATTTATATATATTTTTTGGTAGTATGGCCTTTCAAGTGATGTGTATGTGATGAAAAATACACACAAGAGAACAGCAGATGGTTTTTTGTTTTTCAAATTTGTTGTTGTATTCCTCTCTATTTTCTCTTCTCTCCTAAACCAAATTGTACTCGCGCAGATTTGATTGAAGAATTGTATCTTTTACGGCCGCAAATACAAATTTTATATTCTCAGTATCTAGAAAAACACTTGCATTAATACATATTCCAACAAAAATTCAACTAAAGAAAGCAAGAATAAAATTATAATGCAAAGCAACAGTTTTTTCAATTGACAAAAATTACCTGTTTAGGCTAAATTAAACTCTTTTAACGCTGTTTGCATGATCGTATCTTTAACAGCACAAAATACTAACTTAATATTTTCCGTATCTGTATAGAAAATGAAAACAGAAACGATCGATCCATATATGCATGCATGAAAAAAGAAATAAACATAAAAGAAAGATGAATTGAGAACAGAATAATTTTCAACCAAAAAAGGAACTGGACACCCCAAATATAAGCATGTATAAGCAGATAAATTGTTTACTAAATAGAAGATACCTGTAGCACAAGTGAAATGTGAGTATATGATTTTTTCACTGTCTGGATTCAAGTCTACAAACATCCTGAGAATAAATTCCCTAGCTGCAATCGCATCTCGTTGAGGACCTGAGAAAAGCGACACAAATTTCTTAGCCAAAATAAAACACTAGCAATAAGACAAAAAAAAACACTTCAATTTTCTTCAATTTTTAAAATTTGCAAGGTAAAATATTACTGTTAGCCACTACTGGTGTGTATGTATACAAATTAACTATATTATTGGTGACTTTGAATAAAAATTGACCTGTTGCTGTCGTAAAATGTGAATAGCAACTTCGTTCAGGATCCGGATTTTCCCTTAAATACACTTTTAAAATATATTCTCTCGCTGTTATATGATCTTGTTTTGGTCCTTTAATCGAATTTAATACAGAAATTCGCACATAATTAAAAAGACAATACGAAATTATTTTAACATTAATATCAAAGAAAAAATCTAATCGACAATTTCTTACCATCGTATTCTGGAAAGTAATCAACAAGGTGTGAATACATGATTTTTTCTTCTAACAAATCTTTCTTATTTAAAAATAATATAACTGATGAATGTTGAAACCATGGATAAGTGATGATGGTTTTGAACAATGCTTTGGATTCCTCCATACGATTCTAAACAAATTTCCATGAATCATCATTAAAGACAATTTACATTCTTTCAAAAATTCTCACCTCATTCTCGGATTCAAATAAAATCTGGTCGTATTCACTTAAAGCTACTAAAAATATAATGGATGTAACATTTTCAAAACAGTGAATCCATTTTCTTCTTTCGGACCTCTGTCCACCTACATCTACCATTCTGTAATATCATTCCCATATTAATTTTCAAACATTTAACGAACCAAAACAAACAAATGGACGATAATGCATTTTTAAATGCAAATTAAAAAATGTTATATACTAAAACTATTAATATACTTTTCACCATGCATTTTATAAAAAGCATTAAAAATGTGTTATAAGCTTTAAAAAGTGTCTGGTTACTGCAAGTGCAATTTTCAAAGAAATAATAAATAAAATTAGGTTGATTTTCCAGGACAAACCTTGCTCTATTTAAACTCTCATATTTCTTTCATTATATAATTTGCGGTTTCATATCATATCAAAAAACATAGAACATTGTTAAAGCCAATTAAAACCGATAAGAAAGTCAGTCATTTAAGAGGAACAAAAATTTGATAACCCAAAAAAAAATTTGGGAAAAAACTCAAACTGAAACACATTCAAATTGCATTGTTACAAACAATGAAGATGGAAAATATGACGACATAAATAGATTGTGAAAATATACATCCTGTGTAAAATGTTTAGATTTTAATACATTTATTGCATTTTTATTTGCGGAACATAAAAATAAAATGTTATAAAATAACACTTGAGAAATTAAAAAAAATACCGTGCAACATGTTTATTTATTTCATTTATTTCGTCGTTTCGTACTTGAAATAAAATTTGCGTGTCCTTAATAATTACTTACACAAATTATCCAACAAATTTGCAACAATTATTGTATTAAAACCAAAAAAATAACCGCTACTTCCCTTTTTGCAATGACAAACACTTTAAATTCAAAAATTCGAATTTTCTCTTTTCTGAATTTTTTGTTGACTAATGAAAAAATGAGACAATAGTGGTAAAACTAGATAAAATCATCCATACCTAAAAATAATGGAGTCGAGATCAAAAGGGTACTCAATGATTCCAGTCGTAGGCGCTCTCGCCCTAAGGATGTCCTGTTCAGTCGGCAGATAATCAGGAGCCTCTATTCGCGCCAGGTCACTAAGATAGCTGCAATCAACAACACAACACATGCAAACATGCAGCCAAAACACAAAATCATATAGGAAATAATACACAGCTACAATATTTATCAAAAAATCAAGTTCGAAATGCTAAGAGAGTGTGAGTGCTTTCGTAATAATGCCGTGCAACAATCATTTCTTAATATTAATCAAACAAATCGACGCGACAAATATTATTCCGGGAAGAACGAGAGAGTTTCGTTGTTTTTTGACCGACGATTTTCTTTTTAGTTTTCTCTTTATTTATGTTAGTTTCCAAATAGAATACAAAAGCCATGCCGACCGTACCTAAACCTGATTTCGTCCAGGTCGAAAGGGTACTCAATGATGCCCGTTGTCGGTACTCTTACACGTAAGATGTCCTGCTCGGTTGGCAGGTAATATGGATCCGCCACCCGATCTATCTCCATCAAGTAGCTGCAAGGCACACACATATCCGTATGTTTTTTCTTTACGGAAACACCCCCCGGACAAACATTCATCACCGATTTAGAAAAATCATCAACACTTTATCAACCAAATAAAAAAAATGCTCGGTCATAAATGTTTGACACTCTTTAGACTTGAAAATATAGAAAACTTTGCAATCATTGCAAATCTTTCAACAAAAATTTTTTTTGGAAATCCTAGACAAGATTTTAGAGGCTTTTGTTAGTATACCGTCTCCATATTTTACTAAAGCCAATAAAATAGTTTTCTAGTTTAGATCGTCACATTTCTTTAAAGAAATACGACGATATTGGAATAAATACTCCCAATTTTCCATTACCACACTTCAAGTATTGCATTTTATTTTATAAATAATTTGTTGTGACTAGAAATAAATTCGGTTAATTAATAGTTAAAAAGTATGTTGAAAAAACAACATTCTTAAACCACAATTTTTTTAAACATACTTTATAACCAAATTTAACAGCTTAAACATGTTTACAAAATGATTTCTTGAAATTATGACGACAAAATCGGCTGTTAAATTAACTGTTTTTTTCTCTTATTCACGTGTCTTTAATTGAAAATGATCATCTTACTATTTGGCAGAATCTGTAAGTTGGTATTCTCTACGACGATCATAACATTCTTGTATACCCGCATCAGCCCATAGGTCTTTAATGGCGTCCACGTATGGATTCTCAAATGTTGTTACTGTTTCATAGTCAATACATTTTATTAGTTCAGCTTTTGCCTGAAATGAAAAACAACACAGATATTAATAAACAAAATTACCCTCATTAACTTGTTTCTTATTTTATGTATGTACCTGGCTGGAAGACTGGGCATATTGGATTTTTAATAGATCCATGGCTTTGATCATACTTTGCATGGCCATAAAAATATTTTGGTAGACAAGTTTAATGAAGCCACGTTTATCGTCTTCAGAATATCCGGCTCCATGGATAATTCGCATTTGTTTAATAAATGTTGATTTGCCGGACTCACCAGTGCCTGAACATAGAAAAACAATTAATAACAGCAAAAAATAAGCATGTGTGTATGTGCATTTAATTTTATAAGAACTCCTTATACAACCGTTCAATTGGTTTTACATAATCTAATAAAAATGTTTATTCCCATATGAATGAGCGCTTCTACGGATTCTTTAAACAATGCATTTATGTTTTTTTATTCTCTAATCACATTAATTTTTTTGGATAATTATAGAACAAAAAACAATTTTGGGAAGAGCTTATTTAAATAAGTAATAACATAAAAATCTCACAACATATAATTGATGACAATTTACAATTCACGATAATTATATTTAGTCTAGATTAATTTTTATTTTTACCAAACATAATTAACTTATCCTCCTACTCACGATATGAAATGCAAAATAATTATTGGAAATCATACAGATAAAAAAGAGCAAAAACACATTAAACTGCCACCAAATCTTAAACTATACATTTTTATTGGTATAATTACATGATTTTATGAAGGTAACAAGCGGTTTAAAGGTACAAATTAGCATTGCATAACGTTTTTTTAAGAATCGCTTTTATCTATTCCATAGAAATATACAAAAACCGATATTTACTTATCTCGTTTTTGCCAACACAAATGTGTACTTAAATTTTTCTAGTCTATGAGTTTATTTAAATTTCTAATGAGATTTGAATGGAATCAAATAGGAAAAATGAGGGTTAATAAGGGATTGAAATGTGTACTTCTTCTTCATCTACAACAAGCGCACAACAAAATATCAGAAATGGAAGGCAGACAGACACACACATACAAGGAAAACGATATGAAATTGAGGAAAACTTGTCAATGATTCCTGTTGATTTAAGTGTTTAAACGGAGAGGAATATTGTTAAATAAATTGCATCTCTTACCCAATAATAATAATTTGAGTTCTCGCCGAGCATCTCGCTTATCTCGGCGTAACTGTTTTTCAATTTCGGCGTTGATACGTTTTTGTTCCCTAGCCTCATCCGACTGACAACACTGCATGGTCATGCTCTTGGTGATGGGGCCACGAACTCCACTTGTTTGCTATCATTCACGATGCCGGGCCTAATACACCACCAAAACACACCTACAAACTGACATTTCCTGGAACAACGACGACGACGACGGCGGCGACTATAGCTATAGTTAGTTGGGTGTGGTGATTAAGTTTGACCGCTGACATGCTCTTATAGTCACGTTTAATTCCGATTTTAATCTTGTTAGAGTAAACTAGATTGTCGAAGCCACATCTACGTCCAGTTATAAGGAGATTATTGTATAGTCGAATACGATTACTCCAATTCGCCGCCCCTTACAACTAACACAAAACAGGCTAAGGTTACCACCAGAAAACTTGCTTTAAAACTGTCGTTAAAACACTTTACACATCACACATTTAGTATTTAAATCACACACTATTGTCTTGTAAAACGTCCAACATTTCGACTAGTACAGTTTCAAGTCTTATTTGATTGTTAAAAATACTCCATTTCACACGAAACAGGCAGCCGCCTCTTGTCAATATGGCGCTGTCTTGTTCCACGGATTAAAAATGTCTGCGCACGACCGGAAATACCCAAGCGGATGCTATATGAACTAATTCAAATTTAAAAATTTACGATTTTTCGACTCTTTTTTTCATTATTTATATTAAAATCTGTACACAATTGAATGCATTCTTTTTACTTTCTTTTGTATTCCTTTTCTTTCAAGGTTTATTACTTTTTCATGTTCAACATTTGAGATTACCGCGGTGATTCTTAACTAGTGTTCATAGAAGAAAACTGATTCTTTTGCATTGATTTTGGATTTTTAAAAACTATTAAAGTAAATGGGCCTTAATTATTTTTATTAGACGTTTTCTTTTTCTTAATTTCTATCTATTTCTTTTTAACTTTTAGCTTAAAGAAAGATGTAGAAGAAAGAAGATGACTTCATTACTGAACGCACCCAACAGACTTTTTGACGTTTCTCGTTTGTCTTCATGACACATGTCTTTGCAGGTTAGAATTACACCATATTGTGTATTATTTAGCTTTTTTACAAAAAATGTCCAAGAAACGTGGTAATAAAAAGGGCCAAACTCTAGAAGATGACTTGGACGAACCAGTGCCAACACCTGTTACAAAGGCAAGTAAAGCAAAGGCGAATAAGAAAGGAAAAAAAGGCAAAAAGGATGACTGGAGTGATGACGAGAGTGAACCAAAAAGTAAAAACAATTTATTTCGGCAAAATTTATTATTAACTCCTAATTTTTTTGTGTAGTTGTAGAAGAACTTAATAGCAAGGCCGAAGCAAAAGTAGAAAAAGTTCCAGAGCCTGTTAGTAAAAAGAAAAATAAAAAAGTTAAAGGAAAGCAAGATGATGATTGGTCGGATAAAGAAAGTGTAGAGGAAATTAAAGTGTCTGATGAAGAACCTGAAGTAGTGCCTATAAAAAAAGGAAAACAAAAAGGCAAAAAAGTCATCCAAAAAGATGTGGAAAGTGATGCAGAAGAACAAGTGGTTAACAATAAATTTGCCAACTTAAAAATGGACTCCGAAGAAGATGAAGCACCTGCAGAGAAGGAAGAACCCCCTAAAAAACTTGAAGTCGAAGAGGATCAACAGAACGATTCATCGTCTGTATCCGAGGAACTCAAAGAAAAGAAATTAACTCATAAAGAAAAGAAGAAACTCAAAAAGCAACAAGAATATGAGAAACAAATGGAAACGATGTTAAAGAAAGGTGGACAAGGACATTCCGAACTGGATAGCAATTTCACCGTTTCACAAGCACAAAAAACAGCAGGACAAATGGCTGCATTAGAGAATGCTGTCGACATAAAAATCGAGAATTTCAGTATATCGGCAAAGGGAAAGGATTTATTCGTGAATGCAAATTTATTGATTGCTCAAGGCCGTCATTATGGTCTTGTTGGACCGAATGGGCACGGTAAAACCACATTACTTCGGCATATTGCACAGAAGGCATTCGCAATTCCACCAAACATTGATATTTTGTATTGTGAACAAGAAGTGGTTGCTGACGATTATTCAGCAGTGGAATCCGTCTTAAGAGCGGATGTTAAACGCACAACGTTACTGAACGAATGCAAGAAACTGGAGGATGCATTGAATGCTGGAGATTTGGAAGTACAGGATAAATTAAATGAAGTTTATGCAGAATTGAAAGCTATCGGGGCGGATTCAGCTGAGCCACGTGCACGTCGAATTCTAGCTGGTTTAGGATTCACGAAAGAAATGCAAGTAAGAAGATTTAAAGAGATACAATAGGAATTTTTTATTGATTGTTGATTTTTATTTAGGATCGAGCAACAAAAAACTTTTCTGGTGGTTGGAGAATGCGTGTTTCTTTAGCTAGGGCTTTATATATGGAACCAACGTTACTTTTACTAGACGAACCTACGAACCATTTAGATTTAAATGCTGTTATTTGGCTCGACAAGTAAATAAAATGAAACAACGTTAAAATATGTTCAATAACGCATTTTTTTAGTTATTTGCAGGGCTGGAAAAAAACTTTGTTAATAGTATCTCACGACCAGTCGTTCTTAGACAACGTGTGTAATGAAATCATTCATTTAGACCAACAGAAATTGTATTATTATAAAGGTAATTACTCGATGTTCAAGAAAATGTACTATCAGAAGAGGAAAGAAATGATTAAAGAGTACGAGAAGCAAGAGAAACGTTTAAAAGAGTTGAAATCGCAAGGATCGTCTAAGAAACAAGCTGTAATTTAACGGAATTCGCTGTTATTTTAATTCATTGCAATTTGTTTAATTTTAGGAAAGGAAACAGAAGGAAGTATTAACGAGAAAACAAGAGAAAAACCGTTCGAAAATACAAAAACAAGATGATGAAACTTTGCCAACGGAATTGTTACAAAAACCGAAGGAGTATTTAGTGAAATTTTCATTCCCGGAGCCGCCCCCATTGCAGCCTCCAATTTTAGGAATACACAGTACGTAAAATAACAAAATTGCATAATATTTTTTTATTTTGAATGGAATTTTGCAGACGTTACATTCGCATACGAGGGCCAGAAGCCACTTTTAGTCGACACTGACTTTGGCATTGACATGAACAGTCGAGTTGCAATTGTTGGCCCAAATGGTGTTGGAAAATCGACATTCTTAAAATTATTAGTGGGCGAATTGACGCCCACAAAAGGAGAACACCGTAAAAATCACCGTTTGGTAATAAGAGAAATAATAATTTCAAAATGTGTTCCAAATTATTAAGTTAATTACTGTTAATAGCGTATTGGACGATTCGATCAGCATTCTGGTGAGCATTTAACAGCCGAAGAGACACCATCTGAATATTTAATGAGATTATTCGATTTGCCATACGAGAAAGCTAGGAAACAATTAGGAACATTCGGTTTGGCGAGTCATGCACATACAATTCGAATGAAGGACTTGTCTGGCGGGCAAAAAGCGCGTGTTGCACTTGCGGAATTGTGTTTAAATGCACCCGATGTTTTAATATTGGATGAGCCAACGAATAATTTAGATATTGAATCGATTGATGCTCTAGCAGAGGCGATAAATGAATACACAGGAGGGGTTGTTATTGTATCGCACGATGAACGTCTAATTAGGTACGATTAATTGTGTAATTCATGAGTTTAATTTCCTGTTTTAAATTGTTTTTATTGGCAGGGATACAAATTGTTCACTGTACGTGATAGAGGATCAAACGATTAATGAGGTTGATGGCGATTTCGATGATTATAGAAAGGAATTATTGGAAAGTTTAGGTGAAGTAATTAATAGTCCAAGTATTGCAGCGAATGCGGCAGTAGTCCAATAAAAATCATTTTACTTTCTTATCAATTTCATGGTTTACATTTGAATAAATTTATTAGTCTTGGCAATTTCTTTTTTGTATTCTCGACAAGGTTAATAAAAAAAAAATTAAACAATTATATTTTCACACATTTATTAAGGCATGTAGAAAATCAGGGTGAAATCAACACAAGAAAATCCTTTGACTACAAAGTAAAACAGAAAGGTGCGAAAGCAATAAAACAGGTAAAATGTTCAATGAAAATGCATTTATTTCGTATGTGCAATAACTTAAAAAAAGTAATTAATGAATGATTAAAAAAAAGTTGATTTTTCTTTTTCTTATGAGTGAAATGCGTATTTAACGTGTTTGTTACCACCATTGCTCACACCTCGTGTACATAAGTACATACAATTTTCTTTTCGTTTCTTTTTTTTTACAACACAATCAGTATTGTTTTACATGCAAACAAATCTAAAAGCAATGATTTACAAAATAAATACCTAAAAATCAAATATACAACAAAGCGCGTGAAATGGGGCTTTCTTTATCACAGAATATGTATGGCATGTGGCTTTATTTTTCATGTATTTTTCAAATAACTATTGCGATTTTTTCAAGGTGTTTTCTGTTTTCGATTATACTTGTTATACAATTATATGAGAGGGGCGCAAAAACAGGAAGCAAATAATTAATTACTTAAAAAAAACAAGCACAATACTATCAGTCTGTTGATTATATTTTCTATTTGATTTGATTCTTTTTACAACAAGAAGGGAAGAAGCATTAAAAGTCACACTTGTCTAGAGTTTTAATTTCATTCTTTTTTTCATCTCATCAAAACAATTCAATTATCACAAAAAAGAAAAATCATAAAACGAAAATGTTTTATACAATAAATTACGAACAAAATCAATGTACAAACTTTCATAACTCACACACACTTAAAATATGTGTATTCGATTTTATTTCGCACAGAAACTATATTACACGTCCTTATAAATAATTAACTTTGGTTGACCTCCATTAAAATTATTATTTTGATAATGGAACTTATGAAATAATGAAATTATGTAATAATTTTTAAGGTGTTCAAAATTATTTTGTTGGAGACATAAACAAAATTTTACTGAACCAATTAAATCACTGAAAATTTACGAATGCTAATAAACCAAATTTAATGTCTCAACAAATCAAAAAAATTATGAAATAAGGACGGACATGTGTGACTTTAAAAATTGTAAGGCAAATGTACTTCCAACCAAGAGGCGTCTCTCTTTCCATCGAGCTTTAACCCCCATTGCCGGAACCACTGCCTTTTTAACACACGTTTCAAACAAAAATTCGATTTACAAAAAATGTAGCAAAGTGCAACGTTTGCCATTTAATGTTCTTTTGATCTTAACTTATCAGGAGAGATCATAAAATACAACACTAACTTAAAATGAAAAAAAAGAGGTTGACGAGTCCCTCGATAGGAACAAGATGTGGTCATTTATATCACAATTCTGTTTATGTTTCTAATGGTACAGTGAGTTATCGCCAATAATTTTCATTTGTACGATTTAATATTTACAACGTTTCAAACAAAACTACGGTGTACACTTTGTTTAGTTTGTCAAAGCATTTCAACGAATTTATATTTTTGTCATTTAAAATGAAACAAAGGAAAAAAACAACTCTCATTTGTATTGAAAAATTGGGGGGACGAGCAGTGAAATGAAAACTTAATCCGTTAAAACATCAATTGAGGTAGATTCGTTAATCACGACAAAAATTGTACACAAAAACACCCAGTTTGCCTACATACAAAAATCGAACTCACTGCACCAACAAACAAAACCTAAAAATTAAGATTACAGTAACAAAAAAAAAAAACAAACATTTTTTTCTCGTCGCTATATATCCTACAAACAGCACTCTTTGAGGGTCTTTTGTGAACACATTAAAGCAGTCAGTTTTAGTGGTTACTTTCACGAACTTCAGCTTTGTTTGACACGTTTTCGTGGAGGCCCTATAGGGGGAATTTGTTGGGTTGCTAGAGCACGGAATGCCTCTGCTATTAGATGTGGATGTGTTTGGATCATGGATTTCCATCCTGGCGTGTCCATCACGTCCGTTGCATGTCTACAAAAACATAGAAAAAAAGAGAGAAAAAACACCCAATTAATAGTGAAAGGAACCAATAATACAATATGAAATATATATACGTGTTTATAAAATCTATGGCTTGAGCTTTCAATTGATCGGCACTATGTAAATCGGCTAATATTAGAATTTCCGCTGCATTCTCTATTGACAAATTTGTACATAATGCTTCTTCGCACATCACTTTCAACCTATCCAATGCATACTAAACAAAAAACAAACAGAATCATTAGTCATTTTTGTTTCTGTGTGAAAAGACCACAAATTTACTTTGTCCGCTGCCGCAAGTAGATCGTCCGCCATCTTCTCTAAATTCGATGCTTTCCCCGTATAAATAAACCTTAACATTTCACGTAATACTTCATGGTCTACATCTGTTATATCTACTCTATTATGTTTCCTCTCTTCCATTTCATGTTCGAACATTGCTTGGAAAACAGGACTACGTGCTGAAAGTACACACAAATTAAATTATCTCAATTTTCTCATTTCAATTTTTATTTTACCTGCTAATATTGCTTTATGTGCTTGAAATTCTCGTCCACCTACTGATAACGTTACATCACTAAACTTTTGGTTTTCAAATAATAGACCTAAATCATCAGACAATTTACATTCGGGTACTTTGAATTGTATCGTATTTGACTGGCCAGAAATATTTACACTATCTGCGACGACACTAACCTAATCAATGCCATTACAACAAAACACATAAAAAAAAGAAGAAAAACAAATTAATATCCCATTGTTTCAATAAATATTGTTCAATAATCATACTTCACAAAATATCGTTAGTTTATCGTCTGGTAAAAGTCCATTAGCTTCATCTAGTAAAAAATCCCTCCTAATAAATTTTTTAAAGCCCCAATCTTTGCCTTGCACAAATCTGTAGGCCCTTTGGCTTTCCATCGCTTTCGTCTCTTCACGTTTCGCATTCAATATACTAAATTTAAATTTGGCTCTAACTTCACTTTTATTGCACGACACTAATAATAGATACAACGACAGATAATCTTTGCTTTCTTCATCTAAACCTTTTGGATTCACACGTAAACACCTGAAAAATCGATTATTTAAACAATTTTCATAAAATTTCATATATATTTTTTAATACCATTTTAATTTGTCATTTGCACCCGCTGAAAATGTTGAAGACTTCAATACTTCACCCATTTCTTCACGACAAAAACTAAAATTGTTTATCGTCCACATGTAACTGAATTTTACTACTTTAACCTGGAAAAAATCAAAACAACAAAACAATGTTACTATTCAATGAGAAATGGGTTCATAAACTGATTTTGATTACATCTTGTACACATAATGAACGATATACAGACTGGTAAGCACATTGAAATTTTTTTAAATAATTCATTTTTCCCAAAAATAGAAGAAAAAAACATTAAATCAACAATACAAAACTGTCAACACACACACTAAGTTTACGGCCCACTTTATTAATTTTAATAAAATGAAAAAGGGGTCCATTATTATTGAGGCCAGAAATAATCAATTTTAAAGAAAATCGTGTTCTTGTTTCCTTTTACAAACTATTCAAATAATTTCAATCAAAGCAAAGTAAGATAATGTCAATGATATAATTTTCTATCCAGTTGAATGCGTTTAACAATTTCAATGAAATCATTTAGAAATAAAAATCATAGAAAACCACTCACAAATATCTCTCCCTATTATGCTTATTCATTTTTAAAATCAAATCCATAACTTTGTGTATATTTATATATGTGTATTTTAAAAATATAAATAAACCAGTGGAGAAACTACAAATTACAAATAAAACAATTAGGCAACCCTGATATTTAATGGAGAATGGGAAAACCTTTCAATATTTCAATATTATATGAAATTGCTCTTTTATACCATATAGCCAAGCAATACAAGAAAGTGGGTTGAAAATGAAACCATTTAAGATTATCTGCTTAATGTGGGTCATGAAACAATACACAAATATTAACATTTTATTTAATATATTTACATTATTTTACATTTCCCCATTTGCAAGAATTGCTCTAATTTTTCAAAAGATTCCAAACACCCAATAAAAACATCATCATTACTCCATTATAAAAAGCAACACACTTCACATATATCAAATTTGCAAATCTAAAATGATCGCAATTGTTTAAAATTTTTACTAGTTTAAGTGGGTCAATAATATAATTGTCGCCAATAAAAACATGATACACTTTATAAACTTTTATAATCCCAATTTTTGACTTGGCGTTTGTTTTGCATTTTTGTAATAGCAATTTCTGCTACATGCATTTATGTAGGTTAATTTAAACTCTCCACACATATCACATACCACTGTTTATTCCATTTAAATACGACTTTATAAATTCGTTTATTATTGACCAATATTCGAGTTAATTAAATTTAACATCAAACACAAATTGATTACAGCAAAACATAGAATGAAATAAAAAAAAACTTCCACACACAACTCAATTGCTTGTATTTCTACATTTTTACATGAAAGTCATGGCCAATTTCTTATAAATACTTTTAATTATAAATAAACTAATGTGGCTAACCGTGAATTAGTTAATGTTATTGCATTCAATTCCAACTCATTTCCTCAACCATTTTAATAACATTCATTACTATATTGAAAGTTTTTCGGATCTATTAAATAACCTCTGTTTTTAATACATTTTTCCTTCACAAAAAAAAAATAACTCAAGGAAATATCAATTTAAACACAATCAATGATCAAAATCAAAAGGATCTTCCAGCTTACAAAAAAAAAATTAAACCAATTATTCAAACACACCTATAATACCAGAAAAATAGGTCACTCTTTCTGTTAATACGGAAAAACGCCTGCCTCATTGTATATTTGATGACTATGTCCTTGCACGAGCCCTAAAAATTTTTTTTATTATTCAACTATACAAACACCCAGTAGAACAGTCTACGAAGCATACACACAGCTTTCACTAATTCACTCACAACAACCCAACCATCGATGTCTTCATCGTAATCTCAATTCAATACCTTTAAAAACGATTTCCTTATTTTTCGATTAAATAAAAATAGCACTTTTGCCTGTTTTGTTGGCCTATTTGCATCCAATTTATCTGTCCTAAATTCTCGCCCTCTTTCAATTCAAAATCCTACAAGTGATAGATTCATTTAAAAATAGACAAAAAAAATTTTAATCCCCGCACACGAGTCTCCACCTCATCCAATTTTAATACTTGAATTGTTTACAATTCATCATTACATTCAATATTATTTATTTGATAATGACATTGTGATAAATAACATTCAAGGATGTACATAGAACAGTAAATATTTGACGTCCTACATAATTATTTGGTTGTAGTAATAGGATTATGTCAGAATTGTGTTCATAAATTTTTTTCATAATTCATTATTAAACAAGGTGTGTAAAACACAGCTGGTTGCATTTAGGAAAAGTGCGAAACGAAAGTAACATCGATTTGTTTCATTTTTGTCTCTTTTAAAATTTTAAAGGAAAAAATAAAGCGCACTCCTAGGAGGTCAACCCCTCACCAACGACTCTTGAAATACCATTTCCTTGAAGTAAAAACAATGTCGATAAATCAACAGAAAAATCCTTTCTATTTCCATGGTTAACATAAATTTTTCCCTAAAAAAAGTCCTTAGATTCGCGTACAATTTCGCAAAAAAAAAATGGAAAGTAAACCAATTGAATGGTGAAAATTCTTCTACAAAAACAAACCTGTCACCATAAAAGATATTTAGAAAATTAAGCAACAACACAAAACTCTTCTATTACAAAATTGAATACTTCTTTCTAACTACCCAATAATCTGTATATCTTTCACTTTTCTAACAACAAGATTTATGTGTGTGTATTTTAAATAAATCGCAAAACACAAATTCTATCTCTTGAATTTTATATACTTACAAGATATAGAAATTGTGAATGGTTTTTCTACCTAGATTTCTTACCTGCGTGTAACACCAATTTTCTGCTACTGGAGTATTAACCTCTTGCGGTGGTGGACTAGGGACACGACTTACGGCCATCGTACTCGTAGGGTGCAGGTTGGATGTAACTCGGGCCGTTTGGCCGGCCGAGCAATCACTCACCCCTGGCAACCTGAAATCAAGGTAAACGAAATAAAAAAACATTCTTAAAACGCCTTTTTTTCCAGTCCCATCGGCCCCAGGTAGACACACACCATCAACACCGCATTGCTATACAGAAAAACAGACAAAGTCGTCAGGCCCGTCAAGGCCTCTTTGTTCGTTCTCTCATCTTTCAACCTTCAACGCACACCACATACAAGAATTTCACTATACAGAGTGATTTTTATATTTTAAATATACTAATATGAATATTCCGTTGCCAAAAATGAAACAATTTCCGTAAACAATGAACTCATTACAAAACCGGGTTATTTGGAAAAAATGTTATACTCGAAACTCTCTTCTGATTCGATATTATGACAGATAAAAATTTTATACAACACCGAGTCAATATTTAATGGAACTCATTAAGGTTAACCTACTTGCACTAGGTCATAAATGAAACATTCTATTATTATTATTAAAGAAAAAACGGTCTTTCATGACAATTTCAATTTCTGTTCTGTTGTTGTTCGAATTTTCACTTTCCTCACAGAAATCTTTTTTTACCTGAATCAAGAATTTCTGACACACCCAAAACTATATTTTTGATTATTTTGACCTATTTTCATGAAATAGAACGCTTATATTTCACATATTTTGTGAAAGAAAAGACAGTAAAGCGCGACACGAAGTGCACAGAAAAATGTCTTTGTACCACTTTCTATAATATTACTCAAGAAATAACTTTAAGTGATATTTTTTTTTCAAAGTGAAATAGAACTATTTAGTGCAAAAAAGCTTACGAAATGTAAATTTTTTTGCACACACACACACACACATAATATATTCTGTGTGATCTAAATCAATTGTTTTCAAAATGAGAATAATTTACCACTTTCTTTTTATTACACAATTTACACAAAACCATCAATGTGAAAGTTCATTTTCCTCCATCATATACAAAGAGTTAAAAAGTAGATTAAATTCGATTGTGGAATATCTGATTTTATAATGACACCTTTTTTTTCCTCTTCTTTCCTTCTACCACACTTCCTATTTTCTTTTCGTAAAAACTGTTATAAGGACGAACACATTTTTATTTAGATTCGTTTCCTATTTCCTTTTGATATAATAAAATTATGATGAATTGAGGTTTTATGGTGTGGTTATATAAAACTGGTGATTTATGGGTCAGGGAGAAACGAAAATTGAAAAGGACTATGTATGTGTATATGCTTGCTCTCTCGCATATACATCCTTTAAGCCAAAAATCCTACTACACGTGAATCTCTCAAGTACAAAACGATAAAAACCATCCGATTTCTATGCGAAAAACTCTATCTCTGATCTCCTTAGCTCACATATCATGGCCATTTATCAACACTTTGCAATAATTAGTACTTTTATTGTTCTCAAGGTAAGAATACGACACATTGCCACAAACATAATTAACGTGATTTCTGAATTCGAGCGAAACGCAACAATTTTTTCATTTTATTCAAAGGTGTTTTCTGTTATTGAACATATAGAACTAACATAATAATACACATACACAACCGTCCCATCTTTTGTCCCCAACATTTTAATGAATTCAATAAATTTACATATTTTTATTCAAAGCTATATCACATAATGGTATTTGATTTGCTCGTTTCTCTCCTTGTCTCTCGTCTATTATGGCATGTCAACTAAAAGGAACAAACGTTAACCTTGGACTTACATTCAGACACACAATCGTATAACCGTTCGAAGGTTATTTTCGTACAAGGGTAGTTGGCAGCGTGCACGCCACACACACACAAATCCCATTTCATATTTTATTTTATGAAATTTTACAACTTTTACCACAATATTCTACTCTCTGTGTACTTATGTATTATTTTCACTTTTACATTTGCAAATCAATTTGTATGTGCATTGAAAGTGTCTTTTTTCTGTTCCCCATTTCAGTCGATTACACAACACAAAACGCTCATTATTATAAGTATGCCCGAACGAAAAAGTTGGCGCTCTACAGCAGTGAAAACAGTCACATAGGGAGAGAGTTTTTAGCTTGGCGAAACTATTGCCAACAAATTAGATAATATTATTTCAATTTGTTTTTGCTAAAGGTACACCCAGACATATAATACAAACTTGCAATAGAAAAGTTATAATAGAGAGTGCTCTTGTTGTACAGGAAGGGAATTTTTCAAAGTGCAATACACAAAAGAAAGTTGTCACGTTTTTGCAATACAAATTTCAAAATTCGCATTTCTAGAAAATTTCAAATTCACTCCAAATTTAATCAAATACACAACTCGAATGAAACTAATTAATGAAGCCTTGTGCACACCTACGTAAAAGATTTTCTTTTTATCTCAATAGAAATTACACAATAAATGCAACCAACTGCCATCCAAATAAGGCGCAACTTTTCTAATCGATTTTGGTGAGTTCGATGAGTGCAACATAAAATTTTGTAAGAAAATAAAATACACTATTGGGATTGCAAAACGCACACTTATTATCAAAATTGAGTAAGTCATTTTTAAGGTATAAATTTATAACAATATGAATTTATAATAGTATTTGACTTTCTCCTGAAGGTATATCAAAAAGAGAAATCGATATAGCAAAGCGCGGGTGTTCAATAAGGAATAAAGAGCGCATAAAGGGAAAGCGCAGATCCTTTCGCTCTCTCATTTTATATAAACCCAGAGTGAAACTATGGTTTTAGAATTAATTTTTCTATCAACAGATTAAACTCTTTAAAAAGCAAAAAGTGCAACACATCCAAATTCCATTGACTAATTTGTGCGAGCAAAAATGCCCACAAATTTTCTATTATAGCTTTAGAAGAGAGAGAGAAATCTACATAAAACATTGCGAATGAATCATTTATAATCATTTCAGAAACCACCCACATTTTATAGCCAATTAAAAAAACATCAATTACGATTTAGACATGCTGTAATAATATGGTTATTATTTAATAACACAATAAAGACAACCATATTCGATGCAATTTATTGATGAATGAATTTACCATCCTTTTAAAAGGGAAAAAACACACAATTTTAATTACTTATAAACTGCAATTGTAGGTCAACTCGAAACGTACATATATATATATAAACATATGTATATTCGGACAGCTGATTAAAATCGCTTTTGATTGAACATGGCGATTTCAACTTTGTGTGGAAAAGTTAATTTCAAAAAAGCTTTCAAACACCCAGCGCATACACCAAAATATTAACACACAAAAAAAGCTCAATTACAAAGTTCAATAGGGTGCGGAATCGATAAAATGATCATCAACCGGATTTAAATACATTTACAAGGCTAACAAATTCAGTCATTACGCAATTTCATGTATTATTAAGGGAAATAGATGGAGAGGAAAATAGAGTTACTTACACACATATTACACATTCACATTTTCCAACAATATTTACCCATTTATTACGTAAAAATAAACAAATTACACATTTTTCTTAATCTCTAAAACGCCCTTGAAATTTAGTTAATGCACAATAAATCGTTCCTTTTGGTTTATATAATGAAAAACGCTTTTCTAAACATTTATTCCCAACATTTATCTTTTACAACAAAAATATAAACTAGGACAATTTATTTAGGTGTACGTTTAAAGAGATTAGAGGGAAAAAGGGGGTCCCCAAACACACAAAAACCAGCACATTGCATTTTATCTCTCTATTATTAAGCAAATATTGCCATTTTTTTTGGCACAAAAAAATGTCAAGTAGATGCAAGAGGAGCAGACCGAAAAGCCTATCAATTATCTAATTTTGATAAAAAAAATTAACATTAAGTCCAAGGTTGGTTTGATAACCATCATTAAAAACCCTAAAAAACACCTTAAACCAGTAAAGGTCACACGAAATCCATTAATTAGCATTATTTTATTTTTAACCTGTGTGTGTACTGATGTATATGGATTTCAACACCGGAACACAATTATAAACTGGGCTTAAAGAAAAAATCACGATCCAAATACAAAGAAAATAGCACGTGTTTTCCTATTCACGTGTATCTTAAACACATTTTAAACACACTACTAAAGTAATTGGTTTCTTGTGCACATTTATTTACATGTACGTGCAAAAAGGAAATTAAATTCCTTAATTTACATCCTCCCAAACGAAAAATGAATGGACCAAGAAAAAAAATTGTATTACCAAAAGAAATACACACTGTATAGAATATTTAAGTAATGAATACTTAATGTGGGTAGCAGATTAGATTACGAAGGCGTCCGCTAATAATTATAACCTTAGCCATACACACATTTTATGTAAGCCCCAATCTTTTTTGCAACAAAACTAAAAATACTTATAGAAAATCACCTTGAAAACATTTTAAACATTATAAAAGTAATATCACACATGTATGACGCCTCTCCGGGTTTTATTGCCGAAAAAAATCTACACAAAATTAGTACGAAATAAACACAATTTCAAAGAGAAAAAAATTATTTAAACAAATACATAAATGGTATCATCTTCTTGTTTTTTGGATGGAACAAAGAGAACCTTGAAAATTTCATTCGCAAAAACCTGATAAATATTGACCATTACAATACAATCACTCTGTATAATCATTAACTAAATAATGTAATAGAAAAACCTACGTATAACCATTAAATATTTATCAAAAACATGATGATGGAAGGTTAAGTTTTATCATCTTATTAAAATTTCGTCCGATTTATCATTTATTTGGGGAAAACTTTTATCGCAAATAAACCACTGGAAAAAAAAAATCTGCCGCACACATTCCAAATAATATAAACAAACAAGTTTTGTAAAGGATTCCGTTTTGGAAAGCAAATGTTTTCCTTGGCAAAAATTATGCACACAGGAAATTCCCTGATCTTCTTTCCCGAATCAATTCTTGAATCTCTTCGTAGTACAAAACTTGCCAACCATTTTATACTTTTTCTCTCATCTTTTTTTCCTTTCATTTACTAATCTATCTCATAGAAAAATTTAATTTATTCATCATAAACATCCACAAGTAAAGAAACAGTAAATTGACTAGCTCGGTCATTGACTCATTTCAACCGGGCAGGTCATCGGTTCAAGTTCAAAAACTGAAATTTTCATCCCCTCAACTAACCGGAAATAACTGTCATCAAAACCTCCTACCATAAGACACAACTTTCTCTAACTCCAAAAACCAACGACCTTTGATACAAGAAAAAGCAAAAAAAAAACACCCATCAACTAGCCCTGAAATCGTCCAATTGAAACCGAGGCTAAACCATCAACCAACGAGCAAGCATTTTTCCCAAAACCAGAAATGAAAAACAAACAACTTTCCAATGGCACATCTAGAAGAGAGGCCAACAACACGTGTCCATTGTTAATAGACCTCGCCGGGGCCAAATGAAATTTAAACTAAAACGGTTCTTTTTGTCAGTAACTCTTTTTTTTTCCTATCTATTTCCAAATCATTTCATCAAATATGGACCGGTGTTTGTGTGTGTGTGTAGAAATTGTTCACAGAGAAGTCAAAGGCATCAACGAACGCATAGAGTCCATTTCCGGACGATGACCGAGTCGAGGCAAAGGCCTTGGAGACCCAGGAGTCCGATGGCCCCACATCCATCGACCAACAACAAACAAGAAGAACAATGTTATATGTACGCCGTATACACAACATACACACACACCACAGGCCGCATACCTCGGCGTTAAAGAGTCCCTGAGCCTGAAAAAATAATTCAGGCTAGGTTCGAGGTCAAGAAGTAGGAATAATCAGTGGCGTTTTTTCCCCAACTCTTCAGGCCGCTTATATACGGCCTTTTATTATATTATATTTCTTTGCCTTGACTCTTTCGATCTCGCCTTTTACATACACACATACATATATATACAACAAAAACTCGATGGAACTGAAATTCCGTTTTGATCCTGTTTCACCTTCTACATTCCATTTTATTATTTAAGGGGGTTACATACTCTATCAAAACTGAATTATTTTAGAAAGTTTTTACTCTACTCTTAATACATCTCACGGAATTTTTGGGTCATTGAAAAGTCATGCTCCACATTAAAGCCAATACATACACCAAAAAATACAAAAAAACACACTTCAAACTTATTTTTCTTACCTAGCTAGTGCCATTTTGTTAATCCAAAATATATGCACCAAACGCGAAATTTTGTTCGACGTTTTTCCTAAATTCAATTCGGAAATTCTGCTCTTATATTATTGACCTCTCCCCCACCGGTCTTTCCGGATTACAACTTATTTTTTTGGAATTGATCACTACATGCACATCACCAATAAGAAAATCATTTTCAATTCCTATTTCTATTTTGCATTTACACTTCACAATAAAAATAAAATATAGGAAATTAAAAACAATAATAATATAACACGAGACCGAAAAAAATATTTATTCTACACGAGTTCAAACAAATGTTCTTTCTCTCTACACACACCACACACCAGTCTGTGTATTCCTAACTAAAATAATGAATTGGAATTGGATGGGGAAATTCGTATACGGTTTACCCACACGAACAAAATTCCCCTCTCCCCAAACAGAAAATATAAAATAATCCTGAATAGGCGGACAAAGATGAAAGAAAAAGGAAATCGTACGCAGTCGTGCCACATCGGACCGGGCAGAAAGTGTCTCTTTTCTACACAGCGTTTGCGCATATAGCAAAATACACAGGAGGTGACTTGATTCAATTCAAATTCTCTGGAAACACACATCAATACTCCCATTTCCCGCTTTTTCATCTGACACATTTCTCCATCTATCAAAAATGAATTAGTTGATAGCTGGAAATTCGCAATTGATTACATATTGGTCCACATTTTCATACACATTTCATGTTTGATTTTTTTGAAAAAACAAAGAGAAAAAATATATGGGAAAAGAGCGCATGTTACACGCTGTGTGTCCCCCTTAACGCATGCGTTTTAAACGAGGACACCGCTTTGAATTGAACTACTCTGGTTTAAAGGAGGCGCCCGTCATTCTGAAATTATATAAAAAAATCTATCTGTAACACACTTTTACATAGTCTATTTCATACAATATCCTCATTTTTCACTCCTCCGTTCTCCCAACGCGGTCACTCTCATGTTTTCAAAACACTCTGAGACTTGCTGTGTGCATCAAACAGCATATATAGGGGAGAGAGAGCTTTTTTCGAATGTCTTTGATAGCTTTAACCCGGTTAATTATAAACACCGATCAAGGATAAATCCATTGTCCTTTGTTTACGTTTGTTAATCGTTTCGAATGTGACACATTCGATTTCCTGGCAATGAGAAGAGTTTCTCTGCGCTCGCCCTGCTGTGCTTAATATCGAAAATTGTACTTTTCTCTGTTTGGAGGGATGATTTTGAAGCGATTCTCGTACGCCCTACTTCCATCCCCCAAAAATCCATTATTCGACGGTCCTTGACCGCCTAAAACCCTCTCCGCTCTCTCCCATCATCTTTGGCCCTGTGATTTCCACCTAAAGCACAGCGCCCTTCCTCACCAACAACCCCAAAAACCATTATTGTACATAGAAGCGCACCAAAACTCCCTCCCAGACATTCCCCATGTTTCTCTTTTATATTATTTAATCACTAAAACTTGTATAAAACTGTCTCTAATTCGGACAACTTTATGTATACGAGAATGGGAATAAAAGGGGGACGATTTTGGGGGCGGTAATACATACATATACATATATCATCTATGCCAAATGCACAATAAAATTTGCGATAAATAATTTGAAATCGGTGACCTTGCCACTCTTGTTATAATAACGCCAAGAAAATTATTGCCAACAACTTTATTATTATCTACATTTCATTATATTTTAAATTTACTGTTTAGAGTTTGAACATATGCATATAGATCATGTGTCAGATAAACTCAGTAGGATGTTAAAAGTATATAATACATAATGAAGAAAAAAAAACACTTTTGAACATCTGCACATAAAAAGGATCAATTTCGAATTTAGACACGGCGCCTTCGCCACAACTCTTATTTAAACTTATTCATACAAATGTTAAGGCCACCAAAACACAACCGACTTTAACAAGACCACAAAACAGTTTTTCATTGTCATCGAAGCCATTAAATAAAATAGCATCAATTTTATAGAAGATATGTGACGTCAAAGGACAATCTTATCGCAGACATTGCGAAAATTTCAAATGGTTTTTAAGACATTTTTACAAAGTAAAAATCAATATAAATTTTATACATTCATGACATTGTTTAGGCAATCTTATACAACAATGTGGAATTGTATCAATTAATTGAGGTTAATTTAAAGAAATAAATACATTTAGGACGAATTTTATTGACTTTTCAAGTTAATGTGTTATTTTATGTATAAAAAATTATAAATAATTCATTAATTATTATCACAGTTTAATATGTACCTAATAAACTAAATAAATGTCATCGACAAGCATCATAAGACTAAAAGACTCATCCCTTTTTGCCCTCATTGGGAACTGGACTTCCGTTTACTTTTATTATCTTAATTCCAGTTAGAAACGGAAACCAAAAGGTAACCATGCTATCCCCTTATCGCTAATACAACAAGTAACTAGTTGAAAAAGTAAACAATCCTATTAATATTTATGCTTTTTTCGTGTTTTCCAACGAAATGCCTATATTTAGGTGTTTACAAAATTGTTCCACATAATTTTGTTAGACAGGAAAATGAATGACAATATAAACGTTCAATTTGCAATTTAATTTGTGAAGAAAAAAAATTGTTATTTACACGTTTATTAGAGGTTAAATTTATAAGAGCATGAAAAGGTCATTTTATTAAAGCATTTTATACATAAATTAATTGATGAGCTTCTCTAAAGAGAAAAACGACGTCCCTCTCGTAATTATCCTGTATACACACATGCAAAGTACAGTCTCTCCTTTTTCTTGCATTGGAAATATTTGTGCTATGAACCAGTTCATGCATACACACATTCAGCATTGAGTTGTTGCAAATTTCATACAAATTTTGCTGACCAGAGCGAAATTGTGGAACACATTTATGCAGAAATGGTAACAAAATGAACAGAGATTTACTTTGTCCTAATGATCCTATTAAAAATATTTATAAAATAATAATAGCAAAATGTAATAATTGTCCTTGTGCAAAAGTATGTTTGCTTGAATAGTATGTCAATAAAATGAATTAAGGTAGCCCTTGGCCTGACCCGGATTTTCGTTCGAATTACTTAACGTCTGCCTATTCAGAGATACACACAGTGGAGTTCGTTGTTCAAAATCATTTTTGTCCATTACATATGCAACAATCGATAAATAGAGGGAAATGATCAGGTGCAGAATTGCAGGGATTGTGTGGCCACTATAAATAGCTTTCTTCAAGTTACAGGAAAGTAAATTTTTTGATGAAACATCACATATAGAGAGAGTTCACCTTGTCTTGGAAAAATTTTTAACGGTTGCACATTTGCAATCAAAACAGTTTCAAGAGTTTGCTTAATTGAAATTTAGATGTAATAAATTATACATTTAACAGATACATAAGCAATGTGGTCATTTTAAAGTTACATATACATGAAATGGGTCTATTTATTTTATTTGTAAGTTAACCTTCAAAATGTATAAACTGCATTACTTACCAAATGTTGCATACAGGGTTTCTTCTGGCACTACACAAATTTACAAATTAAGTTCCACATTATGTACAGTTTAATAGAAACAATTTAATATACACTATTTTCCGACTGTACACAATATAAACTTTTACAAACTTATTTTAATTAATAAAATCTGGGGCCCACCACAAGTTGAACCTTTTGACAGATTCTGTCAAAATGGTTTTGTAGGGGGCGCTATTAACTTGTAACCCAAAGCAACGTGTTCCATAATTTTCACTTTACATTATTCCAAAAAATATAAAACACTATGAATTTTTTATGACTCCAAATGTCGAATCAGTGATCGATTTCAATGTAGTAGACTTTTTAACTCTTGTTAATAATTTTGTATGAACAACCATTGTAAATAAAATTCTGAACAAGCTTTACTGAAGGTCACATTCGAACTACTTCAAACGTCACTTTACTGTCAAACAGCTTGGAGCTTCCTCGAGTATTTCTGAAAATTTAAATAAAATTTAATTAAACAGTTGTACAGTGTCTAAGATTACTGAAAATCTGATTACACCATGGGTGGCAAACATAAAGTAGCTAATCGTACAAAAAACAATGCTCGGGTAAGTGAAATTTGCTAATTTATTCACAAAAACAATATGCTAAAACTTGTAATCATTTTCTAGCCCTCGAGTAGTGGTCGCAGTGCAGAACTTTTAAGCAATTCAATACCACAATTTGCAACAACTTCTGGCATAAAAGATGGGTTGTTATTTCCTGGATTTAGCCTTTCGATTCCAGAAGAGCTGGACTCTTCCATTGATCCAAATTTCCAATTGGTTTTAAAGAAAATGACTAAAAAGGATTCTACCACCAAGATAAAGGTCTAATATTAATCATGATTCATACGAGTACAACCTGACTAATCCCTTTATTTTATTTTTACATAGGGTTTACAAGAGTTTGCTGATTTGGTTAAAAACTCTGATTGTGACACAGTAAAAGCGGTGCTCCCTGCTTGGCCACGCCTTTACACCAGTCTTGCGACTGATACCGACAATAGAGTACGTGAAGCAGCTCATATAGTGCAACAACAAATAGTATTAAAAGTAAAACGAAACATTGCACCATATTTAAAACAATTAATGGCTCCTTGGTTCATTTCCCAATACGACAATTACGCTCCAGCGGCTACAGTTGCTTGCCAAGCTTTCAAAGTAACTTCCACATTGAAAACCTATCAACACTCTCTCAAATTCTTCCATTCCAGGACGCTTTTCCTCCAAACAAATTCGCAGAAGCAATAGTTTACTGCCAGGGCGAAATTCTTGCTTACATCAACGACAATTTACTCGTACAAACAGCTCAAACTTTATCTAGTGCAAAGACAATTTCCGCCGAAGATGCCGAAGCGAAATATGAACGTCTGTTAATATCTTGCTTACAAGGCTACGCTTTATATCTGGAGAAAGTTCCTACACAACAAATTGAAGCGGTTTCAATGCTCAATAATGAAATACTTTCAAGTAACAAGTTCTGGAAATTGGCTAAACATTCGGCACCGCAGGTTAGGTTGGCTTTTTTTAAAGTTTTAGCAGCACTTTGTCAGAAGACAATGTTTTTATTGGATGGCAAAGAGGGACAAATCATAAGTGCAGTTTTTAATAATTTAGAAGAAACCGATCCAACTGTACTTCCATACGTTTGGGAGTCTGCATTGTTGATTATGTCCACAATAAAAGAATGGTGGACTTTTATTAACGTTGAAAAAATGTATTTACAAAAATTGTACAAGATTTTAAAGAATGGTGGACAAGGAAATGCCTCTGTCATATTTCCCAATCTTTTACCGATTTTATCCCATTTACCACCATCTGTTCAAACGAATTCCAGTCAATTTTACAACAGTTTCTTTGAAAATTTACAATTAGGGTAAGGAACACATTGAAATATTAGTGAGATTTTTTATGGTTTGTGATTTCAGTTTAAAACAAAAGTCTGTGATATCAAGTCGATCCGAAACAGCTGCAATTGCAACAGCTTTAATGGAATGTATTCAATATGCAATCTTAAAAAATCAATCAAACCTGCCCATGTGCAAACAGTTAATCAAAAGTTACGTAATAACTACAATTGAATGGTGCTTAATGGAAAATCAAGCAAGTTACAAGATAATTTACAATCAAATCGCTATGGTTATTCAATCCTGGGGTAGAAACAGTCAGAAAACTGATGAATTCCAAACATTCTTGCAATTTTTCTTTGATAACATTGTGGATTTGTTTGATGAGACTTTAAGTAATTTAAAAGGGAATGAAAACTTTGACTTGAATAGTGTAGCTAGTAAACAAATCGAGTTTCTGTTGTCCCTAAAACACATTATAAGACCGAAAAAACAATGTACGGTCACATTTGCTAACAGTGATGAAAAGAAAAGTGATGGAGAAAGTTCCCCTGAAATCGAAACGGTTCTATCTTGGGATAAGAACTATTTTGAGCAAGTTAATATTGTGGTTTATAAAATTTGTGATAACTATGTAAAGTATATTAATGCAAAACAGTCAAGAGAGTTGATTGAACATCTCTATTCAATGGTATTAGAGTTTAATACTCGGAATTTCTTTGATCATATGGAGAAAATGAATACTGGTTCAACATTGATTGATATTTATGATAAATTACTCTATAAATGGCTTAAATCGAGTTATTTACGTACGAAGCATGTGATTAATTTGGTGTTTTTACTGTTTCAATATGTGGATGAAGAGGGGAAGAATAAAATATTGAACAGTTTAGCAGAAGTATGAGTTTATTTACATTGTTTCGACAATTTTAAATATTTTCTTTTGTTATTTCAGTTTAACGATGACGATTTCTTGAGTTGGTGTCTAACAGAAGCATTAGCCCATCCGAACAACCGAGAACAATCAATAATAAAATGGTTGAAAACTGAACAAGTAAGTGGCTTTTTAATTTCAATATTGGAAAAGGAAATCAACGATGAATGTCCATCGGAGTACAGTGCATTATTCAAGCTGGCTTTAACTGAAAACATGGACGGTGAATTATTTATCGACAAAACTGCGTTGATTAGTTTAATCGACAAGTTGATTGAGTCATTATTAAATCAAAGTGGAAACGTTATCACAATCGACACTTGTGCTAGTTTATCTGCGTATATTTCCACAATTATTTACACTGAAAATCTTCTCTTGACTTATACAGACACTTTACTTTTGGCATTGTTTAATTTATCTTGTAAATCGTATAATGAGACCGAGTTTATTTCAAATGAAACTCTGTGGGAGGTGAACAGTTCGTGGCAGGATTCAGTTACGATTTTATTAAAACATTTAAATAAAGAGGATGGTAAAAAGTTGACGGAACAATTTGCAAATGTTGTGGAACAAGTTTTCTTGGAGAATGCAATGGATAAGAATCATGTGAATCATTTGATTACAATGATTTTGAATTATATGAAGTCTGTACGGAAGAGTGTACCATTACAATTGAATGACTTGTTGAATGTGTTCTTTGAACGGGAATTCAGTGTGGAAATGTTGAAGAAAATCACGTACATTTGTCAGATGGCCGAATATGTTTGTGGCGAGTTGAGTAGTCCATATGAGGAAATTGTTAATCAGGTTGTTGATATAGAAGAGACGGATATTTTACGGTACTTTGTGTGGAGTTATTTGAAGTTGGGTGTGCTGTCAACGAATTTAAATGATGAACAGGATTATGAGCCAGAAAGTGATGAGGAAGAAGAATGTACAGAGGAGGAGTTGATTGTGTTGAAGGCTGTTGATGATTCAGAAGAATTTATAGCACGGATTTTATATGATTTGTGTCTGTCTTCATCGTATTTACGCAATTACGTAAATGTAAGTTTTTGTTTGTGATTTGTGGAGGTTGATTTAAGTTGTTCGGTTTGCAGACAAAACAATATGGTGATATATTTGAATACAATAAACTAACAATTGACCAAATAAAGAAAACAATCAGTAAATTCGATGGTGAATTTTTCAATAAATTGAAGACAATATTGAAAGAGAAAGCAACGGATTTATGTTGGTTTTGGTGTAAATCAATTTATTTATTGTATACGGAAATTATACCATGTCCAATTACGGATATTTTTGAAGAGGTGACGAACGATTTGAATGGAAATTCTTTAGCGATTTTACATTTTGTACAAATATTTGGTAAACATTTGAATTATGATTATATTCACTTTAAATTGGACACAATTGGACGTATAATTGTATTAAGATGTTTATTGCATTGTGATGAAATTGATGTACAAATTGCTGAAGTGTTTAATAGGATAGAGAGTATAAGAGGTGAGAATAATCTACAGTTCTACAACGACAGGTGAGAAATATAAGAAATTATTTGAGCACTTATTGATTATTTGTGATTGTAGTGTGAATATTCCTTGGCAAAAATCGCAACAAAACATTGAAATCATTCGATTTTTTACCAATTTAATTAAATGCAAACATGAGACGGTGAATCGTCGATATTGTGAATTTAGTGCATTGTCTTTGGTGAATTGGTCTAGTAATGGACTGAAGTTGAGGCAACATTATCACAAAATTAATGTAAGCAGTTATTGAATCACATTTAGGTTTGATTAAATTTTATTGCTGTTTTAGATCCAAGCATTCCTTTTGGCAATTACGAATCTGTTTACCAACATCGACAATCAAATAAGCGCTTTACAAGAAGCAAATATTCAAAGTAAATATGTGGATGATTGGCGTGATTTGTTTGTAGAAAGTATTCACTCTGATTTACTTCAATTGTGGTATTATTTATCAGGTAAAAAAATTGATTAAAACAAATTAAATTAAGTTTTGTAATGTTGAAATTGTTTTTAGAACAATTTGAGTCTAAACGTGAATCGTTCTTACAATTCTTGCCATTATTGAGGCAATTTGGTGTTGTATTAAACTGTTTCAAACACGAATTAATATTCAAACCGAACACATCGCTACCGAAGTGGTCGAAATTCCTTAAAAGAAGTTGTACATTGCTTGAAAATTCCTCACCAACCCTTCAACTATGGGGCTATAAAATGCTACTTATTTTAGTACCTGGTTTAGTAGAAATCGATACAGAATCTGTAAATACAAACACACCGCATAGAAAGGGGCTGATTTTCGAGCAGTTTAAAGAGCGACTTGTCCAAACACATGAAATCGTCAATACAATGTTGGAAGATTTCAAATTGTGTGAAGACAGTTGTCGTGTACAACCGTCAACCGATTCATTTACTTACACATTCGCTTATTTATTACTTTGGGATATTCTGTTGATATTGTGCGAGAAATCGACGTCGGAATTACGTTATCAATATACGGATTGGTTGAAAAACGAGGACTTGTTACAGAACTTCCTTACAAATGTGTTCCGTTTAATGCCAGCAGAAATTTTACATTTCAACGAAGGCAAATCCAAATCGTTGTTGAATGTTTTCATTCAACGACCGTCACTGGAAATGAGTGATTCGTGTTCGAGTGATAAAATCGAACAATTGGTCTGTTGGTTGTATGCATTCAGTTTGGCACAATTGCCGGCATTGGTGCGTCAATGGTGGACCGGTATTGAGACAAGGGTGGCACAAATCGTTGAGAAAGTGACAATTATTTATGTGTCACCGAATTTGTGTGTACAAGAATTGGCCGATGTGGCACAACATCAAACAAAATTCAAGAATATGGTGATTAAAGTTATACCGAGTGTTAGGGAAGTGGTGGCGATTTATACAGTGGATGAAGCACAAATGGAACTGGTTATAACATTGCCAATGAATTATCCATTAGGAGGGCCGGATGTGCAGTGTAATCGACAAATTGGTGGTACAACGCATAAACAATGGTTGATGCAGTTGAAGAAATGTGTTCTACATCAGAATGGACGGATTTGGGATGGTTTATCGTTGTGGAATAATAATTTGGATAAGAAGTTTGATGGTGTGGAAGAATGTTATATTTGTTTTGCTGTATTACATCCGACATATCAGTTGCCGAAGTTGTCGTGTCATACGTGCAAGAAGAAATTCCATTCGGCTTGTTTGGTAAGTGGATTGAGTTGAGGAGAGGAGGATTTTTTGGATGATTTGTGTGTTTTTTCAGTACAAATGGTTTAGTACGAGTAATAAAAGTTCGTGTCCGATTTGTAGGAATTTATTTTAACAGGTTATAAGCGAAATACTGTTGAATAAAATAAATATACACTTTTATTCTATTTAAAAAATGTGAATTATTCTATAAAGTGTTGATGATGGCATGGTTGTAATTGCAGATGAATTTAAAGAAGTTTGGATTGTTGTCGAAGAAGGTGGGTGGTACGAGTTGGATTATATCACAGGTAAATAAATCATTGTTTAGATTGTTGTATGAAAAGTGGATTTTTTTAAGAAGTTCATAGACAGTTTTACTATTTTGGTTTAATGTATGTAAAAGCAGAATGCCATTTGAGTGCCAAATAACTTGATCATAACTCATTAGCATTAGATACAATAAACCGACTAAAAAGTGAGTAAAAAAAGGAATTTGGACAAATATGCAATTAGAATTGTTGAATGAGTTAAATATTTTGTAAAAAAGCGATTTGTGGAGGTCGCTTATTGTCGTGGTGCAATTTAAGTCGTTCAAACTAACAATGTAATTATTTGTACTTAAATAATTGCTCACTAAATTAAACAATTGACCTTTTGATTTTATTTCGTATTCCAAAAATAATTTTAAGTCTTCTTTAATCAAGAATTTAGATGTTTTTATATTCTCTCTTCTTTTTCCCACTTTAATGTCTAGTAAATCGGGACTTGAACGGTTTTTTATTAAATTTTTGACTGAGCAACTTTGAAATCCACCATTCTGCTTAGATTGTGCATCGAAACCCTCCGAAGAGTCATTTAAGTGTTGGAATATTTCAGAGGTAGTCAAATTACAGTAAGAAGTACGAAAATATTTTCGTATATTTCGCCATTCATTTGATAAATCGCGACCCTTTAATATTTTTCTAGACTTTGGAATTTCATCTAATTCATATTTGTCTAAATACTTTTTCGCTACACGCTTTTTTAATTCGTTTATGAAACGATCACACTTTTCTGATTGAAAATGCATAATGTTTTCTTGAATATGATGGATTTGTTTGTATGTAAAATAATTTACACACTCATCCAGTTGATTTATAAATGACTGTGGAATAGTTTTAATGTCAAACAATGTGGTGTTTCTGAAGGATCCTTCTTTATAAGGCACTAATAGTTTATCAATTATGAAATCAAGTTCATTATTGGAATAATTTCTGCAAATTACATACAATTCTGAATTGCCACTTTTTGAGCAACATGGCTTAAATATGGCCACATCAAAGAGACAATTTAACATATATAAAATACAAATTGTTGGGGCTTCGAAGATAGTAAAGATTTTGAGTACTAAACTGCCACCAGGCCGGAGTACTAACAAAGCAGTCATTACTTCGCAGTAGTGCAAAAAACTGGTGATTTCTTCCTGTTCACCAGGACTTGACATGCAATCAACACTTCCATCTGCAGTAACTAAATCAACTGAGCTTTTACCTACTAGTGAAACCAAATCAAGATGATTGTAATATGTGGTTAAATCGCCTGTTTGATCAGCTCCAAAACACCAATTTTCTAAAGTGTATTTAATAAAACGGTCATCAGTAATCATTTCGGACGATGAATTGCCTTCGTGATAGGGGTTTAATGTATTTGCAAGCCAATTTAGCTGGAGATTAGGATGGTTTAAGGCTAAATAATGATTTAGAGCACATATAAAAGCACCAGGTGCTTCACATAGATGTAGACTTCGAATTGGATTTTGATTTTCGGGTATTAAAGGGAATTGAGATAAGCATTCGTAAAATTTACACCATGCCTAAAAGATTCTATTTTTATTGCTTAAAATCCTATATTTGATTTACTTACTTGTGTTAAGAGTTCTGGATGAATTGACTTTAATTGACTGATAATGAAACTGCTTGGATCTCGGTTTCTTGTGTGATTTGACCATTCGTCTATATCGTACTTGCTTAGTAAACTCTTTACTTGGTTTAGTTCAGTTTTTCTCTGTTGAAATTTACTTATCTTCCATTTATTCTGATTTAAATCAGTATGTGGAAGTATCCAGTTCGGTTCTTTTTCAAATTGAAATTTCCTATTAAAGAGTTCCATAATTTGTTCTTTGAACTGGCTCATCTTTAAGAATATCAAGGATACTATTTTCTTCAAACAAATTGCAGAATCTTCAAATATAAATATATATTTTAGTTTTATGAATATTTTTTAAAAACTGAGGTTAGATTTTGTGGTAGTTCAAAAGTACAACATTGAGTTCATTTTATCTAAAGAAAAGAGGACAAGACCTGCGTGAACTGGCAAACCGAGAACTGGACGACCCAGTCCAGTAACCACCCCTTCGAGGGCGATTTGAAAAATGAAAAAAGGCTTTTTATATGTATTTTTCCCATGGAATCGAATGATGAAAGTTGCAAAGTGCAACACCTTATAGTTTTCGAGAAAAACGCGATTTTCCATGTTTTTAGAGGGTTTTCACCCTGCAACTACCCCTTTGAAGGTGATTTGAAAAATGAAAATAAGCTTGTTATATGTATTTTCCCCGTAGAATCGAATGGTGAAAGTTGCAAGGTGCGACACCTAATAGTTTGCCAGAAAAACGCGATGTTTCCTATTTTCAATGGGTTTTCACGTATTTTAAAAAAGGATTTCTTTTCATTTATCCTTTATTAATTAAAAAAGATAACAATTTTACCCACTATAAATTATCAAAATTTAAGACTTGTCGGAGGATTTTTCATTAGCGTCTTTATTTTCACCTTCAGAATCAACTTGTTTCCTTCTTGAAAGCATTCCTGGTCTATAGATAGCAATCGTGGGCCTATCTTTATTCCTAATTCTCCTATGTGATGCGCTTTCACCTTTATCCGAACATTTTTCCGTATTCTTCGCGATATTTTCGCAAACTTCAGAGTTTCTCTCTTCTTTATCACTCTCCTTTTCCATTGGTTTCTTCACTTCTTTGTTTTCATTTGGTTTATCTGTTTCGTTCCCTTCTTTTTGTCCATCGCCTTTATGGTCTTTTTCTTTTGCTAGTTCCAGTTTCTTTTGTTCAGCTTTCTGAGCTTCCATTTTACGTTCTTCACGTTTCTCACTGTATTTCTTCACCTTCTTCGGGAACGGTTTGTTTGTTTCCTCTTTTTTTATGTCATCATACTTCGATCGATTATGATCTCGATCTTTGTAATCTCTTTTATCGGAATATTCCTTACGAGGTGGATATTTAGCTTTCACATCTCGTTTCTTCTCTTCAAACTTTCGTTCTTTATATTTTCCATAGGATTTCTCATACACTCGTTCCGGTTTCTCTTCAACTGACGGTAATTTTTCGGACACTTTGTCCTCACTTTCATTCTTCTCGTGTTTTGCAGGTTGACTCTTTGATGATTGTGATTTAACAATTTTCGTAGGCGACTTTTCTTCATGTTTACGACGTTCGTCAAGAACCTAAAGCAAATAATGGTATTAATTACACTTCTCTTTTGATAGTTGAGTCAATTGTACCTTTTTTCTTTCTAATTCCTTTCGTTTACGTTCTTCTCTGCGAACTTCTCTTGTCCTCAAACGTTGTGCCTTTCTATTTTTAATGTATTCCAGCAATGGTGTTGTGTCGACTGCATCAACTTTAGATTCTGTATTTAATTGTAACGAAAATTCAGGTTTTTCTTCCTGCTCTTGGGGTTTGCTAATGTTTTCAAGAAACTCCTGATACAATGGATCACTTTCAATAGTACCACATTTTGGGTCACATCGATTCTTGTTTCGTTTCTTTGGTATTTTTTGAAACGAAGCAAATTCCACTACTGCTGGATATTCATGACCTTTTTGATCCAAAAAGACATAATTATCGAATCGTTCCTTGAAATTGTACACGTCTTCAGGACTAACAAAGTTAATGTACACTCTACCAAATGCATTTTCACCCAAACTGAGATCACCTTTCACAGTGTAAATGTAATTGTAATCTGGAATGGGAGACACTTGGTTCAGGAATGTTTCTTGGTCGATATTCGGTGGCAAACGACGGATTATTAGTTTAGTTAGTGGCTTCTCTTTTTTCTCATGTGGTTTGTGTTCGGTAGTCTTCTTTTCAGGGTTAGATTGTGTTTCAGTTAAAGCCATTTCTATAGTCTTATTTTTACGTTATAGTGAGATGCGAGGAACTCTTCTCCTCAACTCTAGAGAGATGCGATATCGAAATTACAATAACTAAAGAAGTTATTTTATTTTTAAGAAACAAATGTCACAAATAAATAGCTAGGTTATCTCATAGGTGTCTAATTAGAACTACTGAGGTGGTATATTCGAACTACTATACATTCGAATAGACTGAAATAATTAAGAATACCGAGTATTGTCCAAAAGAGTACAAATTGTTCCGTTTAAAGCGGAGCGCAAACCTGAGCGGCCGCGGTGGCGATGCGGTCAAACGCAACATATGTAATTAAATGTAAAGGGGCACATCTCAACGATTTTCAGATCGCCACCGCTTTCCTTGCAGCGATCTACCGCGTACCTCTAAGCGGCCTGCGGTCAAACGCTGCAGGCACCATTTGCCCGCTGCGTTCACGCGATATTTAGTGCTAATCAAGATGTGCGACACTGAATTTCTTATTGAAAAAGTACGAGAACATGAAATTCTTTATAACTTATCTCAACATGAATATAAAAATGTTAAAAAGGACCAAATATGGGATAAAATTGGAAAAAGTATTAATTAACGTAGCAAGTAGTATCGCTTTTTTCTCTATATATTCATTTTTAAATACACAAAATGATTGCAATGCGACTATTAGAAACAGAAAATTGTTAATTACTAGTAACTATTTACTTTTACAATAGCAATAATAACTTGCGATCTGCGAACATTGACCGCTATAGTGTGCGGTGGTGCTTGCCCGCCGCGATCCCGTATCGCCACCGCGGCCGCCACCGCGCCCGCGTCCGCTCAGGTTTGTGCTCCGCTTTATGTTCCCTGTGCAAGGATCAGACACAACGTTTATGCATTGCATCATTGAAAAACTAAAATTCATAATCTTTACGCAGGCACAAGTTGCGCTTAGTTGCGAAAATGATCTTAAAATTGAAAAATATGCCATTGTAGAATAAATATAAGAAGATATTTTAAAAATATTCTTTTGATTGATGGAAATATTTGAAAAGATAAGATATTACTCATATTTTTTTGTTGCCATGTGGAAGTTTTTGAAAAAAAGGTTGCTGCGAAGAATTTCGAAAAAGTATGATTCATCAACTGGTATTTAGCACATGTTTCGCTGATATGAATCAGTAGTCCAGTGATTGTCATGCGGAGTGCATGGAATTATTTTTTGAAAATAATTTTTTCAGACAATTAGTGATAGTGATAGTGCAAATGGGATAAGTTGCTGTGATGTTGTAGCTGATAGGGGGTGGTGGAGGAGAACAAGCAACGCCATATACCCGCCCCCAAAGGTAGGATTTTTCCAATTATTTTAGAGTAGGGTTTTCAGGTGTTTTTTTTTTAGCGCAGGCTTTTTTCACTAATCTTTAGAGTAGGGTTTTCAGGGGCGCTCTTTATTATCGCAGGTACATATTTAGACTATAGGGTTTTCAGGTGTGGTTATTTTTTGTCGTATAGGGCTAGTTAGGGATTTTCAGCGGCCTAACGTGCCACATGTCAGCTTAGGGTGTTTTAGCATTTTCGGATAAAGAATTTTTTTGGTTTTTCAATTATTTTATTTTCTAAATATTCTATATTTTTTAGTTTAATAATTCAATTCAATTTTCTAATTTGATTTATATGTATATCATTAATTGTAATCTGATTTAAACATTTGATTTTAAATTTCAATTTTCAATCGAAACTACAAATTTGATAAATAAATCTTTCATCCGAAAATGCAGTTATCTTAGGGTTTTTCAGCGGCCTAACGTGCCACATGTCAGCTTAGGATGTTTTAGCGTTTTTGGATAAAAAATTATTTGATCATTCAATAATATTTAAAAACAACAATTCTTATTAACAAATCTTTCATCCGAAAACGCAGTTAGATTAGGGATTTTCAGCGGCCTAACGTGCCAACATGTCAGATTAGGGTGTTCTCTTTCAGCCAAAATTTTGTTGATTTGTTAATAATTTTTTTGTTTTAGATACTCCATAATTGTTTAATGACTTTTATTGTTTAACATTTATTCCTCAATTACCTATATGCCTAATTATATTAAATATTTTATTTCGATTTATTACGATTATTATTATATTGTTTATAAAATGTAACATTTTTCATTTGAAAGGCGCAAATGGTAATATGCAATTTGCTTATTACTACTATGTACTTAATTTCATTGTCTTAAAGTGCAATAAGTGCTGTTTGTGCAAAAAAAACAAGTAAGTTAATATTTTCACGGTGAAAAAGGTAGGTATAATCATTTAGCAAAAGCTGGTAGGTAGGTAATGGTAAGTTTGCTTATTACTACCTACCACTTAAGTATGTTACAGTGTAATAGTTAATATATTTTTCTTTTCAGGTCGTTTCTTTTAATCTTTTAATAATACAATATTTTATTTTCAAAATATTTCATCTATTAATTAAATTGAATAATTTATCTACTTTAAATATCATTAAGATTTCTTTTTTAAAATAATAATGTTTATATTAGCACAACTTTCATCCGAAAATGCAGTTATCTTAGGGATTTTTAGCGGCCTAACGTGCCACATGTCAGCTTAGGGTGTTCTCTTTCAGCCAACATTTTGTTGATTTGTTAATAATATTTTTGGAAGTTTGTTCACAGAAATGCAGAAATCCGGAGAAGACATCCCATGAGCCAAGGTTTATTTTTGGATATGTACAAGATTGTAAAGAATTTAATTCTCGTCAATAACACATTTCAAAAAACAAGTAAGTTTTTATTTATTTAAAAATATTAACAATATTTTAACTTTACTCCACACATATGTATATGTATAATTATTTTAAATATTTTTGGTTTCAGATATTCAAGAATTGTTTAAAGACTTTTAATGTTAGTGCAAAAGGGATAGATGCTGTGATGTCGTAGCTGATAGGGGGTGGTGGAGGAGAACAAGCAACGCCATTAACCCGCCCCCAAAGGTAGAAATTTTCCATTATTTTAGCGTAAGGTTTTCAGGAGCGCTTTGAGCGCATTTTTTTTGTCGTAGGCTTTTTTAACTAATCTTTATAATAGAGTAGGGATTTCAGGTGCGTTTTTTTTTGTCGTATAGGGCTAGTTAAGTATTTTCAGCGGCCTAACGTGCCACAAGTCAACTTAAGGTGTTTTAGCATTTTCGGATAAAGAATTTTTTGATCTTTCAATAATACATTACTTTATTTTGGAAATATTTTAACTTTTAATTACAGTTATCTTAGGGATTTTCAGCGGACTAACGTGCCACATGTCAGAATAGGATGATTTGTTTTTTAATTTTCTGTTCTGTTTCAGCCACTAATAGTTCTTATTGTGTTCTCCTGTATCAGCAACCAATTGTTCTCGTATTGTGTTCTCCTGTTACAGCAACCAATAGTTCTCGTAGGCGCCGACTTGCAAAATTATTTGTGGGGGCAAGAAAATCTAATTTTTTTTTGTATTTATTTTTTAAAATCAACAATTAACATGTACAATTAATACTCTAAACCAAACGTATTTAATCTAATAGGATTTACTCTTATAAATTTAATAATTGTTAAATTTAAATCAATGTCAAAATCTCTATATATATTTAATATCGCGGCGTTGTTAAAAGATTTTTGAGTCAAACGAGACCTCATATAAGTTTTAATTCTCCTCATTGTGGAGAACGACCTTTCTGCCTCGCAACTACTTACAGGAATAGTTAAAAACACTTTTAATAATTTTACCAATTGACTAAGAAGTCAATTAAATATACATTTTCATCCTTACATAAAAAACTAACAATATCTTCAACGAAAGGGCAAGAGCCCTTTTACCCCCACGTAGTCGGCGCCTATCATAGTTCTTATTGTGTTCTGTTCAGCAACCAATAGTTCTGATTGTGTTCTCCTGTTTACAGCAACCAATAGTTCTTATAGTGTTCTGTTCAGCAACCAATAGTTCTTATTGTGTTCTCCTGTTACAGCAACCAATAGTTCTTATTGTGTTCGTCAGTTTCTAGGACTAGGAGGACTACCTTAGAAATAGGACTAGCTTAGGGATTTTCAGCGGCTTAACGTGCCACATGTCAGCTTAGGATGTTTTAGCGTTTTTGGATAAAGAATTTTTTGATCATTCAATAATACAATATTTTATTTTCGAATTGAATTCAATAATTAATCTACTTTAATAATTCGATTAATAATCATTAAGAATTCTTTCTCAAAACAACAATTTTTATATTAACAAATCTTTCATTCGAAAACGCAGTTAGATTAGGGATTTTCAGCGGCCTGACTTGCCACATGTCAGAATAGGATGATTTTTTTTTAAATTTTCTGTTCTGTTTCAGCCACTAATAGTTCTTATTGTGTTCGTCTGTTTCAGCAACCAATAGTTCTTATTGTGTTCGTCTGTTTCAGCAACCAATAGTTCTTATTGTGTTCTCCTGTTTCAGCAACCAATAGTTCTTATTGTGTTCTCCTGTATCAGCAACCAATTGTTCTCGTATTGTGTTCTCCTGTTACAGCAACCAATAGTTCTCGTAGGCGCCGACTTGCAAAATTATTTGTGGGGGCACGAAAATCTAATTTTTTTTGTATTTATTTTTTAAAATCAACAATTAACATGTACAATTAATACTCTAAACCAAACGTATTTAATCTAATAGGATTTACTCTTATAAATTTAATAATTGTTAAATTTAAATCAATGTTAAAATCTCTATATATATTTAATATCGCGGCGTTGTTAAAAGATTTTTGAGTCAAACGAGACCTCATATAAGTTTTAATTCTCCTCATTGTGGAGAAAGACCTTTCTGCCTCGCAACTACTTACAGGAATAGTTAAAAACACTTTTAATAATTTTACCAATTGACTAAGAGGTCAATTAAATATACATTTTCATCCTTACATAAAAAAACTAACAATATCTTCAACGAAAGGGCAAGAGCCCTTTTACCCCCACGTAGTCGGCGCCTATCATAGTTCTTATTGTGTTCTGTTCAGCAACCAATAGTTCTGATTGTGTTCTCCTGTTTACAGCAACCAATAGTTCTTATTGTGTTCTCCTGTTTACAGCAACCAATAGTTCTTATTGTGTTCTCCTGTTTACAGCAACCAATAGTTCTTATTGTTTTCGTCTGTTTCAGCAACCAATAGTTCTTATTGTGTTCGTCAGTTTCTAGGACTAGGAGGACTACCTTAGAAATAGGACTAGCTTAGGGATTTTCAGCGGCTTAACGTGCCACATGTCAGCTTAGGGTGTTTTAGCGTTTTTGGATAAAGAATTTTTTGATCATTCAATAATACATATACATAGTTTATTTTCGAAATATTTCATTTTCTAATTGAATTCAATAATTGACCTACTTTAATAATTCGATTACCTAATAATCATAAAGAATTTTTTTTAAACGACAATTTTTATTAGCAAATCTTTCATCCGAAATCGCAGTTGTCGTAGGCATTTTCAGCGGCCTAACGTGCCACATGTCAGCTTAGGGTGTTCTCTTTCAGCCAACATTTTGTTGATTTGTTAATAATATTTTTGGAAGTTTGTTCACAGAAATGCAGAAATCCGGAGAAGACATCCCATGAGCCAAGGTTTATTTTTGGATATGTACAAGATTGTAAAGAATTTAATTCTCGTCAATAACACATTTCAAAAAACAAGTAAGTTTTTATTTATTTAAAAATATTAACAATATTTTAACTTTACTCCACACATATGTATATGTATAATTATTTTAAATATTTTTGGTTTCAGATATTCAAGAATTGTTTAAAGACTTTTAATGTTAGTGCAAAAGGGATAGATGCTGTGATGTCGTAGCTGATAGGGGGTGGTGGAGGAGAACAAGCAACGCCATTAACCCGCCCCCAAAGGTAGAAATTTTCCATTATTTTAGCGTAAGGTTTTCAGGAGCGCTTTGAGCGCATTTTTTTTGTCGTAGGCTTTTTTAACTAATCTTTATAATAGAGTAGGGATTTCAGGTGCGTTTTTTTTGTCGTATAGGGCTAGTTAAGTATTTTCAGCGGCCTAACGTGCCACAAGTCAACTTAAGGTGTTTTAGCATTTTCGGATAAAGAATTTTTTGATCTTTCAATAATACATTACTTTATTTTGGAAATATTTTAACTTTTAATTAAATTGATTAGTTTATTTACTTTAATATCATCATTAAGAATTCTTTATTAAAATAACAATTTTTATATTAGCAAAACTTTCATCCGGAAATGCAGTTATCTTAGGGATTTTCAGCGGACTAACGTGCCACATGTCAGAATAGGATGATTTGTTTTTTAATTTTCTGTTCTGTTTCAGCCACTAATAGTTCTTATTGTGTTCGTCTGTTTCAGCAACCAATAGTTCTTATTGTGTTCTCCTGTTTCAGCAACCAATAGTTCTTATTGTGTTCTCCTGTATCAGCAACCAATTGTTCTCGTATTGTGTTCTCCTGTTAAAGCAACCAATAGTTCTCGTAGGCGCCGACTTGCAAAATTATTTGTGGGGGCAAGAAAATCTAATTTTTTTTGTATTTATTTTTTAAGATCAACAATTAACATGTACAATGAATACTCTAAACCAAACGTATTTAATCTAATAGGATTTACTCTTATAAATTTAATAATTGTTAAATTTAAATCAATGTCAAAATCTCTATATATATTTAATATCGCGGCGTTGTTAAAAGATTTTTGAGTCAAACGAGACCTCATATAAGTTTTAATTCTCCTCATTGTGGAGAACGACCTTTCTGCCTCGCAACTACTTACAGGAATAGTTAAAAACACTTTTAATAATTTTACCAATTGACTAAGAAGTCAATTAAATATACATTTTCATCCTTACATAAAAAACTAACAATATCTTCAACGAAAGGGCAAGAGCCCTTTTACCCCCACGTAGTCGGCGCCTATCATAGTTCTTATTGTGTTCTGTTCAGCAACCAATAGTTCTGATTGTGTTCTCCTGTTTACAGCAACCAATAGTTCTTATAGTGTTCTGTTCAGCAACCAATAGTTCTTATTGTGTTCTCCTGTTACAGCAACCAATAGTTCTTATTGTGTTCGTCAGTTTCTAGGACTAGGAGGACTACCTTAGAAATAGGACTAGCTTAGGGATTTTCAGCGGCTTAACGTGCCACATGTCAGCTTAGGATGTTTTAGCGTTTTTGGATAAAGAATTTTTTGATCATTCAATAATACAATATTTTATTTTCGAATTGAATTCAATAATTAATCTACTTTAATAATTCGATTAATAATCATTAAGAATTCTTTCTCAAAACAACAATTTTTATATTAACAAATCTTTCATTCGAAAACGCAGTTAGATTAGGGATTTTCAGCGGCCTGACTTGCCACATGTCAGAATAGGATGATTTTTTTTTAAATTTTCTGTTCTGTTTCAGCCACTAATAGTTCTTATTGTGTTCGTCTGTTTCAGCAACCAATAGTTCTTATTGTGTTCGTCTGTTTCAGCAACCAATAGTTCTTATTGTGTTCTCCTGTTTCAGCAACCAATAGTTCTTATTGTGTTCTCCTGTATCAGCAACCAATTGTTCTCGTATTGTGTTCTCCTGTTACAGCAACCAATAGTTCTCGTAGGCGCCGACTTGCAAAATTATTTGTGGGGGCACGAAAATCTAATTTTTTTTGTATTTATTTTTTAAAATCAACAATTAACATGTACAATTAATACTCTAAACCAAACGTATTTAATCTAATAGGATTTACTCTTATAAATTTCATAATTGTTAAATTTAAATCAATGTTAAAATCTCTATATATATTTAATATCGCGGCGTTGTTAAAAGATTTTTGAGTCAAACGAGACCTCATATAAGTTTTAATTCTCCTCATTGTGGAGAAAGACCTTTCTGCCTCGCAACTACTTACAGGAATAGTTAAAAACACTTTTAATAATTTTACCAATTGACTAAGAGGTCAATTAAATATACATTTTCATCCTTACATAAAAAAACTAACAATATCTTCAACGAAAGGGCAAGAGCCCTTTTACCCCCACGTAGTCGGCGCCTATCATAGTTCTTATTGTGTTCTGTTCAGCAACCAATAGTTCTGATTGTGTTCTCCTGTTTACAGCAACCAATAGTTCTTATTGTGTTCTCCTGTTTACAGCAACCAATAGTTCTTATTGTGTTCTCCTGTTTACAGCAACCAATAGTTCTTATTGTGTTCGTCTGTTTCAGCAACCAATAGTTCTTATTGTGTTCGTCAGTTTCTAGGACTAGGAGGACTACCTTAGAAATAGGACTAGCTTAGGGATTTTCAGCGGCTTAACGTGCCACATGTCAGCTTAGGGTGTTTTAGCGTTTTTGGATAAAGAATTTTTTGATCATTCAATAATACATATACATAGTTTATTTTCGAAATATTTCATTTTCTAATTGAATTCAATAATTGACCTACTTTAATAATTCGATTACCTAATAATCATAAAGAATTTTTTTTAAACAACAATTTTTATTAGCAAATCTTTCATCCGAAATCGCAGTTGTCGTAGGCATTTTCAGCGGCCTAACGTGCCACATGTCAGCTTAGGGTGTTCTCTTTCAGCCAACATTTTGTTGATTTGTTAATAATATTTTTGGAAGTTTGTTCACAGAAATGCAGAAATCCGGAGAAGACATCCCATGAGCCAAGGTTTATTTTTGGATATGTACAAGATTGTAAAGAATTTAATTCTCGTCAATAACACATTTCAAAAAACAAGTAAGTTTTTATTTATTTAAAAATATTAACAATATTTTAACTTTACTCCACACATATGTATATGTATAATTATTTTAAATATTTTTGGTTTCAGATATTCAAGAATTGTTTAAAGACTTTTAATGTTAGTGCAAAAGGGATAGATGCTGTGATGTCGTAGCTGATAGGGGGTGGTGGAGGAGAACAAGCAACGCCATTAACCCGCCCCCAAAGGTAGAAATTTTCCATTATTTTAGCGTAAGGTTTTCAGGAGCGCTTTGAGCGCATTTTTTTTGTCGTAGGCTTTTTTAACTAATCTTTATAATAGAGTAGGGATTTCAGGTGCGTTTTTTTTGTCGTATAGGGCTAGTTAAGTATTTTCAGCGGCCTAACGTGCCACAAGTCAACTTAAGGTGTTTTAGCATTTTCGGATAAAGAATTTTTTGATCTTTCAATAATACATTACTTTATTTTGGAAATATTTTAACTTTTAATTAAATTGATTAGTTTATTTACTTTAATATCATCATTAAGAATTCTTTATTAAAATAACAATTTTTATATTAGCAAAACTTTCATCCGGAAATGCAGTTATCTTAGGGATTTTCAGCGGACTAACGTGCCACATGTCAGAATAGGATGATTTGTTTTTTAATTTTCTGTTCTGTTTCAGCCACTAATAGTTCTTATTGTGTTCGTCTGTTTCAGCAACCAATAGTTCTTATTGTGTTCTCCTGTTTCAGCAACCAATAGTTCTTATTGTGTTCTCCTGTATCAGCAACCAATTCTCGTATTGTGTTCTCCTGTTACAGCAACCAATAGTTCTCGTAGGCGCCGACTTGCAAAATTATTTGTGGGGGCAAGAAAATCTAATTTTTTTTGTATTTATTTTTTAAAATCAACAATTAACATGTACAATTAATACTCTAAACCAAACGTATTTAATCTAATAGGATTTACTCTTATAAATTTCATAATTGTTAAATTTAAATCAATGTTAAAATCTCTATATATATTTAATATCGCGGCGTTGTTAAAAGATTTTTGAGTCAAACGAGACCTCATATAAGTTTTAATTCTCCTCATTGTGGAGAAAGACCTTTCTGCCTCGCAACTACTTACAGGAATAGTTAAAAACACTTTTAATAATTTTACCAATTGACTAAGAGGTCAATTAAATATACATTTTCATCCTTACATAAAAAAACTAACAATATCTTCAACGAAAGGGCAAGAGCCCTTTTACCCCCACGTAGTCGGCGCCTATCATAGTTCTTATTGTGTTCTGTTCAGCAACCAATAGTTCTGATTGTGTTCTCCTGTTTACAGCAACCAATAGTTCTTATTGTGTTCTCCTGTTTACAGCAACCAATAGTTCTTATTGTGTTCTCCTGTTTACAGCAACCAATAGTTCTTATTGTGTTCGTCTGTTTCAGCAACCAATAGTTCTTATTGTGTTCGTCAGTTTCTAGGACTAGGAGGACTACCTTAGAAATAGGACTAGCTTAGGGATTTTCAGCGGCTTAACGTGCCACATGTCAGCTTAGGGTGTTTTAGCGTTTTTGGATAAAGAATTTTTTGATCATTCAATAATACATATACATAGTTTATTTTCGAAATATTTCATTTTCTAATTGAATTCAATAATTGACCTACTTTAATAATTCGATTACCTAATAATCATAAAGAATTTTTTTTAAACAACAATTTTTATTAGCAAATCTTTCATCCGAAATCGCAGTTGTCGTAGGCATTTTCAGCGGCCTAACGTGCCACATGTCAGCTTAGGGTGTTCTCTTTCAGCCAACATTTTGTTGATTTGTTAATAATATTTTTGGAAGTTTGTTCACAGAAATGCAGAAATCCGGAGAAGACATCCCATGAGCCAAGGTTTATTTTTGGATATGTACAAGATTGTAAAGAATTTAATTCTCGTCAATAACACATTTCAAAAAACAAGTAAGTTTTTATTTATTTAAAAATATTAACAATATTTTAACTTTACTCCACACATATGTATATGTATAATTATTTTAAATATTTTTGGTTTCAGATATTCAAGAATTGTTTAAAGACTTTTAATGTTAGTGCAAAAGGGATAGATGCTGTGATGTCGTAGCTGATAGGGGGTGGTGGAGGAGAACAAGCAACGCCATTAACCCGCCCCCAAAGGTAGAAATTTTCCATTATTTTAGCGTAAGGTTTTCAGGAGCGCTTTGAGCGCATTTTTTTTGTCGTAGGCTTTTTTAACTAATCTTTATAATAGAGTAGGGATTTCAGGTGCGTTTTTTTTGTCGTATAGGGCTAGTTAAGTATTTTCAGCGGCCTAACGTGCCACAAGTCAACTTAAGGTGTTTTAGCATTTTCGGATAAAGAATTTTTTGATCTTTCAATAATACATTACTTTATTTTGGAAATATTTTAACTTTTAATTAAATTGATTAGTTTATTTACTTTAATATCATCATTAAGAATTCTTTATTAAAATAACAATTTTTATATTAGCAAAACTTTCATCCGGAAATGCAGTTATCTTAGGGATTTTCAGCGGACTAACGTGCCACATGTCAGAATAGGATGATTTGTTTTTTAATTTTCTGTTCTGTTTCAGCCACTAATAGTTCTTATTGTGTTCGTCTGTTTCAGCAACCAATAGTTCTTATTGTGTTCTCCTGTTTCAGCAACCAATAGTTCTTATTGTGTTCTCCTGTATCAGCAACCAATTCTCGTATTGTGTTCTCCTGTTACAGCAACCAATAGTTCTCGTAGGCGCCGACTTGCAAAATTATTTGTGGGGGCAAGAAAATCTAATTTTTTTTTGTATTTATTTTTTAAAATCAACAATTAACATGTACAATTAATACTCTAAACCAAACGTATTTAATCTAATAGGATTTACTCTTATAAATTTAATAATTGTTAAATTTAAATCAATGTCAAAATCTCTATATATATTTAATATCGCGGCGTTGTTAAAAGATTTTTGAGTCAAACGAGACCTCATATAAGTTTTAATTCTCCTCATTGTGGAGAACGACCTTTCTGCCTCGCAACTACTTACAGGAATAGTTAAAAACACTTTTAATAATTTTACCAATTGACTAAGAGGTCAATTAAATATACATTTTCATCCTTACATAAAAAACTAACAATATCTTCAACGAAAGGGCAAGAGCCCTTTTACCCCCACGTAGTCGGCGCCTATCATAGTTCTTATTGTGTTCTGTTCAGCAACCAATAGTTCTGATTGTGTTCTCCTGTTTACAGCAACCAATAGTTCTTATAGTGTTCTGTTCAGCAACCAATAGTTCTTATTGTGTTCGTCAGTTTCTAGGACTAGGAGGACTACCTTAGAAATAGGACTAGCTTAGGGATTTTCAGCGGCTTAACGTGCCACATGTCAGCTTAGGATGTTTTAGCGTTTTTGGATAAAGAATTTTTTGATCATTCAATAATACAATATTTTATTTTCGAATTGAATTCAATAATTAATCTACTTTAATAATTCGATTAATAATCATTAAGAATTCTTTCTCAAAACAACAATTTTTATATTAACAAATCTTTCATTCGAAAACGCAGTTAGATTAGGGATTTTCAGCGGCCTGACTTGCCACATGTCAGAATATTATGATTATTTTTTAAATTTTCTGTTCTGTTTCAGCCACTAATAGTTCTTATTGTGTTCGTCTGTTTCAGCAACCAATAGTTCTTATTGTGTTCGTCTGTTTCAGCAACCAATAGTTCTTATTGTGTTCTCCTGTTTCAGCAACCAATAGTTCTTATTGTGTTCTCCTGTATCAGCAACCAATTGTTCTCGTATTGTGTTCTCCTGTTACAGCAACCAATAGTTCTCGTAGGCGCCGACTTGCAAAATTATTTGTGGGGGCACGAAAATCTAATTTTTTTTGTATTTATTTTTTAAAATCAACAATTAACATGTACAATTAATACTCTAAACCAAACGTATTTAATCTAATAGGATTTACTCTTATAAATTTAATAATTGTTAAATTTAAATCAATGTTAAAATCTCTATATATATTTAATATCGCGGCGTTGTTAAAAGATTTTTGAGTCAAACGAGACCTCATATAAGTTTTAATTCTCCTCATTGTGGAGAAAGACCTTTCTGCCTCGCAACTACTTACAGGAATAGTTAAAAACACTTTTAATAATTTTACCAATTGACTAAGAGGTCAATTAAATATACATTTTCATCCTTACATAAAAAAACTAACAATATCTTCAACGAAAGGGCAAGAGCCCTTTTACCCCCACGTAGTCGGCGCCTATCATAGTTCTTATTGTGTTCTGTTCAGCAACCAATAGTTCTGATTGTGTTCTCCTGTTTACAGCAACCAATAGTTCTTATTGTGTTCTCCTGTTTACAGCAACCAATAGTTCTTATTGTGTTCGTCTGTTTCAGCAACCAATAGTTCTTATTGTGTTCGTCAGTTTCTAGGACTAGGAGGACTACCTTAGAAATAGGACTAGCTTAGTGTTCTCTTTCAGCCAACATTTCGTTGATTTGTTAATAATATTTTTGGAAGTTTGTTCACAGAAATGCAGAAATCCGGAGAAGACATCCCATGAGCCAAGGTTTATTTTTGGATATGTACAAGATTGTAAAGAATTTAATTCTCGTCAATAACACATTTCAAAAAACAAGTAAGTTTTTATTTATTTAAAAATATTAACAATATTTTAACTTTACTCCACACATATGTATATGTATAATTATTTTAAATATTTTTGGTTTCAGATATTCAAGAATTGTTTAAAGACTTTTAATGTTAGTGCAAAAGGGATAGATGCTGTGATGTCGTAGCTGATAGGGGGTGGTGGAGGAGAACATGCAACGCCATTAACCCGCCCCCAAAGGTAGGAATTTTCCATTATTTTAGCGTAGGGTTTTCAGGAGCGCTTATTTTTTGTCGTAGGCTTTTTTTAACTAATCTATAATAGAGTAGAGATTTTAGGTGCGGTTGTTTTTATCGCAGGTACATATTTAGACTTAGGGTTTTGAGGTGCGGTTTTTTTTGTCGTATAGGGCTAGTTAGGGATTTTCAGCGGCCTAACGTGCCACATGTCAGCTTAGGGTGTTTTAGCATTTTCGGATAAAGAATTTTTTTTGGTTTTTCAATTATTTTATTTTCTAAATGTTCTATATTTTTTAGTTTAATAATTCAATTCAATTTTCTAATTTGATTTATATGTATATCATTAATTGTAATCTGATTTAAACATTTGATTTTAAATTTCAATTTTCAATCGAAACTACAAATTTGATAAATAAATCTTTCATCCGAAAACGCAGTTAGATTAGGGATTTTCAGCGGCCTAACGTGCCAACATGTCAGATTAGGGTGTTCTCTTTCAGCCAAAATTTTGTTGATTTGTTAATAATTTTTTTGTTTTAGATACTCCATAATTGTTTAATGACTTTTATTGTTTAACATTTATTTCTCATACCTATATGCCTAATTATATTAAATATTTTATTTCGATTTATTACGATTATTATTATATTGTTTATAAAATGTAACATTTTTCATTAGAAAGGCGCAAATGGTAATATGCAATTTGCTTATTACTACTATGTACTTAATTGTCTTAAAGTGCAATAAGTGCTGTTTGTGCAAAAAAAAAACAAGTAAGTTAATATTTTTCTTTTCACGGTGAAAAAGGTAGGTATAATCTTTTAACAAAAGTTGGTAGGTAGGTAATGGTAAGTTTGCTTATTACTACCTACCACTTAAGTGTGTTAAAGTGTAATAGTTAATATATTTTTCTTTTCAGGGCGTAAAATGTAGATATTGGTTTATGTTTCTATTATTTAATTATTGTGTTCAAGTGTATTTAGCGCTCTTAATATTAAATATAGATATAACTACCAAATTTGGTATACCAAATTTTAGTTTTAAACTTTTTATAGTATATTAAGAATTTTGTAAAACTTATAGCTATGAGTTTGGGGTAGTTTTAAGAACATTCTTTGTTATAACTTTTCTATTGTAAATGTGTTTAACTACATGTTCTCTTTCAGCCCCTTCCTGTTCAAGTTTACCTTCCCCATCCCTTCCTGGCAGGAAAACACTCCCCCGTTCTTGTCGGCCTGCTGGACTTTAACATTTTTTAAAACTTTCTCTTTCAATCAACAAATTTACTCGTTTTAAAAAATGTTCTTGACTAAGCGGAGTGTGTCTATCCCTCATCCCTTTCCTCCTTTTTGAATTTTAGCATTTCAATACAAAAGTAGGTCAGAGTGGACAACTTACTGCCTCGCTTCTTTAAGTCCAAGGTAATTACGTTTAGCCTAAATTTTAAGTCTATTATTTACCGTTTTCGATATATTTTTGCCACCTGGTTTGAAACCGAACACCCTGTATATTTATATTTATTTATATTGCCACTTGTTAACACAAATAGATAACATTCCTCATTCATTTTAAGCGTTCACTAGATGGAGTTAGTGCATTAAGGAGTGTTTGTGAGGTCCCCTTCTACTAATATTGAGGTTGATTCTGTGCGCCATCCCATGAATCGACTACGACTTCGACTACTATAATCATTTTTTCAGTACGAGACAAGTTTCAGTGTGGTTATAGTGTTTGTTTTCGCTCTGTTAATCTCAGTTACTGTGTTTACATTTTTTTATTTTGGATTATTAACTCCATTGTAACACATATAATGGTAAGCAATACAAGCATATTGCGATATTAAAAGTTATTTCTCTAACATGGACTTTCAACAGATCATTCTTTATTATTACATATTCATTGTTATATGACGTTAAAGCACAGGTGACAAAGATTAAAGATTAATACATGCCCAAGTACATGCTACTAATGTTTGAATGAACCAATAGTGAACAATTCACTTGAGGTGTCTAAAATAGCCTTTTAAATTTGAAGGAAGGCATAATATTTTTCTGTAAGACCTTCAAAACTAATTAGAATACCTATATAGTTGTTTACACACTTTAAGTTCATTAAGTGTAATTGTTTTTAAATTTTTATAGCGGATATTGCTATTTAGAGTAGCAGATTTTTAGACCAAGTCAATTGTTCTTAACGTGCAACATCTAAAACACCATCCAGATAAAGAAGAGTTTCGATTTTTCTAACAATGTCCTAGGAAGAACGCATTATTACGTTGCCCTTCCAAACAGGTTTTTCTGATATGTATTACGAGAGATTCTCTTGAGTCGTTGACTTCAAAAAGTGTCTACAATTTTATTCGTAATGAAAGATAACAGTTGAATTTATTAGAAAGATATTTCGGGGTAGTTCGTAGTTTGATAACTTATCTCATTTCTTAGTAATCATTTTTAATCTTTGTGTTAATATGAAATATGCACGATGCATTAAATAGTTGACTTTGCATAGTTGAAAATCGCTTGTTATTTGTTTTGGCAATTTAACAATAAAGAAAACTATGTCAACGTTGAATAATTTTGTCTATAACAGCATTTTTATGGAAGGTTTTTGTTTGTAGGTGGGCAGGTATGAATTTACAGTATGTACGAAACAATATAAGAAAATGCAAAAATGATTCGATTAGATTAGATATGAGAGCATGAGCCCCTTTACACAAGGAAGACCAGAATTGGATGAATCATTTTGCTTTTATAGTAGATTACATACCGAGGCCGAAAAAGCAGCATTACTGTCGAGAGAAAAGTTTGCCTACTGAGGCCGAAGGCCATTTTGTCAATCAAAAGTTGACATAATAAATGTAAACACTTTCCATCCGTTGTCATTGGCAACGGGTGGAAAGCGATCACTTTCCCACCGTTACCAATGACAACGGGTGGAAAGGAAATTGTTTATTTAGGCACATACAATGCTCTACTTTCAAACACGAAATGGAGTGAAAAAAGGCAACTTTACTGACTGATTGTGAATAAAATGAATTTATTTCGAAATTTACACTCATTTCAACCACATCAAACTCTTCCATGTGCAGGATATTCAAAAATATGATAACGTTTTACGCCAATTGTAACCATGATACAATTTCCGACGGTTTATTTATCTTATGAACAGAGATTATGCTTGAAAACAATTACTAAAGCGAGTAACGTTATTGTTTATCCAGCACAGTATAAATATTAACTTGCCAAATGGCTGTATGTAAACTAAACGCTTGTAAAAAGTGTAAAATTTAAATTTAGAGTGAAAACTTTTGATTAGTCATTCATCCGAAGAGAAATCGCCGCTTTTTATAGATTTTTGGTCATCGTTAGAATAAATTAATTATGCATGTTAATGTCATTTGCTAGCAAGTGCGGGCCATGTGTGAAGAAATGCTCGGGAGACAGAAAAATCCATTGTTTACAATCAACTTTTATGGGATCACAAAAAGACAGTAAAAAAACTAATTCAATTCTCTGAAATTATAAATGCAGGTGTATAAAAATACTTTCCACTGTGTAATTGAATCAAATCACGAGAAAACTTTGTAGAAGGAAGTGAAATTTTTTCAATAAATTGCATAAATTAAAGTCCAGGTTTTACTGCTAATAGGAAAAAATCGTATTTCCACTCAACTGCTTTACTTCTAACTAACTGAACTCAATTTGTTTACGATTTTTTTGTGTAAAACCCAAATTAACCGCATAATTGCTTCAATTCCCTTATTCCAGGATCTGACGTGAATTTATTAACAATAAACTACATAATTAAGTCATTAAGTGTCTAGTTTCGAGATAAGAGAATAATATATAATATTTTCTAAACGTACGCAAACAATGCACCAATTATCAATTAAGGATATGTATGTACCCAGAGTTTTCTCCATAATCTATGGGGGCTACATTAAAAGTTTCAATTGGAAATGATGTTGAGAAGACAATAAAATAGTGCCCGCATGCATATATGTTCTATTTACTGTATAGAAAGTGGAACAATATTGAAATGTGCTTATTTAGGAATGAGTTCTTGTTTATTAACTCGTTGTGCTATGTTAATTTTTTTAAAAAACGTCTTTTAGATGTTACGAAAGAGGTAATAGCACTAAGTACAGTCCTAAACCGGAAGCACCAAAATGAATATTGTTATTATGCTGTTTTCACAATTGCCCCATGTCTAGTTTTCAGACAAAATAAAATACTAATTAAAATAGCTGTAGTTTAATTAGAATTGCCATTTATTCTTTAATGTAATGAGTCCTTCGACAATACTATAATGAATTTTTAGTTGTAAATTCCAGCACTCTAATCTTAATCACTGCAATTCTACAATTTAATATGTTTGGAACTCGGTTTGGAATGCAAACATAACGACTCTTCCTAAATATACACTTGAAGACAAAGAATTGATAATAAAAGGTTTAATCACACTTGAACCGGATGCTTAAGCAGTAATTCAATTATGAGTAAACTGGCTTAACTCTATTAACTTGTAAATTTCTGTTGTTTTTTCTTCAATTGATCAAAGTTTTTCCCTATATTGAAACCTTGCAAAATTTACTGTTAATTACAAATGTTATTTAAAAAATTTGGGTCAAATCCATAAATTTATTGTACCTGAATAAAGGTTTTTAAAACTGTATTTTCTTTCTATAAAAAGAAATACGCAATCGATACATAAAACAGAATAATAGATTTTAGAGAGAAAGTGTACTAGGCAATATATGAATTTTTAAAATATTATGTATTAAAATATTTAATTAGTTTATGGTGCCTGCATTTCTGGTCATTGTGAATGTTTTAAATTCAAATTCAGCGAAAAAATGTGACGGTGTAACACGTAGTACACTAGTAATGAACTAATTCAACTCAATTACAAGTATTTCACACAAATTATATAATTTTGTAGTAATAAACTGCATTGGAAAGTAGCCGAGAGCAATTGATTACATCCTAACAGCAAAAATCTCAACATATACGCCTATTTTTTAATTCCAACTGCTGTTAAATTGGTGCCATTTAAATAATTGCCTTAATAGAGACTGATGGAGTGCTGTTTTTATTTACTCACTGAAATTTTATTGATGAATTCATTGTCATTGTTGCGGAAAACATGAATATGATGTACGTTTAGTGCAAAGATCGCGCTAAGAAATGAGTCAGGTACTTCAAGGTAGTTGGAAATTGTTGTTGGGTACCGCCTGGATGATTCAATTTTTAAAAAACGATTTGAATTCAGAAAATTGTTTTGCTCCCATAAATTCTAAACAATAATTGCACATGTTCCCGATTTAACATTACGAAAATAGTTGCTGGTACATGTTTTTCTGTTGAAATTTATTTTCATCCTACACATATGCTAATACAAAACATTTTATTAGCTCTGTACTCTGTACTTAAAATGGTCCGTCTCTTAATTCTCTTTTGTTTAAACTTTACAAAAGTGTCGGAAATTCCTGATAAAAAACGCAAATCGAAGGTCTAGTTTTACCTTATTCATAAGCCTTTCATTAAATTATACATTGACAACCTTGGCAACTATTTATATTTGCAATAGTTTAATATAAATTCCAATTACTTCTTGTGTAAATAAACATTTAAAGTGCTTCATTCAAACTGGATTTTGGTGAATATACATGTCAGTCGGTCATGAGAGTTTTAAGATGTTTATCGTACGGTTTTTTCTCACGAATATCCATTTATAATAATGGTCTGTTAATATTGCACTTAATCGTAATCTCCAGTTTTAAAAACTGTTAATAAACTGGCTGAATATGATATGGTTGTCAATATTATGAATGTTGAGTAAGCGATTGACTGTTATAAAAATAACTGCAAATATAAACACACTTCATTCAAATTATCGCTAATTCATTGATTAATACAGTATTAAAGCCTTCAACTGCTCAACAAAGCGACAATTTCAAGGAATACTTTATCAAATCTGTTCTGCTATCATTTCATATTTCTTAATAATAAAATGATTAGTTTCTGCTGGTTGTAAAGCACGTAAATGTCGTTTTGATAATAAAAATATTGTAATTTGACTAATCATCGACCATTCAAAACTCGATTCAAACAATTTTAATACCAAATTACATAAACTATTTGAATAAAGAAAGTAATTCTCAAAATATTATGCAATATCTCAACTCTACCTGTTTAAAAACAAAAAGTTCTTTCATTTATTAATTCCTTGTTTCAGGTGTGAAAAATCTCCATTCGTCACACTGTTTCTTATTTCGGTTTTAATGCCTTAAACTAGAATAATGCTGTCTTTGAGTTTATTTTTTTTAACATTAATTACCACCGTTCTATGTGCATTAGAGGGTCCAAATATTTGCACACGCCAAGAAACGTAAGTGCATCGACCTGTAAACAATAATTCATTTATTTTATTACTTTTCTTCTTTATAAAGTTACACAACTACCGTTCGAGTTTCGGAAGAACAACCGTACCAAGTACGTGAATATGTTTGGTGTCTAAATTTCCCGCCGCGATGTTCAAAATACAAGATCAAATTCAAAACGGTTTACAAAGTACAGAATCTTGTCCGCAGCCGTCCGGTGGACGATTGTTGTAAAGGGTACACGAAGAATTCGTCGGAAAACCGCTGCATTCCCGTATGTTCAACAGATTGTGTGCATGGTACGTGTTCGGCGCCGGACACGTGTCTCTGCGAATCGGGATATGGGGGCCCATACTGTGATATTTGTATGAAAAAATGCGAGAATCCCAAATGCGTTTTCTTAATTCTGTTTTTCTAGCTTGTCCGCACGGTTTGTGGGGCAAAGAGTGCCAAAATGTTTGTAAATGCCAGAACAATTCCACTTGTGATCCATTCAATGGCAATTGTCGATGTTCGAGAGGGTGGATAGGGGATTATTGCGAGAAGAAGTGCGAACCGGGCACATATGGTATTGATTGCAGTGAGAGATGCAAATGTGTGAACGGTGAATGCGATCATGTCTCGGGAGAGTGTATTTGTCATTCAGGATACATGGGGCCATTGTAAGAGAGACCAGATTATTTATAACAGCACAATAGACAAAATTTTCAATTATATTTCTAGATGCGAGGATTCATGTCCGTTGGGAAAACACGGTCCAGAATGCAAATCCGAATGTCGTTGTCAAAATGGGGGAACTTGTGATCCAGAAACTGGGGTCTGCTACTGTAAAAACGGCTGGACAGGACAAGTGTGTGCGAATCGTTGTCCATTCGGTTTTTGGGGCCAGAATTGCAGTCAACCTTGCGATTGTTATAACGGTGCTTCTTGCCATCATATCACTGGTGCTTGTGAATGTCAACCGGGTTTCACCGGTAACCGGTGTCTGGATGTGTGTCCTGAAGGCCGTTTTGGACAGAATTGCAGTGAAACGTGTTTCTGCCAAAATGGGGCCACTTGTTCCAACAAGGATGGCAAATGTAATTGTGCGCCAGGATGGAAAGGGCGTTTGTGTAATAAGAGGATGTGTGAGGAAGGTCGATGGGGTCCGCAATGCGATAAACCATGCGAATGTAATCGGGACAACACGGAAATGTAGGTTTTTAATTTATTAATTCGCTGGTGATTCATAACAAGACTTATTTTGAAGGTGTCATCCATGGACAGGAAAGTGCGATTGTAAGCCTGGTTGGAATAGTGATGACTGTTCTAGATTATGTTCGTATTTGACATTCGGTAAAGGATGTACAGAACAATGTAAGTGCTTGAATTCGGCACAATGTAATGCGGTAAATGGAACATGTATTTGTCCGCCTGGATATATTGGAGCGGATTGTGGTGAGAGCTGTCCGATTGGCACATATGGAGAGGACTGTGCTCAGAAATGCGACTGTAAACATTTGCATAAACAACTTTGATTGAATTAAATTAATGAGGGGTTTTTTATTTAGGCAAGAATGGAGCGAATTGTTCCCCGGAAACTGGACAGTGTCATTGTCCAGCTGGTTGGGCGGGTCAACAATGTGATCGACCATGTAGCAATAATTCTTATGGTATGCAGTGTAGCAAGAAGTGTGCTTGCAAAAATGGTGGCTCTTGTAACCCTGTTAACGGTTAGCGTTTTTTTATTTACTAATTTTTGCATGATGTAGATTTCTTTTTATTGCATCGACACACTTTTGGTACACTTATTTAATCATCGATTTGTGCATTTATTGATTTTAGTGTTTAAAAATAAAATTTGGCTTCGCAATTACTTGTGTACCAAAAGTGTAAATTAACTTTCATCGATAATTAAATTTTTTAACTTTGTTTTTATTTCATTTTGCATGTTTCTGTATGTTTTTCGTATAGGAAGTTGTACATGTGGGGCGGGATATACAGGGGAATTCTGTGAAAATAAATGCGATCATGGATATTTCGGACACAATTGCGAACAAGTATGCCAATGTGAAGAGGGACACCATTTAGGGTGCGACTCAAAAACTGGAAAATGTTTATGTAAACCAGAATGGAAAGGTACAGTGTCGCATGAATTGCTTGTTTTTTTTACCTCACTTCATTAACTTTTATTACTGAACATTAATTATTATTTCAATGTGTAGGTGTTAGATGCGAGTCGAATTGTCCAAGCGGAAAATACGGCCCCAAATGCGAACTTAACTGTGACTGCAAGAATAACAGTAGTTGCGACGCAGAGTCAGGCGCTTGTTACTGTGCCAGAGGATGGCAGGGTGCGGATTGCAGTGAACCGTGTTCGGCAGGGTTTTATGGCATCGGTTGTCGTCAACGCTGTCCTGAGGCATCGATAGGGAACAAGTCATGCGATCATATTACTGGCGAATACGTTTGTCCGCCCGGTTTTATTGGTTTAACGTGCGAGCATCCGTGTCCTTTGGGGAAGTATGGGAAGCATTGTTTACAGAATTGTACGTGCAAAAATGGAGCTTCTTGTCATCATGTTACTGGGGAATGTCAGTGTTTGAATGGATGGGTTGGGAAGAATTGTAGTGTTCCCTGCGAGCCGGGGAGGTTTGGAATTAATTGCAGTCAGCATTGTAAATGTTTGAATGGTGGCGAATGTAGGAGGAATGATGGAAAATGCAGGTGTAAACCGGGATGGACGGGAACTCAGTGTACAGAAAGTAAGTTTTTAATTATAACTTGAAATTGGGGATTATAAAGAGAGGGTTTTAGTATGTCCTGAGGGTTATTTCGGGGACCATTGTATGACGCCTTGTCAATGCGAAAATGATAACTTTATTTGCCACCCATCGGAGGGTTGTATTTGTCGACATGGTTTCACTGGAGAGAAATGTGATGAATCAAATATTCTAAGCCGAATTGCAACAAATGATCAGAGTAGTACTGGTTATGGGGTGATTGTAGCTGTAGTTATAATTATGGTTACTTGTTTAACGATTATTGTGCTACTTTGGTTGTACTACAAACGAAGGGTGTCCAATTTGAAGACTGAAATTGCTCATGTTCATTACAATGCTGATCCACATTCGTTTTCGCCAGGTAAAATTCGTATACAGTACCTTAGATTTCAAATGTTCACAGTTATTTTTTGTTATAGATCGTAATCATTTTGATAACCCAGTTTATTCTTATCAAGGAAATATTAAGAAAGATAACGAACAATTATTGAACAACACAACTCAAATTAGAAATAACTTACATAAACCGACAAATACAAATTTAGAGCGTGCCGCGAAAATTGGAATTCCATGTTGTTCAACGGATGATGATGATTCGACTGGTAAAAGTGCTTACAATCCCGATTTGGATGAGTTGAAAAGTTTGAAAAATCGCGATGCTGATGCTACAAATCCAAATATTTATCATAGTATAGACAAATTGGATCATGTGTACGCGGAAATCAAACAAAAGGATGCGAATAATGGTAATTGGTAGTTGTTTTTCTTTACTTTTTGTTTAGGTCATTAATTACGTTTTCGATGTAGGTATTTACAAATGGAAATAGACAAGTAAGTTGTAAAAAACTTTTACTGCAATAACAAAACATTTTTTGTCTGCATGTTTATTTTCTTTTGCAAAATGCTAAATACTTGATTGTGCACAAAATTTATTGCCTTTTTGTAAAGTAGTTTATTAACGGTTTTATTATCTCTTTTAGAAACGTTATACGATCATTTGGACTATACTCGTCCGGCATCTTCATTAAAAGCCCATTATCAGAGGATGAAAAGTCCGTTTGGTTCAAAAGAATTTGTAGTCGACACAAAATCAGAGACTGATGAGTAAAATGGGAGTCTTAAAAACAAATTTAGGCAATATAAACATATCTCATATACGTTTTAAAAACGATAATTGGGTGTTCATCAACGTATACAAAATTTAGATGTAAGTTGGTGTGTTTGTGTGTATGTACGGTCTTTGATGATATTTTTCTATCAAGTTTTTTACAAAATTCAAAACACAAAGGCTCACTTTTGTATATATACTTCTGAATTAACATTTGATAGTGTTTAGAGATTTTTAATAGGGAATGGTTGTCGATTTGCGAGATACTTGCATACAAAGTTCAAAGAGCAATTTTAATATTAAACACACCCAAATGTGTTTATTCAACGTTCCGAGTATGCCAATTTACATTTATAGCGAATTTTAGTATATCGCAATCAACTTTTCCATTGTCGTTTTCTGTTGAATGTGCAATTTATACAAATATAAACCTTTATACATAATTAAATGGATATCCAGTATTTTTACTGTTTAATCACTTTATATAATTACAATGTAGATGGATGACTCATTTTAATAATAGTTTTTGATCCGAAGAAATTCCCAAAAAAAACAAGGTTTCAAATATTTTATATTAGACTGGGAGTCTAGAATATTACTAAATGTACTACATATTTTTTATGTTGTTTATAATATAATTTCGCGTTTTGCAATATGTGTATGAGAGCAATAATTTTTTTAAAATATTCTAATGATATTATTCTGAATTAATAATTCATAATGAAAATGGTAATATAATGATTATAATTTTAGTTTCGGACTTTGTGTATATACATATATTTTACTATATTTATTTCTGTGATAAGTTTATACATTAAAAATACTAAATAGCTGAAATAAAGTCGAATTTATTTGAATAATTATTCTTTTATTCAGTCATTCCTATAAACTGTATTCATATTTCATATACATTCATCATCTCATTCGTAATATTTTTTTAAATTACATAATACATATATAAAAAAATAATTACAAAATTATTATTTTTAACGTATTTAAATTATTAATCTATACAATAAAGAAACTAGATTACTAAAATTTGTTCACTTGATATTAAAAATGATACAAGTCTTTCATAGATAATAATAATTGGTATGACTATATAAATATAACTTAATGCAAGGTACAATTAGACATTGTAATAAAATTAATTAGTCAATTTATGTAAAATTCTATTTATACAAATAATGTTAGAAGGGTGTTTGAATATTAATGAAAATCGCTAAAGTTCTTATATCAAAGAAAAACAGACACAAGGGTTATTTCCCACTAAAAAAAATATAACTAGACGCGTGTTGTATGGAGAGGAAATAACATTGTCTCCACCTTTCTTAATTTACGTACAATCTCAAAACAAAATCAACAACTAGTAATATTGGTAGAACAAGAACAAATTTTCACTAGCAATTCGTTGCGCTACTTGAGCATAAAAAGTTAATTCTTGACCAGAAAAAAACTTTATTGACCTTCACTGTCACTGTCACTTTTATCTGAAAAAGTTAGTAGATGTTAGTGTGTTGTCCAGGGAAATTACTCGTCTTCGTTACCTTTTTTACCAGGATATGCATGTCGTTTAAGTCTATCGTATAAATCGTCTTTTGTACCGTATATACTAGCATTCGAACGGGCCAAACTGTTCATTTTCCCATTCACTCCATTATGTAAACTCTCTTTCATATATGTTTCATTGTAAAAGTTGGGCATCTCCCAACCATCCTCTTCATCGTCGTAATAATGAGCGTAAGTTGAATGGTGACTAGGCGCGATACTTTCCGCGTACGGCGTTGGGGCTCCGTAATAGAAGTTCACTTGAGAGCCGTTTTGGTCTGTAGCTGGAGTCAAAAGTTTCTTGGGTTCCTTTCTGCGATTCGCTCTGTTAAAAAAAAACAACAAATAAAAACATTAATCTCCTAGTCTTCCTAAATTGTTTCCAAGTTTCTTACCTTGCGCAAATCATCCAAATAAGCAAAACAATGAAGATAATTAGAATAACTGAAGCCGCAATACCGCCAGCGATATACGCGAATTCAGACTTTTCAGTACAATGTTTGCCAGTGAAACTTCCAATACATCTACAAGACGGTTGTCCTCTGGCGTCCTTGACACAAGTACCTTCATTATCACAAAAACCGTCACAGACATCAGTACACTCTTTTCCGGTTCCATTGAACCCAATCTTGCATTCACACTTGAATTCATTCGTTTCTGGTATGAGTAAGCATTGCGCATTCGGATCGCAATGCATCTCCGGTCCACTTGTCTCACATGGATTGGTACATTCAGCTCTGCTTGTCTGCAATTGCAATTAAACCAATGAAAAAAATTTAACAAGAACAAATGATCAAAGAAATCATACCGCCGACGTTCCTTTCGTGCTCGTATTTGGTGGACAACGAATACAAGTTGTTTGTTGCGATTCCGGCTGATAGAAGCCCTTTTTACAAGGCACACAAGTGTTTAGTGTGCCATTCAAGTACGTTCCTGGTGTACAAACTGGCAATGAACATTCCTCCACACTCATAGATCCCGATTTTTGTGTGGTGCGTCCTAAAGGACACGCCTGACAAGCGGCCTGAACGCCTTGAGTACGATAAGTGCCGCGAGGACAAGCCTCACATTTGCCATCAAACGCCAATTGCATTCCGCTGGTGCATTCATCGCGGCACTCTTTAACCGACACCGCTTCGTTGGTACGCGTTGTTTTACCAAGACCGCAAAGTTCACAAGAGAACGAGCCTTCTTGCGATTGATAGAAACCATGTCCACAGCTACGACACAATCCAGCATCGTGGTCGTAGTATTTACCGGCTGGACAGCGTTCTTTGCAGTCAGCAGCACTTCGTGCTCCTACACCGACTGTGACTCCAGGTCGACCTGCAATTACAGGACATTGGGTGCACTGTAATTGGCCGGCTTCGCTTTGGTAGGTGCCTTGCGGGCAAGGCGTGCAGGTTTTTGATGATTTGTCGTAATAAGTTCCAATGGCACAGGGTACTACAAGATAAAAACCGATGTAAATATGTTTAACCGACCAGATAAAAGTAGAATTTACCGCAATCAGGAGCGATAACCACTTGTCCAGTTGGACAGGCGTAATCGGACTCCAAAACCAACGAAGATGGATCAGGTACTGTATTAGGCAGGATATCTCGAACATCGAATTGGTCCTCTTCTAAGATGAGTTTCTCCAACAGCAATTTAACGGAAGAACGTTCGTTAGAGTTGGAATTTATAACAGGATCGCTAAATGAATAAAGGGAAATATGTTTAAATGAGCACCGAACGAATGAATTATGTATGAAAGTTGAATAACACAAAAAGAAGCATGCAAAATAAGATGTGCTGCTTACTTTACTGCTGGGAATGAGATTTCTATGTTGTAGGTGTCACTGGATGACTGCCGTCCTTGGCGTTCATTTCTACAATACAGAAGGAACATGCAACATTCACTAATCTACGTCTACACAGATAATACATGCATCTAAATCATGTAACTTGAACGAAAAACGTGTCTTTTTTTTTAAAAACAGATGTAAGAATGACTTGTATGTAATTAGACAACAACAAAAAAACATAAATGTGACTACAAACTCATGCCTAATTATCGTTTAAGGATAATTTTCAACTATTGTGTACGGAAATGATAAGTTTCACTTACGTTTGAACTGGAACACTTGCGTTAATAACATACGTTCCACCATCTTCCTCCTCGTTTGTTTGACGAGCTTGTCTACCGGAACGATGATCACATTTCACATCGATATTTAATTCTCTACATTCTCTGGTTCCCTCCACGGAGAATGAACAGAAGTTCCAGTCTCTATTAAGAGCGTTTACGGCGTTGCGAACTCGTTGTCTTAACACACCTTGGCCGGCTTCGTTGCAAAGGACGGAACTTGGGAATAGCATGCCGATTTTGAAGACTCGTTGAGCGGGTTTGGCAGCTGGAAATCGAAAAATGTACAATTTGATTTTAGTGGAAATTTTAGTAAATTACGAGAACAAGCTGGATAAACCATGGGGAGGTTGGGGTTAACAGTTGGTCGCCAGAAACCTTCAGCTCCGCAAGTGTAGAATTTAGGAATGTCTTGTGAGAAGCGCAATCCTTGATTACAGCTGATTTCACAGACTTTAAATTGTCCTCCTGCACCCCAGTCTTTGCAGGTTTGTACTCCTCCAACGGGGTCTGCTAATTCCGGACAGAATTCAGATAAAACTGAGACTTTGAATGTACAAGTGGCGGTGTTTCCGGCTTCATCAGAAGCGACGTAAGCAATTTGGTAAATGCCCCATAAGAGGGTTTGTCCTGGACGATGACCGTTCTTTTCTTGGATTCGAACAACTCCTACATTGTCGCTGAAATGTGGTTCATCCCAGGCTACTAAAGCTGATCCATTCTTTGTAATAATCCACAAATCGCCTGGACAATATTCGACTTTCGGTGCGATTTTATCTACTTCTAATTCTTGGCATTTTGCTCCTGTGTATCCAGGAGCACAGTTTCTTTGTCCACAGTGGGAAGGTACAATTCTTTCAACACCACCAATGGTATCTTCATAACCAGCCCATGTTAGGATTAAGCCACGGTATAAAACAGGTTCAGTTCTGCAATCACGTACTTGTTTTTGTACTTCGTTAGTGACATCTAATGCACGCCCCCAAATTTGTACTTTTGTTAAATGTCCTTGGAAACCAGTTTCAGTATAGGCTTTTGGATTTCCGGATTGAGGTTTTCCAAGAGTAACCCAGGCACTGCAATTAAACATATTTAGCACATTGCTTTTTAAGGCAAAGAAATAAATTTCTTACTATTCTGGAAGTTTGCGTCCGCTACCATAACCCTCCACTTTACTAGCAATTAATCCTTCTGTAATCAGTTTTAATTCACCACCGTTCTCACCATCCCAAACAATTGCAATATGATGCCATTGAGCATCATTCACAGTAGTGTAATCCCTATAACTTAGATAAACGTCTTGTAAATCGGGGAATAGCGACACTTGGACACCATTCGAATGTGCTTGAATAATCGGACGTCTATCTTTTGGAATATGTTTAGAAGTGACGCTATACAGTGTGAAGAAAATGCCATTTTCATCTTTTTGGGTAAATTGTATCCACATGGCAATTGTTAGACTAGATTTTGAACCAGTATAGAAAGGAATCACTTGCGATGCCGAACTTCGAGTTGCATCACTGAAGTATAAGTCGTAATCAACCGAAATTGCTGAAAGGCAAATCAACAATCAGAAAAATGTTAGCACAATTTTTTAGTAACTTACTTTTTCTGCAGTCTTCTCCAGTTAAATTAAACGGACATTGACAGTAGAATTTTCCAGTCAAATCAATACAAGTCGCACTAGGCGGACAAGAATTCTCTTTGCAATCAATAATGTCCTCTTCACAATATTTACCAGTGAATCCAGGCGCACAAACGCACTTAAATCCATGTACATCATTCGTGCAAGTGGCTCCATTCATGCATGCATTAGCCTGACAAGCATCGTATTCATATTGACATCCAATTCCAGCAAATCCATCACTGCAAGAACAATTCAATCCCGAACCAAAGTCCTGACATTTTCCACCATGCATACATGGATTTCCAATACAGCGTTCTGGTGCCGTTTCGCATTGTTTTCCATCAGTTCCCGAAGGACAAACACAGAAATAGTCTTGGAATAAGTCGATGCATTTAGCGTCGTTCTGACATGGTCTGATTTGGCAGCTTCCTACGTCACTCTCGCAATTAACTCCCGTCCATCCAGGAGGACAAATACATTTATAGGATCCAACTTGGTCCCGGCACGAGCCGCCATTCAAACAAGGATCAGATTTACAGTCATTTATGTCCTCTTCACAGTAGGTACCGGTGTATCCTTCATGACACATACACAAGAACTTATTATCCAAATCAACGCATCGCTCAGTACCAATTTGACTGCAAGGATCATTCAAACATTCATCGATTTCCGCTTCGCATTGTAATCCAACGAATCCAGGTCGACATTTGCAGACGAAACGATCAACAAGATTTGAACAAGTAGCACCATTCTGACAAGGATCCGATGAACAGAAATCGATTGGATGCTGGCATCTTTTACCAGTGAATCCAGCTTCACAAGTACAAGTGAAATCGTCAACTAAATCCAAACAATGACCGCCGTTCTCGCATGGATTCGGCTCACAATCATTAATATTATATTCACAAGAGTCTCCATTCCATCCAGGACTGCAAATGCATTGGTGATAGAAGAGTTTGTCCACGCAAATTCCATTTTTACAAGGATTTCTACTACACAAATCGATCTTGTCTTGACACCGTTTGCCAGTAAATCCGCTTGGACAAGCACAACTAAAGTCCGCCACTAGATCTGTACAATTCGCTCCAAGGAGACACGGTTTTTCTGCACAATCATCGATATTAATTTCGCAGAATTGACCTTCCCATCCTGGCAGACATTCGCATGTGAAACGGCCTTGTTCTAAAGCAGTGCACGTAGCTCCGTTGACGCAAGGATTGCCGTTGGCAGTGCATGGATCGATCTAGATAACAGTTATTAAAGACCCATGTAATTCAAAGACTTTCTCATACTTACTGTAACATCGCAATCGATTCCAGTGTAACCCGAACGACACAAACACGTATAATTCTTGTATCCAGGCTCATCTTTGCACATCGCTCTTGCAGGGCATGTATCATTACTGCAATCGGATCGTTCTTCCTGGCAATTAATGCCTGAATAGCCAGGTGCACATTGGCATCGGTATCCTTGTGGTAAATCTATGCAAGTACCTCCATTATAACACGGTTGCGATGAACACTCGTCGATATCAATTTCACATCGTCGTCCTGAGAAACCGGCTGGACAGAAACAATGCACTCCATGTCCCATGGGCACACAGAGACCTCCGTGTTGGCAGGTGTTGTCAGTGCATTGCACTGGATGGCATTCGTCGCGGCCTGTAGCGCCAGTTCCGTCGGTTTTCATGTTGCTTGGACATTCAGTGCAGGAGGTTTGACCTGCTTGGGATTGATAGAAGTCTTTTGGACATAAGGAACAAGGAGCGAGTCCAGTAGGAGAATATTGACCAGGACTGCATTTTGGACGGCAACGATCGCTGCCTGGTGCTGAGGGTTGGAAGGTGAAAGTGTTGGCAGGACAAGCTTGGCAGTCTTTGAAGCCTCCGGTTGGTGGTTCGCCAGTATAACTATTTCTTGGGCATTCTAGGCAAGGGACTAGACCAGTGGGGGAATAAGTTCCATAACCGCAGACCGGGATACAGTCGTAAACGCTTTTACTGCCCTCTTCTCGGGTGTAAGTGCCTTGAGGACAACGATTACATGCGCCTTGTCGGTCACGGTTTTGATAGAAACCTCTTGGACAGTAAGAACATTCGTGTTGTTTCTCTCCGGCGAAAGTTCCAGCAGGACAATGCACTGTTTAAAAAAATCATGAGTTAACAAGTTGAAACAATGAAAAGACAAACATCTTACAGCATCGTGGGACATCGTTAGTATCCATATTGAGAACCTCTCCTACACTACAAGTGAATCCTTTGTGATTAAGCGATTTCAATGCTTTTAATGGGGGACATTGATTGCCAATTGAAGGTACATTTAATAATGGTTCAATTACTGCATTTGCATATGGCACGGAGAGATCAAACATTAAGTTTAATGTTGCACCGCAAAGATCGAATAATTGTGGTTGACGAACAACTGGTACAATATCCAAGATGAAATCGATTTTCAGTAGATTTTCTTCGATTAAAGAGGGAATCGCTTTAATGAAAGATACGTTCATTTTTACATTAACGGCAGAACATCTTTCAGAGAGGACATTGTTTAAGTTGCTGTAATATTGCGAGATTAAATCAGTGTATTGGTTTAGACAAGATGAAGCTACGGCTCCGTTCGCTCTGTAATTCATTATTGCTGTGAAGTGGTAGTCGGCTTGTTGCGTGTCTAAAGAAAGTAATTTTTTAGCATAGAGAAATTTTTGAGAAAATGATGGTACTTACTTTCTGAAACGCAATCAGGTACAACAGAAGTTGGAGTCCATGGAGTTTTACTATCGCATGAGAATGTTTTCACTGGCTCTCCGTCGGTGAATCGATAGCCTGGATTACAAGTTCCAATACACTGAAGTCCTTTATCTCCTGGAAGACAGTTTAGCGCTCCGTTTACTGGTGGTTTCAGTTCCCAGTCGACACAAGGAGTCGCTTGAACAGATACTTGGAAGTAACAAGTTGCTTTATTGCCTGATTTGTCAGTGGCTACAACGGTAACATTTTCGAAAGTTCCAATGGAAATGGTAGCTTTTTCTGGTAAAAACGCTAGATGCACTTCTCCAGAATCATCAGAGGCATTGATTCTTCTGCGGGTTTCATTGAAGTTGACGGAGTAACTGTCTTGCCTGTCTACCAATTCAATTACGTAACTTTGTGGACAGCTGAGTTGTGGTGGAGTATTATCAGGTACAGTAATGTTAATTTCGCAAATAGCAACGTTTCCATCGTAATCGAAAGCTACGTATTTCACCACTGTGTCCTTAAACACGTACATTGGTGTCTTAAAGTTCGCTGGTTTTACTTCCAAACGAGCAATACTTCCGGAATTATCAACTGCAGTTGGTTCGGTGAAGTTTACTGGTAAAATACCACCATTCGAGTCTTTTTGTACAATAATCGGCTGCTGTGGGCAATTTTGGAATACTGGAGTTTCGTTATCGACACACGGAGAATATCCGTAATCGTAACCCAAAAGTGGATCTTTCTCAGGTTCATCACATCCCATCAATTCGAATTTTAAACAAGCATTATCCATGTAACTAACAATACCCAAAATCACAAATCTTGCTTGAACAAATTTGGGTAAAGAAATCATCGCAAGTTCACCGTAATTTCCAGGATCTCTCATTGTTAGATTAAAATTCGGGAAATAGACCACATAATTTTCGTTATCAGCTTGTTTGTAGAAGAAACGAATCTCAGTGGGACGTCCGACGATATCATTCGTTACAACACCTTTTACTAAAATAGCTTTCACTCGATATATTTTGCCCAAATCAACACTGACATAAGTAAACGCTTCTTGTTTTCCACACCAACCTGTTACGGAGTTCAATCGGATATTCTTTGCTTCGTAGTTAGGTCGTTCACTTGTTGCATTAATCGCCGAATCAGGAATCCGTCCGGAAGTTAAACCCAATGGACGTACAACTTTACATTCTGGTTCACGTACGCATGTAATTGGACGTGGATTTATGAGAATATAACCAGGACGATTGCATCCAAAACTAACTTCAGAACCTTGCTCATAACTGCGTGAAATTTGATATCCATCACTCGGTCTTCCGGGGTCTTCGCAAACCGGACCTTCGCATCGCAAGTCACCAAAGTCCCAAACGCCGTTTGCTTGGCATCTTACGATGTTGTCATGTTTACTGCTTTGTCCAGCGAGTTTGAAAGTATTTTGACAACCAAAGAAGAATGAAGACTGGTATTTGGTATCGATATATTTTCCATATTCAGCGCCAGGTGTTGGAGGTGGCACTCCACAGTTGATTCTGGGACATGAGGGAAGAGTTCCACTTAGCCAATAATCGGGTAAACCTGGTTTCGGATCGTAAACGCATTGACGGAATCCAGAAGAGGCTGTTCCTCTCAAATGTCTACCAGTCGTGGAACAATGCAAGGTAACATTCTCTCTAAATGGTACCAGAACCCCGTTTTCCTCATTTCTGCTTACTTTGAGACCTTCATTTCTGTCGTCGGGTAAAGACACGCATTGGGCAACTAAAAAAAATCACAAATAATTAATAAATCGATAAGAAAATATTTTTTTTATATTACATTTGCATTCTGGCATGGTACCATTCCAAATCCCCGTAGACGTGCACAGAAGAGACGCTGACCCTGACATTATGTACCCGAAATCACATTGGAAGCGGACAAGGTCTCCAAAGTGGTACTTTTCTTTTGTCGATAAGATTACACCGTTTTCAGGGGCACTCAAAGTGGGACACATAATTGGAACACATGATTTATTCACCTGCAAAATGTCCCCATCACGTAAACCATCTTCGGACTCCTTGATATAAAACGAAGCGGTGCCGTTCTCTCCGTACAACTCGTATCCAACATTACAATTACACGTGTAATCTCCTGCACTATTAATACATTTTTGATCGCAACCACCATTGTTTGTTGCACATTCATTAATATCATCGCATTCCAATCGAGTGCATCCCATAATTTCCAACTTAAGACAAGGCGCTCCAACGTAATCTTGTATCTTGAATCTGATATATTGCGCTTCAATTGGGACTGGCAAGTTAAGGATCGATAGTGTAGGTTCAAGGATGCGGAATTCGACGGCTGTCCCATCGGGGTTTCGATAGTCCTTGAAAACATCTGTTAAGTCGTCCGTGTATTGAATTCGTACGGCTGAGGTAAACGCCACAGTTCCATCTGGACGATTGACTGTCATTGTTCTAAAACCACGAATAATTGTGGGAGCTCTCAAGTCAATTTGGACCCAATTAGAACCACCTTCAAGTGTATTTCCGCACCAGCCTACACCATTGTTCAGTCTAATCATCTAAATTACAAACACAAAACTTAGATTTTCGAGACAAGTTCTGTTTAATTAACGTACTGTTTTATCAAAACCCGCTTCGCTGCTGGACACGGTAATTGATTCATCAGGGATTCCTCCATTAACAAGACCTAAATCACTTACTGGCCTACATTCCAGCGTCGGTTCAAAGCCTTTGCGACATTTGCAATGGAATGAGCCAGGTGTGTTTTCACATTCTGTGGATGCTACATCGCATTGGCTGCTTACACACTCGTTAATATCATCGCATTTAGGAGGATTATTGAATTTTTGGTTTTCTCCACATCTTAATACACTGTTGCCATTTAGTTTGTACCCTTTGAAGCACTGCACACGTGCCTCATCGTTGTAATAGTATTGTCTTGCGGTATCTGTGATGAAACCGTTTTTAATTTCAGGGAAATCCGCACATTTCGCTCCTAGAAAAGTAAAAATTTCACCGTAAAAATATTTGAAAATTAACAGCGGATTGTAAATTACTTGAACAGACGGGGACGTCACCCGACCAGGTTCCGTTACTCATACATAAAATTACTGGTGGACCGCTTCGAATGTAGCCCGGTTCACATTCATAACGAATAATAGTGCCATAAGAGCGACCAAGACCGTTTAGGATCGTTACGTTGGCGTGTGGGACTTCAGGCAGAGAAGCACACTGTGAAGCTATAAAAAAAATAATGTAGAAAAGATGCAAATAATTTCGAGAGCAGCGTAAGTACCAAGACAGTTCGGCTTTTTCTCCCATCGTCCATCGGACAAACAGGAGATTTTCTCGATGCTTAAACCTGTAGGGAATGCAAAACCGGCATAACACTGGTACATCGCTTGTCCACGGTATGTGACATTAGTGGAACCAATTGAGAATCCGTTGTCAATTTGGGGCACCGGTCCACAGTAAACTTCTTGGCATTTTGGAATGTAAGTTGTTGACCAATTTCCGCCGGGAAGGCATTGTGTAGTGATGCGATTTCTGCCAGTTGCGAATTCCTGTCCAGTCGGGCAACTGAATGTGATTATTGTACCGAAAGCTGTGTCTCTACTTGAAGCCAGAGCCCCGGCGCCAGGTTGCAGTTGTGGACAGTCTAATTAATATTTATTTAAATAGGCTTGAAATCCCTCGAACATATTTAATACTTTACCTGCAGAGAAGGTCGCTTCCCAACCCTTGTCATTATGCAACGCATCCGTAGCAAATCGGACCAACATCTCTCCACTGGAGGCTGTTAAGGTAATCTTTGGTTTTGTTGTGGCAGTAAAGCCATTTCCAGAGTGCAAACGAAGGCCACTTGTTGTGGATCCATCGAAAACTTGCACAAAGTCAGACTTGTCTACATGGAAACTGTCGAAGTTCAAAGATAGAGCGCCACCGCCTGGATTTCTAATTTTGTATAAACATTCCTGATTGCTGGGGTAGCTTGTGAGACCGAAAGCTGGTGACATAATGGTACCATTTCTTGCTACAATTGTAGCTTTGCATCCTTGTGTGTATCGTATTCTAAAACCGCGCTTGGAGTCACCTAAACTCGTCTTAAAGTATAGATATAATTGACTGTTTGTCGACATAACAATCCGTTGGTTATTTTTTAAGTCGCCTGTAAGTCTAGCAATTGGTTGACTCTTCGGGGAATCACCATCACGTACCAAAATATAATCTCTACTATCATCCAAGTCCAAATCATCGATCTCCAAAGTGATGACACGTCCATTTTGCGCTTTAATAATGTATAAGCATTCCAATCCTCCAGGGTACTGTTCTGGGTATCCAGGAGATGTAAGAACTTGTCCTTGTGGCGTGGCTCGTAAAGTACCACCACAAGCCTGCGGTTCTGTTTTCCAAGAAGCGCGAAAACCTTTCCTTTCAACAGAAGCGTCAGTACTGAATTTAATGATCATAAAATTAGATGCGGAAACAAAAGATCTGTTTGTTAAATCCTGTCTTCCTGAAAGTGTTGCTAAATTGACGGAAGTGTCTTCAGTGCGTCCGCCAGCTAAAATTTGTACCGTATCGAATGTTTTCTCGGTCTCGAATTCTTGAAATTGTAAGAGAATGTTGTGCCCCTGCGGACCTTCAAGAGTCCACTTACAGTTCGTTAACGGCGCGTATTTGTGTGGATAGTAAGGACTTTCGACAACATCTCCACTGCTCGCCAAATAAAAATTACAATTCGATGGGCAGTCCAATTCATCACTGCCATCACCGCAATCATCCTGCTTATCACATCTAAATTTCTCGTTGATACAGTTTCCGTTGGAGCAGTGGAACGAGCCGGATGGACAGGCTTTTGCACGGCACATGAACGGTAATAGACTTTCGCACGTTGTTAATTCCCATGATTGATTCTCTTCTGTTACGGTTACATCAACACATTCACCTGCTTCGGGGTTTGGCTGTTTTCTAGACCAAAAACCTGTAATTTGGCCAAATAGACATTCTCAAATATCATATTCTGACACGATTTGGTGGCAAAGTGTTTAGTGACCAGCATAAAAGGTCAGAGAAATCGATAACACACTTTAAACTTGTAACATGTCATTTAAAAGATATAGAAGAATAATTTACCGGAATATTGTGAGACCAGGGTGCCAGCAGCCGATTCTAATGTGTTGGTTTTTAGGTCATCCAAAGAGGCCAAACCTAACCAGTAATGGGTGGCACCACGTCTTTCTATTGGTACTGTGGCAGTAGCTACTTTGGCAGTCAAATTATTCTCACTAAACGTTTCTACAGCCATTAAATCACTCCCATACCTAAGAATGAAAAGAGATTTTTCCAATTTATTACACAACCTCATTGACTGCATCTGATAAATTAGTTTGTTCTATTCAATAATAATCCTGTATGGCAAGAAAAAGATTGATGTTCGTTTTGATAATTATTATTCTACTTAAAATTAATTTGTTCAGCTCTTATAAGTAAGGAACGGTACTCTTGTAATGGGACTCTTAACAGCATGCAACGCTATATGAAAATTATTTTAAATATGCTCAATTATTAAACATAAAATACTTTCCATTGTACTCAACTGGAACAGAACATTTTAAATATGGTTAAACTGAGTTAATTAAACAGCAATACAACGATATAACTATGGCAGCCGAGAATTATTTGCTCTTTACGAGATGACGGACCGAAAATTCTTGAGATTTTTTCAGAAGTAGGTCTTCAAGTTGTGTGTAGACAATTATTATACAGGTGCAATAATCGTCCATTCAATCGCCTCTGGATATCACGATTTTTTCTTCTTCCACATACGGAAGATCTCAAGTGATACTCTCTCTTATATCTATAGGTATTATATTTATATAATATTACAAACGTATACGACTATTGTTTATAATAGATGTTTTTTCACATTTAATTGTTTGAAAGTTGTGTAAAAATCGTGTGTAATTTCTGTATGAAGAAGGACCTATTTTTTCTGGTTTCAATGGGACTGTGTCTTTAGATGAATAGCTGTTTAATTTTATCATAATTAGACAATTAGGATAGAAGTTAATACGAAAAAGAACTTGTAAGTATGGGCCAATTTTAGGTGTTACATAAGAAGAAGAGTTTCATCTCTGTAATTATGCTCGAAATTAGTAGAGCAACATATTAATGTGTGTAGACTGTTTAAATATGCATGTGTAGAAATGTTGTTATTTTAATAATATTCATGGATATTTATTTATTACTTTTTTTATTGTGCATCAAAAAAATATGTATATGTGCAAACTATACTAACGGGATTAAACACACACATTTATGATTCTCTATTTTGATATAGGTATTAACATTTCATTTGAAATGTAAATGTAAAGACGTCTTCAGAATTTAAATAAAAAAAGAAATTGTTTAATTAGCAGTCTGTAAGTAAACATATACTTTTTTTCGTTTCCAATATAATGCTAAGGTCAAGAGCACACAGCATCGATTTATAAAAATGTAAATGTTGTTGAAAACCTCCTACATTCGTTTCTTGACCAAGTGACTTTTCCTTAACTTGAAACAAAGGAGCATGAGCACAAGACCAAGTTATATGAAAACAGCATCCTTGGAATTCTATATTGTACAATTATTTCAATTAAATTGAAAAAAAATCCTCATTATCTATTTAATGAAAACAAATGTGTGCTAGTTATATATTTTTAAATTCCATAAACTACGGAGAAAATCGGGCTAAATATGATTAATTTACAAGTAAAATCGCGTTGATTGTTTTATAATAAATTATAATAATAAAGCCTGTGGCAATAAGATATACTTATTTGAATTGGTCTAAATACATTTAATTCATTAACGCACAATATTACTATTACATTTACTAAGAGCAATTGAATATGTATGATTTTCCCGTGTGAAGAAGCACTTAAAGACAAAAAATCTATTTATTTGTCTTTAAAAAAAATTGCGTAATTTTTGTGTATAGAAAAAATTTGCACAACTTACAATTTCGTTTAATTAAAAACAAAATCACAATGAAATTTATCTGGAATTTGCATATTAATTTTCCTATTTCGTGACTCAAAACTCTAATTGTAATAACCCACTTTTCACAGTGAAGAAGTAGTCATTCTTTTTACATAGAAAAATTAGTCAATATTGTACGCTTTCATTTACTTTTATCGATGTCCATTGTTGTTTGTAAATTGTTTGATCATAAACCGTACCTACATATCACGAAATTATGCAGATTTTCAGCGAGTATACGACTAGTTTATAACAGTTCCGTTTTAAATAGGTCTACATTTACGTCTATAAGACCGTATTGTAACTGTTTCATTTCGCCAAATCTGATAAACAATTAAAATGTAAATTAGACGACTAATTTATTGAAGTACAGTTACAACCAAATTTGTCCTTAACAATAACCATTGAATTTGTCAAATTGTCAATCGTGCTGAAGAAAATTTGTTACACTTGCACGTATTAAAACACTGACCTTCTGCACAATTCCGCTGCCTTTTCCCAGGAATGTCTAATATTGAAAAATTTATAACAATGCAGTCCTCGAAGCTCCCATCCTGTAACAAAACAAAAAAATTGTAGTTTCACTCGATTTTATTTCAATAAAAATCAATTGCTTTGTGTAAGAATAGTGTCAGCAATTAAATTACAAGAGAAATTTTTAATATACGAATTAATTTTTTTTAATTACCATTATTTCTTGCCGGGATTAGGTATAATGATAACTTATTATTTTTTATACTCTTTGAGCTTGAGTGACTAAAAAGCTCACATATACGGGCCTACTAAGTTGCATATGCAAATAAATCCATTAGAATAATAAATAAGCGGATAATAATAGAGAAAGTGTTTTTATTTTGTAAATAAATATTTACTATTGAGTGGCTATGTTGTGAAGGTATGCAAAACAAGTTCACTTGAGTGTGATAGATGGACGGTTCGATAAGGATATTTGTGTAAGAAAGTTGAAAATGTGAAGGAAGATCTAAGTGCTTCCCATTACGACGGAATTTCAAGTCGAATGACACCTATTGAATGCAACGTGTGCACGTTTAATTGCTTTAACACCCAAGGTACAAGAGAAACGGTTTGTTTTAGAAAATATGGGCCAACAAATTTGGCCTTGATTAGTCTTTTAGTGTAAATTATATATTACAATAACGTTATCTCGTAAAAGTGTAAAGAAAGAAATTAATAATAATAAAAAATGTATGTCACTGTTGTAATTTGTGTGCAGTGATAAATGAAAAAAATTATGTCAACTATTATACAAGAATCCTTTAGAAAAAGTAAACATAGACCAATTTCACAGCTAGACTGTGATCAAAACCATCACAACATGTTACGTAATGAAACGTTTAAGAAGACGATTTGAATAAAATTTCTTTTTTCCGGAAAAAGGTAATTTAGTCTACGAATGACGACGGAACTATGCAATTTAGAAAAGATTACACTTTTAATGAATTTGTCTTGCTGTGGGCGAAATGTCGTGCTTTATCGTAAAATAACAATTTGCCGTTTGTTATAGACGAAAATAAACTATTTTAACTTTCACAAAATAATCGATTTGAGGGACGTGATAAATAAATGCACACATAATAAACATTTCACGTGAAAGTTGTAAGCATAAAATGGAAATCATTATGAAATATTACAATACACTTTTTTATATCAAATGAAAATCAGTAATAATGAACGCTTTTTGTCTAAAATCCCTATAGATTTGTTTCATTCAATTTTGCGCACATTCAAAAACTTTCCAATTGGATTTTTATCGATTCTGTATGGACCACAAACAAACCTACACATCAGCCGTTAGTTTTGTTTGAAAAAAGCACGAGAATATTCAACGAATTTACTCAAAAAAAGTCCACAATGACACAAATTCCACAATACAACAACAGTATGTTCCGTTAAAACACACAAACCAAGAAATATTTTGTCGAGTATTTTGTCATGTAATTGTTCCTTTAACTTTTTAAGTAGGTAAGTAAAAACGAAATGTCGTTTACATTTATTTAAACGCTCCTGTGAGGTCTTTTTGTTCTAGTCAAGGTTAATTATAATTAGGTATAATACATAAATCTAATTACATTATTTATAATCCACCAGAATTCTCCTATCTAAACTATTATATTCTAGGATTTGTTAAAGTCATACTTTTTTAGAAAATCTCAATGATGATTAGGGAAAGTTAAGTTTGTAAATCAATTTCAGTTAATAAACTCGACATGTGTTATTTTTCTTAAGCATAGAAGAAAATTGCGGAAGTGTATATTTAAAAATATTATATAAAAACAGGATCAAGCAAGAAAAATCGTTGGCCTTAGATGACATAAGCTCGATTACTATTAAACGCTTATATAAAGATTGCATTTTTTTGCATTCACTGCAACTGGAATGCTGTTGAATTAATTTCAGATGTACAGCGTATGTGTAAGACATGTGCCTGTGTATAAAATGTTCTTACATAAGAGCTCTTTATTTATATCCAAAGGCACATAATAAATACATTTCGTGTTGGGCAATTTTACTCATATAAATGAATTATACAGCAGCATTCTTTTAGAAACTTTATTAATTAATGGACATTGAGCTTGTTTATAAATTTAAAAATTGATAGAAAACTTTTATAGCGTGGTCGAGCTGTGTGTGTGCACATTTATATTTAATTAAAAAGGTGTAGATGCTAATGGTACAAGCAATTTCATTGCCACCGCCTTGAATTGCATAATTTTTCAGGTTCAAAGTTATTTTTCGTGATTCAATGCACAACCCACCGGAATCGAATTAATGAGTATACTGTTAAAGCTTTGCAAAAAATCGAAAGAGACAACAAACATTAAACAATTTGTTAATAAAAAAGTACAACTGTACTTCACTGTGATTCACCAAGAAATTATGTGACTTTTACGCGAGTTCAAGGATACAAATAAAAATTTTCTCATTTTCCTCGCTTATATAATGATTAAGTTTCAAAAACAAGTATTTTACAATGAAATCGTAAAGTTTTGTTTCTAATGTGCGGAAATCATATATATTACATTCGCCCTTGGCATTTTTTTAGAGAATAAAGTGGGCAATCTATTTAGACTTGTCAATAAAGAATAAAATAACATGGCACAAAGAATGCGTGAAGGTAAACTCTTTCATAATTTGCATTAATCTCGATTCGTCTCTGATCAAACTTTCCCATCCCATTGGAAATTAGGCAAATAAAACAAAATTTGATTAAAAGCTCAATAAAACGTCTCGCTGTATAACACTTGTAGGAATAATTTCTAAGGAGTGGTTTTTTCGTTACCAGCAAATGGAATGCTAGCAATTGAATCACGAACGCACCCATTATTTTATTTAAGAACAGAAAATTCATTGCATGCATCAAGGTTCAAATATAAGAATAATTACTTAGTATTCAATACAACGTTCGTATTTCGAGTTATTTTTGAAAAACACAAGCAAAAATGTACATTATTACGTGTTTGTGGTAAATACTAGACAATTAGACTAACAAGAGAGTTTCCTTATGCGTTATATTTATGATAAGTGACCCAAATAATTTTTCATTGAAACAAGATGAATATAATCTCATTAATAAAATGATTCAGAGACCGCGCCAGTAGCCTTCTACCAAATACCGTTAATAAATACTGTTATATTCGGAACTATAAGTGTTTATGTATAAAGATATTATTATAATAAATTATTGTCGGACTTTTTGCAAATATTTTGTATACCCGGCTGTCAGTTCCAATAATGCAAGTGACATACTAATGGAAACATAGAAAGGAAATTGTTATTTTCTACCGACTTATTAGCTATTTGTGTTCAATCCGTATGATGCAGAATACTTACCATTGGGACAGGAGAATAGGCTATTATTTGTTGCATTCTGAAACAGAAATCAATAGATTAGACCTTCGTGACGACTTTATGCAATTCGGTATTTAAATTAAGTCAGTGGGTTGGAAATTTTGTAACTACTGAAATTAAATTGAATTTTAGGTGGATTAATAAATGGCTAAGTGTTTAGTAGAGGTGTAAATTTATGTTTCTTCCTTTTTAAAATTAGAAGCCAAGAGTTGATTTGAATATTGGACCCATCGGTGTGTGTAGCTGTAGGGTAACCCACCTGTTAAACAGGTTTACTTTGACGAAAATAATTTTTTACATTCCTTTTATATAAGTACAAAAATTCTATGGTAAAAAAGCCGGTTGGTCAGTTTGGAAAATGGGCTCGTTAAATCTGTCCCATATTCGAATCCGAATCAAGACAATGTTAAAAATTATCGCAATTCGTAATCATTTTATTAACACAATTAATTAAAAAAGCCACAAAAGAACATCAATCTACAAATATTTCTTCCTATTTCCTTATGATGTGGGAAGTGTTTTCTTCAACTTCAATAAGTTTTATTGTCGATTTTCACATTTTTTACTTTTTATTTATAGAAAAGATTCTCACTAATTATTTAAATAATCCAAATATTACGCAACAAAAGCTCTGACGTTTCGATTTTTCTGCTTGTTTTACTGTACGTTTTACTAACTGTATGTTATTTAAAACCGTTCAAGAGTAAACAAGAAAAAACAAATACAAAAACTTGTTACATATTATTGTTAAGGTTCAGCACAGCGAACAGCAAAATTGAAAACCATTACAATCCATTATATGCATGTAAAAATTTGCTCTGGTCAGTGCAATGTATATTGACAAAGTGAATTATTTATTCATCTCAAATCAATGAACTTTTCGACACACACTTCCGCACATAATTCATATTCATACACCAAAGTATCGTGTGATTCTTGCAATTCTGAAAGAATGTTCAAAACCATTCCTTTCATTTTTAAAACGGACACATTAGTTCAGGTTTAATGTCTCGAAATGGCCCCTACCTGTACCTTTTCTCCACTACATTAATCCTGAAAGAGAATTTTTTAGATTCTTTTTTTTTTGTGTTTAACATACCTGAGCTAAACTAATCCTAGATAGTGCCAGCAGGGCGACCAGAACGGTCGCCTGTATCCGTATCAGCATCACCCTGTAACAAAATCCAAAGAGTTACATGCCTGTTGACTAATAGAAAAAATCTCTGCATGGAAAGCGTACAAGATTTATTATGACATAAAATCAAATACCGTACAAAATTTAACCATTACATAAAGCAAATTGAAAGATATTATCGGTGTTTAATTTATTAGTGAAAAAAATTATCAACCACTAATCTTCGACTGCAAATGTTTCGTTGATTAGACTTTATAATTTCTCTTTAATTTCATAATAATAATTAGTGTTTAAGAATGCATGTGTAGGACATATTGATGGAGGAGGCTTGCCATACCAATCTATGTGTATATTGCAAATCGCTCAAGGAGAGAAGTGGGTCATTGGTTGAGCAAGAATTTATCTTTGACAGCATTGTTAAACTCTTAAATATGGATGCTGTATAGCATAAATTGACGGAAATTGATAATTGATGAGATGCAAGTGGAAAAAGCTATGTTTATTCCCGCCCAAATAATAGTGAAATTATCGCGTTCGTATGCAAAGTAAGTGAATTAATTCGATTCTCACATTAAATCTGAAGAGAATAGCTAATTGTTGAGATTAATTTCCCAGGTTGTTGGAGTTTATGTAAGCACACACATTCGAGCTTATATCATTCATAATTTTCGATGTAAATAGTTTACATCACTCCATCTTGATAGAGTGAAATATCAAAGAGGATTCCAATTGTAGAATGCAAGCGGATATGAACTTTTATTGACAAAAAAGTCGAAAGCACGCGCTCTGCTTTAATTAGTAAAAGTGCAAATGCGTTGTTACAGGTAATTTCTTCTGGCACCGTTAGAGAGTATCAATTAGATTTCGCGCAAAATATTATTGCCGTGTTGTGTTAAGTGGCATATCTAATTAGATTTCGATACAGTTGCATTCGTATACACACACAAATGGATTTCCAATTGCTTTTTATGTACAGCTAATCCTGATTGTTTCCCTATTATTTTATTAGCTTGTGTATATGCAGACTGTTAACGTGCGATTGAATAAATTTCAAACCATTTTATGGGTACAGTATTGTCACTTGTGCATAACACTGTCTTTATAAAATAAACATTTTTAGTTTCTCCTTTACTGTGCCTTGTAGGCGCATATATAATCGGTGGAACAATGAAAGACGCACATATAAGACGACAATACAAATTCTTTCATATATCCTATATATAATAGTTGTGGGCAAAAGGTTTATCTTTATAGCATCAACAAGCGTCCCTCTTTCGAAACGGACACAACAAATAATCTCTCCTATATGGGAAGGTAAATACCTATCTGTAAGGAGCTTTTTTAAATGGAGTTAAAAGAGAGATACGTTCCATTGCGATACGTTTGCATGCCAACGAATATTAATATTAAAATAAAACTAAAGTATCTTTCTTAAGTACAGGAGAGTTGTGTCTACTAGACTGTGACTTACAAGACGTTTACATTCATAAAACTCTAAATAAATAGCCTCTATATGATTGGTGTTAAAACTCGTACACCTAACGACTTTATAAATAGATGCTTTAAAAATGATTTAATAAATATAGCTAAATTTGAAAATGATTTGATCCTGGGATGATTCATGGATTTTGTATTCGTTTGATGCCTTGGGTAATAAATTCAGATTCAGACATAAAAAACACTACAAAAGACAGACTCAAATATTTTTATAATACTACAAAGGCCAAATGAATACCTCGCCTTGATGACGACTCTCATACAGGCAGGTAAAAACGTTTAAAATAAAACGAATGTCAGTAGGTCATATGACTCGCTGTGTTTAAACCGGATACTGGTGGATGGTTGTTTTGCAACCATCTTCTTCCTTCACGTAAACGCATCATTTCCATTATGGTATTACGATGGAGTGTGAGATGGACATTATGGGATGCTTGCTTAGAAATCATGTAATACATACTTTTACATAATTTCTAAATGACATTCTCAGTATTTTTTCAGAGCGAAAATTAAGTGAATTTTTAACAATATTCTCTTTTAATCAGTATTCGTTTTTAGTAGATTTTTACAGTTAAGATGATTATGTGAAATTAACCATCTGTTGCTGCTTAGTTATTAGAAGTTAAATCATTACCACTGATAATTAAAAATTACTGATGCTTTAGACATGGTAAGAGATAACGAAATTTAATAAAAACAGACTATGCATACCGTCAAACGAAATTTCTCTATGTTTATAAAAAAGTTCTAATGAAATTTGCGGAAAAACTTTCCAATCAGTGCCATAAATAGAAGCGCGACTCGATATAAAACAGTTAACGAGGAGAGTTGTTTGTTTTATTGTGAATGCATTTAAACGAAAATTTTAAATAACCGTTGATGGCAGAATGTCAACCATTCTCATTATAATGGCATTGTATATTTGACTCCATATACATACTTATTTAAGCGCAAATTCATGTTGTACAGTGCAAATTGTAGGACAAGCTACAGTTATAGTTTTATACATCTTAACACTATTACTCACATTAACTTATTACCCACTAACGAAACTATACTAAATACAAGAAATGTGCATGCTCTGTTTAAAGTTTCATATCAATAGAGGCGGTGGCCGTAAATGTCTTATTTTAGAAAATAAACGCGTAACAAATCTGGTTTCTAGACAACAATAGAAATATGTTACTTATGTACTGAAATGAAAACTTAAGTGGCGCGCATTGCGGGTTTGTCGTCTGATCGGACGATGGGGTCTCCAAGAAAAATTTAATATTCAGCGCCTGCCAATGGAAAAAAAGGAAGTCACTGATATGTTATTTAATTAATAATGCATTATAAGAACTTATAAAGATACATTCTTCCGGCCTACAGAGGTTTATACATATATGGTCAGGTGGGCTCAGGAAGGAATATCATAATTTCAATAAAAGCCCCGTTGGAAAAAGACCTAGTGGGAAATTTAAATACAGTAATAATATCCATGAGTCATGGTCGATTAAACGATACTATGATTTAATAAGAACTGGTGACTTTTGATTATAATTGTTGGTAATTTCGCAGAGATGAAATAAGTAAAACTCTTCGCGAATGGAATGTGCCTCGTACGCGGTTAATGTTCAGGAATTTCGATTAGCTGTAATTAGATGGCCGAAAAAATGTCAATGTCGATGAAAATAATTGACTTATTTTGATTAACTGTTAGATAATGAATGTATAACAATGGCGAGGTGGAAAAGTATTTGACTGGAGGTGAAATTTTTCACTATTAACGACCCAATAAAATAAGCATTTGCGGTGTTAAAGCCTTGGACATTCTAATGGTTTACTATAGTGTGAAATGCAGTAAAGTAAAAAAATGAGCAATTTTGACTTCGAATATTAAATTACCCATAAAATTTGTTGCGAACTTATACTTATATGCTGAAAATTGATAGTTTGGTGCATTTTTCGATCTCATTCAAGTATCTAGCAATTTCCGATTGGCAAATGGGAAATGAATTGATTGCAAATTAAGAAAATATCTCGCTTTATGAATATTGACCCAAAGGCAAAATAACTAATTGACAAGTGAATATTGATGAAGGCGTTGCAGGAATCGGGTTTTTGCAAATGCATACAAATAAAACTAATATTTACTTTTCAAGCTACTGAATCTTTACAATGCAAACAACTTGTCCAATGTTATTGTTTGTAATTTTATTTTACAGTAAATTTCAATGACTTTTCTTTTATCCTATTGACAAAGAAGTGAGGTATTATAGGTACATTCTAAATAATTAAATAAAAGTACGCTATATCTGTAAAGTGTGACTATAAGAGATAGAAACTTGGCTGTTGGTTTAATGAAGAATTAAAGGGAGTGGTTGACATTCTTGCATCATTCAAACAGCCGCATGTACTTATATCTGAGTGATGCAACGCATTTTTTCAGTTCGATAACTTTCCATAAACCCGCTTAATTAATGAAAAAAGGATTATTAATTTACGATGTTTCGTGTTAGCCAGTATAAATTTCCGTGATGGCCTGATTTCGGAAATGATTTTTCGCAATTTATTTTTTCCGGTGCGTTTTGAAAACTGATGCATTTATTACATATCCTTATTGGCATAAATATACATTCATTAATAAAAGAAATATAACAAGCAGTTGAAAATCAGTTTGGCAAATATCAAGGCTTTCATATCGCATCGAAGAGAGTATTATTATACACACGATATTATATTCGATATAGGCTGACCTTTTCGAGTCAAAGAAAACAACGCTTACAAATTCCATAAGAGTGACAGGGAAACTTTCAACTTGTGAACAACAATTCTAAATAAATGAGTAACTGATTTAACATTAGTAGTTTCTAGGTGATTTATGGCGAAAATTAATAGAATCCCATCAATTATAATTAACCGCTGCTATAATCAAATGCGAGGTAAACAAAACTAATTATTAGATGTAAACAGTTTACGTACCTAGTTTTTATGATTGGCTACAAAAACACATTAAATTTATATAAATTGTCTAATTCCTTCGTATATTAAAGACCAAAAGGCACAAACCAAACGGTAAAATTCACTAACACCGTATGCGCACCCACGTTTCTAATTCTACGGACTATTCTTCAGTTTACGGAGCACCTCAACAGTAAACTGAAGGTTCAGGTGAATTCTTACCTATCAAAGAGTATAAAGTAAGTGGGGAGAAACAAGTTTTGTCTACCTGAGTGTAGCGAGACAAAGTTTTCTTTCATTTACACACATACGTACACCTATAGGCACAGAGACAAGTATTTCTTCCCGAGACTGCGGGTTGTAAATATATATATTTATAAACTTATTAGCAATTGTAAATTAACTACATATGAATTTTCAATTAGATAGAAGATGAACGAACACGTAATACATTTCAAGTTTCTTGCTCTCTAGAAGGCAAAATGCTGTAGAGATTCCGACGCTCACAGAGAACACGAACCTTTTGAACCCCAACGACAATAGCAAAAATTGCGGATTATTACCTGCTTAACACCTGTTGGCAATAAACTTATTACACCCTCAAAGTACCTGAGGTGTAATGAAAAATTTATTAATCTGCAAATTGTATTCATTCGCATGAACATCTGGACTTTACCTACCAAATCCATAAATCATTAAAGATGTACCTGTACCGATAAAATTCCCACAAGCTTGTAATCCTAATTAATACCATAAACCTTTTTCGAGTAGAAATAATTCCAATTGTCATTTGTGGGTAATACCAATTGCCGAAAATCGAATCGCCTCATTGACCAACATCTAACAAAACGCTTTAGAAGAGAGTGCTGGATGGTTATGTATCTTGCAGAACACGCAGCCACATTCCTGGCCCTGGCTGTTGAACGGTTTCTCAGGTCGATGGCCGCCCAATACATAAAAGTCAGTTGTATATAAATATCCATAGAACGTTCATAAAATGCTAATTGAGATTCAGCATAGCCCGGGCACCTGTAAAAGTAGGCAAACGTGACCTATGAAAGTAGAGATTAGTGTACATACAGCACACAATCCACAAGACCCCAAGACCTGTGCATACACATTCATATATTTGAATAACCCTGCATTATATTTCGGTTTTCGTGTTGTAGTTATTGGCGAAAATTTGTTTATGTACCTCTCTCACACTTAGAGATGATCAAACAAGACAACAAGTAACTGGCCATCATTAACGTGGATAATAATACCTAAAAACCTGTATCAGGCATTCAGGTCACAAATTGGCGATTATTAAATGATGTTGTTGTTGGCCCAATTGCGTCACTTGTTTAAATATTTATTATTAAGTGCCGAAAACAGATCTTTTCGCATCTTTTATTTATTGCCTACATTTTTATTAACATTGTATAAATAATCTATGACATGTTTCGTCTGGTATGAATGTAATATGCTGTTGATTTCCCGTACGCATTCGCAACTTAAATGGATGTGCACTTTTTTTATGGAACCATACAACACTAAATGGGTCGATAACAGGTCGCAATGCCGTAATATTCCTATCATGGAACGGTGGTGGTATATGTGTAGCGTTCATGCTCACAAATCCAACATCCAAGCAAATTAAATTCATTTCGTCAGCAGTTAATGAATCATTAAAGCAACCGGAATGCCAAACACCAGCGGTACGTGAAATTATTTCACCCAGGTTTGGCCTACAACAAATCAATCATCAGTCATGAAGTCTTTGTATATTTATTTTGTTCGTCGTATACATTTTCATATCGAACGGTCGTAAAGCCAAACAATTGGCTTCGTCTTCCCCTTTTGGACAATCGGATACACCGTCGCAAACTAAATCGTGTGGAAGGCACAACTGATTCCTATAATTAAATTTGTAAAAATGGGAACAAATATATAATTTCTGTTAATTTACGATTCGCATTTGAAACTATCCAGGCGACAGTGGCAAAGTTCAGGGGCCTCGTCCGTGCGATCTTTGCAATTAAGCACTCCATCGCAGATCTTTGATGAGTTTGTTAAAGCCAAATAAGCGGCACATGTGCAAGCCTCTGGTTCGTCTTCATAATTACCGCAATCATTGTTTCGATCACAAAATGAGTTTTTGGGTACGCATTTGTTGTTGTTACATTTAATATGAGAGACGGGGCATTCTGGAACAGTTTGAAATTTGTAATAAAACGACTGGCAGAGAGTTCTATGAGACTAGAACTGCGTTGTGGCACGGAATCGCTAGTAATTCTTCACCACTTACCGCACTTGTTGGTTAGATGGCACTGGTCTTCCCGCTCATAGCATAAAATCGGATCCTCGTCTTCACCACTCCGGCAATCCGGTATACCATCGCAGGTTTTATTTTTTTGGATACATTCTCCTAATTTACATCGAAATCCGTAACATTCAGGAGCAGCCACAGGATGACCCTCAAGATCTGAAAAAAATGAGTTTAGAACAAACGTTTCAAATCGCATGATCAAACATCAATACTCATTGCTTTCACTATATCCTGTTCGTAGAATTTAACACTAGTGTATTCTTTCACACCTGAAAGACCACAATAGCTGTCTTCTTCATTGAAAACTGCAGCCGGATACCACCCACTTCTTGAATCACAAACGATTGTTCCGCTCCATGAAAAATTGCTCTACGAAAATTTCACAGTGGTAATATTTCACTTGTAAAGCGTTTATTGTGCACATACATTACAATCTTTCTTTATTTTACTCTCGAAACATCTATGTCCTGCTTTACAATTTTTTATCGGAGAGAGTGATACAAATTTAAATTCAGGCCCCTCGAAACCGAACGCTAAACATTTCTCTTTGTGCAGTGTGTCTCTCCTACAATCCGACAAACATTTTTATTAATCAAATGTCTTTTTCATTTCAACCACTTTACCTCGCTTTTAGATGCGAAGCCTTCACATATCGTGTATAGATAATTCCTTTGCCTAAACGTAATAACAAGATGTCAGAGTTTTCAATAGGAAGTGCTTCCACAACGCGGATTGTTTGCTCATAGGGACCTTCGACAAATAATTTCGGTTTTCCTTTACCCAATAGAACGACAACATAATGCAATTGCAACCTAATAAAGGATATAAAAGAATGTCAGTGGTAGTAAAAATTTTATGTATACCAATTGATGTGATAAGTTTTGTAAAAGCTGAATAAAATTCGAAATACCATTAAATTTTATGTAATTTACTTTTAGTGCTTTTTCTCTACTGATTAGTGAGATAAATTTTACGAAGTATATAAACTAAGTGAAGACAATGTGTGTTTAGATATTTTTGTAATGGTAATACTTGGAATTGTGGGTCCATTAAAAGTGACTTTCTGAACATCTGCATGTCTATTTTTGGAGGAATAAGTGTAAAATCGCTAGTAAATCAGTTGCTTACTTCGTAATGCCTTTGAAACAGTTGATAGACGTAACAATCCAATGTGTATCGAGAATAGTCCCCATACATCTATATATACCATCCGAATAAATCACCGCATTCCATGGTGAAGTGTACAATTCAACATCACCACTAATATTATCTTCATAGATATCGAGTACAGAACTGTCCAACGATATATTTGAGCAACTCACATACAGACCTTCGCATTTAGTCACATTGGTGATATTTATCGGTTTGATATTTTCAATGGTGCTGTTTAAAGGTTTATCTTCGAGAGTGAATTTATGGTAATTTATGTATTCTTCAAAGCCTAACAAATTGCAAATATGTGCAGCAATAGATGCCTCATTGTCGACTACATTTTTACAAAACGGTCTCCAAACACCAAAACGATTGATTGTAATTATACCACTCATGCTTAACTCGGGACGTAAATCACTGTCTAGAGTTAATGTTGCACCATTTGTAAGGGCAACTGAAACATAAAAATTTCCTTACTGAACTTTCAGTTCAAACTCTTATAAATTACATGAATTTTGAATAGGTTTGTTCTACTTACCGCAGTCCCATTCATCTTCTTTTCGACTACAATCAGGTACTCCATCACATCTTTTTGACAGGTCAATGCATATTTGGCTCTGCCTACATAAATATTCCGAGCTCGTGTTACATTTTACTAAAAATATGGTGCGTTTATTGTTAATTGAATAAATTGCATCTGTTGTTTGTTCAATTTACCACAATTGCTTTCATCTGATAGATCGTTGCAGTCTGTTATACCGTCACAAATTGCTTTAGGATTTGCATTTTGTATGTAATCTGTACACGTGCAATTCTCCTCGTCGGTGCCATCTTCACAATCAAACATTTTGTCGCACCTTTTGCTTTCTGGAATTATTTGTAACATTCTAAAAATATGGAATAATAAACTTTCGTCTTTTAAATGGTATTTCATTTACTTTTTGCACTTGAAATATTGAGAAACTAAACTTTGTGTTAGTATTGGAGATTCATCGAAGTTTATTGTTTGTTCTATATGTTGATTTTTCTTTGGGACATTCAAAATATGATGTGTATTAGAATGTTTAAAGATGGTATTCATGAAACTATCGCATTCTTCCTCATCATCTCCTAATAAACAATCCACAAATTTATCACAACGTCTTTGATGTGGAATGCATTTTCCTGTAACTCTGCAAATATAACCTGGACAAACGCTTAATGGTTTTCTAAATCTTGTTAAGCCAATATCTCCTGAAAATGATTATTATTTCTTTATTTCTAAATAGTATCGGTTGCCTTACGAATATTTTCCGCAATCCAATCCACATATCGGCTCACTTTTGTATAAACTCCCGGCTCATTTGGCCTTGCACAGCCTAATCCATGGCTCACGATGCCAGCCAAATACCATTGACTAGGATTATTTGGATTCCGACACATGAAAGGTCCGCCACTGTCTCCTTGACAAGCATCTTTCCCTCCTTCCGCTAAACCAGCACAAATTGTATCCATATTAAAGTCTTCCTTATATTTACAACTTGATAAGACAGGAACTTCCACTTCCCGCATGTTGTCAGCTGAAAAAAGACTCGTTTAATAGAATTTACATAAATTTTCAACAAAAACAATTACGATCAATTCCATGTTCAACAGTGGCACCCCATCCAACAATCGAACAAATAGTATTCGGAGGAGGTCCTTGCAGGAAATCTCTTCCTGCTGTCGTTTCAGAGGGTAAACATATCGGTCTAACATATTTATTGTATCTAACTGGTGAATTCAGTCGCATTAATGCAATATCATTCTTTAAACTTGAGGCGTCATAGTTTTGGTGTGGAATTACTTCGACAGCAAAATGGCGTTGTTCCATTGGTGAGAAGGAAAATCTTCGAAGAATTCCAGCTTGGATTTCATAATAATTTTGCCAATATCGGTCGGTACAGTGAGCTGCTGTTAAAATCCATAATTCATTTATTATTACACCTCCGCAAAAGAATCTCCCATTTTTGTAAATGGACACTAGCCATGGCCAAGCTGCTGGTTGGCTTGATTTGCCACCAACAATTCTACTTTTTTCTATAGTTTCTGACAAGTTCCTTTGTAGTTGTTTTAAGAGAATATCAGGAATACTTGAGCGTTCTAAATTGTTCAACATATCTTCAGCGCTGGTTAGAACTTCTTCCTCTCTGTAAGCATTTTTTACTGTCATTCGCAGACCACAATAAAGTGGAGGACATTCAACAAAGGCTGTTCTGTCTTGCACGCAAGAACTTGTTAAGCTATATTTTTGATTTGGAAGGACGTTAACGAAATCCCCATCGTAGGAACTTGTGCTTAGCATCATATGTAAACGAGGAATTCTGAAATTTAATAGAGATTACATTCTTTTATTAAAGAATTAATGAGATTTCTTACGTGTTACTTGGTCCTGCTTCCACTTTGCATATTTCATCAGCCCACCACTCGCTGCCAAAACAAACAGGATACCATTTACCTTTATAATTCCTGTGTAGAAAACCAACTGCATTAGAAACCTTAAATTGTGGTAAATTTCCAACTTGGTCTGATAAAGCAGAACAATCCTCTTCATCTTTCCCTGTTATTTCACACTGTTTTATATTGTCGCATCTTTGCTCCATTGGAATGCAGGTGGGTTTTCTAAATTTGTTCCAATCATCGCAATTGAATTCATTCGGTTTACAACCGCAATTCAATTCATCTTCACCATTTGGACAATCGAAAAAGCCATCACAACGATACGGTTTTATAATACGATCCCGACAGGAACAAAATAGTTCATCACTAGCATCAGCGCATTGTACTTCGTTATCGCAAATTTGTTGAATCTTTATGCATTTACTGCCATCCTCACAACTTTGTTGTCCTAAAGGACATTCCAAAAGGGATGCTCTTGTTTTGTTATTCCTGAGAAAATACAAAAAGTGAAATTACGTAATTTACTTATTTATTACCCACCTAGGGGAGCCTACAGTCTCCTGCCTTGCGGTATTTACCATATCTTGTAAATTACTGCTACGAATTTCGACACCAGGCATTGCTTCCAAATTGCTGGTTGGTGCTGGAATTGGGCTGCACATATAATATTGTCCTCCAGGTCCACTTGCTTGAACTGGACTGCTATAAGTTTGTTGTAATGCAGGGGCATAACTCTGTATAAAAGGTGAATGTGGTGGAATATAAGAGTATAGTGGAGGATTCATAATAACCATGGGTTGAACTTTTTGTGAATTTAATGGTACAACCTTCAGTAGTTGACTTCCATCAAAGTATGTACCAGTCTTATATGGGGAACCAAAGGGAGCAGGATATTGAGCAACACAAGGATTCTGTACGGATTGTTGGTTTGATTGAAAATTTTCGGTAACAGCGACAAATGATTTAGGTTTTGATTGAAAGTCGTTTTCTTGGTTTGCTCTTGAAAGGCTCTGAGACTCTTTTAAAGAAAGAAGTTCAGGCGTAGTTATTTCATGTACAGTTGAAGATAGTAAAGTTGAATTTTCGGTATTTTCGTTTATAGAACCAGCAGTGGTTGAAATCGTTACAGTTGTTTCTAAATTTTCTTCGGTAGAGTCAGTTTTCACATTGGTGTTCATTTTTGTAGTCATTTTATCAGTATGCTCGGTAACTAATTCAGTTGAGGAAGGAATAGCAGTAGAATTCTCCTCAAGTTCTATATTTATTGGAGTTGTCGTTAAATTTACCTTGAATAATTCACTAGTAAATTCCTTAGTGGAAACGGTATGAGTTGAAGTTGTAATTTCGTTTGTTGTTGTCTTTTCTTCATGATTAATTGTGGTAGATGTAGTTGAAGAATCTTTACTATCTTCTATATGCACTGACGTATTATCCAAATCAAGCTCCATCGTTTTATTCACACCTTGAATCTTTGAAATTTTTCCTATCTTTGAATTTATTCTAATATTAGACTCTGGCTGTTCATTTGTAAAACCACTAATTGTTTTTTTAGGTAAAAATTTTATTGGTTTTTCAGAGTTTTCGTCTATTTTGTGAATATGAGAAATTTCCTTTGCATCTGCTTTAAAATTTTCAGTCGTTGGAGTAATTTTCCTATTTTCAATTACTTTAGCAGTAGTAACATCATTTAGAACTCCAGGGTCATCTTGAACCTCTACTGGTAACGTTTTGTGTACTTTAGGTTTTCGTAGATCATTTATCACCGCAGGATCATCTTGAAGTTCTTTTGGAAAGGTGTTGAAATCATTCGGCGGTATAAAATCATTTGGAATGAAATTATTATAATCGTTATTCAGTTCATTATTCCCATATTCATAATTAACGTTCTCCCTATCATTATTTAAGTAATCATCAAAATATCCGTTGTTATAATTATCATGCATCTCCGACTTAATTGGCCCGAAAAGTCTCTGAACAGTCTGATAAATATTTGGTAGTTCAGCCTCTAATCTATCTGGCATGCCATTAATAAATGGTAAGACACCTTGTTGAAACTGCGGTTGCCCATCGATTAATTGTCGCTTTCTACGAAATTTATTATTTAGCTCTAAATCGAGTAGAATCTCTAATATATCATTGGCAGTACATAATTGTCGCAAATTCAATACACCCGAAAATATATTACAACAGTCCTCTAATGACTTGGTAACTTTACACAATAATAATTTATCTTGTTCACCCGAATTATAAATGTCTTTAACAATTGGAACGAGTTTTTCTTTAATTGGAGATGGAGTGATACGGGATTGGGATTGTGTAACTTTAATGGCCGCTTTAGGGCCCAACATCTGGAATTCTGAAACTCAAATTGTTTTCAAGAATGAAATTACAGTAACGACTTTATTTCTACCTGAGTGTACACTTAGAAGTGCTACAGTACAAGCAAATGCCAATAAAACAAAAAGAAACGTAAGCAAAGTGAAAAGAAAGCAATTACTTTTGTATTTTTCAATATTTTTAGGACACTTCTCATCAGTTTTCTTCACCTCTGAAATTGGTTTTTAATATAGAATAGTCTTTTTAAATTGCTCTTTTTACCTTCAACATCCTTTCCCTCGTTCAAATCAATAGTCATCATTCCCTCAGGTTCTTTAAAGATGCCACCCTGCGATTTTTCACCGGATTTTTCACAACAACTAACCGTTTTTATATGCACCATTTTCAAAAGTTTAACTCATCACAGGAAAAATGTATGAATAATTCTAGTAACAGTTTATTTTTAATAAAAACTGCCGAGGCACAGTATTAATAGCAATAATGATAACGTAAGTAAAAAGGAAGAGTCATTGGTTTAAGCATAAATTCGAGCGTAAGCATAAACAGCAAATTTCATTCCCATTTGAGTATACAATGCAATAAATATGTGAAATGTGATTGTAATATAAATTGGAAATTGAAAAAGTGCCACATGATAATTGGTAAAAAATATGCTTTTAAAAATAATTCTGTAATACTCTTTATTTGCGATTGAAAATTGTAGGAATTGTTTGATATGACCAATTATTTATTTTCAAATGCTGTTAACCTTTTATTGAAAAATAAATGATTGTTGAGCAATAAAAAACTGAATAAATAATAATGGATTGTTAACAATAATGAAAACGCTCTGATATATGATAGGAACACATTCATATGCACTAGAAAATACAATATAAAAAACTGGAAATCGAATTTTTGACTGACAGAAAAATTTAATATCTGGCATTCCTATTTTATTTATAAATTATTGTATTCAATAACTTTGTGCGGTATATATGTATACATATATATATTAACCTGTGAGTGACATTTTTCATTTATCTCAAATATTTGTAGAGCGCAAAAAAATTAGCGATTTATGGGTTAGCCATTTAAATTTCACTTTATAGACGAATTATTTATTTGATTTGTATGCAAAACAAACACACTACATTTCATCCATCTCTCCGCTTCTATATAATAGATTCAATAGTTTAAACTTGTTACATGTGCACATGAACGTATGTTCCACCCAGTAATTGTCTATGGGAAGAATATTTGCTTTTATTTATGAAATAGTTTAATCCGAAATCGGTGTTTTGGGTTCGTGGAGCGTGAAATGCGCGCTCTGCACCAAACTGTAACGGCGGTGTTTGTGGCCATAAATCAGCGCTTGTGTATATGTGTATACGTATTCGGGATGGTGGTGGTGGCGGCGGTAGCGGTGTTATCAGTGTGGCGAGCTTGGGATGCTCTTACATGATAAACTTCTCCAAACAAATTCCACATTGTCCGGCAGCTAGTTCCAAGATCGTATATCAGTTGGCGAGTTGCGCCACGGGTCGTGATAAAGAGACCATGAATGAGGAAGCGGCCGTTTAAGCTTACACCCAGGGTACTGGGAGTTCTCTCGATGTCTCTCTTGCGAAGATAAATAACCCCTCAGTAATTGCGTGTGGAGCGATACCATATTTCATACACGCCATGAGCCATAACTTAGGAGGCAATTACTATGAGTACGTCGTTTATCATCCGACTTCTCCAGACAAGGGTGCTGTGTCAGTTGATAATCGAGATTAAATTGATAAAGAATCTATTCGTGACAGAATCCAACACATTCACTTTGTGCTGTACCTTAGTTTAAATTAGATCGTCTGGTTACAAGAATGAGAGAAAGAAGTGGTTTTGATTATTGACCGCTTCACAAGGAGATTTATTGTACGTGATGTAAGGATTTGGCCATATTGGTGTTGACTGTGGAACGGGTGGGCCAAAATGTAATTCCTTGCACTAGTTTATATCTTGGTCTATTGTCGTGGTGGCACTAAATGTTCCCTGAGGTCCACAATTAATCCACTAGCAATCCCCCGGGTGGTTTGTGGTAAAGCTGGGACGTTTAGTGGTCATACTGGCCTTGTTTTCCAGCATTGAATTCCGCAAGATTTCCACGTTACCAACACAACAATAATTCTCTTGTTAGATATAGTGAAATGTCTTTCTAACAAGTAAATTGCTCTTCTACTAAACAATTTTAATTAAATTACCTTTGTACAATAATGAATGTTTTAAAGGGAAAAGAAAAAAGAACGGAGATGTATATATGTATACCTTCATCATGGGATGAAAAATTATAGAACGTATATACATGGAGGGTAAAAACAATACAAAGTTGTGGTGGTTAATCTTTAAGCTCACTTCCTCTTGGAACGGTTTTTTTATTAAGGTAATTGGATTAAAAATTGAGGTTTGGTGCTATTTCGTATGATTTAAATCCTCTGCGGTGGCCGTTGAACAATAGTCGAGTAATTTTTCTAAAACAATGTGGTCTTTTCATGCAATTAATTAAGCGTGTATATTAAAGCTTAAATGGGTGGCAATAAATAAAAGGAAATTTTCATTCGCCCTCTGCTCTCTCTCCCCGTAAAACAACATTTATGATAGAATTTTCCGGAGCATTACAGCTTCTTGTTATTTCATGGTTTTGCATTAAATCAAATGTGTCAAGAACACAAACACCTAAACACATAGCACTCCCAAACTATGCATATATGTATTTATAAAGGAGATTTGTAGGTATAAAGGCATTTTCAAGTAAAAGTGATTTTCATATTACGAAAGGCTGATAAAAAGAGGGCGTTGATTGGTTCATTTTTAACATCATGTGCAAAACTCGACATGTTATAAACGTGAAAGGCAGTAAATAAGCAAGTTTTCGACAAGCTGCCACTAAATTTACACATGTCTGCATATGGCGTGAATATACTTTGAACTTTTTTCATTTAATGGTTTATTTTATATAAATAAAATATAACGGTTTGTCACCAGTCCACCACAGACCATCCGCATCACTGTGCTGTGTGCTTCGGCATTGCGTTTGCAATGATAATTAAATGAATTTGTGCACGTAAAATGAACTTTTGGTTCCTTTGATCTTGTTCGTGTGTCATCTGCAGGAACAGTTGCACTGTTTGAACCGCTCTTGAATTTTTAATTAAAACATTTATGCGAATTCTTGCACTCTAACAGGGCCTAGTAGACATATATATGTATACATAAAGGTATCGCCTGCAAATAATAAATGCCTTCCACACACATCGTTAACCGAATGTCCACTAAGGTGTTTGAGCAAAAATTGGCCGCCGGGGATGTCGCAAATCGATCACAAGATAATCCGGTGGAGCTTTGAGTTATATGTTTACTGTTTGCCAGAGAAGACAGCTGGGATTTCAAAGATTTCGCTTAACGGTCACTTGACAATTTGTTTGAAATTGGATTGAAGCTGCAGCTACTTTTAACTTTAAAACCGTCCTCACACAATGCACATTGTATTATGTAATAGAATTTTCTAGGAGATATAATTCCTATTTGCTAGAGAAAAGAGACATGGAGAGAAGGGATGCTGTATTATGCGAATAGTATGTATTAGACATATTATTTTGTAATTGAATTCGTAATGTCTTGTTGGCAGTATTAAAAGAAGAATGGTAGAAAAAGGATGAGAAGTGAATTAATTTTTGTACCTTTTAAAAATAAAATTGCCAGTTAACATAAAACTTGATATATTTAAATTATACTGTCACCATCAAGAAATTTTAATCCCACTTTCGTGGATATAAAAATGAATATAAAATTCCATAACACGTAACTTCATTGCAGTACTTGTCACCTTCAGTATATTTTCAGTAATGCAATAAAAAGAAAACGACGATTTTACCCTCCTGAAAGTGTATTTTTACATCACTCTAGGGCCCCCAAAATTTCAAATTCCATTTCAGTGTATATAGTTTGGCGCACCCCCCGATAGGGCACTTTGGTCGGGACTCGCTATCAATAGTCGCATTGTAAACCGAGTACTTTGAGGTGTTGAATGACTTCAATCCACTTTCTATGACCGCCTTACACCCAACTGAAAAGAAAGTGAATTATTTCCATGGAGGAATTATTCCAGCACGACTATTTTCTTCTGTTGGGATACAAACTGTGAGGCTTCAAGTCTCCCAGGATGGCAAAAAAGCTCTCATCATTTTCCACAAGATACATGGAACGTATACACCTATAAAAAATATACAAATACTTATGTTGTATAAATTATGTATACATATTTCTCGTTTTTTTTCCATTATAATAAAGAAATTTTTTCCACGTATTCAGTTACACGCCTATAAAACGGTCATGTTTATTAAACATCCTCAAACATAATTTTACGTTTTAATATTTTCTTCATTAATGGATGATGGAGTTGATGTGTAATTTAAAAGTCTATTAAAGAAGATCATTAAATGAAATTTACATATTTACATAAATTGAAACAGAAGACAAAATGTAAAATACTTTATTTAATGACATCACTTCGCACATCACTGTCAGATAAACTGCTGGCTGCTACTTTAAGACCAATTTTATTCGCATTACTTTTATGTTATTAGGATCAAGTTGCTTTTGTTCCTAATGTGTTTTGACGTGCTGTAAAAGATAGTACTGAAAAACATGTTTTTTTAGCTTTTTGCTTCCCCCGTCTTTGTATTAGGTATATGATATATTGGTAAAATATCCCATCGTCTAACTCAGATGGAAGACAACTTAAAAAAAATACTTTTTCAGATACATAACAGAATTGTTTGTTGCTCTTGGCTAAGGTAGAAAAGTGAAATTTGTATTAAAAACATCGAAAACGATAATAAAGGATTATATGTATAATGCCCTTTAGCAACGCTATGTACATATTTGCGGTATTTCTACATATATGTTAACAGAGAGACACGTTTGATCTGTATATTGTCAATTGCATTTAATTATCCTCCGGCTAGTAAACATTTTCAAAGGGTTATAGAATATTAATGGTCAAAGCTCAAATAATTATCCTATAATTAATAACATATTTTATTACTATGCAATACTTTTGCATTAATATATGTGTAATTTTAAATTGAAATCCGTCTGAATCCGAAAGGTCATTTAACATCACACAGGTTCGCTCTTTAAAGTATTCAAGTTGAAAAGACACGAAGAAAAAAGAAACGAATGCGACAACAGACAGACATATAAAACTGGGACGAGTGAAAAACATGGCATATTACCATTTGTAGGGAGCAATTAAAATTAATTCGGTGATTAAGCAACGACACGACGAGAAACGGCTTGGGAACGTGCGCGCCCGTTGCGATGTCAAGAATGATTTACCTGCTTCCTCGCGGGCCTCTCTCGCTCTTGTTACGGATATATAGAGAGGCAGTGGTACCATCGCAATGTATTAATGAGCTAGCAATGGCCCGTCATGGACTAATTAAAGCCACAGTAATTGAGTGGCCGATGTCAGTGAGCCGGTTAACCCTCTCTCGCTCTCCCTTTTAAAGCCTTCATGATTAGTAGCGGGACTTAGTAACTATAGAGTCGAGAGTTTAGTTTGAAACACATGCATACGAACACTGGGAGAGACAATTTAACGTGAAAAGTGAGAAAAGCTCTCTGAGCACCACCTGACAACGAATTAACCCCGTTACGATTTAATTATAGCATACCAATTATTAATTACCATTTAGGGGTGGCTTACAAACCCCAAATGAGTGGATTGAGAATTTTAATGATTACGAAAGGAGCAAAATTTAATTTTAAATTCCAACACAACCCTTTTACTTTACCGTTTTTATATTCTATTATACCTACTAACTAATTGTGGGTATTAATTAAGTTTTTTTTTTAATTATTTCTTATATCGGGTGGAAGTATTAAAGTCCGTTTTCGTCGTTGCTCGATTAAATTTGACAGTGCGAACGTTTTTTTTCACGTGAAAAAAGAACATTACACAAATTCTTCGTGTCATACATGACCAAATTCGTAATATTTCAATAGAGATACAATGGCCATACAGTGTGAATGAAAAATGATTTCGTTGGTTTTAAGTAGGATCCCTTTATAATTTGCCTGTTGGCTTACAAAAGAAGTGTAATAAATTACGACAGGCTCGTTATTATTATATAAAAGAAGTAAGGAAAAAAGGGGGCCGACGATGTGTATATACACGCACATCATACACATTAAATATAGTTTTGCTTGTTGAGTGGTGACGGTACTCTCTTTTGCTTTGTTTCCTCTTTCAAGAGCCAGGACCACTGAGCTGTCGTTTTTACTCCTGACCACGTTCCGCATAAGAAATTTTGTCAACAAATTACACTCAAGCTTTATATCAGTGTGATACAACGTTGTGGTGTGGTCTTTTACCCACCGATAAAAACAGCTCTCCTTTGTGCTTTTCTCACCAGCCAGCATCACATAGATGGATTGATTAAAAATTGATTGATGAGAGGGGTGCGGCATTTTCCTTTCGAATAAATGACACGCAAATAAATGGTAATATCAGTGTCGAAATAAAGCGTATAAATCATAACAAACAATATTTCCTGTGTATGTGGAAGTATCATGTATATTCGACGGGGGAGTGGTGTGCTTGTGGGGTAGGTTGACGGATGCGAAGGAAACCTTGAAGAGAAATGAAGGTGTTGCAAGTTATGAGCTTCATCTCTTTCCCGCCTCAAGCGGATATTGCGGCTCATTTGTCTTTGGGTTGGCGCAATATCGTGAATGTCTGATTGTATATATATGTATAGTTGGAAGAGATGTGAGAGACCCAAATCCGAAACAGTGGCGATTTGTCATGAGCACCATTTACACATCACATAAATGGCCCATCACACTCTAGCTTATCTTCTTGCTAACTATTACAACACCTAAACTATAATAATAAGTGTGCCCATATAGATGGATATTTTAACAGACGAGATGAAAACAGGCCCCATTTGGATATGATGGCAATTCCAGACGTTATCATTGTAACCGAAAATGGCACTTTATTCTGTTAAATACTCCACTATGCTATTTTAAAATTAGAGAAGCGCTTGTTTAACTGAGAGAAGTTATGATACTTTTTATATTATCTCTACCCCAGTAAACCTATTACACTTAAATTTTAAAACAGTCACATTTTCTGCCACTTATCGCGACCATTATATCTCGGAATGCGTTCCAAACACTCCTTCTCCTGCATCTCTTCTCATATTATACTGTATTATATATAGTATAGCGAAAAACTGATGACACAGAACTTTCTTATCTTTTAATAAATTAAATTTGTGTGCCGCACACCAAACCATCGCCTTTGCCATCGTGTGATGCTAGGGATGTAATATAAAAATGTTTTTAACGGAAAACATATCTGACTCTACACTCATCCGAGGACATTTTCTTTAAGCGGTTATATAAAGGTGGAGATTGAAGAATATTTGAGATTACATGTGGTTCCCATTTAGCTTTTCAATATTTAACATTCATTTCACAAAACGGTACTATCAGAAATGTGTAAAAGTGATAATATGGCATATTATGAGATGGTATGGAACAGGTTGGAGAACACAAGTTGAAATAGTGTCAAACAAAAACATTTAAATAATTCTCGAATATTAAAGAAGACAAGTTAAATTATAAATAAAGGCAAGTAGTGAACATAAAATAGGGACTAATTTAGCAATAAACTATTGCCACACACGGTAATATGACAAGTTTAGTATCAGAAAAGCAGCAGCCAGCAAAGTAATGCCCAATAAGATAGAAAATTAATTAACAAATAAAGCGATTTTATGTTTTATAAAGCCATAACGTAGCGTGTTTAGTCGTCAGGTAAAGCGCTAATACATGTCACCGAATGGTAATAAAACTAGTAGTATATTTTCTCGGCTCTTCTTTATTCTCTTAACTGGCTCGTATTTCAGTGACTTGTCCCATTCCCCTGTACATTTAATGGGCTAGGACGTTGGGGGGAGCCGTTTTGCAGGACCATTAATGTAATTCATTGTTCTTTGGTATGGAGATGTGCTGAGTTACATTTTGTAACAAAAAAACTGCTTGTATATGTTAATTCTACAATGTTATACTTAAATGAAAATGTGTATGGGCTCCGCCGTTGTTGTTGTTGTTCCACATATCTATTTATGTAAATAGAAGAATAAAAAATGACTGGCCAAAGTTTACTAAACAAAGCCACTGAAAAGATATATTACGTATATTTCGCGTAGTGTTTGTGAGACCAAATAAGTATTTTGTGATTTATAACACCGAACGGTGACATAATAAATTGCTACTTTCCTTAAAACTTGGTAGAAAGTAATTTAGCGTCAACGCCAGGCATATTTTAAATGCACAAAGAGAAGCCATTAGCAAATGATCTAAGTGGCAGTTCCCATAAACAGATCTCTCCAGAGGGCTGAGAGTCACGTGTGAGAGATCACTGTCACATCACCATCCATCAACTCTTCCCTCTTGCATCAAAGCGGGTCGAAGACGAAAACACCCTCTCTTATACTGCTTCACACTTTACTCTAAAGGGCCATGTGACTTGAAAGGATGTTGTATGAACGCCTTTAAAACTCTCTTCTCCTCTATAACAGTCTACACACATCACAGCGCGCCCCATCCATACAATTAAATTACTATTTTATGATAAATCTGTATTTGATACCGCGTCTCTCCGTCTCCACCCTACAATAAATATGAATTAATCATTTTTGTAAAGGGGTTGGCCCATATATCCATTGCGACATCGTATTATACACTGTATTGTGTATGTTTTACAAGTGTATATACACAAACTGAGAACCGCATAGTAATAATTTTCGGACCTAAATATACAGGTCCTATATAGACTGCAAACAAATAAATCTCGCCTAATAATCTTAATTGGATTATTAGTATAGTTTGTTATCGAATGAATTTCAAGTGGTCTCTCGGAATTGCGAACAATCAAACACTCTCTAAACTATGGTAAAGTTGGCTCTATTCATTGATTGCAATCACAGTCTGATCTAATGTTCAATTTCGATTTAAATGCTACAATAAATCAATGACGGGAAAAAGTGTTGTTTCTATTTGCTTTGTGGAAACTCTCAACTAAGTCCATTTTTTTCCAAGCTCCAAACACTCATTTGTTATATTTAACTGAAAATTATTCCAAGTTAAAATTGTATAAAGCCATCGTAAGCAATCATGTTAGGAAGGAACACACATTTCTGACAAGCAGTCACAGAAAGTTACTGAAGTTGCTCGACACCTGACATACATACACACATCACAGCCTTACATACAACAACACCACCTCCATCCAGTCTCGCCTTGTCAATCGAAATAAGATGCTGTGTGAAAACTGAAATTACACCCCAACGTAAAACTTAAATTACACCACGATTAGAACCGTTTTTCGGTGAAAAGTTGAATAAGTGAAAAAAGAAGTAAACTGTCACGAAATGGGCACGAATTAATCGAATTTATTTTTGACTTCAGCTGTTGAATGAAAGGATATGTAGAAAAAATTACAGCGAGTAAATGAAATGATGTAGTAGTAGTTAGAGAGGGTTGGTGCAACCGCATATTATCATTTCTTTTTCGCTTCACTCAAGTTTTTTTTTTAGAAGTGGAGAGAACAAAGCGCTAATGCGAGTCCATGATCAATTTTGCTGCTGCCAAACTGTCGACTCGGCCCGTGATAAATTCCATTTCTGTATTGTTTTCTATCCAACGAAATATTCGCCATGACGAGCTGCCAACTTCACTCGCGATTCTTTTATTATTAGAGATTGTCTAGAATGAGGATTTGTTCCATATGTGTTTTACAACACAATCGTATTACATAACTTGTCTACTTGTCAGTACTAGTTACAAAAAGGCATCCTTCCTGCTGCCTCTAAATAATAAATACGTCCTGTACACCTTCTCTCGAAGAGGTGGCAGCGGAGCGATCTTCTACACGCACATATATTGTCCCAGTTAGCGAATAAATCAGTCAGGATATTAACCCCGCGTGTGCAATGTCCACATCGTGGTGATTTACGCGTCTGGAGGACCATTCCTGCCGCCTACTTGTTACAATGTACGCGTCACATTGCATATAAAAACGTGTTTATGGCTGGCGAGGTGATAGAATATGTCCCATTCTGTCAGAGGAAATAGCCAACATCAATCACAATTTACCAACCGTATACATGTATGGCACAATGTACGAAGAGGAATATATAAAGCAATCGTTCTGGACGACCATAATTTGATCATGGTAACGACATTGGAGTGACAATTATGAAATTACATTACTCATTGAGATGTACGGGAAAACGTCGCGCCCGTTCAGACTGTCACTCATAAATCATAATGCCTGTCAGCTTGCTTTAACGGCAATGCTAAAAATACCTATTTGTCTTTTGGGTGCTTTATGTCTTATGACATATGACACACCCGTTGCAAAACTCTTTCTCACTCGCCGTCAGCGTACACCGCAAATGTTTGCGCGTCGTTTTCCCGCCTATTTATTTCGCTTTTCCAAAGTTTCTTGGCAATTTTTTTGCCCATTGTCGGAATTAATTGGACTAGTTTTTAAGTAGCAACTCTTGCCACTCTTATCGCTCTTCTATTATACTGTTAAAATATAAAATATAGACTGCTCTCTTTTATGCTGTCATATAGAAAAATGAAATCAACAATCATGAGTGGCATAAAAATTATATGAACACCAGACCCTGTCAACATTAGTTTCACAAGGGACACATGATTGATTGGAATACAAACAAAACTGTGTGACCGAAAACTCGTAATATAACATGAAAGAATTGTGAACGATGGACAATTGTGACAATTAATTGGCTCCTATTAGATGTTGAACAAAAATATGAGGGAAAATTAATTATGAAAGACCAGAGAGTGTGTTTGTGTGGAAGAGAGAAATTTCCAAGTATAAATGTCAGTTTCGTCAATAATAATTTCTATTTACTTTGTAGCTGAATGTAAGTGAAGAACAATAATAGCACTAATAACTTATACTTTAGTTTTAGTGGGTTAATAAATAAAAATGATTATTTTCTACATTACTTGACATTCAAATACAGATAATGGCCAGTATTACGTATTTTATTTATTAATGTAACAAACAAACTGGTACGTTCCTATCAAGATGAATAATTTATAACACTGTTAAGTGAAAATAAATGTATTAATAATAATAATGGTTACGTGTATTAAAATTTCCATAATAATAAAATTCGAAACGATATAAAAGCGTATCACACTGACGTTGTAAAAATATATTATAGCAAAAGGAGTCCATAACATATACATATAAGAGTGGAGAGAAGGAGAGAGTGTTATCGTTTTATGAAATGCACTTTTTCTCTTTAAATAGGGGGCGGCGGTGATGGTGGCTGGATTTATTGTCACATACACTTCTAAGCATATAGAATGGAATTTATAATGGCACACAGTGGAAGTTTTGTTGCAAAAATTTCAAAAACATAACGATATTAATATGAGTTATGAGTCCCGCTAGCAGTCATAAACCAAGCAGAATGTCATTTCGTGAGAAGGCTTATCGTTATCGTGGTGCTATTACGTCCACAGGCCAGCATGAGATGGTTCAGTTGGTAGCGGCCGTATTTGACACTCCACGACGCCTTATAAACTAAAACGTTTCATATTACACGACGATTTTTATGTAAATTATTCACTAAAAAATGTATCCCCACTTTGATTTCAATTATGTTCATTACACAATATCTACAAATAAACGCTATATAATTAAACCATACTAGGTACATATTCACTTTGACTTTTTCTATTTAACTCATTACAAATTATCTAATTCATAGTAATTTCCATTTAATTTGAATTAAAAATGACAGGTGAATAATGATTATAATTATAGCGCAACTTTAATTACTAATATTGCTTCACTTAACCATTTTATTTAATTAAAAGTCGTTCTACCTTCGGGTTACACAATTAATAAGTTGGAGAGGTTAATCTGTTGGTTTAAATTTACAAAATTTCGAAATTTAATTAATATAACGTTAAAGAGCTAAAGAGTAGATCGTTTTATTGTGTTAGTGCGCTCACTGAGTTTGGTGAAGGCGCCGTGTCTACTGCTGACTATTTGGATATCACACAAAAACTATCATTGGGGGGAAAGTAGCCTATGATGGCGCCTTTCCTATCGTGTTATTTCAAGTAATATGATATATAATGGACCAGACGTTAGATTTACTTTAAAGGTGCCATCATAGGCGACTTTCCCCTGTCTCTGCAAGTTCTGCAACATATTTCCATCGAGTTAGTTAATTAAAATAGAATATTATGTTATGATGGAAAGTAATCTCGATAAGAAACATGATGTGTGAGTGAAATGCTGAACTGGAAAAGGAATGCAGACTGGTCAGTGGTGGTATTTACATGGGAACAAAGAAAATTGTTTTATTTGCGTGGTGGTCATCGTCGTGTGTGTGTTTGAGTTTGATATAGAAATATTCTGTGCTATTTATTTTATGTACATAGGTCTCTTTAGAAATATGTAATTCGGAACAAGTAAATGCAAATCGTTATAAAACCTATATTCTGTTGGATTGAAGATTTTGGTCCATTGTGATTAATCCTAATTCAAAGAGAGCTTTTTACTTTTTATATTTAACAAAGTATACATAAAGAATTCTATATTTTCTAACATTCCTTTTAATATAATTCCCTCATGTTTCTTCGTATTAAATAATAAATGCGTGTATTTTTCCTAATAAATCATAGCCCTTTTGTCTGTAGATTGAAACATCAAAGTCGAATTGGAATGCTACTAACATTTCCAACACGCAATCTGCCACTTGTCATGTAACTTACACAACACACAATTTAACCCTCCAGTTTGCATAAATACCACACACACGTCTAATGTGGCCGAGACTATTTGTGGAGGGCTAATATAGGAAACAGCTAATTATGATGGCGTTTTGAGAAAAAACAACTCGGACATGGTAACAATTTAATTTGCAATCTAAGCCAACAGGGCACAGTCAATATTTGTTTGTGTAAAATTTGAAATTTTATTAATCTCATAAATTTAAATCAGTATTATGTTTGAAAACACACAGAACACACTTACTAATTAAAAATATACTATGGTACTTTGTTCTGGTTAAATTTTCATTAAAATGCTTTTATCGATTATTTACGATTTTCCAACATTGGCTCAAATTATATCCCTATATACACCGGCTCTGATTAGTTATTATATAAAACTCATTTCGGATTATATTATCAGGCATAAACTCATATGCCCGTCAACGTTTTAATTGAACTAGCATATATTATTAGTTGAATCAGTGAAAAGATACGTTAAAACATCCCAGTCCATTATTAACGAAATTTGTGACCCTACAAACAGCATCGATCACATCGTAAATAATGTACTAGAGGTGGTCGGACCCCTACCAAAACACACACTCGCTGAATAGATACAAAACAGTTTCAATTAAAATAAAATATACCAGCATGAAAAAAAATTACAAATCGCAAGAGATTGAATGCGGATATTTTCCGAACATGACAATAAAACAGCGCGACTTGGCCGCCAATTGGAAATAAATTGTAATTTTAATTATACGATACATGTAGTATTTTACTAGAAACGTGATTAGTGAAAATAATGAAGCCACTAATCATTCCAGTTTGATAGCGATTAAAGCAGCTCATTTCTATAATTGCCCCATAAACATGCCAATTCTCTCTATACTCTCTACTGTACACCGCATTTTGTCGTCAGTCATTGTAAAACTTTCATAAACAATAATGTATCTCTTATCGGGTGGTGCAGGAGCAATGTGTTCGTGTTTTCAAACAATTATTCATTTTCAGCAATAAATGTGATATTTAAAAGCGTGATTTTTTCCCTAGTTTTGCAAAAGAAAATACAGAACGCGTACTTGCTCTCCAACATCACAAGTCATGAATACTAATTACTGTTATTTGTCCTTCTTAATTCGATATGATTACCATAAATTCAACTTGGAAACGTTTTAAAAACCAATAAACATTTATAATTATGGCGTGCAACTAGAAAATGCAACTGTATCGTTGAAAACGGCTTCAAAACATGCATAACACTATATGAACTTAATACAACTTGGCTAATTATTGTCCTAATATTACTTTATAATTGTATGTTATTCAGGTGGATAACATCATACCTCTCTCGAATAATTACAAGCAATAAAAACACAGAGTGTTTAGAAAAAAAGTTCTTCTACTTCTATAAAGTTGTATACACATAATAGTAGTATGAAGCTTTTAATAAAATCCTTGAATTAAGAAATTGCTCGACCATAATACAATACAGAAGAACAGTGTGGGTATGGAATGGGATCGTTTGCATTCAAAACACGTCCTATTTGTTTGTGATAGTGCTGCTGTTTTACTTAGAGTTAAAATAAATGGACATACGGCAAATCGGTCTGGGTGGCAATATGACAATGACTGCATTAACTCGCCACATATATTCTACTCACTCAGGATTTACATAGCGCATAAGTGAAAAGCCTATTACATATTTATAATTCCCAGTATCACTGATGTGTATATGTGTGTGTTGTATGCACCACACATAATGCAATAAAATAAAAGTACTTTAAAGGATTCGTTCGCTTGATGGTGAGAATCTATTTGGTGGCATTTCCCTCGACGACTGCTTATAGCTGTTAGCCAAAGAACACACAGTGCAAAATTAGTTTATGGAGTATAAATTGTGAATTAACAGTGGCACTGAGTGCTGACACACCTGATGAAGAGAAATGTGGTGTGTGTGTGCTCGGTGGAGTCGTAAAGCTGTCAGAGTCGATGCCAGGCCAGGAAGTAGTTGATGTTAGAATGAGATACCAAATTGCCTGAACGCATCAGGAAGGCGCACTGACATAGTCAAAGTGGCCAGGATAATGGCCCAGAGGTGAGAGTCAAATGGTTAAGCTAAATAAAGAAATACGGCCGTTTGCACGGTGACAGACAAATTAGTGCATCCCCTTGATCCTTGAACCGCAGAACATATATGGGGATGGTATACGGAAGGATGGAAACATTTACAGGCAGACACACACGCCATTTCTTTCGCTAAAATGTAGCACTGTAAATTTGATTAGCTGACATATATGTGGCGGCTGTAATGTTAAATTATGGTTTCAATTTTCTGCGTATGCTTCCAAACATTTTCTAACACACAAATAAACATATAGGATAGAGAGAGTTAGGTGCCTATAACAATAATGAATATGCGAGGAGCGTATATACATATAAAGAAAATTATGAATTTCAATTCACAGGATATTGAGTAGGTAATTTATGCAATTATATTTGCGATATGATAGGTAATAGTTGCATAAATTGCCCATCAGAAAGCACAATTGATGACACTATAAAGTCAATATTAACCGTAAACATAATCCAAACACTTATTTATGCATTGAATTGTTACTTTTGATGCAAATTTTGCATAACTGTATCTAATAAGCATTCACTTGTGTGTGGGTACACATTTCGCTTTATGAACACCTACGGAGCTTTTTGATTTTTCAATTAACTTTTTACGACTTTCCTTTTGCTTTGACATCGTTTTCTTTTCTTTGCTGTGTAAATATATGCGCATCAGATATCAAATTAAAAATAGTGAAAAAAGACTTTATAATTTGATATAAAAATGTAGGTAAAAGTTTTACGAGCCTCCTGGAATTTATGACCATTCAAGTCCATTAAGCTTTTCATAATAAATGTCAAAGTTGCGTTGTTTATTGTGCTTGTCATCACGCAGATAGGAAAAGTTGGCAGGTACGTACTGTAATAAATTTAGAAAAAATATTATAATTTCATTAAAAATGTTGTAGATTCGTGAGCATAATAAAAGAGGCCAACAGGAAAAAATATTCACAGCATTTATTATTTTATGTATTTGTCTAATATTAAAATTCTAGCAATGTTTTTAATGCGGAATTAACATTTCATGAAGCCATAAAACCAGAGCAAAATATAAAACATAATAAACTATTATTTAATCTATAATAAACATATCATAACTATATTATACGAATTGGGCGTTTCCATTCCAGTCCATACCTGGATGAGGAATCCTTCGAGAGAGTGTGTGGGGTAGGTGGATATACAAAGTGCTTCTGAGTTTATGTGGTAGTCAGTATCCACATTATCTGGATATAAATTCAGTCTATAAAACAAAGATACATACTGATTACTGATTATAAGTTAGCCGGTATAACATGTAAGTGGATGGAAACAGTTTATGGACATCGTAAAGGCCATAAACACCACGACATTCCGCTTGTGTATGTAAAGAACATAAAACATACCGGCAATTGCACCATCCATATGCACACAAACTTGCGGAGAGACACGAGCAGAATTCCAAACATGGCAATAGTTTACCATTTACCAAACACCAAATTTATATTAATAAAGTTCTTAAAGGCAATAAGGAAAGCATAAATAAAAAGACGATTAACTCCATCTAAAGCACGGATGATTTGCCATCAACAATTATAATGACCCAACAAATTGTATTAGAAGATAACCCCATTTATAGAAATGTGAAGGAAATTAACCCCCCTGTGCTGCATAAGCTGGTCAAATCAACAGGTTAACCTTGACGTATCGACCATTAAAATAGTTTTCAATCAGAAAAGAAAAAGAAATAATCAGTACCTAATTTGGTGTTGACACATGGCCAGTTTTTGAGCGAAACCGCGCGTCCCTCTGTCAGACTGCTTAGTTTAGTACGCGAAACGCTTACAGATTATCCTGATTATATACGAATGTGTCCATTTCAGCGTTAATTCATGGTGCATAAAACGAAACCGGCTTGAAACAAAGACTCTCTGACTATGTGACATGGCAATCCATCAATCAAAGTATAAAAGTAGCCGCACTCTATAATTATATCTGACAGTAGTGGCCTAGCAAGTGGTAGGCAGAGACAATCTTGGACCGTTAGGTCGGGTTGGTTGAGAAAACACTCAACCGCACCTTTCTTCTGTCATACCCGCAGTACATGTACAGACAAGACATTCAGACTGACAGAAGACATCAGAATGTCCTTTTTCAGTCTTCAGCTATTTAAACAGATGCGCAAAAATTTTCTTTTATTGTGTACCTAAGCAATTTTAATAAGACCAAGCAATTTGTCAAAGTACATACTGCAAAAGAATCTATCCTACTTTATAATCAAATTATATTGGCTAAAGGGATGACGATAAATCTGATGGAGAAGTTCGTGGCGATGTCGTCGTCGGATGAAACAGACCCGAAAGTGCAGAGGTGGTTTTCCACATTTGTTCGACCATTATTCGGGGGACGCACGAGAGATCGGTGATTTATCTAAGCTGTCACGACCGGAAGCAACCCTGTGCTCTACAAGCGATCCCCACTAATCTCCCGCCACGTCTTCGCGACTTCCCGCTATACATCACTCTTATCGTGTGAGCTAATCCTCCAGGACTCCCTTAATGTATTCCACACTAGCAACAGAAACTCCCAAATAATTAAATCCACTACTAAAGAGCGCTCGTTTCTGCGACTATATGAAAGCGACGACATTCTCATGTCTACCTTCATTAATCATGCGGTCAATTAGGTGCACGCTCAAAAGGGTTGTTACAATTAAATTTGTGTGCCTCTTCCTTATTTCGCCTTTTTTCTCTACTTTGAACTATAAAACTTCGGGACGACGGCGACGACCATCATGTATTACGTCAACTATTTCAACCTGTATAATTTATGACAATATAATTGACGCTTTCCGCACACACCACTTTCCTCTACTAGAAATTGAACAAATTTTTCTGTCATTAAAGCTCTTTTGATAATTCCAGGGAAATATATCTTTATTATGACGCGAGGTGATTTATATTCCACAATAAAATTTCATTAGTACTCTAAGTCCAATGTGACCCCAATTCCAATTCGACTGACTTATACTCGTATTAGTATATTAGAAACGAGAGACATTTGAAATCGACACCGACTTTATACGGGTGTTATAATTATTGCAATTTAAATGGTTCAGGAATTGGTTAATAAAGAGAATGCAGAGACGGTAAAAATGCAAATTAATGATGGAATGTGCGTTGCAGATGTTCTCGAATAATGTTTATAGCTTAATTTTAATCTGTCTTTTAATAGATTCAGAATTCTGAGTAGTCGTAAAAATTATCATAGACTTGTTATGTTTGTAATCTCTTATAACATAAATCAATTATGAAATTTATCTGGGTCAAATATTAATCACGTTTATTATGTTGTAAATATACAACATCCCAGTAAGTTAATAATTATTGTAATAAATTACAATTATCTTTATTAAATGTAATGCATACCCAACGGCATATAGATGATAGTGACACAAAAATGTCCGTTTCGTGTTCTAGAAAAAAAATAATAACTTTGTATATTAAACATATATACATACTATAGAGTATTATTTAAAATATTTAACAGAAGCATACAGAAAACCATTTGTATATAAAGTCATTACTGAATAAATAATGGAAAAACTAATTAGAAAAGTTACAACATTTTCTCATTTCTTTAGAACTGGCTATTGATTGGAGATATAGAAGAATATTTGTCGGTTTTTGTATAAGTGATTTATTTGTAATCCAGCCCTAGATCTAGCACAATATGCAGAAAGGTATATATATGTATATGTGTTGAATGATTTCCATTTCTCTATTTTGTGTATGAAAATGAAACATAAATTGTACACATGTCCCATTGAATGAGGCCCGTTCATCTCCGCCCCACATAAAACTGACCAAGTGTTGTAGTGTGTCTCGGACCATTCATCATGTAAACTGAACTGACGGACATCGTTAAGGGAGGGCTAGTCGCTGATAAAAGCAACCATAAATCTACGACGGCTCCAAAGTGGTTTATATCTGCACACGATTTCTATATAAATGTGTGCCCCCCTGTGCAAAGCGATCATATCAGTATGGCGAGCGATTCACTGAACACGTCACATCCGCTGGCCAGGTTCATATGTTAACACGGAGCTTTTCCGGCAGGTACTATGGGATTATTGAATTTGTTCCAGGTCGATGGCATTAATAAGCCTCCAGCTCTTTCTAATACATCACTTGCACTAGTTTCACTCTGTGATGGCCAATACCAACAACTGAGCGAGGCCCAGCACTACATACATGTATATGCAATCTGCGAGCGAATTACAATTGTTGTACAAAGGCTAAACGTGACACAAAGGAGTGTGTATAGCATACATGTTACTCAATAGGAATTAATTACGGTGGTGGAGTTAAGTCACCCGCTGGGCACCGTTCACCAACTCTGCTGGACTTCGGACTAATGAAGCCCACCGAGACATACAAACACATTCAATCCCTCTTTGGTATAGTTATTAGAGAGAGCGTGTATTTACGCCAATTTCTAATTTACTTATTGATAGATCAGCTATAATTCCACATCAGTACTCACTTTTTGGGGCTGGAGGTCTACTTGCTGGAGCGCCCCTTTTGTTGTATGCGTTTGTGTATGCTTTAATGGGTCTTTTGGTAGTATCGAAAGAGTTACTACACATAGGGGTTGCCTATTGTGTGTTTAACACTTCATCGGTTTGGTTTCAACCAAAATATTGGATCATTAATCAAACTTTTTGATAAAAACAACCAACTATTTTTTAAAGAAATTTTGATTTCTTGATTTCAAAAATGATAGCGTTTCCTTAACTTTTCCATAAAGTGGTTCTTATATATATTTTCTTTGAAAACCACTCAACTTTGACGCTATTTTTGACCATTTTGAAGCAAATTAAGATAAGTTCAAGCTGAACGTTTATAAATTGAACTTTAATTTCACTGATTTGATCTGAATCTCGCCACTCTGACAGGAAAATTAATGTACTTGCCTTATTATGATGGGAGTTAGAAATTAATTTTTCCATACTGTAATAAAAGGTGATGTATCTAAAGGAGAGTTGAAGAAGAGGTTTTGATAGTGTTAGAAGTTTAAGAAGCTCTCTTTGTTAAAGTCGTGACTCATGGGTGTTATCTCCTAATCAGTATAATAAGACTTGTATGTATCGCATTCTAATTGGCTGTCTTGTCCATAACAAGGTATATATTTGTATCAGCGTGGGCTCGTGAAGCATCTTAACAGTAAGCCGCGTCTGCCGCCCAATGTGTTTGGTATTATTACATGTTACAAGAAGACCATTTACTGGAATTCTTCACTTCATTATCACACTCGTTGATCAGACGGTTTTAACCTTCACCATATATACACTTAAGGGGATTAATTATATTGTACATGTCAAATAAATGTTTCACTTTGAACATTTATAAGTAAATAATTTCAAGTATTTAACATGTTGGGCATTTTTTAGCACTTGTAATGCTTAACAAATATTTGTCTATACAGAGAATAAAATGTCCTACCTTTTTCCTTTCATCTGCCCACTTATTACCATTGGTAGGTTTTTGTAGGTAGGCAAGGTGTATTTATTACAAATAAAACATAAATTACACGTACATGCTGGTAAAGCTAACATTAATAATAATAAATAATAATTTATTTTGTTGTATTATGGAGTGCATATTGTTTAGTAGATTATCGTGAAACTAACAGGTCTTACCTGAGAAATAACTAATGACAGCCATTAATTTCAAAGTATATAAATAAAATACCGTAATTATTTCACAAACTTATCAGAACCGTCACGATATGATTGATTACATTATTCTGACAAGGATTTATTTTCTTGTTTATAAGTAATTATATTAAATATATTACTCAATTATTAACAGTAATGATATGTATTTGAACCTTTCAAATGATTACAGCGGTGGAGAGAAATTTATACAGGCACACAGGCCTTGATTATTAGACATTATAAATGACTTTTTCATTTTTACGACTTCTAAAAGAATACTGCTGCTTTTTATATGTATATAATGTATACATGAATAACGTGCAGAATGAAAACAAATAGAATGAATGAGTCGAAAACTTTTATTGATTAAATAATTTTTCGGGGAGCCCTTTTGCAAATACTGACAAATGTTTATTAGATTTATGTGAGTGTTTGAAGTTTAAACGTAATTGGATCTGGCAAACGACACTCATTCGTTGAGGATTATTGCAACATCTATCATAATCATTCAAGCGGTCACATATGTGCAAAAATCTGTGTTGTTTACAATTTCAGAAACGGTGAAATGGGCTTTCTTTGATCTTCGATAACAAGGATATATAAGCGTCGGTTAATTCTCAATATAGCAGTGTGGAAAAATGTGTTATTGAAACTAGCGATGCCATCAAAATGTGTGGCATAACAACGCGAACAGGCTCCTTGTCATCGTATACATACAAAATGTGTGTGTTTGTCCTTTTTTCTTGTAATAATTAAAAATAGAAACACAGTGTGATATTTCACTAATCACATTAAGCTCTCCCACATATAACACATTTGTTTCATTTGGACTGTAAAAAGTGAACGAAGCGGGTGGCAGTAAATGTCAGAAGCACCATTCAAGTTAAAAATTAAAACCCCGACTGGTACTCTGATTTCTCGGCCATTTGTTGCCTGAATAACGACGTCCATACGACGCGTCCCTCTTGGCTAAATGAAGATAAACCGGCACAGTTGCTTCAACCACATGTGAAAATATTTAATTTGTGTTTTGGGTAAATGTCATGAAAATATTTAAAATTATATGAGTATACCTCGTGTAAAATGTTACATATTTCATACTTTACTTTGCATATATAACATGTTTGTGGTGCAGTTTATAAATTTTCCTAGTGTTTTTAGGGGTGGAAAAACTGCCGAGTTTTGTTAAGTAAAAAAATCCACACACACATAATACCTATTCGCATATTTTTTTACCATCAACCACATTGTAGTATTTTTATTATAATCTACGTGGCACTTTAATTAAATAAATTCGAGATTTTTTAAATTTAAAACAATATGTCTAGCGCACGGGTTATACGAGAGTGTATTGTATATGGGGAGAGTGCAGCAGGAGCGCTTTTTCTTCCTTCAGCTATTCCAGGCTAAGAAAAGATAAATTGAGAACTCTCCGTTATCCCTAAAGTGTTGTTAACCTATACAGTGTTTCTACTTCTCCTTATTTTTGAACATAATTCTTTTCTGCACGTCGTACTTGTTTCACCAGGATAATTTACAGCTGGGAAGGCAATAAAAGGATCAGCCACATATCGCTTATTTTTACACTCCATAATTTAACGTCTTCTTTTCTCTTTTCGCTCCACTGTAAATGCTAACGCGTATCTAAATCTTAATGCGCTTTATGTGGCAGAAAATTTGAAAATGCTAGGGCGATAAGTTCCTCCAAATGAATTATTACTGCAATTGTGTACACAACAAGGAAACTAATATCAATTTTTTCTCGCCTTCAGAGGCTAATGACAAAGAAAAATTCACAGGACATCAATTCCCGAGTCTTTTGCTTGATTTTTTTATGCAAAATATTTTCATTAATTTTACATTAATGATAAACAAATAATTGCTGCTACATTTAACATTTGTTTCAATTAAATATAAATATTTAATAACAGGATAATTCGAATTTATACATACATATTTAGTTTTATATAGGTATTTTAAAATATAGTTATTTTTATTTTATATATATATTATTTTATATGCTTTTGATTTATTCATGGATTTTTCAGGAATTACAATTCGTTGTAATAATCTGTTCACATAAAAAATAATTGTTTAGTAATACAAGATTAAATTTTTAATGAACTAATTAATATATCTGTGCTGTTTATTGGTGTAAAGGGATGTAGAAAAAGCGAGTTCTGTCGTCCTTGACTTGTTGACGAATTTTCCCTGCTAAATAAATGTTGCAAAACATGGAAGATGTGCTCGTTGGGCAAGTAAATGGAAGTTAGTCACGTGAAATGTCTACAAAAATAAAATCCTATCTATCCAGGCGCTCAGTTCACCATATACAACAAACAGCAGGAACACATTAGACACTTCTTGTCTTAACAGCTGTTAAAGTGTCACTTAACTCTCACTGTTGATCCATGACACCCAAATAGATACACACACATATACTTAAATAATAAGTACATAGAAATACCACATGTTTTCATTAAAAAGAAAATGCTCACTCAACAAGCCATTGAATCTTTTTGGTATATTTTAAAGTACCTATATGTGTGTTATTTGGTCCTTTTTTCGTTGTGACGCGCGAGCTTTCTCCAAATGTAATTTATCGTTTCCATTTAGGATTATGTTCGAATATAAAACGGAACATAATATAAATAATGCAGAAGTAAAGCCATTTCATAAGAGTTTATTTAAAGGTCCACCATCTTTATGAAGTCGACGAAGTAAGAGCCCCATGTCGTTCATTTCGTATTCAAAATTTACAGCAGCACCAACGAAACGGTCTTGCAAATACATATCTCATAAACGTCACCGCCAGAGCTAGCTTATTTCCCGGGCCGGGCTATAAACACTGAGAAGCAGCCTTTTCTATGTAGCCAATATGATACTATATTTTATTTTGATGTGACGGGACTTTGATTTAAAGATCTATAAAATCCGTCCTAGTTTTATATGTAACATTATGCCCCTTTGGAACATAGAATTATATACATAATATCCTGTGCACAAATATCGACTAGCAATAGTTTGCTATATATTTTTCATTTAAAGTCATTATTTCTTGATTTATGTCGGGGAACATCATATTGTTGTATTAAAAAAAAGAAATACAACCATTAGGTTTCTATAAGGATATATGAGTTATGCTAAGTGAACATATTTTGTAGAAAAATGTAAAGGGAAACAACAATAAAACTTGTAATTTATATAACTGTTTCATTTTTTGTTTGTTTATTTGGTTTTGAAAGGAATGGAAATCATGATTTTTTTCTTGCAATGTCAATGATGGCACATAATTTCGAAAAATTATTACTCACACAGGAATTTTTCGGCAGATGATAAATGGGAACGATACAAGAAGAAATTGGTAATAAATTTCAATATTGTACATGTGATATATATTTATAATAGAAGAAAGCAAAAGTCACATAATTCATTTTCTTTCTGACACGTAACGTTTTGTATTTTGCCAATGTGTCCGCTATGAGTCTGGTATAAAGAACTTGTGAAGCAAGAAAATTAATGATGCCATTTGAGCTATTGATTGTATAGAGCTTTTAATAACATCGGGTCGTGCTTTACAACTCAGTAAATTGGTACTTGGAGTTGATATATTGTTCTCTATAAATCTCGGAGCTAAAATGTAAGCGTGCAAATACCGGTAAATTACTGCCTTGGTGTACCGAGAATTCACTCATTCATATCGATCACTTTATTTGGTAATTGAGTTTAATGCCGTGTTACAAACCCCCTTTTTGATTTAGCAGACCTCATTTACAAACAAACGCTTCGCCAGTGAAAAATGCACCTTTTTCCATCACATTTATAATATAGTCTATTGTTCGAATGTCAGAGGTGTAATAATTACTTTGTTTCGTTCCAGCCAAAGAGAAATTGTTTTCACAAGCCGACAGTTGGAAATAATAAATGAAGAATTTTTAAGTGATTTGCAATATAGATAAATTGTTTGGGACATCAGTCTGTGTGATGCTGTGTAATACGTCTCTTTGAGCGCCACAAACAATTATTTTAAAACTATGGAATTTGTCTGCACATATAAACCATTTTTCGATTAATCAAAATAATGCATTGACAGTCTTTGCTTTTGAATGAAAGTATGATGATATGACCACGATTAATTATCACACATCAAAGCTATATGCAGTATGCAATCGTTGTTTTTGACATTCAAACCACCATTATAACAGATATACCTTCCTCTGTATATGAACATATAGGACTGCAGTAAAATTTATTTATTATTATTATTATATACGTTCCATGGTTCTATTAGGAATGGCCGCGCGAGCAGTGAGAGTATAGATGTTATAGATGGATATTCAATACTCATTCCCATTACCAATATACGTTTGTAAATGATGGAATTTATTAATATAAAATAGACGTTTGCCCTGCGGTTCATATGCAAATTACATTTATAACAGAATAAATTAGTTTGTCATTTGTAATATGAACAAGTTTGCTGAAAATGATTTTCTATTATTTGATATATGTCGAGTTTAATTACTCCTCAGACCTGTGACCTGCTGTCCGATGATGCACAAAAAACCTCTAATCAGGTTAATACCAGTTTCAAAATGTTAAATGCACATAATAATTATCGAAAAACTTTCACTATTTAGTGTAAATCGGATTCCGTGTAAATGTTACTAAATTTCTATTTTTTCTTCTTTAACTAGAAATAAATTGCGATTGGGTTTCAAATTGCCAATTAACCTCCCGGTCGAAATTACTAATTGTATTACACAACATTTCTTTCCGACCATTACCAAGTGCCATTAAATAGTGAAATATCGAGAATATACACTAAAGATGTAGTCGATAATATCAGCACGTACACTTTAGTGTAAGCTTTGATAATAATCATTGTTTGTCTGCGGTTTGAACGGTTAACCACGACCCCAAATGCTGCCTGTCTGCAAGGCCAAGCTGTGGCTCCTCGCTATTACACAGATAATAACAGCTCTGGAATATATCCCTATAATTGCCACACTCGCAATGTTAATCTGCCTCTAAACACGACATCATATTAAGCATATCGCGCTTAAAAACAATAACAATTTCTCGCTCTTTCAACCACATTTCTTCATATTTTTCCGTCCGATTGATTGAAATTTCAAAAGAATCATTAACATTCGTCAGATACTAGAAATGAGTACGTACTTATAGGTAAAAGTATTATAGGAAAGGCTATGATTTCGTGGTGAATGGTGATTGCATTCGAATGTATTGAATACGGACCAATTTGCATGCCATTCGTCTCCAGCTGCTTGGAAATTTTAATAAGGCCTCTGAATAGCATATCTATTAACAGTTGAGGGGCGAAGATATATCTGAGGCCACTTGAAACCACCACCCATAATGGAAATGAGTAGTAGTATGAATTCATCAGCAGCCGGATTTTCATTGTCATATATGAATGGTGGTAGGAAAAAGGGTGACGAATATACGTGTCACGCATTATTCTGTTCATTACAAACTGCAGCTAATCGCCACCCCGATTTTTTATTACATATTTACCAATAGGGTGGGAAAATGTGAAGATGTATTTACACAACACATTTGATTTGACTCTTCTATGTATTTTTCATGATCCTATATAAAGTTCTGCGAAAAAATTTAATTAACCCCTGCAAAAGATTATATTTCTAGGATTTCGTTTTGGTTCTCTGATTGAAAAAGCGAATGTAATGCGTGTAATTTAATCGGTCTTGTTGTAATCCCCTTTTGAACACCCGTAACCTGGACTCCTTTACAACATTTCAGGTAACAAATACATAGTACATAGTTGTTTGATGATGAGTGTGTGAGATAGTTTGATAGGTATGATATATGCGGGGAGAGGGCATAATGGGAAAACTGTCACTTCGGATTATCCGGATGACAAGAAGTTGCGCCTAACAACGATTAAACTGGCCACCAAACAATCAAACATAAAGATTGCATGTGCGGATCTGGTTTGTTATGGATCGAATTGCGCGCGGATACAAGGAGGACAGATGGTTTGGTCTAATAGCATGAGATGCGGTTACACGAGGTGCTTAGTTCATCACCCTGGAAAACCGCTCCTTTGTCCGCTTGTCAGCATGTTGCGCATTGACACTGAACATTCAACAAGCAACTTTGCCTTGCATGTCATTCAAAATCCGTCGTTCCAATTGTATTACCCTCCACTATCCTTTGTCGCATAAAACATGTATAATCCGCTACAGATTTATAAACATGCAGTTTTGGGGAGCCGCCGCCATCGTACACATTGTAACGATATAGGCTTGCCAGGATTAGGGTGATTTATTTCAAGTATATTTGTAAACGTAGATTATGAATTGGTTCCTTTGCTGTCGGTTTGTCTGTGTGGTGTGCAACTTGTTTATAGAAGAGGAACTAGTTTTGCAATTGTGCCAAAACGATTAAATGTCCTCTATATGCTTTACTGTGTGAGGTGAAATTAAGGTGATTTCTTTGTTGGCGAAAAGGCTACCGATCTTTTAGTCAATAGAAGAATTATGGCAGCCATTAATCTTTTCACTTCTAATTGTGACGGTTTGCTCGTTTGTTACGAGAAGCAATTCTTTTTCTTCCGTTTTTCGGCCCACATTTTCACAAATCATTTTTCCTACCTGCCAAACTGTGCCATTGAATATAATTAAGTTTCGCTTATCGTTAAAGCTTATAATGCATATGGGACCTTGAGAAACGTTTTTCTTTTCAAAGCGCCACAGTCAACAAACGCTTTACAAAATTAACTTACAAACAATAAATCACAATAAAAGAAACTGATATACGTATATAAAAAAATAAACTAAACCCATTTGTGTTTGAATATTTGGTGGAAACGCACGTAACACAAACTCTAGTTCTATAGAACTAATTACTAATAAAAGTCTTAATATAACTCCATTTGTGACAAGTGATTTACGATTATAATTGCATGCCTTGTCGCAATTCAGAACCAGTCCACTGTACACCCATTATGTAGTTTCACATAAGGACAGGCCTGGGTTTCTTGTAGGTTGGTGGTGCGTGAGTAAAATAAAATATAAAATGTGTATGCATCATAATTCATATAATAAATATCGCTATAAATTGATCTGGAAGGCCAGTTAAACACGAGGGGAGAAACTGCATGAGTTATGTATATATTACACAAAGGAGTTTCAACCCGGTTTTCAGAACGTTCATTCCACCCATCCTCTCCTACTGCAATGGTGATGGATTATAGACAGGTATACTGTCACCAGGCCTCATGATATATCTACGTAGGTAATTGGCCTTTTATATTCAATATGCTCGTAATTTATATTCATTGCAAGAGTTAACTTAGGGAATCTACTGAAATAACAATTTAGATTCATATGAAATGAGCGCTATTCCAGCTTAGCAGTGCTAACACCAACACACTGTGGAATTTTAAGTCCACATTTTAGGGCGATTTGTATACACACGAAAGTGAAAAATTCAATCGAATACGCTTAATGAAAAATGCAAACAGTTTTTATTTTTATTCAAACTGTACACAGTTTGAGTGATTAACGTTGATTATGTTTGCCCCAACTAATTATGTCAAAATGATTGTGTGGAGTGTAAACACCATCAAGCAACCCATAAATTTGGAAATCAGATTTTATAGGGCCTCTCCCATTATACCTAGCTATATAGTGAGTTCGTGAAACGCGCGCTGGAACTAAACCGGGAAAATGAATGAGAGGGCCCCAGTAATGGTAGGTCAGACATGACTTTGATAAATGGAGCTAAGTGTTTAATAGACTAATCGATATAATACTAGCGTGTGGTTTGAGTGGCAGCATTAGTAATTATTGTCGGCCTTTTGGCTCCGACAGGCTGACGCGACCACCGAGGCCGAGTCTAACTTAGACGGACAGACAGAAATCACTACTAATAAGAGCCCTACTTATACATACATATAATAGGATCCAGGAAAGAAGAGAATAATACAGAGCGCATACAAAAACAATCAAAATAAACACGTTCATCACGAATTCATAAGTTTGCAGATTAAATCGGTTTCACATCTATTATATGGGCATCACCATTAAATTATTTATTAGTCTGTCGGATATTGCAAATATAACGCTTCACTTGCTAATTACAGCCAAGTGGATACTAATTATGATATACGGAGAGTTTGTCTTATTAATCATGTGTTTCGAAATGTACTTGGAGAAATGATTGATTAGAACTAATGCTAATTATGCTAATTCCCATTTGCGTTTCCAACGAAAATAAACTATCACGTAGTCACATTTTTCTAGCACTATTCCACGAACTTTTACATAAAATTTTAGAGAAAATATGTTTTCTTAAATTAATTTTAGCCGGTCACAATAAATTGCCGTCAAAACTGTTAAAATCAGCTCGAATTTCTTTTGTGGTGTGCAAAAAGTTCGCTGTTACATCAACATGTTTCGTGTGTAAATAGGCATATAAGGCTAGACAAACACTCGACATAATGAAAACCTTTAACCCCTTAGTTCTACAGTGATGCAATCCCGAATATGTATTTGTCACGATGTTGTGTATAATCGTGTCCGAACAATTTAAATGCAGATATTTAAAGTGTAATTCGCATTGTACATACAGTGAGAGAGGAATCTGGCAAAGCTTACAAACATTGCAATGTGTCTGTAGAGAATTGCTAACCAGATATAGTTTGCAACTGATTAATAATGCATTCAGGCGATTAGACAGTCCACTATCCAAACAGTTTGCTTCACATTTAGTGCGCTAATTGAGTTTATGTACGTTAAACGAATTAATTGCGGCAGTTTTTAGAGAGTCTGAAAAAAATTCAACCAACTGTAATTAGTATTCAGTATAATTGTGGATAAAAAAGAGGATTTCAGTAGTGGTCTAGTTCGAGTTGGATTTATGAGTTAGATGTGTATCGAAAGTTTATGCACTGCTAGTTAGGTATATTAAACTAACAAAGGAAATGGCCTGTCCCACTGTCAATACATAGCTAAACACATGAATTACATGTTCTGGAAATGAGTTTGCATTAATCCATAAACATAAAATATGTAGTCCTGAACACAATTGACTCGACACTGCGAAACTGTAATGATAAAACAGCGTATTTTTTGTGTGTTTAAAGAGCGGCGCCCGTTTTTGCGCTCCGCCACTGTTATTATATGATGATTAATATTAGGAGAGTAGTATTAATTTTCAATGCCACTATCTTATACCATCACCGTCTTGATTATAATGAATGTGAGAGAATGGTCTCAATTGAACAACATTAAAGGATAGCTAGGAGAATACATCAAAGTCTTCCTTGCTGACAATACAATCTATTAATCCTTGTCATGACCAACCGCCGTTAATTTATTATCACCATCCTGTTTCTATTCTACGTTCTATCCTTCTATCCCTCCACGACAACTTACTGAATACCATTATAACATTAACAAAACACGTTAAACATCAATCAATTTAATCATAATAAAAATAATAAATAACCGTCTATTAATTTCGTTTTTCCAATATGTGTATAATAAATTCCCTTTGTAATAACGCTGATGTGATGAGCTGGGATAGTTATGAACGTTTTTATCCCCCACTATATGTATATCTCTGTGATGAATGTATATCTCTCTTGAAATATTTTCATTATAAATCTATGATTAACTACTTCATTTGTTGTTATTAATTATACGACCTCGTAACTTTCTTTGATCTTTTCAACCTGTGTAATTGAATAAAACTCCACACACAAATCAAAATTCTATTATTTATTCAACAGTGTCGAAAACCAATCAATTATATTTTCTTATGTACCCGAAAAGCAAGTTGGATTTTATATCAAATGATTTTTTTTTCTAGCATTAGAAAATCCACTAGTTACATACTGTGAATACATTAATGATATTGATTATAACACATAATACCTAATGGAAAGGTAGAATATTTATTAGCTCGACTATATCGAGAACTGTCGCGTTGATGTGATTTAAAAAAGAGACGTGATTAAGATAAGAGCGCAAATGTATCGACACTATTAGTCATTTGTAACAAGTTCTTCTTTAATTAAGGCCATCCACACAGATACACTCTGTATAATCGTAGTGGTATGTGGCAAAGATTAGAGAAGAGAAGTAAAACTAGTTGGAATTGCACATTAGTGTTAATTAAGTGAACGGTGTTTGTATTAGAAATAATCAATAATTTCAATTAAGTTATAAATTACAATGGGAACTGGTTCAAGATAATTTTAAAAACAAGCATATAAGTATATAGAGGCTTGTGTGGTTGTATACGGCAGCCGGCAATCTGACAAGCATCTTTCTTCGTGTAACAACGCCTTATAGCAGTGCTCTTATTACATGTTACATGGATATAAAAGCCATAAATCAGCGGCCATGCGGGAAAGTTTTATATGAAGTAATGCAAAACAGCAGTATTATAAAACGCGTTAAGCGCATATTTATAGTACAGGCAATGGTGTCGTGATTAACGTTGCACTCATTATTCAAAGAGAATAAACTGCGTCCTGTTGCTATCGCCCCGTAACGAGTACCATCGCCAAGATTACCATTATTGCCACTGCATTGCCACGTAAACACCTCCTTTGAATAATTACCAAAGAAGTCACATCACTAAACCGCAACTACAACACTCTTTACTACACTCTACCTATACGATTATAACAACTTTACTCACACATAGATATTTAGATTTATTTTGTGAATAGCAAAAAGCTTTGTGGTAGATTGCAGCCAATTTGCACGCTACATAAATATCAATACCAATTCTTATATAATATAAAATATAATGAAAAGAGAAAAGAGCGCACTTTTGTATGAATATCGGGGCCTTGGTCTTATAAGTATACATATATGCTGTAATGTAATCTAGTATGTGGTACAGTGTGGTGGAAATAAGCGCAGTTTAGAGGAAGCTCTTCCCTCCGAAAGGAGTAATGCAATTTGTAGTTTGATTATGAGGTAAGTACAGCGAAAAAGGAGCGTGACTTTGTACTGAAAAGTATTCTATCGGTATTATCGGCCTCAGTGGTGCCGTTACTGTTTCCACAGTGTTGATACACCTGAAATACGGGCCTAATATCGGGCCAAGCGCCTGCTTGTGTCTGCACTTTCCTCCAGGGACCAATCCGCCACACCTCACCATGACATATATAACCTGAAAATAACACATTATATCACTTGCACACCAGCACACACATATACCACTTTATTAATACCAAGCACGTAAATACCACTAACATTTTTCATAAACATAAAGCCAAAAGCCAGGAAAATTATTTATTACAACGGCTGTAGTGTTACTATATTCGGTCAACCAGAAAAAGAGGAAAAAACGTGCCGAAATAAATTAAATACGCTCATTTTATATATTATATGAAAGGCTGAATGTGGTTTTAGGAATAAATTCAAATTAAATTCAGCAAACTTTATTATCTGGCTAGTTTATGGAATGGGGGAGAGCTTTTTCAGTTAAACACATCCATTTAAGGCACACACAAGGATCAAAGATTTCAGTGCAGTTTTTCGCATTACGAACTTGTTAGTGAAGTGTGATTTCTAAATTTCCTGCTGCTAATTCGAAAAGCAATTCCTTTTTAAGAAAAATGACTCGGAGGAGTATAAAAGACATCGTCGAATTCAAAGAAATCTGAATGGGAAAAAAGTGTGTGCAAGAGGACGGTTTTCTTGCTTTCTAATTACCAACTACAAATCTTAGCTACGACACCTGTCACGCTCAAAATGTGGGGGAAAAATGTGATTCTTAAATTGGATTTTTCCTATTCATTCAGAAATGCCGCCGTCGTGTACCCCACCCTTTAAATAAATCATCTAATTATATTGGGCATATAAAAGTGGGCAGTTTGATTAAAAGAAAAAATGAATGAATTATTATTATCGTGCTGTTTATATGAATTATTTCGAAAATGCTATGTATTATAAGGATGGAAAAGAATTTGTTTAATTAATTAAAATAATCAGTTGGTCAGTATAAACATACATAAATTTGGTGTGCTGTTACATGAAATAATTCTTGTTCTATCTTAAATAACAACACAATTTTGATGGGGTTACAGAGATTATGCTCATCGGTTCACAGATAATTTACGATGACATCAATTACTTTGGGCATGCAAATATTTTATTACAGCCAAAATGATAACCTCTACAGCGTTTAATTATTAGTGCATACATTTATGTAGTCTACATTAAACTGATATCACTACACAAGTTATTAATTACTTTGTTTTTACATTAATTTATATATATATATAATACATTCACAAAGCAAATATGAATAAATAATATTTAATTAGAATTTAAAATCAATTGTTATAATATATACGTTTATATTGCAAACAATATCAATAATTCACGATTAGTTGAAACGCATTAATATATTTATTCATTATTTTAAAATCAACATGAAATCTATTTGGCTCTGGGTATTATTATTTTTTCAAATCTCCCTATGTAATTTGATCGAGATTATTGAGAGGCATTATTGTATTAGAGGTACGTACAACACGCTAACGGAAAAAGCTCCAAGCTTTAGGGATCCCTTTAGCGCAATTTCCGGCCTTTTTCCACTAATCACCCGCTTTTTAATAATCTACCTTTATAATATTTCAGAAATTGGCCCTCCGAGTTAATTAAGGACCTCCTGAAATAGCCAGAAAAAAATCATTTTCAACGTAATCACACATTGATCGACAGTTGATGTAAAATAAAAGCTCCTTTAAAGGTGGAACGTTCTTCAATAATGTTGAAAACTGGGCGACACTATAATTTCGTGGGCAGCTAAGCTGTGATTTTCGAAAATGGCTCCATGGGGAAATACTAGTGATTTCTTTGCTATACCCTGTGATTTGAAGTATATTGGTGGTCGGCAACAAGATGTAATAAAAATGCCGCAAAGGTCCGAACCACTTTGACTGAACTAGAAACACCATTAAACAACATATACACAAGTTCGATTTGCTTGTTATAACTTTTTTATGGACGAAATATAAAGCAATATATATTTATACATAATATATTTCATATATAGTATTTTTGTTAGCTTATAATAAGAGATAATTTAAATTTAATAGCTATTTGTAAATTATACATTGTACAAGTTTGATTTATTGCGGTGTTTTTCGCTTCCAAGGACTCTATACACAGCCGGACGGTTTTTTTCCTTTTCTATTCCATTAACAAATCATCATTTATATACAGATATTTAAATAAATACTTATTATTGAATAGGTGTTGTTTTCATTATGCCGTGTGTAAATTAAAAATTGTCAAACTTAATTATAGCCTGTATGTTTATTACCATAATAATAAACTTGTTTTATATATTTTTAGCCTTTCTCTAAATAAGGATCAAAGTCATTCGGTGAATTATCATTAAATGGTAGGATAATTGGCGGTTTGGAAGAAGAACCCCATTTAAACAATTATAAAATTTCCTCGGGATTTTTTTTTACTTTATGTGGGGGCTCTTTTAAGGAAGTTGTGAAAAGGACGGCGCCAGCAGTTTTGTTTGGTCCACAGTTATTAAGTGCCGCCGAGGCGTCGCCGCCAAATTGTAGTGATTTGTAGTACTTGAAAATAGTTATGGTGCTAATGGTATACTTGGGGAATAAATACACATTCGCTTCGCGCACCTATCAATTATTTCAAATTCAAATTACACATAATTAAACTAACGACCATATTAGAACGAAGACATTCTTTTCTATAAGATGGGCTTTAAAATGTTCGAACGATGCACACTAGCTGTGTTATTATGCGAAGGTAATATGCTATTTGTTCCTTTTCAAAGTGGAAAATGAGATTCAGCATAGAGAACATAATTAGTACTTTGAATATCCATTGTGAAATAGACATTACTTAGTTTGATGAATAACACAAAGTGTATTTTTGACCTTTCACACCTGACCTGACACAATAAACACACTAGAAAATGTTAAATGTGTATTGTTTCTTTTACCATCGCCAATAAAATTATATTTAGACAAATAACGTAATTGATGCTTTTGTTGTCATAAATAAGCATCAATCTTTATATATACGAGTAGGTATATTTCAATCGAGATGGAAAGAATGTTTTTTTTTAATGACGACATCAAATGACATTTTCAATGTGGACAACTTTTTTTTATGTGTTGTGTTTTTTTGAGGTCTGCGTATGATGCGTTCGTTGGTTGCAACTCTAAACAAACTACACATATGTATAAATAAATGTTAAAAACAAATGTGTTGAGTTAACAATTTGTGCTCGTTATCCATTTATTTTAATTTGAAGTTCATAAAGATAATGATCTTATCAATAAATTACATGTAATTGTAATTTATTTCTTCTTTGTGCAAGTTTACAAGGTCTTGTGTTGATTACAGTCGTTGGAAAGTACGTGAGTAAAACACAATCAAGAGTTGAAGTGAAGCGATTTGTGAATTGCAATGAAGCATGCCACCAGAGTTTAATGGTTTGAAATTGTTTCTGGGGCGAAAATAACACTTAATCCATCCGATTATACACGGTTAAAGGTTTTTCCATATCTTTTTTATTCTCTCCGCACTTAATTTGTATAACATTCGCTTTTTTCACTATCAATTTGAAATTTATTACCAAACATATGTGATTTATCTTATTGTACATCAATAAAAACTGTAGGAATAGTAATTTACGATACAAGTAATGTTATGACGCATTTTACATTACGAGAGAATGTTTGGAAGAACGAGCGCAGCGAGTTCTTCTAAAATTCTCGAGTAATGCTAAAAGCGCATAACATTACGTGTATCGTAACACGTTTTATTTTATCCTATAATGGTATTGTAGAAAAAAGCAAAATTATAGTTCAATTATGAATATATTTTTTATTTACTGTCAAAACACTTTTTAAAAATTGGTATCCTAGGAGTTATTTATTTAAACAATAACGTTAAGAAAATCTTAACAGCACTAGTGCTGTTAAGAATTTATAACAACACTAGTGCTGTTAAGAGTATCTTAACGTTATTCGTTGCTATGCAGTAATCACTACAATAACATTATAGGATAAAATAAAATAATTATTATGATATTGTGTTATAAGTTATGATGAATCGTAATTTATGCTTCAATACAATAAAATAACCGATAAAATATACATACACACAGACATTTAACCTTTGCTTGAAAATTAACTATAGAAAGTTTTAATATAAATCTCTCGAATAGTAGCCAAGTAGTTATAGACTAATAGAAATGCCAACTCGAATGGATATAAATTACATTAATGTATGGTAAACATTCATATATGTAAGCGTAAGAATCATAAATATGTCACTACCGTTGTCAACTAAATGCCTATTAATGTGTTGTTGGGAAATGTGGAAGACATCGTCTGAGTGTGTGTATGTGTGTACGTTTTACTGCACGTCAGACACCCAAAAACTGGATACAATCTTAATCAGTTGAATAGACAGTGACAGCTGTCCACACACATAGGGAAAAAGAAAATCGTACTTTGCAGAAGCTGCTGATGCTTATGCCATTTGCTGCTTGTGTGTGTCGTCTCGTTGTTGCTCTTTGTGAGCAGCAGCTGCGCTAGTAGCTTGATCTATTCTAGGATTAGATAGATGATTCTGACTATGCTCGTTATTTTGTCCCAATTATTTTTGTTTTATGACCGATGAAATGCTAAAATATAGCTTTTAATTTCCAAGGCAATTTGAAGAATTTTTATAACTACACACATACACAAAACTCTCTCGTCACTTAAATTTTCTCATCGTCTAATTTATGGGCATAATAAAAACAACACACCGTTTATTGTTTAATAATAAATTTAATATAATTTTTATCTTTAAAAAATAAAATGAATAAAATAACACATTCTTTAAAGTTTTATAACAATAAAAATAGTTTGTTTTTGTCGTATAATATTAATGAAATAGTCCAATAATTAATTAATACAAGAAACAAATACACAAATAACATATTACAAACATTATTATGATATGACTTGATGATGGGTGTTTTTTATCTTTATTTGTTTTTGTACAGAATTACTTGACACATCAGGCAATTGATAAACAATTTTGCTGTCTGTTTTGAAATAGAATTTAAGAGAGGAACAAACATATAGAGTGAAGAGCAACAATTCGTGCTTATTATAATAAGTAGTATAATAATTATATTTTATAATAATTGCAATAAATTAATTATATCACTGAGATCTGTACAACAAATATACATTAGTGTGATGGCTACCATTTATGACATATACATATTATATCCCATCACTGATTTTATCAGTTACATAATTAATCAATATATACACATTTAATAAAAACTGAACTATTTGTATCCGCATTTCACATATGTATTAAAAATAATATCACACGGCCACGACGTCCACATACGAAAAATACACCGCAAATATATGAAAAATGAGTCTATTGAGAAGGTATTACACGGGACTAGGTTATATAATTTAAGAGTTCACAGCATCTTCATATTTGGTATTACAAAGAGGTTTCACTTCTTATGGATGCATACCAGGTGCAGCACCTAGTCTAGGTCCATATAAGGAATAAGGTGACAAGTAGGGATTCAAACTGGGATGACTTAATGGAAACCCAGACAATGGGGAGGAACTCAATGACGGAGGCAATAAGGACGGTTTACTATATGGATGATATCTTGCGGTTGCCAATGGACTGAGCGGTGGTGTGGGGTATGTTCGATGTAATAAGGGTATTGTTGGTGGCAAACCAGGGGAGGTTAGCATTGACAATGCTGTATTCGCTTCAGAAACGGATGCCACACTTGTATGTGTCCTTAAATGCGTTAAAAGCTCCTCTGAATTTGAGAACCGTTTACCACAATACGAAGCGTCGCCCGATATCCAATTGCAGACATATGGCAAATGAGATGCAGCGGCCAGGGCGGCCAACTGAGCGTGGGCATAAGCCGCCGCCGCGGGACTATGACCAATGTACCCGGTGGAGGTGGGTGGCTTTGAATGGTCGCACTGTGTGCATCCAGCTGGGCACGAAGTGGTCTTTGCTGCACCCAATAAATGTGAACTAACACTGCATCCAGTACAATATGGATCACGACACACTGATGGCATAGAGTCCTGCTGTTTAAGGCGACCGTACGCCAAATACGGACTTAAAGCTCCACTCTTCAAGGCGGCAGCATGATGCTGTGACATGATACTACTAGCCAAGAGATCCATGGGTAAATGGAATCCAGGTGGAGGATAGCCGCTTAAGAATGCTGAAGAGACAGGAACACCAGGCTTAAAGGTTCCCAATGGGAGATCCTTAATTGCGGGATCGGACGAAGAGGTAAGGATATTTGGTGTGAACGCTGTCTTTGTGGAGGACGATGAAGAGGTTGGAGTGTGTGGACTGTTGCGTTCGTGTGCAGACTTCTCAGGAGATGTCCTATCGACAGATCCATTTCCCTCGACAGCGGGTGTCTTCCGTTCTGAGACGGCGGGCGATGTTCTTGGAGACGTGGCACTTTGATTGCTTGCACAACGTCCGTTATTATTACAGGAAATATTACTTTTGGTATTGAGAGGAGTTCGCACGCGACTTCCTGTCGATCCGGAACTGGAGCGCTCTTCTGGCGTTCGAGATTTTTCACGTGGTGCACTCGAATCGTGCGCTTTAAATTGCGATTTATGGACACTGCTCTCTGTTGTATTGGATAATTTCTCTTTTGTGCTGTCGTGTTTGTTCGATTTATTGGACTTTTCACTGGCACTTTGGAGAAGTTTTGTGTTCGGTGTGTCCGCACCAATTTGACTGCACGTTTGTGCCAAAAGTGCTAATGGACTTTTCTTGGCATCCAACTTGAATAGAGAATGGAGAAAATTAATTTTATTTGTAAAATTCATTTGATTTAATGTAGGTAAAGTTCTGTTGTTAGAGTACTGTAAACAAACTTACCGTGGTCGGAAGAGGTGTTAAGTATTCCGGTCTAAGGTATTGATTACTAGATGTCAACATTTTGAGAAAATAAATGTTCAAGAAGAACTACTAAAAACACTATTTAAAACAATCCAAATGTAGAGGTACTTGTATTCCATTCAGATATCACTCGCGGTATGGCAGTTTTGAACACTCACACTGTCTAGATGCGCAGCGAAGAGAAGTGTACTAAGCTTACAACACCACAAGCATGACTAAACTGACGCTCAGTTGGTCATACTCATACGACAAGCGCTCTGTGTCGGCAGTGACGTCACGCGTCGTTTCATCCCCACTGCTGTGAGCTTTGACACCCTCCGACCGCAGATCACCATGTTATTGCTTCTTCTATTTGCTTGTCGACACTTTTTCCTTTTTACCCTATACACACACACAACTCCTGCCACCATTTCCCGACTCCCGACTCTTCTATCGGCACATGTATATATAATGTGTAAATTAAATTCTTCGCAGCCGGTGACGATTGTTTGCACGTTATTTGATTTACGGGGAGCGTTTCTCTCGCTTCTAACTCCTACCTGTAGTACTTTGTACATGTACGAGACTAATTACAGAGTCGTTTAACTTTCTCCTTTTTGTTTGTGAAACACAAGTTTCCCATTTCTGATTTCCTGATACCTAACGAAATCCTTTTATTGGAATTGATTTCTTAAAAGTGCACAGTCAAAATAAACATAATAAGAAGCTTTGTAAACTGACCGCTGTTTCCCAGACCCAATAAAGCCACATAAATCACAGTTGATTCGTTGTGGTTGACATGGTGAAATGTATAAAAGCGATCGAGCGGACGGTTTACTTGACGGTCAGCGAACAGATTCAAGTAAGTCGTCGTTTCACATTCTCGATCACTCCTTTGGGACCGTTCGAATAATCCCTTTCGCACCCTATACACTGAACATTTTTGACTTGATAACAACTAGAGCCCCAACGGCTTATAACAAACAGGTCACGATCACGTTTTGCAATCTCTTTGAGGTATGCCATCTGTTCAAATCGGAAACGTTCCACAATTGCGGCTGAGCTAATATAAATTTTCCGACTGGGAATTTTCTTTTGAATTCCGCTCATATATTAATGCGATTACGACATTGTTTTGCCGTTTAAGATAGGGATCAACCAGTGTGGTTGCACTATTTCGAATATATATGTATAACAGTTGATCGTTTCTGACTACTGAAAAACATACGTTATGGTAGCAGTTAACGAGCAGGAGCTTTCAGTATCGATGACGTGTTTATGATGGCAGCCGTTGATATACACAGTCTGCTAATGACTCAACATATGTACACAGCCACGACATGATAGCGTTCTGACTGAATTATTAACGAAGCAAATACATTACTGGAGAGCGATACTGACGGCAGAGAACTGTGTGGAGGACCGAAACATTCATCTCAGTTTAATGTACGATCGACATCCACACAAGCACTGATAGAATATAATACAGGCAGCTGTTCAATTCTCTTTGATGGAATGTATATTAAAATAAAGATAGATGGAAATGGGAAGAGTCACATTGCATGCTTTACAATTCACTAACTTTGATTTTGGCTTTGTTTGGGGGCAGTTTTATGAAGATCTGTGTACATGGGAGTTCTTGAACGTAACATCTCATGTATGCGCCACAATAACCCATAAAGATACTGATTCTGTACTACTACTAATACATATAAATCATATACGGCTCATTTGATAGCACATACACTAGTAAGTGCTTTTCTAAATTCTACCAAATGCCATTTACACTCTAACTACGTACTAAAAATGGAATACGACTTCATATCTTACGATTTACGATCATTTTGTCAAATAAACAAAGCACTACTATTGGATAAGCTTCAGGGAGTATATTTTAGTTTTAGTATACTAGCTCAACGGGAACAATTTTTATGTCGATTTTATTTACGATGTGACATAATTTTTCACTCACCTGCACACGCCCTTCCCTTCTTCCAATCTTCCATTATGACCAAAAAGCGATCTAGGAATATTAGGATAGGTAATAGAAGTTTGTTTCAATGTCAACAATTAGTAAGAAAAAACAAACAACAATTCCCCTTTGGCTGTTCTTGTTGTCCTATATTATCTAAAAGAGATACACTGTTTTATTTCCACTTATACAAGATAATTTATTGCCCTTTGTATCTGTTGAACTGTTTGACATAAAATATTATTAACATGGCAGAGAAACGAGAAAACGATTCGTCCCCCCAAAAATGTACCTATTGTTGTAAAATGAAAGCGTTTTTGGAAAACGTTTAAATCAATCGGAATCCATTCAGAGTGCGACCACAATGAGAGAAAGGGCAGACACCTATTGGGGACAGGTATATGGTACAGACTTCCATTTCGTTTGTCTTCCATCCTGCTGATACCAAATTACACGCAAAATTGCACACAGAAACTTATTTTGAAACGACATTATGACATGAAAAATGTAAGGATATCCATAGCGGGGTGTCCGATTGTGCCACATTATATACACGACATAAATTAATGTGACAGCCCCCGGTTCGTCCTACTCTCCAAAAGCTTTTCAGGCAGCTGTTCACTATATAACATTCTGTGCGCCCCAGTAATGTCCGGTTTGTCACTTTGGCCTTTTCTTTGGCCCATCCTGCCGCGCAACTAATCCGAAAATACATTAATATTAGTTATGGTCTACATCAATGCTTTTAATGATATATTACGGCCAAGTTCTTTTCACACACCGAAAAAAATTCTCTAACAAAATGGATTTTTACCCATACTCAATAGACCGTTGTAATCAACTGTCAAAGTCGATAGTCATCACTCATTTAATGCTGTTCACTTTACTCGGATGGCCTTTCTTGTATAAGGTTTGATTTACGACTTTTTCTACATCCAACTGTCAATTGCTATTAACATTCACTTTTAATTTTGAATAATTAGTTTCTTTTGTGTCTCACATAATTGTTTTCGCTATTAATTCTTTGCTGGTCTTCTTCATATTATTGTTCTGATGGTTCTTTTCAAAGTGAGCGCCCCGTGAGAAATGCAATATTTTACAAGTCTTCTTATATAATGGCTCTTATTCTCATTGCCAAATGTTGACAGGCTATATTTCCTCGAGTAAATAAAAATAATGTCACGTCATGCACATATGACAAAGTGCAGTACTCTATCATCGAGCATTAGCAGGCCGGAGAACCGTATGTCTTCACGCAATAAGGGCAAAGCTTTCTCTAAGGACTGTCGCAATTGGGATCACTTTTCAAGGGCATTATGTTGCAGTCAGACATTAGGGTTACTTTTCAACATGATGGGGTGGCTTATAAACTTGGCCCTTTTAACTGTCATAGGGGTAATATTAAAACAACAAGTAATTTTATTGCATCATAAACACTATAGTGATGGAGAATGGGACGGTAGACAGACCACCCAAAATTCCGGTTTTACGGTCTTTTTTTCATGCCCTCGTAGGGAATATTTTTCAGAATATATAGCGACCCTAAACACATTTTCGGGCAACTTTAATTGAGGTGATGGTTAATATTTTCATACACAAACACAACATTAAAAGCAGCACAAAATATATATTATAATATCCTCGGTACAACAACACGGCACCAACGTGGTATGGTATGAGTGTGTAATATTAAAATGGGAAAATTTTGCAAAAGTGGAGAATATAACCTAAGTGTACCTATATGCTTCTCAGAAGTCTCTGCTGCTCATAATTATACGTGGTAAGTACGGTCTGGTTGCTATTATAATAATTACGAGTCAAAAGTGCATATATACATACGTATACAAAGTATATGGGCAACAATGTAGTAAATAATATTTGCTCGTTTAGAAAACGATTGTATATACAAGAGAGAACCGCAAAAGTGAACGACAATGCATCTCAGACAGGCATTCTGTTGCGGTTCATAATAGAATAACCGGCTTATTTATTGGGGTGCTATAAAGTACGTCTGGGCATTTATTATATAGTGCATGCCGTGAGTTTTACAGAGGTCATATATTCTCGAAACAACCAGCCCGTGACTCCATAATTCAGCTTATATGGTCTTTTCAATTTTTCCTTTAGTAAATAATATAAGTATTGTGTTGTACGAGTATACATAGAGCGCAAAAAAGCCCACCGTCTATTTATAAATGTATATTACTATATACTTTTAACGTGACGGTACGAAATTTAATTAAACCACTATTACGGCTAATAAAAAAACGAACGGGAATCCATCATAAGCCCGATAATTTGTGATGACAGTATAGTTTGAGCGAAGATGATATATTCGAATTCCACATCAACCAAACACAACCCCCAACCGCCCCAATCAATCTTCATTGTAAGTGTCGAGTATAATCCAACGGATGGGACACAATCCAATATAATGTCCGACAGAGGCTAGTTACGTAAGCCTCCCATTGTGATTCTGAATCCGTGAGCTTCATATTGTTACAGCTGTCGACTGACACATGTACAAAAAGGCCATTCAAACCACCCTGTCATGTCAATTTTGCTCTATTTAATTTGAGGGGATATATACATATATAGTACGCAGTGAATTGTGTCGACCGCCAATTAAACTTATATCAATTTTCCAGCGTATACAATTTTTGACGGTTTTTTAAAGAAAACATTTATTCTATAAAGATATTTACGTTTACTTTGCGAATAACTTTGTGCACATGACATCAGAAAAATTGAGTAAACTTAAGGGGCTCGGTGAAGAAGTTTCCATAGACTACCTTTTTGAATTCGGTGATGCGCTATGCATGTAAATTGTATTCCTAATCAATTAATTAAAATTCATTAATTAAATAGTATATATTGATGTAGCGACATGTGTTTAACGTTTCTGTACATGTGTAATGTAGGCCAAGATGACATATCTATTGAAAATATATGGTAAACTCATCAATTATTTATTGAAAAATGTCTATTTAAGGATTTTTGGTTACGTGTTGTATTTTCCAACAAGTTTCGAAAGTTGTTAAGATAGCCAAAGGAATATTTTAAGTGCGTGAAATTAATTAAAATATTTTCTTTAATAGAAATAGAGATTATAGATGATATTGAATTAAATAATTCAGTGTTCAATTAAAAAAGCTTTTGGATTTGGGTATTGGCAATAAAATGCTGAATTAATATGCTAATTTCTTAATTAAGTAGATCATGATATAATTAAGTATCTTCCAATTAAGTTGTTTTTAATTTTTAAGTTAATTCTATTATATTCACAGACCGATATCATTTTTTTTTGTTATTTCCTCGATCGTTTACATATGGAATCGTTTTCGCTTAATCATTTGAATTCTTGCAAAAGAATTTTAGTTTACCTTTCCCAGTTATGGTAAAAATCCAAAAAATACTTGAAAATTAGAATGTAAATGTTAATGTATTCATAATGGAACATTTACAATTCCTTCCATAACAATAAATCTCCGAGTAATATTAATATTAAGTTGTCTGCAATTTATTTTATCTGTTTTAAAATCGAAATTATGGGAACATAAACCAGTAGCAACATTAAAGAGACTCATATAGATACGAGTTATATTTATGAAATCCCCCCAAATGTGATCGCCGCATAAACGAACAGTTAATATTCTTATATATTCCATTAGTTTTATGGTACACGTCGTTCACAAGCCTTTCCACTTTACAATAAAAGCCCACAATCAGCTGCATTTTGTTTAAAACTGATGTTGGGATGATTTTCAAAGTGGCTAAGGATATAGGAACGCTTCTACTCCCAGTAGCAGGGCTGGTACAATAAGGACGATCGTATATTCAGATTAAGGCCAAGCAGGGTTTACATAGGCGTCCCAGTCTGAATGCCTCTGAACGTAATAAGAATTGTCAAATATTTTACATGTAAACATTTAAAGGCAGTGTGTGAGAATGTGAAGTGTTGTATATATATGTGACATAAATTGTGACTAAGAGCTTTTATTACCGACAATAAAATAGTAATGTGGATGATGGTAAAAGCAGTCGACTGGCTGGGTGGAGGTCAATGCATGATTACACTGTCTTTTTTATGGACAATTTTTTTATGATTTTCCCTTTCAAAAGTGTAACATTACATTTGAATGTGTGTATTATTATAATCTAGCCCATAATATATATACCTCGACAATGTAATGTGTAGGTACTAAACTATTGAAATGTTATCAAATCCTGCCATCGTACACCATTTACATATTTATTTGAGGGTATTTTTTGGGAGTAATAAAATTTATTCTCAGATTAGGCTTCCAGTTTTATTTCTGGTATTTTTATGTTTTACTTTAAGAAGACACATAGCGTACTTAATACGTTCTTCTTTCAAAACAGATTAGTTAAAATTCTTTAACAAATACATATAGTTCTTATCCGAAAATAGATAATAAAAAACGTTCCAGCGTTTATTTAAAAAAACGCACAAGAGAATTAATGATTTATATATTAAAGCAGCTCTATAGTGGGACTTTTATAAAAAGCAGCAAAAGAAAAAATATATATATTGAACCATCATTTATCATACATCATCGAGCAGTTAATTTAAAAAATGAATTGTTTTTTTTTCATCATCTCTGTTCAATTTCAATATCTACTCATCAGAACTGATCATCTTAAATGATTTTCCTGCAGGAAGGCTTCTGTATGATTGGAAATCAATGGATATATACTGCGTGACATGGAACTCTCATCTTTGAAAATGATTATAAGAGAACCGGCGTGGTAATTATTCTCCAGCTGGATTAGACAGCACTTTTACAATACGGCGTGACCCAGCACAAAGGATCATTATACCGTCCCTAAATGACCGCCACTTTCCTATTATAACGAATACAAAAGAACTTGCTTGCACATTCTACTATAATAATTACCGTAAACTACAGTCATTTCAAAGAAAAACTTATATATAAATATGTGTATATACGTTTTTACGAAGTAAATTATGTAATGCTAAAGTTTCCACTATGAAAAGTCACTTACAGTTCTTTTTTACAGGTTTCAGGTTTTTGGAGGTTCAAGAAACAGTCAATACCTAAATACTCTCAACATCTTCATTCCATTCAATGGTATACATTTAAAATAATAACAAATTCCGTGTTTACGGTGAAAATGGAACCTGAAAGATGATCCTCCATCTCAATACAATTCGGAATACAGACAAATAACAGCCGCACTTTGCACTATTGTAGGTATATAAATCATACACACCACCTACAGAGTTATTTAATATTGTCCGTAAATAATACACCCCCGAAACTATAAAGTTATTGTTGAAAAATAACAATATAATAATTTGCATAGATTACAGAGCTATACCTGCCGATTATCTGGCAGGCATTTCCCTATACAAAAACCATTGTAACCGTACACAGCATTATTGTTTATCCTCTGGCTCTCTGTGTACATACAAGATTATTTTGAAAGCATATGATTGTTATTTCTTTTATACTCGTGTGTTAGGTATACATACGCCGAGAAGTGATTTTTTTTGATGGTTTTTCGTAAATGCCAGTTAAATCAGGATAAACAGGCTTCTATTTGAAACCCAGCTTGACAGTTAATTAAATATGAGTAGCTGGAATGTGTCTAGTCGTTCTAATCGCCTTTTACCATCTAATCGTGACAGGCAACAAGATGTTGCTTACAAAGGCGCTGTCATCACGAGCTTCCTTTTGACAGGACGACTCGTCCTGTTACCTATATATGAGGCCCCGAATTCGTGTCATACATTCATCATTGCCCACACACTGCCTGCATCTATTCCCTTATTCCGGATTAATGTATTATAATTGATAAACTGGAAAAGATATAAATATGTCGAAGATGGAGCAATAAAATGTTTCTTTATGTTCAAGGGAAATGTTGTACCCTTGGGGAGCGTAAATAAAATAAAAATTATTGCCGAAAATAATAGGGGTGAAGTGAATGACTTCTGTGAGCATATAAATTCCTTTGATGTCCCCTTGTCACCGGATAACATTTTTATGAAGGTAGTTTTTTGTGCATGTCAGATAAATTTTAAAAGAATAAATATTTTGCCATTTGCTTCGTTATCACATGAAAAAGTAAACGGAAATTATAAAATAGGACCATAAAATTGCAACGTGTGTGGCATGCGTTCAAATATTATTATTATTATAAAGTAGTAAATTTCATTCTTATAAGGAGCAATAAGTCTCAATACTTTCGAATATTTATGAGAAAAGACAATTAAATATAAATTTAGATGCCGACAAAATGCGGCCTGTTTGAAGAGGTATTTCACAAAAGGTAAGCTCTCAATGTTTTTATTAGACTTATACCTGTGAGTATTGTATGTATTTTTTCTATTAGAGTACTAATAAACAGTGTACCGCGTACCGCATTTTGTATCAGCTAATAACTCACATCAATGAGAACAAAAAAAAGAACGTTCCAAAGGAAATGTGGAAATGCATTGCAGTGTAACGATGTGTGATGGAAGTGTTTTTATGAAATTTTATACACGAGTGTTTCAATTACTGTATGATTTCCTGTTAAACATGTTAACACGCAGTCTATAATCAACAATATAGCAGTTGAATTCCATTATAATTTTATCCATATGTAAGTGGAAAAAAATGGCAAGCATTAAAGTAAATAATCAGTTTGAACAAAACACAAACATGCAATTTTCATACCATTAAAGCAATAACAAAAACACTTTTTTCATTAAACCTACAGCTATATATTTTGGGCTGGTGGTGTGTATATGATAAAATTCGAAATTAAATTGACTTTCATCTGTGCTGTGTAAAGTAATAAATATATAAATAATTATCGCCTGTTTTACCATTTCAGACAATTTTAACGGCTTTATTTCCACATGTAATTTACTTACTTTCTCTGACAGTAGCCATGAATATGATAAATATTAATTTATTACTAGTGACATTTAAGTCGCGACCCCGTTATCGTTGACAAGCAATAATTTGTGTCGTTTCCGTTGTTGTTTTTCTCAACATAGGGTATAGAAATGGAAAAATTACGTTACTCCAATTAGCTATGAATGATTTATGGACATACTCGAAATACTCGAATGCATGTGCAACTATGGATAAATATCGCAAAAATCCATTTTGAAATAATTATTCTGACAGGGGCACTGGGCGCTTTCGAATAGAATATTTTTTCAGTTGTTCTATTCGAAAGGAACAATAACGGCGCCACAACCACATTAACATGCCAAAATATTGACTGTTCGATAATAACATGTATTGAAATTCACCCCACTTTGAAAATAGGTCGGAAATAATAGGTTGTTGAAGACCGTCCATCATCTAAACTATTGCGTAAACATAGAGTTTTCAACGAAAAAGTAAAAGTTCAGAGCCGAAAATTGCACCCAATCACTTTGAAATGACCCGACAAAACTCTAAACTTCGTACAAATGTACAATTTATTTATCTAATCGAAAATTAATTTCTCATCTTAAAATGAGAAATTAGTTTTCTTCTTTCCTTTTGCCACAGACGCATACATTTTCTTCATCTTATTGGGTGTGTGTGTTCACCTTCGGCGCCTCAGTTTGAAAAATATTGTTTGTAAAGGCGGTAAAAGACGATAAAAGGGATACCAGTAGGAGGTTGAAGACTATTAGACAGGCCTCTTTGTCCATGAGGGCGCCGTTTACGCCCGCAGGCAAAAAAATGTAGAAAATATTCCAAATAAAAGCGAACGACTTGAATTTAATCATTACAGCCCGATAAAGTAATCATTCCCATGCATAGAGTCTGAGGGTCTAAAGTGGAATTTGATCGCATGCAGCAATAAAGTGTTGTACAAGCTGTAAAATTGGAACTTCTCTCTAACGTGTATTATAATTTGATTGTATAACTGTGCTATGGGTGGTGTAATATCCCCATACAATAGAAGAGAAAATGGTCCAATAAAATATGAATAATGTTTCAAGACGGTTAATAATTTAAAACCTTTATAATACCACCACATCATATACAATTATTTTGTTATTCTTTTGCATGATAAATGTCGCCTATGTTCCGCCTTTTATACACATATATCCCCATTATAATAATAATAATAACGTGTACCAAAGCTGTTCTCTCTCGCTCGTTGCATATTGCTGCCAATATGCTGTATATCAAAATGACTGTATAAAATAAACGTTCCCTTTATGCTGAATCGTTTTCTACAATTTATGACTTCAATATATTTATATGGAAGGCAATTTTGTGAGGAGAGAGAGTGTATAGTTTGGATGCTGGGGCATGGATGGGTGTAGACCGCACTTTGTTCACTTTTCCCCCTTCGTACCCAGCAACACTCAGCCAGAGCAATAGTTTGCACCGATAATAGAAACATATTACCCTCTCACGACTTCAACGACTCGTACCCATTACGGTAAGGCTGGTTTATGGTGTTAATGCGCTCTATTACCCTGGCGGTGAATTACGTGGGCCTAAAACAGACGTACATTGTATTTATCTCTACATATCCGCCACGCATCATGTAATTTACAACCCCTTTTATCACCTCGCCCAATTGTTTCAAAACCTCTCTGCTACAAAATAATAACTGGTGTGCAGAACTGTGTGCCAACCACATAACACCACACACTATATATATTTCTTCGTTTTGGCTTTCATTTCAACGCGGCTCTATGTGCTTTTTTTATTAGAAAATTAATTTGCCAATAAACAATCGTCCTTTTTTTATCAGATAAAAGGTGGACACGTTTTGTGTTTCTTGACAGTTTGCATTGCCATCTATTTCCCCAGTGGATTATACTATAGTGTGGACATTTTACTGGACATTGGGGAGCTTATGTGGACAAACCATATCACTGGCTTTACTTTCTATTGCACGGATGTGTATACAGTGTGAAATAGACTCTAGGGATCGAGCGCCAGGACGAAATCTCGTCAAATCTTTTTTATACAGCGTCCAGGACGGTCGCCTAATTAAAATAATATGTTTCCAACCCGACCCCTCTCTGACGCAATAATAAATGTAGACACAAATTGAATAATATATATAGGTACACATTTTTACAAGTATGTGTACTTTAATGTGTTATATCTACTCTACTTTTATGGCCTTGCAAATTTATTGCCACACACGAACATTGTTTTGCATTAAAAGACTCTTTATTATACTACTGTTACTGTTATGTGGGAGTTATTTATTTATTAAAGCCATTTCTGCGTCTAACAGCTTTCTCGTTTTATTTTCCACTGTTAAAGGGTCTATTAAAAGTGAATGCCTGTACATTAAGGTCCCGGGAAAAAGAGAGCGCGCTTGGGTTTTTTAAATATATATAAAGTTTGTTGCCTTTTCTCACAAATAAATCAAATAGATTTTAGAAATAAAATTGTCTCCATTCGGAAATCAATTCGATTTGGTGCCAAAAACACCAGTTTGAATGTTTGTATATTTTTCAACAGTGAACATGTAACATTGATTAAGTGAAATGTTTACTGTATTTGTATATGTATGCGAGTGAAAAGGATTATAAAAGAAGCTTCTCGCTCCGTGGGGTATTTTCCTTTATATGCTATAGTATATCGTGAAATAATAAACGATTCGAGAGTGTGGCAGACAGATAATAGAGGAAAATTGTTTCCACAACATATATGCACATTGATAATTATATGTGGAACAGTACGTTCAAATCACTGTTGAACGCACTCAGATGTCAAGGAACGGAGCGCAGGTGTAAAATAAATAATATACCAATAAAAAATACAAACACAGCTGTAAATGTGATTTATTTGGTTCTCATCATCCTTTATATGTAGCCTCGGTAGTCGGATGCTAATAAATCTAGCGGATTAAGAATCCATTGTCCGTGTTTTATTTATTATAACCATTAACACTAGTAATAATGCATTTGTTATCCTTCAGAGGATCATATTTTATAGCTATGTCAGCGGCAGCACACACATGTGTGCATCCATCCTGCCTTCTCTCCTTATGTTCAAAAAGGTACACACACAATGATGGTGCACAGAATGAGTATAATAAAATGAAAATGTATTTGTGTGTATGTGTATTATATGAAAGGGAGTTGAAACCTAGGCTAGTAAGGCACTAACACAGAACAGAAGCCAGTTTCTGGACGATTAATGGTGTATGTGCGGTGCGGTGTACCTTTTCTGGATATCTCAGACATAAATCAGTAACAAATACTCTCCGAGTGCTCCATCATTTGTTGTGTGACTGTCATTTGTAGTACGCCCTTTTAATGCGATACGGTCATTATTAATATGTGGAAACAACATGTTTAGGGTTCGCCCAATTAATAATTATATTGTCCATTTTCAATGCAACCACGTCCAGCCTCCTGTCCCTTTGCACAAATTAAGTCGATGCTATATGTATTAAAGGCTTCATTTAATTCGTAGACACCATCAGATACAAGAGCAGGTTTTAATGACTTTGAATAGTGCGAATTAAAAACAAATAGCAAGCCATTAAGTTTGTGGGTTTGTTGAACTTGAAATGATTATTAGCCAATTATTTTATCTCCAACTTTGAGACATCACACAAAGTCAGTATATTAATTAATTTCGAAAAATTCATAATAATATGTTATTTTAAGCACATAACTATGCAAAAATATATATAATTTGTGTGTAATGATAAATTGATGTTGTGTTATGTTGTATACGGAATGTTGTTTCCGTGACAAACGAGCAGTGTTAATATTTCCTTTGCATGTGTGTATCAGACAGTCGCGTCTATAATAATTATATATCGTTTCGCTCTAGCACTCACTAATATTGTTATCACCGCATTTACTTTTTGTATTTTATTATATGACAGATGTCTGTCAGGAAAACTGATGTGAAAATTGAGTGTGCACACAACGTACACGTTTACAGGCATTTTTGCCTTGTCTCCAACACGCATATGAATTATATTATGCATTTTAAATGTAAAAAATTACAATTGCACACTTTTTCCCTATATAAAACTTAACGCTAGAAACCTAATTAACTTTTTGTTGGTCAACTAAAAGTAATAACTCTTTTGCGGTGACTGGCTTTAACCAACATCACAAACTAGATGTAATTGTTGTGGTTCCTTTTTCTTTGGATGATCAAAGAAAACTTCAATCTTCTCTTAGGTAGAGTTGGAAGCAGTTTTTTTGGTAACCTCTCACGGTTATTTCCACATCATTACTGTAACAAAAACTAACCGGTAATAAATGATATTCACTGAATACACACAGTGAAATGTCGATGTTTTGATTGATTTCGGCTTGAAAATTGTGAGACGATATCGGTTTACCAAAGAGATAGAAACAGGAACATCTTCGTACACACAGCAAAAGAAAAAGGATTATGGATGGTTGGAGGTACTGTGTCAGTGTGTATGCTGTGTAATATCAGTAATGAATATCGCCATCGGCTTTGTATGTGTGGGTTTCTCTGGAGTTTGTATTTAGGGCCCCCCTTGCATTTGCTCTGCTTGACTAACCATTCTTTATGCTTTGATAGATGTGTCAAATACCGGACAGGTATTGTTGAGGTTAGATAAATGACGACCAAGCAAGTAAGCAAAACAATCTTCTTTGTTGCTGTTAATTTACTCTTTGACTGTTTGGCTCTTTGATAGAACCGGTCTATCAAGAGGCCAGCTGTTAAATGCACGAATATTCAATATGACCCAACGAAAAATGACTTCTTTTACGCTCTTCACACTGTGACTAATTTTATATATTAGAGTTTTGCATAATATTTTGAAAGAGTTGACATGTATGTATGCTGGTGTATGGGAAAGGCGATGAAAACCGTTCCATCATCTACAGCTAATCATTTCTAATTATTGTATTGCTAATAAAATTTCCGTTACATATTACATTTAGCCCAAATGAAATATGGCCCTGGTTTTGCGGATGGAGGCAAAAAGAATGTTCCAAGGGTCGGCGAATTATTGTTTTCCAATGTTTATGACACTGTTTCGATTTCATAACTCGGCGGAACATTGGGGGGATTCGAGTGCACGTTTTTAATTTATCAGGCTCTATATCAAGTTATACGGCCCTTTAGTCGACAGCCCCCACATTTCCACAAATCATTACCGGATGAAATGAAAAAAATGTATCATTTCAGACGATTCTAATCCTAAGATATGTAGCATACAGTGTGGATGCTGATCCAGCCAAATTTATGTCATATATCGGATTGTTGTTTCGTTATATATCACTTGCCATATGTGATTTAGTGTTAGAGGATTTTTTGCCCAACTGTCTAACCGTCTATCTGTTTTACTTTACAATTTTGATTTTCATTGTCTTTGTGTAAGCCAGAAATTTGTTTAATAAATTTTAACAGGCGCATATAGCGTTGAATTTGATTTATTGATGAAGGTTATTTATTAATGTGAATAATGCTCGTTTCGGATACAACAACGAATCCTCAACAAAGGAACTGAGAGAATATAAAACTCTCTCGATTCTCTGTTCACATTATTTCAGAACTGTACACAAAGAAATATTTGCAGATTGTGGTTTGAATTTAGAGTTTAAAGTTTTTTCAAAGAATTCACGTCTAACCCGAAACTAACATTGTCCGAAAATTTTCATTGAGCAGCAACATCAGCAGCAGCAAAGCTGAAACCGGACATTTTTTCCACTGTGTATTTCTTTAACGTTATTCGAAATTTATTATCTCCGTCCGAGGTGAATTTACATTTGAATGGGAATAAAAATGCATCTAAATAGTGTTCACATGCATTTTTCTCCATGTAGATTTCGTTGTTGTGGTCGTCGTCGTCTAGTCATTTAATTTTTTTCTGTAAAAGATTTTAGATAGTGGAATGTTTTCGGGCAGACTTTAAACAATTCTGATGTCCGACTACCTGATTAATAGCCTGCTACTGGTCTTAAACTATATACAATATACAAGTTTAAGAGCGCATTCGGAACCCTGTCGGTTTTATCTAAGAAAAACTGACAATAATGTATAAATATTTCAGGACGCCGGTCCAATAAAAATAAATATCGGTTTAGCTGCAGAAGAGAGCGAAAGAAAAAACTTCGAATTCATTCACAAAATCGACTTTGTGTGAGAGATGTGTATACGTTTTTGTCGGCATTTCCAAGCATCAAAGGTCTGCTTTCATTCGAATCTAGGTGCCATAAGGTGCTATAAAATGAAGGCAATAAGGTGTATAATTGACATTGTAATAATGTACCTCAATTGGTTTTATTGCTGAAAAGATATTTGTAAAAAATGCTGGCAAATACGACACAGATGTTGGACGAATTAAGTTATTATAAAAATTAATGACGTTTTCTTTATATACCTAGATATACCTGTTTAACTGTAATATTTGCTTAGAGAGATCCTAGTTTATTAATAATAAAATGCCGATTATGGCTTTAAGCAAACCATCGTTTTATAGATATAGGAATGTCACAGTGTTTTATGTATTCAGTGATACTAATAATGCCTTTTGTTTAATGAATTCCAAAAAGACTAACGCTGTATATATTATATGATTATAGATATATTCTCCATATATTCAGAATGCAAACGATGCGGACTATCTGAGGAATCAAATACATACTTATGAGAGTCGTTTATAGGCGCACACATTGATGGACGTACATGTTTCAACTCTCAGTTTATGTTATGTGTACGAATGTAATTATTTTTAAATTCCTTGATAAGATATCGTTAGCATCGAATACGTAAAGGGAATGCCATCCGACTACCTTTCCTTTATTAGGACTTTGTTTCTTTACTAACCGAACTGTCAGTCAGTCGTCAATCTTGATAATCATCGACCTTTGCTGATGGTTTTTCATGCCGGCAGATTTTTAAATTAAAATTTCTCTCATGTATCGGTCGCTGCCTGCTATCACATTGTATACGGATTGGATGTATGGGGAATAAAACTTGAATTGGTTATAAAAATTGTCCACATAGTGGTGAGTGCAGTTTTTATCCAACAACAAACAGCCAAAGCAACAGCAGCAGCAACTATCAAATCATAATATAATAGCCGATGATGGAAAAGTTGTGTTACTTTTCAATGTCTATGACAAAGTGTAATACCTACTTTTCCAATGGGCAGTGAGATATATAGGTAGAATAGGATGGCTTTTTAATAATGAAACCATATGTTCAAAGAAGATTGCTACATTACAACATAACTCTGTGGTATTTATTTCTATATAAAGTTTAATTGTATGTGTTGCCTTTATGGTATAGTAATTGTTGGACGTTTGAACATTTCATATGGTCAAGTAAATCTATTTGACGGACTCTAGAAAAAATCTATCCATATGAGGGAATGTTAATTGCATAGCACTTGTCAACCAATCTGGAACTATTTACGTGCGATGTTTTTTATGTCTTGGAAATGCGATACTTAGCATTATTGCTCAAATCTAATTAATCAGTTTTACATAACAGATCGGAGAAGTTTTCTCAGAAGAGATACAATTTTCATAAATCTGTGAGTGTAATGCACAAAGAATCAAACAGAACCATCAACAGCAGCCTGATACTGTTGTTATTGGATCTTCTCAAGTTCTCATCGGACGGGAGACGACCGATATAAGTATCATGGAATTTAATTGATACAGAAAAAACAAGAAATATGTTGGCAGACAAGCAAGAAGAACATTATTTATTATTCATCAGGTGAGAAATAATGATAAAGCATAAAATGCATAGAGGAAAAACAAGATGATCCGACAACAATAACGAAAAGAAACTTTTTATTTCGCCCCAACGTTCGTTTTGGAAAGAGATTTACGATTCTTTTACGATCACTGAAACCATCAACCATGGACGCAAAATGAGATTTACCAGTTTTATTTATGTTATGGTCCCTTTTAGTTTTAACACTTGACGTGTGCAAGCGACTTAGATAATGGTCATCACTTTGGTCTGCACCAGCACTTCTTTATTGTATACCTCTCCATAACTGGCTGGAATGATGGTTTCGATGGACGAAAAGAGTGTGTGTACGGTTTGCAGGACGATGTGCAGCAGGAACAGGATAGTAGCCAATGTGTTGTGCCGCCATCTTTAGTCACGACGTCATTTACAGACCGGCCCCCTGACCCAAGTCTCCGCCTTTATACTCTCAAACCCATCTTTATATAACACACACACTCGGAGAGAAGAAGACTTATGAAAGTGGCTGGAAGATGACTAGGTGACTATAAACAGGCGCTGAAGTGCGGCTCTCTTCAAAGGTCTTACTGATGGTTGAAAGTGCTTTGGGTAATAAATCGACGGAATCAGCGCCGCTATTCATAAAAGTTGCCGCTATCGCATTAATTATGAACCCGCTGTGTTCGCTGGATTCAACTTCAACAGTTTGCATATGGGCATCATAAATAACTGTCAGTTATCAGCCAGTCTAGTCGGCATTCTACAACATTCCCAGCAAATTTAAATCAACTCTTATATTCAGATGTTTCTAAAACATCGACAAGTTAATAGCCAACGCCTTCATACGCTATTAATTAACATTTGATCATGATGGGTAAATGGTCTAATTTATGACTACTTGGACTGAGACTTTGGAGGAAGCTAGCATCACAGGAATATTTAATAGTTCCTTCTATTCGCTTCTCTGGGTCAGAGTATCATCATTCCAAACTCATCATCCAACACACATGTCCAATAAACCATGAAGCATTTTTGCGGAATTAATATTCACCCTGTTTCATTACACACCTACATGATGTTAACAATGTTCATAATAGTACACAACGTACAGTCGAAATGTTAATTAGAGTGCTAGTTGAGTCGCATTTGACATTAATATTATTTGTCAAGTAGTATAATAACATAATTTAATGATCCACCCCCTAAGCTGTCCAACATTGCAACTCATCTGCGGACGTTGACAGCATTGCAAATCAGCACTGACACTAATGTTGTACATGACAACCCATATTACTGATTAAGCCTCTGATAACAGATTTAATGGGACGCTCTATATATTACACGTTCATTTATAATTAGGTTATCTCTCAGCCTGCTAACTTACCAATTATGCAATCACTGCTCGTAGACTGTAATTAATTATTATCCGTAATACTTTTATACTGGTGTATTATTATACTCACAACGTCATCTAATTTAATACGATGGAAATTTTGCGAAGTAATTCAAAATAATTGTTAATTTCGTGGAACAACATTAAAGTATACAACTCTAGTGTACCATGGCACCTAATACATAGGTATAGTGTATAGTAATTTCCCTTAAAATAATAAAAATCTAAAATATAGGTCTAGAGAAAATGCCGGGTTTACCATGACGCTACTAATAAATGAGAATGAGATTCACCTCTTATCCTTATAGCACAACCCTAAAGAGGAACTAATGAAAACGTGAGAATATTTTCCACGTCAAGTTCATCTAATTTACGCAGTGATTAGCGTTGCTGTTAATGAGCGAAGGGTACCGACCCAGTCCCTGATTGATTGCCAAGCATGAACTACACTGTCATGTGATCGATCACAGGCTAGCTCTATAGCAATGTCCCATCAACTGAACCACATACATGCACTGCTTGTTACAACAGTTTATTATAGATCCTCTTTTGGGCGACATTGATAGATTATACTAAACACGTGGTCCGCTCAATGCTGTTCTACCATATACAAATACAACAGAAAAATCCCTATCTGTCTATAATCTACATGAATAATATTTCTACTATTTGACACACTGATCTAATGATGCCTAGACAGACAGTTTTGGGAAATGGTCGGATGGCAAAATTGAAAACTCATACAGAGAATGACACCATTACTCATTCCCGCCGTGCGGTATATTAATTTGTGTTTATTACTCTTATATTGCCCTGAAATAATGATATATTTTAATAGCCCCCATAATAAATAACTGTAAATTTATGTGCGATACAGCGCACATGTCTGATAACATTAGTTATTAACGGCCTAATGATTTCATAAAATTTATATATCGTTCAGTGAAATGAAATGAGAAAATTTAAGTGTGTAGGGAGGATGGGGACACCCCAGAGCATATATGGAGTACCACATAGAGGCGAAAGAGATGTGTGCGGGTTGAGAATATGTGTATAATGTGTGAGACCTCAGAGTCTAAATCATGACTCAGAGTGGCCCTCGGGCTCATCACATTCACCAAACAAAAACATTATTGCCTAATGGAAACCGGCACATTAATCACACCGGAGAAAACCGTACAGCAGCCAGGCGAGCACGTTTATAAAACGGAAATTATGTCGCCCAAGGGGACACTGTTGTAAGGGTGAAAAAAGGGTCAGAATTTACCACGATCTGTCCCTGTGCATGTGTATAACCGAAAGCGAACCCCTCCCGGAATGGACACAAAAACACCACACTTGTATCTGTTTTCCCTTTTCGGTTGATTGTTTCTTGATTGTGGGCCGTAATTGGCAATTTTTGACCTCTTAATGGGACGAATCAAGATTTGATGATCAAGATTAAAAACTCTATTAACACCGTCAGTGTGTTACCGTGAAAGCTTGTGTAATTATGAACAAAGTAAAAGTTGGAAAGAGTGTCACGCGGAAAGGAGTAACGATGATGAATTGTTGGACATCAATCATATTCTGCATCTTTCCGCCAAATGATAGAAGACAGACTTTACGTGTTCAATTTTCTTTTTCACTGTGTGTATTGTTAAAAACATCGAAGCTGTTTCAGGAAGTGATTGTGATTTACACACTTTTCCTGACCTCTGTCTGACTCCTATGACTTAAACCTAAACCCCACACATCTTTGCTTCCGCAGTGTGACAATCATTTCGGCGATGTGTGGTCGAATATTATTAACCGGTGTGGAAAAATTCTATTCGTTTTTCCAGGATCTATTTGGATTTATGATGTTTCAGGAAATACAAAAAGTTTAACAGTCATCTGGCCATTGTTGTAACATGATTGAATGGCCATTGAATTAACAGTTAGTTACCTTTCTACTATATGGATATAAATAAAGTTTACTTTTATGTGTGTTGGAAAAAAGAGGAAAACGATTTGTTACTCGATTACAAGTTAGGTGTGTTAAAAGTGCCGTCTGTATTCTAGCAACTTGTCTTGAACAGTGGCTATATAGTTGTGCTAATACTAAACATATATCCACTGCTATTATAGAGTCAATTAAAGGAAATTGGTGATTCTGTTACAAGTAGTAAATTGGATTTGCTTGTGAAGATTACATTCAGATATAGGAAGAGAGTTCTCTATAGGTGTGTATTTTATATACATAAAGTCACAAATATATACCTTATATCGAGGTAGCCAAGAGATAATACATGGGAATTATACCAGAATTAGAGTAAATGAATTATGATCCTGTGTAAAACCTTTAAGATAAATGATTTGCATGATCAGAGAAGAAAGGTTCAGCATATTGTGTGTCCGATATTTCGGAATCGATTTCGATCCAATATCGATTAAAATAATAAAAGAGCCTCATGACAATGGGTGCAATAATAAAGAAGGAGAAAATGTTCAAGTCATGACGGCAAAGTGGAATTGGTAATTAGTTTCTACAGTGCCTCATTATTGGAGTACAATGGTTGAACATCAGTTAAACTGTCAGTTATATGTATTATATAGATGGCATCATGATGACCATGTATATTTATATATGTGTATGCGTGTTGTTCATTAAAAGATTTTCTTTTACGGTTAGTATAATATAATGATGTAGCAGAACACGCCACTGGACTGCGCGCTAGTCATTCGTTCTGTGGTCAATGAGAGTAAATGATTTGTTTAAGTCTCGCGTCTAGATTGTTATCGGGCCACATGAAAGGCAACATGGATATTAATCATATATCTAGTCGGCGAAAGTTAAAAGAAGACATTACAGTAACGAATGGGGTCAAGTCAAGCTGAAACAACAACTCGATGTGAACAACGTTTCGATATCACAGCACACATCTCGAATTGGCTCGCAGTTAACAGAGGGTGTGGAGCATTGATAAATGGCCCCATAAATTACAAACGACTCCTCCCTGGAGTTGAGTGGGCAAATATCTATCACAGTTATAATTTAAAAGATCGTTTATCAAGATATTTATTGCAATCATAAACCGTCTACTGGTAAAATATATAGTGACAGCATTTTTATAACGATATCTGACGGGCTGGGGACCTGCCGCTCTGTTCACTTCTCTCTACTATGAACACTTTTTTTATTCACCACCAGTTCAAAATGTGTGTTGGCGTATTTGACAAGCCATTTCATTACGTTTTACGTAACAACAAACGCCACAACTCTTCCATCAATTATATGTCCACTTGGGGCCCACTATTAATTAGTCTAGGCTCTCAAAAACTACTAATAAGGAGAAATTAAAAACTCCCCGCGCATTGTTTTGTTGATCGGTGTGGTTTGGAAAACGCCAACCAACACACACACAAATACACGTCTATTTCCATGGACTGTTTTTCCATATTAATGGTAATTTTCGCGTCATTTGCATTTGCATGATGTGGCGTGAATTGCAAAACCGCCTGCTTTAGATCTGCCACTTATCTGACATTTACACTTAACTACTTCAATCTAATTATTATTTATAGCCACATTTCCGTCAGACTGAGTGTTTTACTGCTTCATCAGATAAATTACTTTGAACTATTGTTCTAATATACCAGAAAATGACCATGTTTTCTAATAACATATCATTTATTTTATTCTCTCTAATATTATTACCTTTAAAAGTAATTATACTGCACGGTATGCAATTACAATCAACAATTTTATTTTCAATCAATATTATTAAAGTACACTCGCATGCAAGTGATTAATCAACGAATCGTATTATTTCTTTTTCATTTATTTAATCATGGTAAATTATTATATTCGAAAACGTGATGAAACGATCTGAAATTTTCAGACACCATTACTCATTAGAGGCTTTGTGTTTGAATGCTAATTTCTAATAACACAATCTTAAGTAATTGTCTAATATGCATTGTGTTGGGTGAGTAATTTATGTTTGTTAAACATTTGATAAATATCTTAAACATCATATAAAAATACTTTTACCTATACACAGGCATGAGAAAGGCTTAATGTAGGTGTGAGCAGGTGGCATTATCTGCCACAAAACCGTCCTACAATAAAACAATGGCTTGTAAAATAGCACAAGTTTCTCGCTCTAACTTCAACAACAAATTATCTTTTATACAACAGGAAGTGCTCTATATTTCAAAACTAATAATAATGAATCAAATATTATCTATTATATTGTTCAAAAGGTCGCTGCTGCTTCTGCTGCTAGCATAGAAGAATATCAGAGAGAGAGGCTCGTGCATATGAGCATTTCAAATTGCGAATCCGGTTCTAAAGTAGCCGAAGAATAGTTTAAACTCTCAAGAAGCTTTTTATAATTGGCGGCTCTTACAAACGACTATGCTACTGGACTTGCATCACATTCTTTAAGGTTCTTCGCAAAAATAATCGCATACATGTCACGTGTAATGAATTTCAAATGAAACTGCAAACGAATTGAGATGAAAATTGACGAAAACTCCATCATTTCAGGTTTTGAAGAAAGAAAGAATAGGCATAGAGACAACTTTGTACTAAAACCTCTCAATAATACTGGCATTGTAGTGATCCTTTATCATTTTATTGTACATAATCCATGTCAAATATAATATAGACTCATTCAGGTAAAGTTAAAAGTCGAGCCTGCTGTTAGCCTGCAATAAAGTCATAAAATGTACAATATTTATGACTATTGCCATAATCCAATTTCTGCTAATTTTTCCTATTTACTTTGTAAGTGGATTATAGGTAAGTACACCTTCACCTCTAACTACAATAAACATTAAGTCTAATAGACAGGTCCAGATGTAAACAATTATACGAGTTTTAAGAAAATATCTGCCGCAGGTTTACAGCCTCTCTGATCTTATTGTCTAATTGCCCCCTTTGAGAATAATTAGAATTGATGGTAAGAAGAAATTCTAGATAAAATTAGTGGCAATGTGGGGAATTTCAGTGTGCAGATTAAAATCGGTTCTTTGAAAGAAATAAATAAACTCACTCAAGTATTTGAGCATAAAATTGACAGCCATTCATCCAAGTATTACGATTTTAATTTCTTCAAATTAAATTACATGGCCAATGAACAAATCAGGTTAACGTCCGCTAGACGGTTTTTAATGAATAATACAGCTATAAAATAATAAATCAATCGGTGGAGATGCATTTCTAAAATATAATGTCGAAATTAACATTCATGACTTATTCCAAGTCTATTCAAAACTCTAATCCTCTTAGAGAGGAACAATCGCTGAAATTTGTCTGAAATTGGATTAAATTCATAAAACTCTTTAAGAATGCATGGCTGCTTATTGTATTTTATGGACGGGGCTTGTCTAAGTTCCACATCGAAAATGTTCTTAAATATTTTATGACCCGACGTTGGTAATTAATTTTCCAATACGGCTTTAGAGAAGACTTTTTATCTCCTGTGTGTGGAATGGCTGTTAAATTGGTGATATTATTAGTACCGAGTGTGTGGTTTGGCTAATATGTACAAAAAAGCATTACATAAATTTTTCTCTGGCAAAGAATAGCCCAGCGATTTTCGTATTAAAACACCCCAACCATTTGAGACATTTTCTTAATGAACCAATAAACTAACGATAGTATCAGACAGTCCAACCAGCCAAATGGAGCTGGCATTGGCACAAAAAGATGCCTCCAAACACAAAAGAAATGTAACATTATACTAAGACAATGTAGACTCAGTTTACACACACACATTTTGTCAAATGATACCATCTAACACATTTGTTTCGTAGAATATAGTGCTGTATGTGTGCGGGCACATAAGAAGATAAATAAAAAATATCGTGCTCTATTGTTGGCAAGTGGTTTTCTGAATACATAACTTGCCCATTTCGAGAGCGGAGGACCACAGAGTCAAGAGTGGAATTTATATTTTTAATTATGAGAATGGGTTCCACATTTAACATACGTTGGAGGATACACGTCGTTTCAAATATTCGTTGTGAAATTTTTAATTTAACAACTGTTTTATGGATTACTCTGTAAATTACCTAAAGGAACACACACCTTATACGCAACTATGCGCGCATATTTTAAGTGTAAATTACAAATGCAATAGCGCAAGTAGAAAAAATAATTACAGTACCTATCTATCTATTTAACTTTTATATCCAGTCAGACAATTAATGCTGATTAAGATTGATCGATTATTGTGTTTTTAAAGGGAAGGGATAATAAGATTCATTTGATTGATATGTAAAAGTGGATTTGTATGTGAAAGTCTATATGTAGGTATATACTCCGCTTAATGTGTTGATATAGCAAGTTAAGCGAGAAATTATTTTCTTGTAAGTAAACTAATTAGTAATAAAAGAAGTAAACGCGGTTATAAGTTAGTTTAGTTCAGAGTGTGTTGTGTGTGCATGCCTAAAACAGTATACATTTATCAGATGACATAAATACAAAGTATCCTGTAAAAATGTTTAAGAAACACGAGTATACCAACAAGGCTATCTTCATGACTCGCCTCTGAACTATCAATTAAAGCACTTGAACTGGTTGTGCCTTAATCTCATTAGCACTGTTATCGTGCTGTTTCTCTCGCTCGCTACCCGTTTACTAGGTAATTAATTAATTCCTAATCTTGGAACATATATTGCTGGGATGGAGACGATTCACAAGTCTATTTAAAGTCTAATCGATACTATTGGGAAATCCGTCTGTAAAGTGTTGACTGTATAAATGTACATTAAGGTATCATCCTTTTCTTATCAAACAATAAACAAATATTTGCTCTTATAAATAAACATTCAATAAACGACCGTTTTTTTAAAGCAAATAACATTTTTGGTGTTGATTCCCAAATGGAAAAACCTGCAAGATTTTTCAGAATATCCAAAAAGCAATTCATTTCAGCATGATCTTGCATACCTTATTCTACACCATAAGGAAGTGGAATAATAATTTCTGCATTGTTATTAGTGCAATTAATCACTTTTATTAATGACAGTATTTTTATTATTACATAAAAAACATCATTTCATATACAACATATTCCATTATTTTCAAAAATATGATTGATTAATACATATACAAACACAAGTCCTTCAAAGTCAATACCATATGGTATTTTTATGGATGGTATAATTTATCAAATCTATTATAAACGAACATTATATAATAAATATTATACCGAAAGTTAAGATTTAAAAGGCGAATGAAATATTATTTTTCTCTTTTGACATTGAAGCGAGAGTGATGTGGAAGATTGAAGAAGAAAAAGAATGGTGCGATGTATATACCTATATGTATAAAGAATATGATTAGTGAGGAAGTGGTATATATTATTAAAATAGTGTTGTTGTTGTATACAAGTGTGGTGTGGATGTATGTCGATGGATATTATTTGCAGTTATATTGAAACCATTTATAAATGTTGATAGGCAGCCGTCAAGTTTGTGGCAGATGCCGTTTGTCATGCGGGGGTCGAGGCCGTTCGGTCGGTCGCGGTAGCCGCACCGCTCCGCATATAACCATTGGGTTCCATACTATATAACAGACAAGATTAATGATACGACCGTACCATAATAGAAAACTGACATCGCAACAATAAGCCATCGAAGGTTATTAATGGTATTCACCACTAATTTCCATGCAACTTGACTTACAACAAATCTTCAACATTATTTTGTTTACATCTAGAAAGAGGCATATTGTTTGTACAATTTCAGGCATTTATCACTTACTTGTCATCGATTTTAATCCCATGTCTCTGATAGAAATGTCTTATTCCAATGGGTACTGTTTTATCATGATGGACGATTTATCGGCTTATTATTGTGTCCATGCTGTTGCAAGATCAGTTTCTCTTCGGAGTCCACCACAGTTCATATGGTCTGGATTTCGCAACCGTGAATTTGACCCTTGAAGGTGGAAGCGAGAAGGAGAGCTTATGGTGATCATTAACGATAACCATCGCGCCTGCCACAGTTCTCTTTAAAGACAAATGAAGGTGCGAGCTGACAGCGAACCCATTTAGTCGGGAAGTCGTAATTACAAGGCGTGGTGATGGCGTTCCATCCCGGCCAACTTGGCACCGTTAGGTAAACAAGGATAAAGATGTGTGGCTGCCATCAACTATCCAACACAACCAGTACACAATATATTAAACTTGTATATGTATGTGTATAGAATAAGAAGAAAAGAAGTAAATAGAATGCGCTCGACAGGAAAAGTATATTCTACACATTTCTTTTCATATTTCAAATGGTCAGATTGGTAATTAAGATTTTTTATTGGATTAATTAATAATAGACCGACAAGACAGATATAAAATAAATACTGCAGTGTTGCGTTGATGGTGTTTCCTTTGCACTCCCCTTTCTATTTACTTGGGCAGGTGTTGATTATTGAACATGATATTGCCCAAGTGTTCTCTAAATTATATATATTGGTGCTATCTGATATTCTTACGCGTATGGATGAACATATATGACGATGATAAGTAATCTTCGATGTATATTTATTGTCTACTTGAAGATATTATTATGTATGTTCTTTTACACTTATATACATGTGTAGAGTGTAAAATAATTTACAAAGCATACTTAATATATAAGTCATCAGGCAAGTGTTGGAAATTATTATTAATAAAATAGCATAACTGTTTAGTTAATCAGATTGGGACGATTTACACATTTTCACTTTTTTATGATGTTCACAACGAACAAATAAAATGAGTACTTTAAATGACATCGTTAGAGTTATAGAGCTAACATATAATTAGAGTTTTTATTACAATAAGGAAATTGTAACCGGTGTAAATAATTTACGCCGTACCTACACATTTGAAATAAATTGCTATACGTAGAGTAATTCGTTTAAATTCTATAGTGACAAATTTAGGGCTTCTCATAAAATTATAAGCAATCTTTATCCAATTTCCATACAATTCATCAATTAGTCGACTAAAGCAGATTAGTATTTGTCGGCATTTAATTTAATTGTAATAGGTATATGACAGGGTTTTCTTATTGAAAACTTCCGAAAACTCATGTTTATTCGAGAAATATGTATTTAAAGTATTTAAATACAATTTGACATTAAGCTCATACCTACTCTAATCTTGAATTAGTTCTTTTGTCTCAATTAACATATTTTAGAAAGTTTCCTCGTTTTATAAATCATTAACGACAGAGATTAAACACAAGCATTAATAATACCAGTATTTATTCATATTTTATGAATATAGTTAGTTCTGCAAATTAGAAAAATGTTTCTTTTTTATAATTTATGATATATAAACAGTTTTATACCGTTAATGCCTGATAAAACCATTAAAACCTTGTTTTTTATATCGACACTTTTTAGAGATTATTGCGTTTTTATTTAAAAATCGAGAAGCGATTTTTGAACAGGTTTCAACGCTATTTGATAGCCAATCCATTCCTGGAATACCTGTGCTTTAGTCAATTAATTTAAAAAAATCGTTGTAGCATAATTAAATATTGTCTAAAATAGTCAGGTTCGCCGCATAATGCTGCATAAAACAATAAATAATCTATATTTTGTAAATGCATTGTCAGGAAATATATTGGCGTTTTGTATATTACGTTGTTTGATTGACAAGTTATTTACTTGCTGAATACAGAATAACGTCCAGCAAATCATTTTGTGACAGGAAATTATGTAAAGATTTTTTTTTGTGAATATGTATGCATATGATGAAAGGCAAATTAAATAAAAAGAACCATATTCAAACGTCAAATTTCAATTTTACAAAATTTAATTGGTTAAAGTCGAACATGTTATGACGTTAACAAGAATATGTTAATTGAACATTTCTATACAGAATATTTCTTGTTCTTTGTCTAAGTGAGGAATATAAAGCGGTTTTGCACAATACATACTTACCTACATATACGGTTTTCCGCCTGTATGTATACCAACTATAAATATAAACGGAAAATAAAAAATTTACAATGTTGAAAAAAAGGAAAATTTCGAAAAATGAATGTTCCGAATAACGAGTTATGTTAGTACTTACTGACAAAGAACATCTCTTCTACACCACACATTTTAAAATGTGAAAATATTTTTATATTTATCTTAAATAATTTATGAGCCCAAGATCAAACACTATACCTATACAAACCTCTGAAATAATCGTCCTAATTCATAATGTCGTGAAGAATTATTTCAATTACATGGTGCTGTCATATAACGCTTACTTTGGCTGTTATCCAAGCGTGAGCTTTTGCGAAATATGTATAGTCTTTACGAAAAATAAACAATCGTATATAGCATACTGATAAATTAACGTATGTGTGGTTTTGATTGCAGTTGGCGATATTAGAAATAACGCGTTTGCGACTTTTCGTAAGCGACCGCTCATTATGATACAGAACAGAGAGTGCAGCCTGCGGAAAGAAACAACGGTATCTATAAGGCCCTTTGATTGTTTATTCACCGCAACTTCCATCACTGTCGACGAATGTCCAATAAATCAGGCTTCTGTCCCTTCCTTTGACATTCACCAGGAATTATTTATACTATTCCTGGATGTTTTTTTGCAAACAGTCTCCGATTCCTGCCAATTATTGGCGGTTTCTTTGACTTTATTCAGTCGCTTGGAGCTTCTCCTTTGTATTTAATCGGCATTCATTGAAATCCAAAAGAAATATCAAAATGCGATTGTCTGACGGATGATTGATTGCAAGTGTCTGAATTTTAAGATTTATTAGAAACCATACACGCGGTTACGCAAAAGCGCAAAACAAATACAACAGATACAGCTAATTAAAAGCGTTCAGAAATACCTTCAATTTGATTAATTAAATAAATATAGAAACATATATAATGAATTATGCATGTTAATCTAATTCTATGTGATAAAATAAGTTATTAAGAACGGCAGTTTCTTTAAAAACATCAAGATTAATTAACGACAATATTCCCAATGTTGATTTGTTTTAGAATTTATTAATATCAGGCATGTTCTGTCAGTTGAATGCTGAAACGACCAGAATGATTTACGACATACTATTGCCAAGTGGTTTTTACAAATAAATTTCTAATATAAAACGACTTTGATTGCAAATTAATATTTTCCGCTTCTGCGGTTCATATATGCGATAGCTAGTTTAGATAAATGAAGTCGTAGAAGAGTGGCCGATGCGAAGACAGTAAAAATGTCAGAAGGAATAATGAACTAGACAGGTTTATAAAAGTTATGACAGGTGTAATAGAGAAAAATTATAAAATAAAAGTGACCATCTAACCCAATCTGAATTTTATGATCAACCAACCTGCAATAACTCTATATGCCGAGTCTTTTCCTCCATCTATCATCGTATTGTTCCTTTTAGTATTTGTTATTCTGTTCCATGTTTTATATGCTACTGATTACTATGAACCATCTCAGAGGCTGTAAAGCCGGTAACTTCAAAGTACCCAGAGGGTCTGTCATCGTCACCAACTTCATGGGTGGTAGGAGCCGACAGGCCAGAAACGTGGCGGTATTAACGCTTTGTCATGCCAGAAACTGCTACAGAGAGTTGATGTGCAGAGGGGATAAAGCATGCGCTCCACCACTTTCAAAGTAAATTCAGACCTCACGGAGGAGCTCTGTTCTTGAGCGGCATCATATAGTAGTCGACTGCCGAAAGAGAGTACGTAGTTTAGTAAAATTTTCGAGTGTTCGTTCGTGAGTCCTAACTATACAATTAGTGTTTTGCTTCAATAAAAACCAGTTTAATTATCCCAAATGGTTGTACTGGAAGGTGGCGGAATGTTATCCTCAAATGGAAATCAATACCTCCAACCTGACTATCTTTCGCCTTTACCAACTACGGTAAGTCAAATCGCGTTCTTTCCAATTTTTGAATTAGATTACTGAAGAATCTCTTTGTTGCTTGCAGTTGGACGCGAAGAAAAGTCCTTTGGCTCTTTTGGCCCAGACATGTAGCCAAATAGGAGCCGATTCTCCATCATCAAAGCCTTTAATTTCGCCTTTAGAAAAGACAAAGAAGACTTCAGAAACTTCGACACGTTCCTCTCCAGCTGCGGCCAGAGAAAAGTCCGACAAAGTCCATCGCACCACACCAAACGACAACAAACTCGCATTCAAACCATACGAGAACAATGTTGTGACAAGGAAATCAGATGAATCACGTCCAGCATCAAAGTCAAGTATCCAAAACAATGGCAATGATGAGAAAAAATCTGAAAGTTCAACTCCCGATCGGAAATCTTCTTCACCACCATCGAATAGTAACACCACAACACCAAATCCAGAGGCTGGTAAAGCTTCTCCATCATTCGAACAGAAATCTTCAACACCGTCGGCCCGCGGCCAGAGTCCAATAATCCGGTCGGGTTTGGAAATTTTACAAGGCCATCCAAAAGACACTCCGTTAGGCACTTACAAGCCTGGTGCACTTTCGTCCGGTTTAACAAGTGGCCATTTGAGTTCATTATGCTGTCCACCCGGTTTGGAGCACAGTAATCCCGCGTTCCGTCCCCCGTTCCCTGGTGCCCCCTTTTCCCATCACCATGCCGCCATGCTGGCAGCTGGTTATCCCGGTGCGACACCTGGACCTTATCTAAGTTACGCGCGTGTGAAAACTCCATCGGGTGGTGAAGCTCTTGTACCTGTGTGTAAAGACCCTTATTGCACTGGCTGCCAATTTAGCATGCAAAATCAACAGTTATTAATGAGTGGTGCTGCTGGACCGTGTCCATCCGGCTGTACACAGTGTGATCATCAAAAGTACAATTTAGCTATGGCCATGTCACTGGTGCCTCCGGGTCCACCGACTTCGTTAGCTTATCCGCAACTCAGTCGGCCTTACGTATGTAATTGGATCGCGGGAGACACGTATTGCGGCAAGCGGTTTGTCACATCTGAAGAATTACTTCAACATTTGAGGACACATACGAATGGATCGGAGGCGGCAGCTGCCGCTGCAGCAGCCACATCGTCCGCTTCGGCCCTCCTAAATCCACATTCGCTGTTTTCGACAGCGGCCCTTCACAGACCGGGATATCCGAATCCTCCATTAAGTCCACTGTCGGCGGCACGTTATCATCCATATGGAAAGCCGACGTTGCCCACTTCGTTGGCCGCATCACCGTATAGTGCATTTAATCCTACAGCTTTGGGACCGTATTATACACCTTATTCAGTATACGGACAACGTATGGGCGCCGCCGCTGTACACCCATAATAGTGACATTTTATACTATGTATTAATATAATATCATTCGTTCGACAATGCAGAATAACAAATTACATAAGAGGAAAATTTATGGTATTTTCTGTGTTTGTCCAATTTTGCTCCACTGTGATAATTTGTATATAAATGTAATAATTATTGAAGAATAATTCTCGAAGCTAAAGCTGAAGTTTAAATAAAGTGCAATCTTGAAATATACGAAAAACATTTTTAACACTGGGCAATAAATTATAAATTCTGTCCAACTACATTTATTTTGTTTTTTCGAAGAATTGATCTTATTTACATATTTAATTTGATGATAATTACACGTTTGTATAGATAATGTATAAGAATTATTTTAAATGTTGAGTTTCATTAATAATGAATGCTTTAATAAATATGTTTGTAGAATAAAATTGTTTTGGTTTTATTTATTTCACAACCCGCAGACTTGAGTTAGAACTCATTTGGCATAATTAAAATACAATTTACTTGTTATTATTTTGAAAAATGAAAAGATTAAATATTTATGTGTTATTCATTTTAATAAGTTATTAATAGTTGATTAATGTTGGAATTATAATCAGCATTTAACATAAATTTCTTTCATGTTGGCACTTGACATCCACAGTAATTGTTTTTTACCTGTTGTGTGGTTTAATTAAAGTAAACAAGAAAAAAAAGATAATTTATGACATTTTAAGACTACACATGGGTGAGCGAATAGGAAATTTATATTCGAGGTCGTTATTTTGCTGAGCTTTTGAGAGCTGAGCTTTTCATGGAGAAAATATCCGATCTTCAATTAATTCTGATTGAATTTTGCAAATAATCATAGTTTTTGGGAAAATTAATTAAAAATCATTTAATTAGACTTCAAAGGTGTGTATACCTGTTTACTAATAAAAAAGTAACAGACAGATAATAAAAGTAATAAAACATTGATATATTTCGGTGTTATAATTTTATTACATACTTGAGATATTTATGTAGCTGAAATAACTACTTAGTTTATAATCATTTCAAAGAAACATAATTAATTTTTAATTAGGTTTATTTTCAACCTAAATTTCCAGAATTTTAATTAATGCCCTGGCCTTTATTAAACACTCTGTTATTTATTTTTATTATCAATTATTAACAAAAGCAAAATCAATAAAATCAAAGCCAATGTTAAAAATTGGTTCAATGTTAAAAATAAATGTTGTAGTTTTAAGAGCGACAGCCTGAAATGGACCGAAACCAAAGTGGCCGACTTATTCATCCTGTCAAAATGAACAATAGTCATTGAGATGAAACTTAAGCTTGCGATTTTTTCTTGTTTGCACATCAATCAACTGGACATGTTGCAAAGTAAAAGTTTTTCCAATTGTTCGTAAAGACAGCTGCCTCAACTCAAACAACAATAATAAGTCATTATATTTCGGGCAGATTTGTAGGTACAGGTGTGTATTAGTGCCTTAACTGTGTGGGTGGCAGTATTTTGTGTATATTTTCCATCAGTCCATCACTGTGAGCGACACAGAGTGAGCAGCAGCACAAGAGCGAGAATGCAAATGGAAGAAGCATCAATTTAAGAGGTGGGTGTGAATTCGTGATGATGGATGGCTGGAGCTAGTGACCTTCCCTTGGCATCTTCAATCTCTTGTGTATGATGGATCACCTGTACACGTCAGGGCGCTCATTTATCATTGCGTCTTGTTGCCGACAGACGTGCACGCCACTGATTGCTAATTGAAACTATACACGAACTATACTTATACATCTTCGCATATTCCACCCTCATAAACTAATTCAGTGAAGGGTATGTTGACCATTAATCATTTTTTTGTTTACAGTTCCAATAGAATGATATATAATTTTCCGGCTTGTTTCTGTATTTCCCCCAGAGTAGGCACACTGTAAAAAATCAGAGCGAGATTTTTCAACGTAATTTCGAAAGTTTGCTTGGTTGGATTTTTCAGCGTGTAGAACGGTAGATTATGAAGGCGAATGTAATAAAATTCATAGTGACTGACAGCGACGTCTGACAGGGCTGCCGTATGATTAATGACAGAAGCTCTTCATGAAGAACTTCCCATAACCTGTTTGGCTACATTTGATGATAGCAGGTAATTGGATGATGGGCCATCATTATGCTGTTACGGGGCGCTCTTTGACGGCCGCACATACTAAACTGATGGTTATTGTCGATAATAGTATGGTTGTTATTACTAACGGCTATGTTTTCCATCAAAACCTGTGTAATAATAATATATTATAATGTAGAATAATATGTATATGCATTGGATTTTCATGGAGTCTCGGTTTCTAGTCATTATTATGTACTCTGTCTAGTAGTAAATATGTTATTATGTGGGCAACTTGGCTTAATTGCAAAACGTAATCTACAAATAATCACATGCGAAGTGAATTTAGGTTCAGAAATAAATTACTCTAGGGGTTTTATATATTTGCATGCCATCTTATTTAATTAGGAAGGTGCGTGGTAGCATAGTATTGAAAAATACCAAACTTTTATTAAAAATCGATAAAGTGTAATAAATTAGGTATTGCGTTTGAGTCTGAAAACATTCAATTTGAACCGCTATTTTCTGAAAAAAATCTTAAATCTGAATATGTCACCAAATAGTTTTGATGAGTATTGTAGTTTAATAGGCCCTCAAATTTAAAAAAAAATCGGTGGAAGGGGGATGTAGCTTGGCAAGCAAATAGAACATGGTTCTATTCACTTGACTGTTGACTTGGATTGTCTGGAAACTTGTATTATCGTTCTTGGCAAGCCTAAAATTCGACGCAAGTAGATGTTGCCATTGAGCAAGTAACTTGCGGCAAGTTACTTGATTTGCTTCTCTATTGGCTTCGTGTAAACTAGGATTTAGTGAAATTTCTAGAAAAATTCTCAGTACGGTTTCAAATTCGATTTGAAGCCGTCTATTAAAGATTCGATGAACGAATAATTCGCCGCATATTTTCTCCAAAAATTTAAATTCACAAAATTTTTAATAATTCCTATTTTTGGCGAAACGAGTGGAAAAAACTTTACATGTTTTTTAATGTAGATTGCAAAAAAAATCATGCATCATCTTAATTGCATGTGAATGGAATTAGTGCATGAAATATGCACACAAAATGTGACTAAATATAGATTCAATTGTATAAATGTGTGGTCCCTCGTCCGAAAGAGATGTTGAAAATCATACTGTAATTAAGTCGTCGCTTTTGAATCGTAATTTTAACACTTTAATCTGAACGAAACTTTTCATTATTTATAGGCTTTTGTTCTATGTAGGACAATAAACAGGGATATAACATTTATTATGTATTCGTACATGAGCAAATAAATTCGTATACAAGTGGATATGAAATTTATTATAAATTATGACAAGTGTATATACATAATTCTGTTATAAATTAAATATGAAATTATTTGTTTTCTCTCAGTAGGTAGGTATAACGGTTTGTCTGGATTGATACAATGTAAAATCTAGGTAAGTATAAGTAACTAACTACTACTACATTATTGAAATTGTTATTTATTGGTTTCACATCAGAAAGGCATAATCATATATTAGACACTGTGAAATTTGCTAGAAAATAATTGTGTGCAGAGTGGATTTATAAAGGTCAACTTAATAATCGTTCAACTGGCTTATAATGATTTGTAAATGTAAAATTTATTATTTTATTAATGCAGTAAAATAATTTCCTAAATGAAATAAAGCTGAGTTTATCATATAGGCTTGTGTATAATTTATTGCACACTTTTTATAGTGTATAATGAACATTTTAGTTGTCTGTAATTCCTTAATTTAGTTGTAAATAAAAGAGGCATTATTTTATGATGGATGCTATAAATTTTATTCCATTTGAATTTTCTTAGAGAATAAAAAAGGGGAGAAACCCAACTACTAATAAATAATAAAAGTATTAAAACTTTTTATCTTCTTCACATTTTCCATCTAGCTTTAGAAATTAAATGGAACTTTTTACTGTATTTGCTGTGAGGCCTCCGTGCAACATATCCACAAACTATAATTACATCCACTAAACCAACAATAAACATAATTATTTAAGTTCAGCCCACGCTTAAACACTATTTCTATAAGCTAATAAATTATAACATAAAACAGTCTCCTTTTGATCCTCACAAAGAGTATAAATAAACTTTAACATGTCAGTCACAACACATAGATTCATCCACACATAAGAAGAGGCGAAAAGGTAGACGAACTAAAAGACTTTCGCAATGTTTATTGCAGTGTTAAACAGATCTTTATTACAAGAAAAGCAACTGTTGTAAATCTTAAGTTAGCAGTTCACTTTTCATAAATAATTTAAACTTATGCTTGTAGACTTTTATGACAGCCCCATTGAAATATGTTCCGCTTAACTCTTGGCGATCATCTTCAGCATGATGGAAATTTCTTGCATATTCTTTAACGCCGGACAGTGAGAAGGAAATTCTTTAAACAAAGATATGCTGAATTGAATGTGTTTGTTATTTCTACACCCAGCCGAGTGTCTTGTTTAATACAAAACCGAACGAGGTGTTTTATCATATGTCATTGAAAGAGGATCGCGAATAGGGAAAATATAGTGGAGCAAAGTAGCAGCCCTGATGGAAAGTAAAGATAAGCCGTCAAGTGTGTCACATGCCATCAAGAGTCTAATCTAAATCGCATTACTAAACACGTTCTATATATAGTGTAACGAATGGATGTTTGTATATGGTTCTTATTCTTCGTTCGCCTTGACACTCTATTGCGATTATATATTGATTTATTACATTATCTTATTTCCTCTATGTGCCACCACATATGGCATTTGATGGAAAAATACATTAACATTTTAAACATTATAACAGCCCGTACAAGTTTCTGGTTTTAGTCTCAGTGTCAATAATGTATGTTTAGAGGACTACACTTTTGTTATCATCAGTACCATTGGGGATGATTCTTTGCCATTTAATACAGAAATTGAAAAACGGATTTAAAAAACATCAATTTATTATGGGCATTTAATGAATATGTAGGTGCCATAACGTGTAACGTGATTTTCCACAGCACGAATTTAAAATTAAATATGTATGTATGTTTTCAAAGATTTATAAATGTAACAAATATTTGAGTGGAGAGAAAATTGTAAAAATAATGTGACCACATGATGAGACAGTCGACATGATAATAAATTTATTCTTTTATTATAAATAATTCAGTATAAAATAATATTTTTAACAAGAAGCGAGTTAGAAAAGCGCCTATGGCGACATTTAAAATAATAACATGTGTTGCGTGATGAAACCACAACGTAGATTAGAGTTTATTGCAACTAACTGGCTTTCAAAGAGGCTTTAAAAACTTTTGAAATATTAGTTAGTGTTCTTAATCAGTATAAATCGAGACCGCTGACGGCTAAAAGTCGAGATACTATATAAGATTTTATGTGTAATAAATTTGTTTATTATCTGCTTTGGTTAAGATAATTAATTGAATTGATATGTTTGTTTCTGCAACTATATAAGCATAAATTTAACAGCTTGTTTATTGTGTAATCCCAATAAATTTATAAAGATTTTTCATTTATCGAGAAGCAGTTGATTATTACTGTGTGTGTGCAGAGCACAAGTACAAGACAATTCAGTGTGCAATTTACTCGGTAATTATACGCTTTATTAAAATAAGTACAACTATAATAAAAAGAGTAACAATAATTAGATGTCGTGAATGAATTAATGTTCAATTAATATGTAAATGGGTTTATATACATAAAATGACCGTCATAATGTAAGATAAGCAATTATTACCAAAGTATGTTTTATAGTATAAAATTATTATATCATTAATCATTGTCAACTTAAATTTAATTTTCGATAAATTATATTTAATAGGCGGAAATAATAACAAAATATATATTACGTTTTGTAATAAAGTCATAAATAATACCTTCAAATAAATTATTGCAAAACTATAAATTGTAATTGTAGGCAATCAATTTAGATCTAATTGTGCATTTCGAATTGTTATAAAAAAATTATAGCACAACACAACAATAAATTTCTGGGCCTAAATTACTAGTTTTAAACTGGAAATCAATTCTTCCAGGTAAGCATTTAGAGTTGTACGTATATGATTATGGATACCATTTAGTAATGATATAACATTTAGCTTTTTGAATGGAAAAAATTTACATTGATGATGCATATAAGCCGAATTTTTATAGTATGCAATAAAAACGTTTAATTATAGTAATTAGAACGTCTACACACACAAAAAAATTCGCCATGCATCCTATATTAACTTTGAGAGAAATTATCGACATTTTAAAACTTTTATAATATTATTTGCAGAGATGGAATCTTTTATATTTATAATAAACCAACTATTAGTTCTGACATTGTAATTTACTAAAGTACATGTCTGGTAGGATGGATAATTATATTGTTTGTAGGCGTGATTATTTCGTGTCGGTATGCTGTTACACAAAATTTAGGATGTTCTACAACAGTAAGATAAGGAGCAAAACAATGAACATTGGCGAAAATATCTCTCTTTATATCGAATTAGGTTAAACAGCTATTCAACTTCTTCATATTACCTTCCACATTTCATACATGCATCAAACACACCATAACTACTTGGCTATTTAACTTGTAATACACCATAATCCATGTGGATTATTAATCTGACATCTTTATGTTACAACAAAACATGTACGATAACAGATTATTGAATGCTATTTCGTATGGCAAATTTATATAGTTGCGACTATAATTTTCTAGATAGTATTCGACGTATCCTATATTCGATAATATTTATGGCAACATTATCACCGTTATATTTTTCCTATGCCCCAAGCTGGTTTATTTAGTGTGAACAAATATTGATCCATTATTTATTTATAACCAATAACAGCTATTGTATATCATATCAAATACATTCATAGTTCCCAATAAATTTCCATAGTGCGATTTTTTTCGTCAACGCACACGCAGCATCCAGTCAATAGCAATTAATCATGAATAATTGCTCCATACAACAGATGCAGCATCAATCCGACACGCAGTGTCGAAGTAATACGCTCAAAACATTTCTGGAAAGAATGGTAATTGCTTTACCAAATCGTCTCTTAAGTAGAAGAGCAAATATTTGTCACTGTTAATGGAAATGACATACATGCAGGCGATTAACTGGTAAACTGTTATTATAAAGACTGTTATTGGTCGTTACAAGACTACATGAGTATAGTGTTGAGCAAATATCAGGCCCAAAAAAGGAAGAAATAAATAAGGCAATTTGTTCGACTTAGAAGTAAAATGCCCAAGCTCTATGCCATTACTAGCCACACACATAACAAACAATTAGATAGTTGTAACGTAATAAAAAACATAAAAAATATTATAAGGATGTGTACAATTACGTGTGTACATGCACCAAAGTGCGATACATTTAAATTTAACTAATTGAAATTTATGGTCGTGATGCCGCTAATTTGCTTTTTTAAATTTGAATCAATCATAATTGTAAACGAATGGCATTGTTATATACCCAGATATGAATTGTAGAAGAAGAACGATCAAAATGTCAGCGACAATGAAGACTAGTTGTATAATAAATATTGATGTGTGTGAAGGGATGCGACCGACAGTTCCCTAAGCGCGGCCGCAACTTATATATACATAAACATATATTATGTAGTGGCGGCCATTTGTTTCAATTTGCTGAGACTTTAATGACTGCATTAGTCCACTGTCATCAAACCATCATCAGGTCACGGTTGCCTGCCACTTGCGACCCTTTTCCCTCTAATTTATATGTGGATATAAAGTGGAGATTTTATGACACTGTCAATTTCCTATTTAACGTGTCCGGCGCTCTTGGAAAACAGATGGAAACTCATTTATTATTTACCAGTACCTATATTACATTTAGCATGTGAGTCTTCCATGGACTAATTGAATTGGATATAATAGTGAACTGATTGGAAATATGAATGAAATTTCCAACTTTGGCTCGAGCTTTTTCTACCGAAACAGTTTTCCAGCGCTTTGCGACTGGAAATGAATCTAAAAGTTGGAAAGAACTTGTTATACATGTCACTTACACCGGTGAGTCACATGAGCTGGCAACATAGGTCAGATACCCCGGCCCCAGGTCAGGTTGCTGAATGCGTAATCACGGCCTGTCAGAGCAGAAGGGCGGAACCCGTCATGCAGATTGAATTTTCTTTTCATCCTTACATAATAGATTGCCGTAGGGTCCTTTGCAATGAGAAGAAGAACACCCCATTGTTTATACATGCATGAGCTCTTTATTCCATGTTATATTAAATACTTTTTAACACGCCGCATATACACACACACATCCCTTTTTCTATATGTGTGCATGTCAATCTTCCAGCGTACATGCTTTGGACTTGTTACCATTTTCTATATGAAGCGTGAGATCTTTTGTGCTCTTTTAATACCATCATATATACAATTTCTATTAAATGGTTTTTTTGATGTTTTTCTCTGAGGGGGAAAACGCTTTAAATGTTGTACGCTCTTTTTTTAATAAGCCTTCGAACGTAGGTATAAACTAACCCAGTTTTTCGTTACGAAATAATAGGTACCCTCGACAATAACAACATTTTACCGTTTTCAGAATGCGAGTGAAAAAGTAAGAGGAATATCGTGATTTAAAAAAAGTTTCTGGTGTCTAATTTATTTATGGTCGGGAAGAGAATGAATGAAGGCGTGAAATTATAGGGTCTAAGTTAGACACCCTATGATTAACATTGTCAATAGTCCTCCCAGTGAATGTTACCAATTTTGGACGAGTTTCAAAAGTGACGTGGTTTAAGGAAAATAATGACTGGGTTCTAAATTGTTTATGAGCTACGGATTGTCATTGCCATTAGGAACGGGATTGTAAATCAAATTTAATTGCCGAAATGATAACACTTATATCTACTTGGAGGCTTGCGCTCAATGCTACAATATCAATTAGCAATTATAATTTATTCGAAATGATTTTTTTCTTTCATTTTTGATTGATTAGCGGATTGATTAATAACACTTGCAAGGTGAAATGCATTAAACAAGTAAAATCGTTTCTCTTTACAGGATCAGCATTACGTAAAATGCGGTATTAACTTTTAACATTTTAATTAAAGCTATTAGAAAAATACTTGATTTAAATGCATTTATTTAAATACACTGCTGTATTACGTGGAAAACAATTAGCAACAGCCACATATATACTTATATACAAGACCATTACAAACATTCAATTTAAATTAATATTAATGATGGTGTTTTGGTAATATAGTATATGTTGATTTCGATCTGTCATTTTCATCTATTATGCTAATGTATTTCAGATTATAGTTATAGAGGAGGTACGATTTAAATAAAATATGAATTCCTTTATATGAAGGCATCATGTATATGTGTAATAATAACGATTTTACATAATTGATTTGTGACATTACAAGATTTATAGTGCGTGATTCAGTTGATATGCGCCATCAACTGTAATGAAATCAAACAAGTTTATTTTATTGATGGCAAAAACAACAAACATTTACCATCCAATAATCCATATAGTCACCGCAAAACTAATTAAGAGTGATTTGCCACTATTGCCAATGAATTTTATATCGACTCGATAAGGTAATACAGACCTTGTTCTGAAAATGGCAATACCTGTGTGTGCCATATAAAGAGAGAAATTATATGAATGTATTAATTAATTAAATCCGTTAGTTTTGTTTAATTCATACATTCACTACACATTAATTCAGTTTCTATTTACATTAAATTTTATTTTATTGAAATCGTCTCTGCATTGCACGATTGCACTTTCTGCTCACCAATAATAATAAAAAATCCATTTTACTGCCTCATCTTGTTACTAGTGGGTTACGATTGAAAGCGCTAGTAGGTATGTAATCTAATTAAGGGACCTGCAAGTGCACTTATTGATGTCTGTTATTTTTAACAGGCTGCATCATTAAAATGTTGAGTATGTGTGTGAATTACAGCACAGGGAAAAAGAATGAATGACAGTTCCAGTAACAAACAAGGAAATGAAATGTTCCACATGAGTAAAATCCTTAAAAGATGTTGGAATGTGTATTTAGTTGGCTGTTAATGGTTAGCGGAAGTGACGTCGCATATTAAGCCATTTCCATCTCCGTAATAAGCCAGTTGACAGCTGCTATATGTCTAATTTATCATGCTCTCAGTTCAACTGTGACATTTCAAACAAGTTGACAACTAACATCATAAGCCGGCTCTAGTCCAATTAATTTTGTAATACGTTTAATTATCAGTCTATAATCTACATATTGGCTACAGATAATTACAATATATATTACTCTTTATGCTACCTTATTCACATCGAGGCTATTTATTAGCACTTTACGTATTTCGCTCAATCTCAAACCAGCAAATTAATTGTATGCATTTAGCGCAACTTGAATTTATTAATAAATAATTTTCCATCGACTCGTAAAGTTCCAGAGTCGTGAAAATTTTTCTAAAGCACGCAAATACCGTGCGTACTTTGCTCATTTAATTACCTGCTTATACTTAAGTTTTTCAAACATTCATAGAGGAAATTATGATGCCGTCTTATGTAGTAGCATTAAATAAATGCAATAAGGTTGTTTAATAATGTTATTTCATTTTATAACTGGATATAAAGTGCCTTAAGTGAAATGACTGTAATAAATAATGTAATTATTAATTTAAATGACCTCTAAAATTACTACGTTCTGGGATATATCTAAAGTGATGAATAATTATTGTTAATGACGCCATAAGAACTTCTCTCTTTCCCTCTGTGTGTGTCTATTTGTGAAAAAAATAGAAATTCATCTGCCCCTATAGAAAAAATACCCCTTCCCTCAACATACAGCATACAGAAACTTTTATCCAATTTCAATGCAATTACGTCAGTTTAATGAAAATTTAATGAGTCTTCCCTTGGGACATGTATTAATTGCTTGTATGTATAATTAATTTCCTATTGTCTACCCCAATATTAAAATGAACAAGTTATCGCCAGAGCAGAGGGGTGGGTTTGGTTGGCAAACCAGTCCATCCGGTCAGTTCACACACTAATATAGAAATGTGCATGTGAGCGCGTTAAATACTCGTCCGGATTGAATAATTATCAATAACGTGTTGGGAGGTCAAAATCATGCTTGTATACCTATGCCTAGTGCCGCATTTTGCTTTTACATACAATGGAAACGTGAATGTACGTGACTCTCTTTTCAAGCACATGTTTTTATTTGAAAAAGACTAACAACACAGCGATAGAATGGCGCGTCCGGATACAAGCAAATAAATACACATACGTAAATACTCCGACTAGTCCAACGTCTGATGAATGAGTTTATCCAACATTGAATGGTCCTAAGACTTAACTAGCGAATGCCAATGAGGTTTGGGAACCTTGAAATAGCTTCGAATAACGAATACTCAAATTATGGAATAGTTTTTTAACTGGGCAGATGCGCGGTGCGCGCAACTAAGTCAAAGATGCGTTCTTTTGAGAGTTAAAAGAGTACGCCACTGTAAACATCTCAAAACGTCTACTGACGAGCGGAATAACCGCGATTATGGTTGATTGAGTAACGGCTGACAATGGAACAATGGATTCGCTAACGTCCCTTTGGTATGTAGACGTGACAAGAAGACCAAGACATGCGGGACTTTGATTGGCAAAAATGCCGACATTGCAGTCCAAACAGTAGCCGAATAGTTGGTTCGATTGTCTGCGTATATGTGTGTGTTCAAGTAAAGCAATTTCTTCTGCCAATACTCCCCTTGGACTTTTTGCATAACTCTGCAGCAAGAGGACCGAACCCAAGCACTTTATCGATGAAATATTGTGTTTTGCCTACGCATTTGGTAGTAAAGTTTCTCTGTTATCAAAATACAATAGCTTCCAATCGATGTATATGTTTTGAATATAATTAGATAGTGTCCAGGTACAATATGCACAATGCATTTTGAACAATGCAGTGTGGGTGTTCTCTAGTATGTAAATTATTTAAACAACGACTTTTTCATCAGCACATTATCGCATATACATACAGACTATTTGAAAGCAAATACCAGAACTTATCGCATTCAATATTGATGACATTAAAGTATAATATCACTTCCAAAACCTGCTGATATACGAAGAGAGCTCCTCTCATCTATTGTTCAAGATATGAAATTTTTGACATTCTGGCTTCCTGATATATGTGCCTTGAGGATGTATGAAGAATTGGATGTACGTATATATGTACATGAGTCAGAGAGAGGTATTCTTGTATCAGCCTGGGTAGGTAGTGAATACATAAGTCATAACATGACTAGAATGAGTGTCGTCGCCTCCCAGCAGGTGCTCTCCTGTGTCGTGCTCGTCTGACAGATGTGTGTGGCCGCCAAGACCGGCACGATTCCCATTGACTCTGGGGATTTTGATTTATGTTGTACAATCTTGTTTTCATATACTTGTATACATTTTCGAATATGTCATTCTGCACTTTCTGCCTCCGTGACTCAGTGAGTGGCTCTCTTTTTTGAATTTCTAATGATTTAGGTGGCCATTAGTGATTACAATAAATATGTGTAGAGAGTTTTGGATTTATCATGGAGGCGAAAGGGAAGTGCTATACGCTATAAAGGAAATCAATGACAGGAATCATCCAATAAGTCAGCTCGCTCGCCGAACTACAGGGGTGTTAAATCTTACCGCTCTCCAGGTTGCCATTTACGCCAGCTTTAACAAGGTTTCACCATTAGATTTATCTCCTTTAATCGTGTAGTTCGGCATGTATAGCTGTCTTAACGTACAAGACAGAGTACTTGGATCGGGGAGACATTCTTTACTCTACTGATACATTATGGCTCTATACATGTCGCAGCTATTCAGATAGAAAGCTCGATAACACCTCAAGTGGACTTAGTATAAAGACGACTTTAAGGCTTATAAAGTTTAGAGAAGTTGCTTCTGTACTTGACATTATCATCCGAAAGTCGACTCTGAGTTATCTCATATAGTATAAATCACATTAACTATCCGAGTTCCTGGTTGCGGTGCCACGGGAAAAATATGGCGGCAACCAAACTACCCACTTCTTGAAAACGAAAAATAATGGCAGTTTGCCGCAGGCCAACACCACCGCCACCGCCACCAACTCACTTCTCTCGGTAGAGTGGTGGCGGTGGTGGCGGCACAGCACCATAAATATATTGCACGACTGTATAGGTCGCCCTCGCTATGTAGCCTTATCCTACTCTTTTACTGTTGTCTTAAATTTATGACACGGTCATATTTTGCAAGTTGCAAGCCGGTAATTCTTGGGCAGAAAATTTATTATGTTGCTGTCTTTCTGTGTTTGGCTCTATTTTTCAAAAGTGCATGACGTGCCCACCATTTCACCACGATTTCACCAAATTAAGCGCTCAGATCTCGACCCTACACTATCAGATGTAGCTGCTTTTTCACTTCTTCTCCCATTGTATTGAAATTGAAATGAAAATTATGTGGAATTGTGTGTTCAATTTGCTCAAGCACCAACTGAACAAACAATCGCCTATATGTATATAGTCATCAACCCATATTTTCTATAATATACATTTACTTAACTTTTGATTTATGAAGGTTGTACGGCAGTGGGGTATTGTTTGGTAATGCGAGTGCTGGCGGGCCATGGGTGTGAATCGTTCTACAAGTATTGTCTTGGTTGAACAATGCGCCTATCATAATTCTTACACGCTTAGCAAACACACGGTCGGGTATGGGGGCTTTTTGAATTGAGATCGAAACCGTTTATCATAAGTTAGAAGTGCACCAAGGGGATGTTTTGTATGTATAATGATGAGCTTATGTAAAGGCCGCTTAGGCCCAATTCCAACTCCATAATATACAAACCATGCACCTTAAACAATCGGATAATCAGCACTCATCTTTGATTTATGGCATTTTATAAGTTAATATCTGTCAGATACAAGTTATATACGCCATACAATTCGGTTCATTAATTCAGGCTGCTCTCTTTTATAGCAAACTGTAAAAAGATTATCATATTTCCAGTTTTATCCAACACACATTCTGTGCATAGTTTCGTGTTGGAAATTTATTGATTACATAAAGAATTCTGCATTTTAGTGGCAGAAATGAATGTTAAACTATTGTATGGGAATACATTAAAATCTGAATAAGTTAATAAAATAAATGTATTTAATGGGTTGGATGTACATGAGGAATTTTTAAGCGACAAGAAAAGATCTGATGCAATTAGCTGTACATACACAAGTAAAATTAATGTTTGTACGTCGTGGTAGTGACATTGACAGAGCAGTTTACAATGCTCACCTTAACAACTGTCTAATTTACATATCCTCGGAGAAATCTTTTCGAAACGGCTACAGGCTTTTAATTTACACATCATTAATTACGGGTGCCTTCGGACCGCCGACATACTATACGGGGTCTACTTCATAAATGTCAAGTTGCTCCTCTACAACTAATTAAAGGTGTACGATATTTGAAAGGTGCGATAATTCACCATGCTTTATATACGAGTGAAATTATCTCGTGTTCGTTTTTTCCTTCTGCTCTTTTATTTGTTTTATTTCGTACCACCTTTAGCACAGTCCTCTTCACATCTAATTAAGCGGTCTGCACCATAGAACAGAAGAGGACCACGTCCCCTATCTGTTTCGTTTTTTTGGTTCTCTTATTTTATGTTTGAAATATTTGTTTACCGTTTTGTAATAACGTTTCGCTTTTATGTTGATTTTTATGATGCGACACGATATGTGTGTCGTCTGTCAGCAAATGTGCCTCTGGAACACATTACCGCCCAACTTTACAGCCCACCCATCCAATCTGTTCCTCGACTCCAAAGTCATTTATTAAAATTTACGCTCTATAGTTTCTAATTTAGAACATGCATATATATTAACTTGGCATTTTAAAAATTATTTTTGACGAATATATAAATATATTTTGTGCATGGAACATGAATGTAAAATGTCTATAATAAGAGGGAACATAAAACGTGTGCATGTATAAGACATCAACCGACATAAATTATACGCTTTTTGAAAGTCACTGACAGTTTTACAGCCAATGAATACGATAACGTCATTTCAATATTTGAACGTGTATCTTTCACTGACATTTCGCTAGATGTATAAAGTAGATAAATTTTTAACTTTTATGTATCTGTCATTTGTAACCGTAAACGCTAACACTACCGAAGAATGTATTAATTTACATTGTGTGCTCAATTGAAACAATATACCGAACATTTTGACTGATTTCCACATAATCATTCATCATATTGTGTAGTTATTTAATATTTATAATAAAAAGCATAGAGCAGCAAGTTTATTATTTACCTTTAATAAATAATGACTTTTTAATAGTTGGGTCCTCTTATTAACTTACACTCCTTTTAAAAGAGAGAGTCTACATTCAAGCAAAAACCGAACCCAGGCTCATAAATCTTAATTTATTTTCTATACATAAAATTATAGTTTGTCCAATTTACGAGCCACTTTTATATCTATGACAGAAAATAAATAAAATACAGACATATCCACTAACACACATACATATATAATAATTTTTTCCTCTTTAATGCGAGATTTAAATTTATAGTCTAATATTTATATCTTCATTTCATTGGGCTGTAATGAATGGGCCAGGTAATGGGACGTCGTAGGTTTCATGTAGAGCCCAGGTGTGAACAATGACTAATGGCCTTAACTCCACAGGATGCACCAGTACTCATTCTTGTACTAAAATAAATCTTATACACTATAGTTATATTCCTTTAGCTCATTTAAATACTCGTTACGTAACTTTAATAAAAGTGGGCATTAATTATGAGCTCGATTGTATATTACAGCGCTGTGCGTGTACACTATTTGCTTTTTGTCAGTAAAAAAGATTTACATTAATAATAAATCTATTCTTTTTCCTATAATACAAATGACTGATTTATTGCCAATGATCACGATGAATTTATAATATTGATTGTGTTATTTTAAGCGAAAAAAATCTGGGTGTGTATTTCATTTGGAAAACGGTTCTAAGAACATATTGTGGTTGGTAATTAAAAGTCATTGGAGCGAGTTTCTGAATCAATTAGAGAATTGTAACCGCACCTACCCGGAGAGGATCTGACGGTGAAGTTGGACTTGCTACCCACTGTGAGAGCCATCCATCTTTCCAGCTGGACCACCCGACCATCGGGCTGATAGTAGCTTACACTGGACAGTGCAGGCCCCCGACGGTGAAGCTCTTGACAACGGAAAGATAAACTGGCGGCCGTGGGTGGTGGCTTGTTGTCGCAGACTTAATGTTCATGTATTCATTATTTATTATATAAAAGTTGAAAATGGCCATGTCACACTCCATTATTATGCCCTCCTTTAGGCATCAACTAAACAATTCCAATTCAACCGATAGTTTGAGTGAGTAAATCTCATTAAAATTTATAAACGGATATTATCATAAAACAAATCGCCGCATTTTAAATTCAAAACAGTAAATTATGTTTTAATTTTATTTAAATCTTTTCATATTATTAAAGAATTTTAATGTTTTAATTAAGGGGAGAGAATGTGTTTTGATGTTGTTTTTTTTGAAGGTGCACTCAATGAAATCATCAAAAACATAAAAATGAAGGATGTTTTTCGCAAAACTTATACACTGGAACAAAGCTACATAAACTTCAGATTTCTGTTCGATTTTGAGTGCTTACTACAAGTCTCTAGAAATGGCCTCTCATTGCATTGAAAGAAGAAAAGTGCTCTTCGTTAAAGAAGGCATGTGTGTTGTGTCAAGTCTTGAGTTATGCCTTCCTTTTGCTGCTGGAATACTGGACAAAACATGTACACAAGACTACAAAGAAATGTACCGCTGACAAGAAGCAAAACACCAACACTTTGTCATAAATTTTAAATTTAACTGGCCACATGATGAATATAAACTATCAAATTTCTTTATATGGTCCGGTTAACAATTTCTTTTGTCTTGAACGACGTGAATAATTTTTATTACATTATAATGTACAATTCTAGCTGGGGACTTTTTCATTTATCTGGCTGTTTTCTCCCGATCCATCAGATAAATTCAACCGTCTATATATGTGTTCAGATTTTATAAAAACTGGTAGAGAGAAAAGAGAGACGAGCACTTGAAATGGTCGCCGGTGTTTTACACAATATACTTCTCCATCAATTTTTGGAAAGACCACGACTTTATACACTTTAAAAAATTCGTCTATTCGGCGAACTAAGATGTTTTAATACAAAAAATTTTTATTTCTAAAGTGTGTGTCGTGATCCGTAAAAATAATTTTATATACGAGTAACACGAGCTTCGGTGATATATTTTCGTTAGTAGCTGCTTTGTTTACGAAATTTCAAACGTCTCAAGTGACATTATTTAAGGTGAGTAACCTAATACACACAAGCAAAAGAAAACGTTTATATACACATGACGAGATACTTTATAAAATATGTCCACACAGCTGTATAATAAATGTTGGTGGCAAATTGAGAAATATCCCACCCTGTCACTGGTAGACAGTTTGCCAAACTGAAAACACCCTCACAGCTATTCATCACCGAGTTAAATTTATTTTCTCCAAGGTTCAAGTTGTAAGTTCAAACATCTATCTTTCTATCGAGTTACAAACTTCTCCTATCTGAATACACATTATATTTTTTGCAGCTTCTTTTTTCAATCAATTTAGATATGCGTATATATCAGTATAACAAAGAGAAGTGTAGGTAATACAGAAGACCAATTTCCATAACAATACATAATGCATTATTTTAATTAATATTTTTTTGCCTCTTATGGAAGTAATCATAAAAGTCCATATTTAATTTAATTACCTTTCCTTAATATCTTATTTCAAAAAGGCATGTAACGGTTTCACAACACGAATATCATTCTTTTCTACATAAAAAATCGTATTAATTTTTAATGTTATAATAAATTTTTACATTTTATATATTATTACAGACGAAAGGAAGTTAATAAAACATGAAACGAAATTGTAATGTACGTTCATTTATTTTTTATTGTACTATACATTGAGTACGATAAAAATTAAATGAATTTATGACATTTTAATGAATACTTTATTTATAACTCTATAAAATAACATAATAACTATGTGCAACATAAAATGTTGTACTGGGTATTATAAAAAATGTCGTAATCTTGTTCGTTTTAATGCAAAATTTATGTTTTAAAGTAACTACATTTTGTCTAAATTGTGTGATTTTTCGATATTTTCCATATACCTACTACCAAAGGACAATCAATTTTAATTGCAAACAATTGTCCATTATTCAAATGTTATTTACTGGCAAGCCAGTTTAGCCTGGAGTGCGTTAAAAGTTCCATGTACAAAAAGCCGATAAATAAATAAAGCTATCTGGAATGTTATTTATCATACCCATATCAGAAACGTCACTATAAATATTGTTAGGGTGAGACGATAAGAGAGAGAGAGAGGTAAGTCGGGGCCGGTTTTGAAGTTAACCCCCGCGATTATTAACTGATATTCATCTATATTTCGTACCTAATAATTTAAACTTGTTAATTACAAGTTTATCCAAGCTCCATTCATAACAAATTGGCGCACAACTTTTCTTAACACATAAACTAAAAACAAATCAAACAAACATCTGGACATTTAGATTTCAGAAGAGAAATTTATTTATTTATCAGAAGGGGAACAGATGAAGATTTTATAACTTCAATTAAATAGTATCCTAAATAATAATATAATACCGGTTCCCAGAAGCCATAGCCATTACATAACGTTGTACACTTTTATAAATTTAAATAAGTTAATAGTAGGTAGACTTTATAAATAAATTAGTATCTTATGTTTTGGCTTGGCCAAAGTGTAAATAATAAATGTTCAATTAAAATCTATATAATTTATGATAGACTGACTCTGCAGCCTGTTCTCTTCCCATTTCTGTGCTGTCAGCGGGCATGTTTTTTATATGTGTTGCGTTAAATTATTTATAAATTAATTTTTGGCGCTGCCCAAAACATACATGAACGCATATATTCAGCCACTAAGCGTAAATAAGAACTATGAATAATAAATGTTTATTGTCCATCAAGGTAAAGGCGGAATGCGCATAATGATGGGCGAAATGTTGTGAGATGTGGCGGTTTCGTAAACGGACTGCGTAAAACGAGTTGCGACGCGTCGTATATTTTATTAAGAGTCTCACCTGTCGCAACTCGTTTGCTTGTTTCCAAGCAGCTAAAGCAACGGATGTCGTGTCTGTCTCTCACGGTGACGGGTAATTATACGCTGACAGTGACATAGTGTGCGGCTTGCTTCTGCATTTTTAAAACCTTCTCCACCTAAATTCACTGTTCAACTTTTAAACTGACGTCGCGACGCGCGAGATTCCTAATGAGGCTCTGGTATCAATGCATGTTACACTTAATGTCATCCTGGCTTGGTTTTTTTGGTTATACTATAAACTGTATTTTTAAATTTCGGTGCCATAACAACCACATTCTCGCCCGTTTTTGCGGGCGGTAGGTAATCTCATTCTCACCCTGATATAAAACTTAGTATATTTTTTTATTTTGCGGTTGAAGTTCTCTAACTCTATGACATAAATTTCAAATGACAACAATTTTTATTGTTAGTAAAGGGAATGATCTATCACAGGTAGGTAATGGTCGAAGGTTTGTGTATTTCACCCTCGTTTTCTTTATTACTTGCTCATTTGTATTATAAAATGTTAAAGTCACCATTCATTAATAATGAGAATTGATGTATGAAATAATGTCACTTGAACTTTTACCTCGTAATTTTTATTAAATTCACTTATTGTCCTTTTTATTATTTTGCGCTCTAATGAAGTAATTAAGGTTTGGATTTTTTAATGGGCGCTTTTTTTGCCTCTAATATGTGGAGTATTAAAAAGCCCACACAAACTTTCAAATATCCACATTTCTGTATTAATAATATGAAAATGTTAACGTTAGTCGTTTTCTTTTATAATAATGTTGTTTATGAAAATATGTAATTTATGTTAATTAAATTTCTTTTTCTCATTTATGTTGTAAATGTATAAATATTTAACTGTAAATTACCTAATAAAATACAAATTTTAATGATCACGATATATCCATAATTATAACTGATTTACAGTGTAATAATACCCTGATAAATGTAAACATTAATTATTATAATATATAGCCTATTACAATTTTATGACTGTATTTTAGGACAATGTGACAATAAACTTATTTTATTGACGTATTTTGCATTATTCATAATTTCTATTAATGTTTAAAGTTAGACTAAACAGTGCAATTAAACAAAAAAAATACATACATACACTTATGTAATTATGCAAATACTTATGCAAATTTGTATGGACTTCGAGGTGGTTAGGTATTTTGTTAAAATTGGGACAAGCCTTTTTGTCAAAAAAGCCATTACAATTTTATAAATAGATGAATGGAAAAGTCATGTGTTACATATGTAACAACTCTTATATTGGCGTCACCGTCACGGTGCCAGCAAACTTATGGTGCGGATCATACATTTCACTTCTTTGAAATTGTTAGTTTAGAACATCAAATTTATAAAATGTGACATGAAATGCTACGTTATTTGTCGGTACTTGAAAAGCTCACGTTATGTGATTTATTTTAAAGGAAGTGTGTGCTTATTTCAAGTGCAAAATTACATATCTTATCTACTTCCAAGATTGTTTATAGCATTTTCACGATTTTAATTTCACTTCTCAAAGAGAAGGAGAAAAAGCTCATAATTCGCATCATAACGTATTGAGAACACCCCAAGAGAGCAATGTTTTGCAGGAATGGTCTCGCTTTTCGAAAAGAATTGTTTTTGGGATTGATGAATGTTTTGGTTGAAGTGCGACGAGCCAATTGGAAAATGCAAGAAACACTATAACCCATCCACAGACATAAATCATTTATTTCTAAGAAAGTGCGGCCATAATTTAACGTTGAATGTATATGTTAGTGCAACGGCAGGTCTGTAAATGGCAATAGTTGAACGAGTTGAATGTAGATGAGTTGTGTGTGGGTCGCAAAGGCAATCTATATGGGCACTGCTCATGCACACAGGCCTTCAAGTATAATGTAACACACACACAACATATAACATACATATACACATGGAGGAGATGCCGATAAATATTCATTAAGTGCAATTATAGCACCACCGAGTGAACGCTTTATTGCATCGTATATTTTATTGTAGCTTTACAAGCCACAGAGCCATATACAACGTTCATTTTATAAGAAATGTTACGTACATTACTCCAATATTTAATAACGGCGCGCATTTGGAAATTGTGGCTTATTTTCTTTTAATCTAACGTGATTTACGAGTGTTTTCCAGCCGACGCTCTATGTGTCTGATAAATGTTCCTGTTGCGAAATAAATGTTACCTGCCACAATACTTGAACACCACGTCCTCTATATACCACCGGCTTTTATTTATGGAACTCTTTACATTTTGAAATATATATATTATATTATACGCATTTTATACATGGGAAAAAGAAATGTATAATGTACACCTATACAATAAATGAAAATGCACACTTTGTAGATGGATGTGTTAGTACAAAGAAAATCTCGTATCACATGTGATCATTTATTTAATTTAATAATGGAATCGTATCTAAAATATCATGAATTCTCGCAACACATTCAATTTTCTGTACCTAAGAGATACATATATTGTGTATAAATAAGTAGAGGCATTTTCAAGACATAACTTGAATGTGTTTCCTGATTTGATTATAAAATACATTTGCAATTAAATGACCATACGAACACGTATTTTAGATATTTCATTAGAAATTTATGGCATATATTCCTAGTGACGAACATAAAACATATGTTAATTTGACATATTATAAACAACCGGTAAAATTTAACAACATATATTTATCGTTTCTATTTTATAATGCCTATTAATTAAGTAATAAATATTAATAATAGCTATTCTTATGACACTAACGACTTTGATTTGTGGACTTGTTTTGTAACCTCTTAGCTTTCGTAATTACTTCGATTAATCTTCAACTTCAAGATTCCTTTTGCAACATTTCACAAATGCTTCATTTAGATTAATGTTGTTGTACACTTTTTCCTTAACATGGCACTATTAGTTAATTTATTTTGAAATTTACAAAATAATTTAAAGCCTGTCAATTGTCTCAAGCATTTAATTGCCATTCAACGACAATAGGATAGATAAGGAATGTAACAAATTGTATAAATGTGATGAATGTGAAAGTTTCACGAACAGTTTGTGGTGTTGTTTGTTGTTGTTTGTTTTGTGTGAAGGAATTCCTTAACCGCCTCCGGATTTGTCATTTGTCTCCACACCTGCTTCCCAAGAAGCGCATATATTCATTCGAGATCCCATATTTTTTTATGTGTACATTAAATAATTATTCGAGGGTCGAGGTTCAGATTGATCCCATTGAAAGACATTACATTACATTAACATGACAAGACAGGGGAGCGCCACATTTGATGAGATCAAAGTTGCCGCTTGCATGTTTTTCGTGGGCTACGATATATAAATTTTCCTTGTTTGAAAATGGTTTTTGACATTTTGATGTAATCCACAATGTCAGATGAAATAAATATTCCAAACTACTACAATATGCAACATGTCAATCCATGTTCACGCTTTATATTTCATTTGGTGATTACTGTAGTCTCTGTCAGCAAAAGCCTATATTTCTGATTAAAGTAACATAAATAAACAGGACCCAGTAGCCTGCCTATACATATATGTATATGTATATGGTATTATGTGTACATTTCACATTACTAACTACAAACATAATCAAGAACATCAAAGATAAGTCGGCCGTTTTACGACTTCTTTTCAAAATAAAATAACAAGGGGAAGGCATAAATTTTGTTGAATTTAACATTTTAATGAAACCATTCGTTATTATTAATTGTATCCATTAGGAGTTTTATATCTTGGCAAGAAAGATTTTTTCACTTGTGCATATACTTCATGCAACAACATCAATTTATTTTAATAAGGATCACATTAGTTTTATATCCATTAATTACTACGGCACTTTGCTGCTCTAAAATTGTGCATTAGTTCAATATACCTGCATATTTATTGCGGACATCTTGACACATGAAGCATTTTCCTAGCCAAAAATGGAGCATTTTTATCTTTTAATGACCTGTTTGAAAAGTGCTCTCATTGTTGTATCCTCCACCTGAAAATTAACTCGGAACAAAGAATACAAAAGGTAAACGGAAAAGTGACCCATAAAATACTATAGCATGACATTATTATGTTGTATGGTGATAAGCTCTTTTTTTTTTGTAGAGACGAAAAGGTTCTTTCTATACATGTCATGTTTGAATGTCGATAAGTATCTAGATTTTTATATGAAGAAAGACGAGCAACAGCTGCAATCGACCAACTTGGAACAACAATTATGTTTCAGGCACACATACTTGACAATTATAACAATAACCACCAAGTTATAGTCTTTGGCATAAATTATTTATCAGTTTAATGGCCAACAAGAGGCATAATGTTCTGTCATTCTTTGCAAGTCGGGGCAGACTTGGATTAATGGCTTTTTTGACTTCTTTTTAATCGGAGGTTTAGAAATAACTCAAAAAAATTTCTAAAATTATGATAATTTTGATTATATCTATAAGCAGTAGGAATTGTTAAAAAGTCAAATTTTTTTGCTCAAACCATTCAAGGGTTCTTGTTACAAAATGAGAAATAAAAGCCAAACTGCCTTTTCTGCAGTTAAAATTTCAGCTGATCCTATCAAAAGCTCTTGACACTGTTTGCTTTTAGGATTGGCAATGATCGCCCAGTCCACTCCTGTCCGATTATAAATTAGATGTGTTTCGTTGTATATTTAGCAACACTAATGTACGTGCCTGACATGTATTATAATTGAGAAAACTACTTAAGAGTGACAAGAGGCTATCAACATGTATTGCCGCTCCCTGGAGAGTGACCAGTTGAACTGCTCCATGCTATTTCTGTCGATACCATCTATTTTTACTGCACGTCTACTCTAAGCCTAAATCCTTAGGAATGGAAAAAGAAAAACGATATCCAGCACTTGTCATGTGTGTATGAAAGCGGTATTACAAACACACACAAAATGTAGGCATAATGTTGATTATTAATTATGGCCCAGTGGGTCGCTTATTAAAAACAGAAAATATATGTTTTTCTTTTAACATTATTTATTATAAGAACTTGAAATTAATTTGTAATAGAAGTTCATTTCAAATTTAAAAATATGCAGCAAAACTCTCATAACTGTGCTTTTGTATGATTTATATCTCATTTTCATTTTGACGCTAAATAATTAGAATTTCATGTTGTTTTATAAGAAATGCAAATAAAATATGTTAAATAAAAAATGTAATTTATTGTTTTGTGAAATCGTATATAAATTAGCTAGTGATATTTTACTTCTTGTGCTTGCAAATTGCAAAAGTAATTTAAAATTAATTCAACAGCACTTTTTATGTAATTATTATTATTTTCTTTATATAATATTTCTTATATAATAAATATTTTTTCAATAAAGGTAATATTGTTTTGCTTTGAATGGCATTAAGTCTGACAAATTATGCCCACGGTGTGTGTGCAATGCAATTGCATTTACAAATCGCGGCATGAACAAGCACATAAAATCCGTTCGATGGAATTATTAATTCTTTTGTATTATTTTAGTTGGTTGTAAATTGGAGGCATACATACAATAAAAAGAAATAAACTCGTGACAGGCTTAATAAGAGGAAAACGTGTATTATGTACTGTCCCGTCAAAAATGGCCATAAAAGCTCTACCCGAAAGGTGTTTCACATAATAATCCCATATAAAAGTTTGTATATATTACCATAAGAAATATTTATAGGTAGCATGTTCATTACATTGGCACAACCAGTAGGGTGTAGCGGAGTGAAACGATTTCCAGACTCGATCTTTGATCATAATTCAAGTGAAACTTGGGCCGAATCATAAATCAGTGCAGTGGAAAACAAATTAAGATTTAAAAATAATTTACGACCAATGGAATTCGCGTCGTTGAATTGTGATGCTTAATCAAATTATTGCATGTTTCCACCTACTATAAGTTGAAGGTTAATTTATATATCGTTTGGGCTAAAAATTTTTTCCTGCACATAAATGTAATGGTTATGACCCTCGTGGATCTCTTTAATTTAGCACTGTAAGCGGCTGCTTTACATGTTTATTGTACTTTCACATGCTAAACTGAAATTTTTAAATAAAATGAAATATGATTGGAAGTTTCATTTAATTTTATACATTATGACATATAATTGCTAACTAAGGATATCCTATGCAATAAGACGGAGCAAAGAGTCTACAAATTATTATAGTATGGTCATCATCTACATACAATTAAGTCATTTAATGTAAACGTTAACGTTAAAAAGTTTGTCTACAGTTGGTCGTATAATGATAGTTTAATGTATAGGTGTGTGTTTGTCGTACCTATATGTATATAACTACATGCGACAGACCAATTATCATTTTTGTTAAAAAGTAAGCCAGACTAGTGATTTGCATATTTAATGAATAAACGAACGTCAAAACACTTATATGTTTTAAACAAAGCCTCATTTTAACAACATATTTATAACCTTATGGAATAATTCATTATTTTAATTTGACAGGAAACCATAAAATCCAAATTTACAACAAATACATATCTTATTTTACTTTTTACTTGATTTAAAACGCGAAATTTTATGGGACAAAAGTGAAAATGTAACTTCTTAAGACATACATAAAATGGCATTAATTGCACTTTATCGGACTTCAGGTTTTGCACATTCCTATTATTAATGTTATATTTTGCTGTAAATGAAGCATTTATTACCATCTAGTTATTAGAATATTGCTTGCAGTTGCGTCGTAAAAACCTCTGATAAATTATCGCTGTCTGAATGTTATTATCAAACTAGTACCTCGCTTTTAACTTGTGGTGCATAAATAATTATGTGTTTAGGTTGAAATATAGGTACCAATTTGAGTGCAATTAAGAAAAAACCTCCAACTTCCTTCATTATAGATGAAGAAAACAAATTAACAAGCTTAAGATAATGTAAACAGTAAACATTAAGTTTGTAACATGTTGCACATTTATTATGTTCGACATGTTTAGGAAATCTTTCAATGTGAATATTAAAAATGTGTAGTTTATGTTAAAATAACCGTTTGATCTTTTTATATAAAACACGCCATAGTACTGAGATGGAGAGAAGATTTATATCAATTTGATTTGGTTTTTGATGTGAAATTCCTAAAAGATGTTTTCCAATATGAGCAGCAGATAATAAATGAGGTTCTTTGGAAAAGCAGTCAAAAGTGATTGATCACAGTAGATAAACAAGGACGCATTTGATGTGAAAATGTTGGAAAGGGATGAGTTCAGAGAGAAGAGAGTGATGAATCGCATAGGGTCGTCATTAATACATGTCAGGGTGAGTATTGAAGATGCCAGTCAGTCGCACTCTCTCTCTTCTAGACGTGAAAAGGATCTCTTGTTGAATATCAGCACTGTTAGTGTCGCCGCCACTTTAAGAATATCTTTTTACACATGATAAACGGGGACGTCTCTGCGGCCGACCCTGATGTCACTTTGTGTTACTACAACTGTCCTCCGTCCACTCATAACAAGACAAATTGTTATAACAGGCTCTCTCCCATTCTACCTAGTCTTGATGGCAAAACTCCTCTAATGTCTTCGTTCGACGTCACAAACGGAAAAATTAAGTTGTATTATATTAAAGAATATCTATGAAAGCGCGTGTTATGTTACCAGTTTCTAAAGGGAAGTAGTTACTCATGCAAACTGTTACTAGTTACCGTTTTCTTGGCAGCCATTATCAACAACAACAGCAGTTCGCCAACAGACTAAAATATGAACCACGGTATACACAGTACAAGTCTCGTCATGCAACTTCTCTACACATACAGATAAACCATTAGCATGGCAGTAATAAAGTAGAAACAACATGATGGTCGTATTTCAATCAAGGGTAACGTGAAATATAGCATAAAGTTGTCATAAACTTGCCATGATTAAATGCATACATTTACTAAACGAGACATGTTCCTTTATATCTATAAGTAATGATAATAATGCAATGTTTGTGAGCCATTCGAGGTGATCATTCAATTATCCTAAGCTATCAATTACAACAAATCGCAATATAAATGTGTGTTCGAAGCATTCACCATTATTATTATATCGTTAGTAATTAGACTTTTTTACACACACAGACAAGAGCACAAGACACAGAAGTAGCTTAGATATATCTTTGCAGTTCTTGTTCTACATAACAATTAATGAGGGCCATTTATCAATCGAATGGTTCTTTGAAATACAAACGGTGTGCTCAGAATGGTAAAGTCTAAAGTGAGTGAAAACAAGCGAAAAGATATAATACCTATTGGGTAGGCACATTATTTTTGTTAAACAATTTTTCTATGTAAAACGTAAGAGGTACATAAAATATTTTAAGGAACGGTTCCATTGGGGGTCTTATGTCCACATTTCGTTTTTTTAAGAAACCATCCCCCACACCCAGTTGCCATATTTAAGTTCCCCGAAGCTATAATGTTTCATATAGCTATATCTTTTATGTGTGCTAGTGCCAATTTCTAAGAGTAGTATCGTATAACATAAACGGGGTAGCTGATATATGGATATTCGTTTTACTTGTGCCGGATAGGGTGGAAAGTGGCGGCTAAAAACGCTATATAGTGCTAGATGACTCTAGGGATAAAGGTAATATCGTAGAGCGTTCTCTTGATGCGGCTTTATACAAATGAAGTAAAACAAATTCTTGTACTCTCGTATCTCCTCTCTCTCGCCTGATCTTATATATTTCCAACCGTCTCACTATAAATTATACTTTATGATAAAGATAAAATAAGCTTATTTTCTGAAATGTACGACATCCGTTTGGGCTATCTGCACGATGGGCACATTTATTTCTCGCCACACAACCCCTTACTGCTCTCGTAAAAATGATTTACGGCCACAAAAGTCATCTTCAACACACTAAAGTGTCAGCGACTGTCTTCAGCTGCTATTCGTCTTTGTGATTTTCACTTCCCTGCTCAATTCGCCTATTTATTAGCTATATGTAAACGGACTATCCTGTTCTGTCTCTTTCTCATTTAAATCAAATGTACAATGCATTAGAGAACTCTCGTTTAGTGAATTTATTAAAATGCATCCGAACGTTTTAATGTGGGACAATATAAATTATATCATCATTAAAACTGTATTTTAATTAATGTCTCTATGATTAATCGGCCATAAACAAAATGCAACATTTGAATTAATTAAACACTATTTAGTTTTTAATTTATTTTCCAATTATCATGTGTTGTGTATTGATAGTTTAATATGTATTTATTAATTAGATGTCATTTTCGAAATTATTTCTCATATACTTGTGCATGTTTGTCGAACAATTGACTTTTTTTAGATGTGTATATTACTATATCGCAATATGTTCCGTTCGACGATTTGTGTTTTTCTATTCACCATTCGTAGATTACCTATGGATTTTTTGTGTTTCACAATGACAATATCAAAACATTGATCATTGCATTGTAAATATATGTAATTTCATAAAGTTGAAGTGGCAAAGTAAACACAAGCCCATTCGAATTTGTTAGCATTGAGTGGCAGATTTGCACCGTACCTGACAGCTGTCAATCAAATTATAAGCACTAATGCTCTGATAACAACATGTCAGGCTATAAATTATTGTATACTAAATAATTTGTTTATTGATAAGGTGTCGTTTGTGTGGTGTTTGTTTGTATTCCGTAGTGTGCTACATGTATTGTGGAAAAAGGCAAGAGTTTACATAATACAAAAGGAAAATGCTCCTTTTATTCACTTTAAATATTTACCCAATAGAATCGCTGATAAAAATACGGAATAATAAAATAAACTTTTCATTTAAAGGCTAAACAGCTTGTTTACGTTTGATATTATGGCAATAAAAAAAAGATATCAACACAATAATATCGCTTGCAGCTAGTAGTTTCTTAAGACTTTTTTCTCATTCTCTTTCTCAGTATCTCAGTGTATATTAAATTCTTTTTTACTGTCGAAAAATATCTTTCTGGTATTACGGCAATAACCGTAAATAATATCTTATTTAAATATTACGATAATCTAAAAGTTATACCAAGTGGACATAAATTGCTTTTTAAATAGTTTTATTTAAATGAGATACAAGTTTTGAATAATTTTCAAATAACTGAAAGGAATTATGTAGGCCATACCAATAAATTATCTATGTATAAATTTTATTTGCTCACTTCTTTTATCTAATTTATTTCGAATGAAATTGGATGGGATTTTTTAAGAATATACGCAAACCGCTGTATTTATGTGTATATAAATCGATTTGTTTGTCAACGAAATGGTTATTAATTAAATTTATCCAATGATTTCACTAATCACATATTGCTATTATTTCCACAAGCATTTCTAATCGATTTATAATCATTTTCACTCTTTTAAACCTATGTTAATTAGAATATGCAAAACTGCTGATGAAATCGTTGATGATATTCATTTTTTTAACTACATTTCTGCATATTTTATTGAAATTCAATTTCCAGGAACTCATCAATGATCTTTATTGTAAACAGTAAACAGATATTTATTTAAGACGTTTATTCCCATAATTGGCATCATCATAAATGCTCTTTTTATTATATTATTTTATAAGTTAGTAATTATCTTGGACAGATATACCTACTAATTAATACTCTTAAGAATACCATCCTTACGATTGTAATTGGCAGAATAAATTAAATAATATGCTTAAGCTTAGTAAGTAGCTATTATTATATTCAAGTAACTATAAATTATAAATGAATTGCTAATAAGCACCTTGAACTGTTATATAAATTAATAAATGAATTATTTAAACAATAGGTTTACATATCCATTAAAAAAACATTCAATACGATAGAAAAAAAGTACTGAAGATAGAAAGGTAGGTACATATAAATAAAGAGACTATACCTCGGACTATACCTGCACAGTTCCAAGAACTTATCAATAGTTATTAATTAATTAACAAACATATAGGTATAGTACTGTACCCTAATGAAGTACACGACTAATAATGTAAAGAATTTTATTATAATGAAGACTTAATGAGATTTAATTGTTTTTTATAAAAGGGGGCGAGTTTATAACGATAGCAAGTTATTAATTATGTAGAGTTTAATTAAATGATACAATTGTTTCGAATTCATTATTTCACATTAATATATACGAAAGCCTTTTAATTAAGGCTAAGAATTAATTAGAATTTTATGACATTTACATTTTACTTTGAATGGCTCTTTAAGCACTGCATTAATAGTTTAGCATTCTATCTTGTTTCGATGTCTGTCTGCTGTCTCTAATGTAGAATAATCCTAATTGATTATTAATAAAGTATATGAGAAGTCTGCCAATAGGTTACGTCCTAAATCCACTCCAAAGGATACACAATTGTATTGTCCTCCCCAGTGACAAAAAGGATATATAGTTAATCAATAATACAATATACAATATCTGGTGAGAGAGGTCCTTTCTGATATACGCTTTAACATCACATCAGAACGATGGCATTTTCAACGTTCATATAATAATCTGCGTGAAACCGGTGTCAAATAACTATTATTATTATGTGCTACTGTATGACAAGCTGGAGAACCCTCTTCATGGGCGGCTAGTCTGGAATGTGCTTGTAGAACACCGGCAGCGATCAGACAGACAGAGAATGAAAAGAAGCTGAAAGAAGAGTAGAGTTTTCCAGTGCACACACAAACCAAGTTGACAACTGGGCTGGTATTAACATCCGGCTGGTTGACTTGTCCCTGTCAATTAGGTTTGGGGCCGCAGGGTTTCAAGTCGACTCTTGTTACCTGCTGACAGGACAAACAAAACAAACCCATCGCTTCACTCAAATGATGTTTGCTCCCCAATAATTTCTCATATTTCTCTTATGTCTTCTTTTTGCCGCAACAAGGGTGACAAACTGTCACATCAAAGGACAACAGCGCAAATGACCGAGTCATCCTCCAGCGTTTGGAATATTGTTATATGCCTGTGGAAAGATTTTATCTTCTTTTTTCCCCTTTTATATATAGATGATGCGTATAGCTAGAGAATAGAGACTGGAGAGACGTGTGATTTGTATCAGATGGGAATAGGCTCGAATTACTAGATAAAGTAGGTACAAGATTTCAACGGAATTGATTTATTTTTCAAACATGCAGCATGCATTGGAGATGCATGTTGTTTAAAGAATGGTGTTTGCCGATCCCACAAGACCTGTCATATACGCGACCGTTGAAATGAGCAAATACCGAATGTTTGACCAGAGTGTTCAGAAGCTTTCAACGTTGTTTTGTTAATCATTACAAATACCGACAGAAAGAGGTCTTCTAGTATGTTCGGCTCGAATTTCAAGTGCTTCTGGTCTTAGTAATTAGCAGAAGCTGTTCGGTTAACAATTACGGCCTGTCAACAAATCAATATTTAATCTTGGAAGGTAGAAAAAGGTTTTTTTTCTATTCTTTTGAAATATTTTCTTTGATTTGTTCGACATGAGGAAAAAACTTTCTAAATTTGTTTACTTTCCAATCGTCTGATAAAAACGTGGTAAAAAACAAAATTCGTATATTTGCGCCGAATTTTCCTGAATAATTAATAGACGCTCAAGAGCTGAAATTTGACAGATGCATGTACGGGGGAGTTTCAGCAATTCGATTAAAAGATAATGTATTAGTCTTTTAGAGCGCACGGGATTTGACACGTCAATCAAGTAATTACAGTACAATATACTATTTTATCAAGAGTAAAATATTAGCATCGGCAGGAACCAATGTCAGCCGAAATGATAAATTATCCGGCATGTGTGTAATAGGAAAGTTTATCTGCATTCAACAGAGTTGTTCATTCATCGTTATTTTATATCTATATTCAGTCTGACAGTGATGTATGGTGTGTGCACTTATTCATTTTCAGACAGGCGCGTCGGGACGGCTCGCCCCGGTTTGCTCGGCCGTCACGGCGTCACTCCCTGCTGACATGCTGATTGATTGCACCCGCTACATTTACCAAATAACACACTTTACTGCTTTATTATTGTTCGCGTGGACGCCAACTTTACCAGTTGTCTACCCATTGCCGCAAATTTATTTCCACACAATTATCTTCTATTGTTGTCCAAATTTACCACTTTGTATCAAATGAAACTGTTTCAATTGATGTAATTGCTACCAGAGGAAAAATTAATACCGCACACCACATAAATATAGGGTGGAATGCTAAATTGGACGTTTCAGTATCGCAGGATACTGTGTGAAAGCTCGATTCGTGTTTTTGGGCAACATATGCGTCATTGGAATCATTAGTGAAAAACTAAGTAAAGGCCAAACATTGAGTGACGAAGATGAACAAGCTCCGTCATTTCTGATTTGGTCATCAATAACGAAACGCACATGCCGAGCCGAATGATAAACGCTGCTCCAAACTTGTTGGTAAGAAGTCGGTATAGAACGAATGGGAGTCAGATATCTCGGTCATTAGGAGCTTCCATTTCTGTCATCCATCATCTGAAGTGCTTAAAGTTGCTCGATGTATTTGGTCTGATGTATTTCGTATAGTTATTTGAAAGTCAACTGGAAAATTGTAAGCATATTTTGCAAAAGATTCCAATTTTCTTGGGAGGAAAACGGACGCGACATATATTGAGCGTTAATGTTTATTAAAAGTGATTTGAAATCACGCAGAAGGGTCTTTTAAATATTTCATGATTGGAAATCAGAAGAACACGTAAACAGTGTATATAAACGATTTTACAGTCATGTCTAGTAACTACCGAATGCATGCACGAGTGAACCATATCAAGATACACATATACCGACTCTTAAACGACAGGTATATGAGAGTTTCATGTGTTCTTTGGCTTTTGCAATGCCACAAAACCATTTGGAAGTGGGCGTCGTATAAACTGCTTTAAAACTTCCTATCTAGTGCACGATTTCGTACACTCAGGGTACATGTGAAATATGTGGGCATTTTGTTTTGCGAGAGCACACAGAACAGAGAACTAACCAAGCTTTCAAATAGCAAGTTATAAATTTATTAAGGGAACCAGCAGCCCTTGGTTAAATGATTGTTGATGAACATTTAAAGATTTTTCAGTGTTGTGTGTTTTGGTTCCATTATTCCAAGTAGATTGAAAATATTAGATAGGGATCAAAATACGAGCAAACTAATAATGGAAATAATATCCTGAAGAATATCTAATTATTTATCCTTCAAACCGGATAAAAATAGGCTGGTAACGTATTGTGTGTACGTGTATTGTTGATCTAATCAGGCCATTGTGAAGCAAATGGAAGTGATTCTTATCCGTATGAAACGTTAACAAAACCGAAATGTGAGAAGATACGCAGTGGAACGTACAGCCTCCTACCTGTGGTGTCTGAAAGACACAACTACTTGGGGGAACAATAATTTGCAGCACTCACAGCTATTATCCTACCGTCAAGGGGATTACAGAAGGTCGTCGTTAGTAATAAAGGCTAATCGAGTGCAGTGAAGAGTTTCGAGCCGGTGACAATCTGAAACCCGACCAAAGTAACTCACAGGAGGACTCAATGCCGTTTTCTGTCGGTCTATACACTTTGAATGCCACTAAGACTAATGCCATTCAATTCATTGCGGTGACAGTAGATTTAGTTGCCTATAGAAAACCAAATAGACGGAAAACACACACATTAGTTGTGGTCTTTCTTTTACACACACACACACATTCATAGTCGCAAACGTGCATGTGTGAATTGTGATAGAAAATACAAATGTGATTCGTTGTCAGACTTTGTAGAGATAAATTCGACGACAGCTGTTACTAATGTGGGGTTAATTTAAAGTTGCCCGTTTAACATTTCGCTGTCTGACAAAACAGATAAAGTGTCGTTAGGTGTAAATTTGAACGAAACATACATCAAGTTTAACCATTCGTGCAGTTGCTAACACTTTTTGTTTTTACAAATTATTAGTGTGTCAACTGGTTTTGTATCTTTCCGCATTAACTGGTGCATCCCATAGCCGCAATTTTTGTTCTCTCACTATAATAACTATTACAGAACTTTTCAAATGACGCTTAATAATACTAAATCAACTTCGTCGATGTGCTAATTTGATGACTTGTTCCAATTTTTTTCAACGAACTATGCTGAAAAATGGACTGAAAACGCCCTCTTCTTCTATCATTGAATAATTGCCAAAAGTTCTCTGATTAATTTTCTTCCATTCCGAAACCCTGCACTTCATTCTTGCAAATGTTAAATAAGATCAATAAATTACGCGCGCTATTTTAGCATTGGAACAATAAATTATGAAATTGTGAAACAAATTATAGTCAAATATTTTGTTGGTATAATTTCGTTTTGGTGACAAGGGAGAAAAATGAACAAATAAAAATAGTGATATGCACGTTGTCACTGCAAATGAAATATGCTATTACTTTTTATATTTCGCTTTTTATTCTGCAAATGTGAAGGAAGCTCTTTTCAAAATTCATATGACATCACAATACGAACAGATCCATTATAGGAATAACAGTTAAAAATAGTTGTGCGCAAAAAAACTTGATATACAATTTTCAACATCCCTTCATGCTGTTATTTTGCCAATTTCCATAAATCCGTTTGACTTTTTAACACTTTCAGCTGTTAGCTTATATTTCGATATAATTAAATAGTTTTCACTTCAGAAGCCAAACACCATACTCCTTCACATAAACAGAAAATGAGAGGAGAAACATCATTACTTTAAAATAGATACCGCAAATTTGTTTACGTCTGTCTTCCGCCCAGAAAAAAACCATTAATTTTATTACAATGGATTAGGCCCCATTTAACTTAGTAATAGTGACTATAAAACATTTTGTTCACTGTTATTTCTGTACAGAAGGTATTTTTAAATAAACAGCACACACAACGGTGGCCCCATCCAGACAGAATATTTAAATAATTCGTGGGGATTTTGAAGATGTTGTTGTTGTCTTGAAACATTTGTGACATTCATTCTAACAGTATCGGAAAGGCAAGAAATAAACGAATGATATAGCGGTTTGTGGTCGATGTGTCAGCTGTAAGTGTGTTTGACAAGAACAATCTCACGTAAAGCCTTCCTCGAGATCCGTAATGCTTTCCCAAAGGGCGAGTGCCGTAATTATGTGGCAAGCGTCGGAACAACGTCAGGGATTTGTTCACAAGGCGCCTGTCATTCATTATCTGCACGAACACAACCAAAGTGCAACTTTAAAACTGTAAAACACTTTTCTCTCTCACAGTTTACTTCGTCTACCTACATATATTTTAGAAGAAATGCCCTATAAATTCAGTACGAATAAAATAGTTTCAAGTGGCTTAGAAAGGTTAATATGGCACTGAAAGGACTAGTTAGGTGCGAATAACAATTCTCAATCTCCAAACTGTTAAACAATATATCTCGTGTGGATTAAGTTCTCCGTACTGGCGGATTACCAGGACAATAGTAGTATATTATTCCACGTTAAGTACTTGTACTACAGCAGAGGTTTAATATACTCCATTCCATAAAACATGTGAACTAAGTCTTCAAGGATTACACTTTCTGTCGTTTCATTATCCTAGGTCTTGATCCTATTGTATTTGTTGTTCATGTTAATTGTGCGAAATGAGTTTAACTATAGGTACTTTCATTACTTCATACGATTTATAAATAACTTTTTCTAACAGCAGTACATATGTGAGAGAAGAGAAATGTAATTTTTTATGGACACTCGACGGCAATTTGGCAGACTCTTATTGTTTTTAATTAGAGCATTCCATATGGGTCTTGGGGTGGTCGTTTTGGTGTGCAGAATGTATTTTAGAACGAGCAGATTGTAGGTGAAATTGAGGTCGACCACTTGGATAGAGCGGCTATAAATTTGTGAGCTGGGATTGCATTCTCGAAGACCAAGGATTAGCTGGCTGTTATCAACGGGGTTTAGGGCTTTTGATGAAGTCGTCGTGCTTGGAATGTTTGCAGCAAGTGTCTGTAATGGAGGCGAAACTGTTCACTTCCTAAGGGATTTTAAGACTTGCACAAAGATCTCTTCTCGGTATTAGCCACACAACTATATACAAACTTGCACCAAAGTCCAAAAGATATTTAATAATATCAGTGTGTGCGGAGTGTATGTGAAGGAAGGCAAGTGTTGGCAATTGCAGTTTCTTCCTAAATAGCTCTGTTATTAGCTAATATAGAATGTATGTGAAAAGGACGACAACGACAAATCCCATACTTGTGTGTTTTTAGGTAGTCTCTGTACGTACTCGTACTATCTTCCTATATTTATTCATAAATATCTAAAGATGTGCTTGGGAAAAAGCTTAATATTCAGTCATCAGCAGTAATTGAACAGTTTATTAATTCTTTTTGAAGTTGTCATAGTCAGAGAAGTGGAAGTCTAAAGAAACAAATTAGCCATCAACGTCATTTGGCTAATTGCGTCCATGAAAAATATGAAAAGAGAATTTAACGAGAAAGTATTAATATTCATTATATCCTTACAGTGGAGTAAATAATTTTTCATCAGTTTATGACCGAACGATTTGCGCAACTATATTATCATCATAAAAAACGATTATAGCGTCTCTCGAATTGGGGCTATTCATATTTTTTGCCCATATAATTACGTGAATTGCATACAATTAATGTTGGATTTATTTCCTTCTCTGGAGGAGACGAAAAAAAAGGAGAAAAACTATCAGCCACACCACATATTCTGATTACAAACTAGGCATTGTGGCGTGCCATAGAATTACCCGAATGACAGTCATAATTCTTATGTGTGAGACTTGGCTGTATAATTTGCACATGATTGATGTATATCCACTATGAGTGGTTATTACCGAGTTTGCTTGCTAATATGTAGGCTAGCTGGGCAAGTCGCGCCGCTGGCAAGGTATTAATCATTTTGTGCTGGGCTCTGACATCTTTGCCCACCATTTTGTCAGGTCATTCATAATAAAAACACATGGTTTTGCTTCCTATTACTTTCCCAACTCGACCTGAAGTATGGATTTTTTCCATAATCTTTTATGACTTATGCTAATTTATTGGGTATTTGTCGAGAAAAGCGCGCGGCGCGGCGCGTACTCTTGGCATATTTATTAACAGGATTTTATTTAATTTTGAATAGATACTGTCTAGCTACTGAAATTTATTATATTTATGAAAGTTAAAACGTGCTACTCATTTGGAAAATATCCTCCTAAATGCCATTTCCTATTCCATACAAGATGTAAATTAAAAATTACAATTAAATGGATCCATTAATCAAACTCTAAGACAGCAGTTGGATTCTATTTCAAAATAGTAGCTCATGAATTTTTGAAATATTACATAAAAATGCAAATTTTCTTAACCATATGTCTTATTCCTTGAGATATGCGGTTTTACCATTCCATTTCTCTGCTGTGTTTCCACATGCAACTTCTCCATACTTGCTAAACAAGAATAATGCAAAAGAATTAATGATAGAGGCTCTTCATTAGATTCACACAATGTGTAACTGGCGGCGGTTCATACCTACATAACATACCATCAGGAATAGGTATACTTATACATATTATATATGAAACACACAGCAGTTTTGTTTGATGGGCCTCAAACACGCTAAAGTGCAATTATTGTAGAATTACTCTTTCATATTTTGACAGCATTATTAATACATAGCCTTAATCTAAGTCTTTATGTTTACATTAAACTAACATTAGTTTTTTAACAGAACATATACCCATACCATAAATGTATGTACAAGAGGTACAAACTATAACAATAACCATTACATAATACACATCATCATCATGTTCATGTACAGATAAAGAAACGCTCTTCAAACCACATCAAAAAAATGTGAATTGTCCAAGTCATTTTTCTGAATTAAAGTAGCCAACGATTTTTTCCCTCTTATTGTTTAGCTATTATATCCTCTTGTCATGAGATAATGATGAACTGATTTTCTCTTCTTGCCGACATATGCCCTCAGATACATCTAATAAACGAACGTATACAATCGATGATTTATATCGTGGAATCGTTTTTCAACTAGATGAATTATGGACGGCATTTTCGAAACAATAAACCCATAAAATATTTAATAAGCCATCATGCCGTCTTCTTGCAGACATACAATTTGTATCATTAAAGCAGAAGACAAGAGAATCATCGACAAAGTCAATGTATTTTATTAAAGGCAATATAAAGGTATTTCAAGTTTATTGATTGTTGATTCCTGATTTAATAAATGTGATGGAAAAGCGGGAATCAAAATAAATGGCAAACACTTTGTTTAGTTGTTAGTTATATTAGTTGTATAATGAACATGGGGGATGATGCGTGAGTCAGTAATGTAGCGCCCAGCCCTGGCAGTGAATAATGGGAGCATATCGTGCCCCGCCGTTAGGTAGATCAATCTTTGTCGAGTTGTCGGGTGCGCCTCACCACATGCCAATCCTCCACTTGATTTACACTGACATTGTAACGTCCAAATAGGCATGACAGTACAATTTACATAATCTGCTATTCAGATTTGGTGCTTATTTGAAAAGATAATTAAGTGAATTGAAATAAAATATTACGGAAAAAGAAGAAGTCTGTTAGGCACCAGTGGTGCATGGGTTGTTGGGGCGTTTTATCTGTATCTGCTATATAGCTTTGTTACATTGAAAGGCTACAAATGTAAAGCGCTTATCTCCGGCCCGAACCACTTCCGAGCTCCCGGCGGGACAGGCCAGGTCTTCGAGTGAGTAATCGTTTCTGCCACCGGGGTAAGAGACTGCTGTCTGCTCTTCCGCCGCTGTGTCCGCTGCCCCGTAACCCCGTCAATTCATCTTCTCGGGTCTTATCTGTGCAGTCGACAGTACGCCTTCCCTTAACATTCACCCCCCACTAAACTATATATACATTCGTACAAACCGCAACCCCATCGTCTTCATGTCTGCAATCTGGCATGATACCCTTTAACATAATTTGTAACCTGTGAACGAGCACGATTTTTAATTTTTTTCTTTAGTTTTTTTTTTGTCTTCGATCTGACTCCTGCACGTACAAAGGAATATTGAAGATAATAAAAGGATAAATCAGCTTTTCTTGATGGTATTTCTACATATAGAGAGAAAATAATTTCATAGTATTTCACGTTATAAATAAAATTTCATTTTCATTTCTCATCTGCCTGAAGGCTGAACAGCTTTAAAGCTTTTTATGTGCAAGAAATAAAATGATTTGTTGGTGTTATCCGCATTTGAGGATAATCTGCAGTCAGTTATGGCGTCATAAATCAAGTCGACCGCAGGATTTTAAATCACAGCTAGAGCAAAGTACATAAGCCATCGTTCAGGCTGCAGTAAAAGACTTTTTTATCGAAAAAATTGAAGTAATTTATTTTCGGAATAAAGGCGTCTTCTCTCCACTTTTATATGTTCACATATAGATAACACATGGTAGCTATGGGAGAGGAAATATGTGGAATTCGTGTCACATCTTTTTGTTCATGAAGTCATGATAATATCCTTTTTAATAAATAAGCAGTAATTGAGGGTATTACACTGTGTAATGGTGTTAAATTAACTCAGCCATATATACATACAAGTATATAAAGTGTATATTTGCTGCATTATTCATTAATTTCATTTACATTTAAATACAGAAATGAAATTTTTTCCATTTTACTTATCTTGAATGTACAGTTCATTTCCGCAATATTACTGTTTCACATTTAAATCATATAAAGAGTAGTTTTATTATAAGAAGCAGGAAACATTACTGACCCTTCGCTCCAACATGAGCCAATACAATTACTGGAGTATATCAAGAACATAGATATAGCTTAACACTCAACTTTATACACTTATCTTTAAACATGAACTCTTACAGAGGATTTAGTAAAATTGAAGCTCGTTTTACAGACTTTTATACTGTCGAAAGTCCCACAAAGTCACAGCTGACCGTTGCGCAGGTTACATTCAGTATTTGAATGGGACATTTAACGTGATCTGACTACAAATTCCCCAACTAAAGAGGGGACGTTTTACAAAATTGCTATCGTATATAGAAAATTTGATTTTAAACGGATTTTACAATTTCCAACTCAATCAAATACAATTCTATCTCTAACAAAGAGAAAAGATCGAGACTAAGCAGTGGGTCTTAATTGTGATAAATTAGAGCGCTTAACTTGGATTGTTGACAATGTTAGACATGCAATCTGCTTAAAATGACCGCCTCTCACACTTATCTCTGTGATATTCCGTTTCGAATAAATTTTCCTATATTCGTTGGTCGTGTCATGCGAAATGGGGTAGTTTTCTCCAAACCTAATGGTTATTGCCTTTCTCCAAACGGACATATTGCGTTCCATCTAGTGCAATGTGTGCTGGCCATACATCACAGGATATATGGAGCTGCAGGGAGATTCTGCGGCAGACGGAATTATTTCGATATGAAAGGTGTTCCGGATATGAAAGAACACGAATGGTCAACGTCATCGCTATTCCCAGTGACAAATGTTGGTGATATATTTTTATTTCTTTCCCCGCCGTTTTTACACCATTTCCAATTAATGTGAGCTTAACATTACCAAGTCAAAAGGGTACTTTTACGGAATTTCGAGACTACGAGATGTGGTGCAAGTTACAACCGGAATTACTATAGCTACATTTTTATGAAGGGGCTATTAGATCAAGCTGCGCCTTATGATAGCCGCTGAAAAAGCAATATCCACCATAGTAAGAAACAAATAAATGGCTAGTATGTCCCAAAGATGTAATTTTTCTATAATCTCTTTTCAGCGCCTGATTTACGGCCGATCCAGATGTCTTACTGTGACATTTACAAATGAAATAAATGAATATTCAGCGTATGGTCTTTGCCACTCTTTGCATTTATATCAATGAATAAAAACAATGTGCTTTGTACACTAGAAATAATTTAATAAATTCTAATTAAAATGTTCTCGTGCAAGTTCATATCAAGTGAAAAAGAAAAGTGCCAGAGGCGGCACGCAATTTCCGTTCAGTATTTACATTCTGACATCAGCAGATGCAAAAAAAGAAATGGGACGTTTCTTTGGGCAATAAAACTTCGTTGACAGCTTGAAATTAAATATGAAGTACGAATGTCTGGCCTTACTGTTCGTTCACATTGAAATACACATTCTGAGAGAGATTCACGACTCACACACATCAGTTGTGTAGGTATGTGTGTTTTGCGATGCTGTGTGCATGGGTATTTATTAAATACATACAAAACTTGAATAAAAGCTCGTAGGTATACCTACCTCATACACATGTTAGCTATATGCGAACACGGTGAAATCTTATTATTAATGTTCTAGTTTAGTTTTCCGGATTATGGAATATATAATGTTTGCGTATTCCATAATTCCATCAGTTTTTGCTTTAAGGTTTCGTTTGTCAAGTGCACTCTCCCAACAATTTCATAATATTAATAACATATATTGCAACAATTTCAATCTCTTCTAATAATTGAAGTTCAAAACGCGTGTATGCTTGTGGTGCCAACGTAAACGTTTATAGATGTTGTATTAGTTATTTGTAAATTTGCGAATTTATTATTAATTTTTTCTCAAATATTTGTTCCTAAGTCACCTAAAAGTTAAATCATCCGATAATTTTATTAGATCCTTCCAATCATCCGACAATGCCCATTCAATTGTTTTCCACTCATATTCAATATGACTTTTTTACACAAAACAGTATTAGCCCGTCAAAGCTAATAAACCTTCTCACCAATCCACCGAACAACCAAAATCTATTTAGAGAGCAGCTTGGTTGAAATAAAACCATGAATCAATTAATCACTTTCAGCTTTTCGTATATCTAATAATAACAATACCCAGCAAGTGAAATGGTGAAAAATTGTTGAACCCAGTTGAAAAAAATACAGTTTTCTGATCATTTGCATCTGAAATAGAGGACAATTAACGCCAAGAGAATATTAATCATTCAAAGTGTAGAACGTGGGTGGTAAAATATTGAGCATCTCTTTCAGTACTTCTCGAACAAATTTCAGAAAAGTCAATGTTATTTTTCTGTAAAATGTTGATATTTATACTTGTGTAAGATATTTACATTTTCCTTAAAGAAAAATAAAACAGTGAAATGTTTGTTGTGACACTGTATATTATTTATGTTGGTTCTAAAGTTGGCCGCTTTTATCAAAGGCCGTTTGTTCAGGGCCGTATAATTAGATTGATGTGCGGATGTTGATATCAGTCATACCGCTGCTCTCCTCTTACATCAAAGACACGACGATGATGCTTTCGGTATAACTCACACTCACACACTCACTTTCATGATAGAGCACAGAAGCAGTGCGGCAAATTGAGGCTTTATACATTTACTACCATTCTACAGGCAATTAAACGTAATTTATTTATGGTTGTGTCATTTTTAATAAATTAACATGACTAACAGCCATGTTGCCACTCGGCTAGAAATAGATTTTTATGTATATGTGAATTGGGATCTGGGAAATTTTCGGTAATGGGCGCAGAAGGTGTATCATAAATTTAAACACATTTGACACAATTCATTATATAATTCCTTTAACTAATTCATTTTTTTACTGCGTATTTTGATCGGTTTGCCTAATTTATTTGATCACGTTTCATAAATAATTATCAAAGTGAACATTTGACTCTATCTATAATACAGAAAAGCGCTTTTATTAATTTATTTTTTCTTCATTATCTCTACCTTCACAAACAAATTAAATTAAGTCCAACTTATAATTGGAGTGCTATAATTTGTAACGACACCTGCGTTTATATTTACGACAAAATTATACGAAACCTTTATTTACCTGCCACTGTTATCGATAGATCTGGTAATTATTACAATTATATACTAAGTAGCAGCTATTTAATCTACTAGTCGTGTTCCTGTATAGATAATTTGAAGTATTTATGAGCTTTTCCTTATGTATACTTGCCTATTCAGCTTAACTTAAGTGTAGGTACCTCACATTTCTTACGTATAATATTTTTATTGAATATTTATATACTCATCTACGTAGTGGTGCTTATTAATTTCTGTAGTTAAAAAAATTGACAAATTGATTAAAAAATAATTAATCACCTTTAATAATAATATACAAGGTAACCCACGTAAAAGAAATGTCAATAATTGTAGATTTATTATCAATTAATATTTATTTGAAACGACACTATGCTAATTTATCTTTTGCTTTCAATTGTGTATTTCAAAATGTTATATTTAATTTATTATTGTTATTGTTCAAGAACATATCTCCATAATAATTTTTCATTTCAGACAGTCAAATAAAAGAGATTGATTAATTTTAGAATGTTGTTTTCTGGCTTTGGACATTATTATTTCAATAGACAAAGAATTGTGACATCTGTCAATTTAAAACTACATATTAAAACTATTATCTTTTGTCACCGACTTATTCGTCCTCGACTTGAAAATCTAATTCCAGTGAGCTTTATTCCATCTAACGGGCAATCGAAGAGCTCTTGCGCCTGTATTTCTCTCACTGTTTAAAAACAGTTTGGAAATTTTTAATCATATTATTCCGCACACTCTGTATATGGTCTTGAAGACAAAAATAATTTCCAACAATGAACCGGCGCGGTGTTGGCACAATAGAATTTCTATATTGAATAAGACCCTTGCATGGTTGGCAGCCTGGGTTTACACTGATGAGACTAATGATATCCTCTCTAGGAGGTCGGCAACAGAAATATCTACCAGTTGAATAACAGACAATACAACAGAAAACATCAAACATGGAACGATGTCATGCGGATAGAAAATAAGCCACATCATTGCCTCCATGGTGTGCCTATCCCTATTATAAATTGACTTTGTGTATAAGACCAAAACTAATTCCACTACAACAACAAAGCAGATTCATTTATTCTCATTTTGCATGCAAAGTCATCATATACTGTGTGTGAACGGATTATAATTAGATCAGAAACATGCAGCTGTTGCATATATTAATTTTTTCTTCAATGCTCTCTCTTTCGACAATTATTATTAATAAGTAGTTCCTCCTTGGAGAGAGAGCGGGCAAGCATAATTATACGAACAGCGCGAAGAAAGAGGTAACGCGTCGATTTTGCACCATGAAAGACTAATAGTCCTTAGACAAGTTTCCGCCCTCACGTAGGCCATTAATTCAATTGCGCTTTGTGCCACTTGATTAAACGTAACACCCTGAAGACCGCCGCCACTATATACGAAAGAGGATGTCTGGCCGCTCCTCCCATATTTCTCCGATTCTTTTAATAAAGGCCCATGACGATTAATGAGGCGAACGTTATAGGACTCGACCCTATTGATCATACAAAACGGGGACTTCTTAATTACCACACAATGCCATCTTGGCCGTCCTCTACACCCTCTTGTGCACGTTCCATCGATTCAAACTCGATTCAAATTGAAATAACTATTTCCTTTTCACATAAATTATGTCTTTATATAACAAGCGTATAGCGCGCTGCTTCTGCTGCTGCAACGACTTTGATAAATGAGTGAGGATTCCATTAAAATAAGTGCCTCAATATATTATCTGCTGATTTATATGTTTATTCGACGAATTAGCTTCAGATTGTATTTCTGCAAGTCTCTTCTCCTCTTCTAGTCTCCTTGGGGCGCTCCTCTTAAATCTTCCCGAGATATTTTCTAAACTTATTTGATAAACTTCCCGTTTTGTTTTAATTTTATTTAAAGAGGGCGCGGGTCTTTAACGAGGATTTGTGTGTACGTGGAAAAATGCTTTCATTTAAGCTATCTCTTTTTCTTCCACTTACACAGTCTGAAGTTGGAGAGACATCAGAGCCGATATTATAATAAATTAAACGTGATCACCTCACATATTTCCAAGTTCCCCGCAGAAAGCATACGTGCAGCAGAATTTATGAGCACTTACATGTAGATCTTTTTGAAACGAGCACAGCAGGTAATTATATCCAGCTCCTTGCTGTGAAATGGACCGACACATAAATGTGGACCTATCGTCGCTCTCTGCCAGAACAGCAAAACAGCAGGTTTAGATGGCCTGTCATCTGTATTTGCTACCAACGCGTGTGTGGGTGATATTTATTACATATGTAACATGGATATGAAGTTAATTGACACCCACTGCGCTAATTGCTATTTACTATTATTGGAATGATGCTTTTGTATAACGCTTTTCTTCTTTGCGAGCAAAGAATATAGCATACATTATACTCTACTAACTAATTGTAATAAAGTTTAAGTGTTTATGCAGATTGCCTTATTATTTCACCTGAGCAGATTTTTGATGATAAGCACTGCTTCTAAACACAGAATCATATTATGTTTGGTACGAGTATATGAATAGTAGAATGCTTTTAAAAACAGCAAAATACACTCAACCTCGTAAAAGTCTAATATTTCCCTAGTAGTACAATATTTCTTATTTACGGTCGTTTTCAAAGCTTTTCCCTTACAAACTTGCCTTCCACAGTTTCTTTGTTATCTTTTGCACTGTCACATAAAACAAAACCAAGACTCCACTAAATTGCATGTTTGTTAGGCGGCATATAAATTAATGTAACAATTTGTTTTCATTTTACGACCTATTCTTTGAAACTTTTCACTATTACATCTACTATATTTAAGTTCAAAACAAGTATAATTACATTAAATTATCTTGGCTGTTGTTCTATATAATTAATCACTTTTTTACATGACACTAATTACAATTATGTAATGAATTATATAATTGTCAGATAGAGTACCAATTGTAGGTACGAAAGGAGCTTTCTCGAATTGGAAATGATGAATTTATTTATTCAAGTACAAGTTTGATGTAAATTTCTTTTTGGATGGAAAGTGTTATGTACACAAATGAGATGAGAGCATATAATAATAATTTTGTATCTGAGAAAAAGTTTGTAACAATGTTTAGTCTCGTATAAAATAAAAACCATAAAAATGTTTATATATTTAATAAACATTCATGTTTTATAACCTGGCAAATAAACATTAATTGCTTAATTTAATTTATGGGGATCTGATAAAATATATGATAGAACATAATAAAGTAACGGTATATAGAGTCTTGCAGAAGATATATTTATGGTTTAAGTAATAAACGTTTATTACACGGGGCAGGGCAGAGCAAAGCATAGTGATAATAAAATGTCGCAATTTCCTTGTAATACCCATCAAAAACATTAGTGCATTTCTACACACATTGCGCATCACAAGTCCTCTCTGCTATACGTAGTGATGCTAAGGCCAGCACACTTTGTCACAATAACTGCCTCACTGTGATATATTCATGAGACTCCTTTCCATTTCATTAGCATCGCTAATGTCTCTCCCCTTGGGCCATAACTTTCAAACTAGAGTTTTATTGGCAAATAACAGCGGTGATGGCATTACTCTTTAGAAACGTTTTCCGAGCTCTCTAAATTCACCGTGTTTACGATACTCTTAAAGAGCGTTGTATATAGGCGTGATATTACGACGTTAATGCGGCTTTATGGAAATATAGGGCTCAATATCGGCGAGAGAGGAGCATTAATCATAATTAAGTGTTTGGTAACGACCCAAGTCGTGCAGGAAATGGCCCCAATAAACGTAGACATGTCTGTGAGCGGAAGATCATATTGGCACTAGCTGATAAGGTGAAAATTGCATTCCTTATCCTAAACCCCCCAAATGGTGTTCTCTAACCAACATCTACTAACTATAATGACAGAAGATTTCGTATAGAATCAACAGTTATATCTTCCCTTTCATTCAATTCTTTCTGTAATAAAATCTTACATTGTGATAGAGAGGAATATGGGTGTGATGGCATCATCTTACAATCACTACCTACATATGCAATTCTTTTCATTTCAATAAGCCATAAGCCCAACACAAGTATCTCTTCTCTCTTGTAAATAAAATAAGTACAGGAATTAAATCCCCCTTTCACTTGCAAAATGAGCTATCAAGAACATAACAAGTGTTGACAGATATTAACAAAGTCTTGTCTACACAGGTTTATTAAAGACTTAATGATGGCAATAGTGCATCATAACGCTGTCATCTACATATATTAAAACACAGCAAGGCGTTTCGTTTCAATGGTTGTACATATAACTTTTTTTTGATCCTACGCACCAACATTTCCAACAAATCATTCGTTAAAAGTGGAACATGTAAATGTCTCAACCGCTATTTAATCAAGAGGTTTTTCTTGTCACCAACACGAATAATTATAATGAAAAGAGCTCCTTTTTAACTGTCTAACCACCTGACTGTAATAAACGACTATCCATTAAGTTTAAGTGAATTTATCTTTGTATGCACACCTGACATTACTAAATCCCTCAACTTCTTTTTTAACTTACATTTTAAACAAGCAATAAAAATCGATACTATTTAATATTCAATAGGCGAATAAAGGTAGCTGTTTCTTTTATTGCTTTTCTGTGTGTGGCCGTTATAACGGCGAATAAATGAATATTTGAATACGGAACGGCGTCAAAAATTTCGACGTAAATTAATATAAATTGATTGCAATGTGATATAAATTTTAATGAACAGCACATATACACAGTAGCTGCCGTTTTTCGATCAGTCAATGCTTGGTTAGATGGGTGGGAATATATCGAATCGTTTCTGTTTCGGAATAATGCAATATAGATTTTGACGGGGGCATATTTGTCCGCTGTCAGTCAAATTCCGATACACACTAAGAGAACACAGTCAGGGAGAGAGTAATTAGGACATGTTAACATGGACGAGGTGGGCGGGATGCTCCAGAAATGACACATAGGGGAAAACGATTGAGTGACAGAGCCGAGATACTCCCTGCTGGGGCAACTTTCCGAGAACAGCGGGACGTCGACAGTGTATGGAACTCCGTGAAAACATTTCACAAACCCGCACTATATATGTATAAAGCAGTCAATATTCTACTACTCGTTATTATACCTTTTGATATCCCTATTTGCACTTTATTTAAATTACTTTTATGCTTTGGACCGGATATGAAACGATTTTCACGTCTACTTACATACAACAAATACCACACGAGAACGAAATCATCTGCCAAAGCAAAATTGATAGATTTTGTATAAGCCTACGTGTTCTCGAAAGTAAAACGCCTATTCAAAGAGCCAACCGAAATCCTTTTCATATAATAAAAAGCGAATACTTGAATGGAGTTTTATGTTTTCTCATATTTCATAATTGATTGCTTGTGGGGAGGAAAGACATAACCGCTTGAATTGCTACATTTATCTTTTTTTTATTCATCGACACAAACAAATAACTGACATTGGTGTTTTAAAGGATGTGACTTCAAAATTGATTCTATCTTGGAGATACACATACAGGCCCACAGTAGCGCGAGTCTTCAAAAAATATTACCATTGTCAGTCGTTTTCGCAGTGCTCAAATCGTCCGTGTTACGATTTATTCCATCAATCGAATCAATTACGTTTATTAAAGTGAGTTTTTCTTTCGTGTTCGTAAATTGTACCTTCTTACCCTACAACATTCTAATGAAGATCTATAAATCACACAAAACTATTTTCTCTTCTCTTTTCAAATAGCATTCTCGATGCCAACCCTCCACAATTACCAGATAATGAACTTTGCAATTACCAACTTAAACGCCACAATTAGATATTCCACTCACATTTGGCTTAATTAAACATTATAGTACCTTGATCGAGTCATGTTCATACACAGTCTCGCTTTGCATCCCTATAAATAGTCCCCATACGAAAGTAAACATTTATTTTTACTGCCAGTTCGTATTTATTAAGTGTATGTCTGTGTTTGGAGGAAATTTACGAGTTTAGTAGATGGTGTCGACACGATATTTAATTAGGAAGTACGATGTAGGTGCGGACACACAGTGTGGTCGGGTGCGGCCAAGTCAACACAAGATAATTAAGGCAACAAGATGAGACATTTTGGGCTGCCAAACAAGTGTGTGTGTGTATGTATAAATGTGTCGGCTATCCGGCCATCCCTCCGTCCACTCTCTCCACATCCCACAGAAATTTATAGCTTCGGAGCGGTCGAAATCAAATTGCTAAACATAAATCTTGACCGGCACCTTATTGATACGACAAGCCGCAATAGTGTGCGGTCTTATCGGTCGAGTTCGACCCCCAAAGACACTGAATTGATTTCTTTCATATATACTATTCCTGGACTATAAGGTTAAAAGTGTCATAGATCTTGTGATATTGAGGAAATAACACACAACACTAATTCTTTCACGAAAGGAAATTTAATGTAAAATGAATGTTGCCATTCAAAATTCTTGTCAATTAAAATTCGTTCGCTGTTAATTAAATTATTAAGAGGACTGTGAAATGTTAAGGCTTCGAATTCTGTATGATTTTCTCATAATAAAAACTTGGTGGGTATTCATATATTAGTATATGTATGTTTTACGAATTAAATATGATGTTAATTAGTTATGCTTATAACATACATGAAATGGTCCATTAATTAGCTATTTTAAATTCACAACGTAAAATATTAAATTTAATGAATAAGACTAATAGTATTATTTTGTATGAAAACGGATGTCGGCACTTTTGACATTGTTTGCGTGACTTTATTGTAACTAATGCTCACACGTAAACGAATAATGCCTAATAATAAGGCCTTATTAAACATTACATTGATTTTTAGACGTGAAATTAATTTTCCACCATAAACCAGATCAATAATTGAATTCAGAATTGTCATTTGTTAAACATATACGCGAGTGTACCGTGTAGTACATTGTACACTTATAACCTGACTACGTAATATTTTAATGTTGTAAATGGAAGGTAATTTTATTTATTGAAAATTGTGGGACACTGAAACTGAATTATTTCCGGAGGTGTTTCGAAAAGGGACTGGTGCCGGTGCCACCATCAAATATTCCTTGTTTAATATTAACACACTGATTGATTGCTGATAAAATTTCAACTTGTACAAATAAGCGAAATTAAATCGAATGTATGTTTCATGTCACTAATTTTGGCAAATAAATATTTAGTGAATTTAATGGGTCCTGTTTTGAGGAAAAGCTTATAAATAACTCAGGAAGATGTTGGATTCTTGTCAGTCCTGCACGAACATCATTACGAAATTAACATAATAATTCGTTTATTTACGAATATTACCATTTTTGCTGGTGTTTTTTTCCATTGTATAATTAAGACGGTATCCGTAAATGCACGTTATGAAACCGCATGCAACTATCATTTCATAATATAGTTATAAAACATTCCTATCAAAATGATATGTGACACGCAACATATTGCCGATATAATCAGCTCTCCCCTGTATACTTTAACTTTTTAGCCTTTTAAGAGGTAAAGTACCTCTGAATTTTGCATAAATTATTTTCATATAAATAAATAATAAATGAGTTAACGCTTCTTATATGGGACATATACATATATCTATACGTGAATGTATTAAAACTATTTCCATAAAATTAATAAATATTTAAAGTGCACTAAAAGTTTTTGAATGAGATTTGCCTCCTTTGGAACGGGATGGGTGCTGTCTGTGTGGATGTGGGGGATGTTTTATGTAAAGCCAATACAACACAGATGACATCAGCGGAACTCTCGTTTTGAATTATTCAACTGTTCTCGAGGGGTTTGAATCTTTATCATACAATGCAGCGAGAGAACAGGAAGGGTGAATGTTTTATAGAAAATTAATAAACAACATTGCACAGCGCTGAATATCGGAAAAATTAAATGAAAACATACGACAGGGAATTTGAAATTTAATTTTTTATGGACTTATTTGACATATAAACTGTGTTCTTCGGTTCGGAAACTCTTTTATGATTTGTGCATTAGTAATTAATAACGTAATTACAATTTATTAGCGTCACATTAATTCACTACATATAAATTACGAAATTGTTTAAATAAAACTGCAGCTAAATAGCTACACAATGGTCGCATAAATTTCGCAATACTATCAAAATTTATGGATAAAAATCACTTGGGAAATCATTATTAATGATGACATGTCTAGTAATTTATCACTTTAGTAGATTTGGTGGTGTATGGTGATAGATGAGAGTTTGCCGTGCACCGACATGTTCAAGAACTCGCATTATACGAAATTATATTACACACATTTTTTTCCAAAATTAAACCACAAGAATGATGATGTCTTAGGGTATAAATTCTTAAACATCATCCTATTTCCTAATATTAACTTTCTAGACAGAAAAAATAATTTATTCAAACGTAAATTCCCGCTTAAACTTGTACATGCGAATAAAAATCATAAATTGTTTGTAAGTAGCTGGAAGAAAATATATTTGAGGTCGTAAACAGAGTCAAACATAAGAAGTAAAAGCGGCAAAAAAATATCTACAGAAATGGGGAACTAGAAAAATATGTTCCAATTTCGTTGAGATAAATGGTCGCATTGAAAGACGGCATTTGTCTTCATCGTGTAAATCAGTGCGAACGGCAAACACAAACTTGAACGGTTTTCTAAAGCGGGTCGACAAGATAGAAAGATCGGCTGACAGAGCGCCAGAGTGATGAGGCCATACGTCTTGGCCGCCGGCCCCTTCCATCCCCCATCAAGACTGAAACTCTTCTCTCGTCGACGTAGAAAAATCACCCTCACGCTCGCAAGTCATGAGAAACGAGGGATGTGTAAGCTAGCGCCTAAAAGAAACCGTTCATCTTCCCTATTTATATCTGCCAAGATGACATGTATATGTATAGCTGCAGACACATCTCATTTACAGTGAGGCATAATTCTTTTACACTTTCCGCGAGAGTGCTCGTAAATCTGAGTTTGTGCCACGTAGTTTATATAGCTCTGGATGCCCGTGAACACTACTCGCCACTTGATTTATTGGTGCCGGTGTGCACCAGATGAAGGATAAATGTAATAGATGAACCGCTAACATTAATCTATTCTAACCAACTACTCTGCGCTGAATATACACCTCTGCCAACCATTTATGCCAATCACTGTACCAAAACCCTTCCCAAAACTCCCTCTAATGGCACGTCCTGGTGCACCTTACGATTAAATTAATCTCGTAATATCAACATCGAAACATCGCACTTCAAAACCGTCGCTTTATTTATTTTTCTAAAAGCCTTCACTTGATATCTTTAGTGTTTATTTTATCTGTGGCCCGTCATTTGTCTCCAGAGATATTCGAAAAGCAAATCAATCGTCACTCTCAAAGTGCTATTATGTGTGCCAAGTAGCAGCCAACATGACTTTAGACTTAATTTTAGCAAGTGAAATGTTAATTTACTGTGTGTGCTATTGTACAGCTACCGCTGATGACTGTTCATATTGCGGCTCTTCTTCGAACGGATTCATCAGAAAATCAATCGACACACAATAAGTGTTTTTTTTTGTACTCAAGTGGCAGCAAAGCCATAATTTATGACTCTCATGACATCTATATAAGCAAGTTGCGCAAGAATATGCCACTTAATGTTGTGTTTTTTCCATCATGTAAATCCATGAATCACTATAGGACCGAATAATTTTTCCACAGTAATTAGTAACACAATGTACCATAAATTTTAATAAGTATAGTTCTTGGCTTATATAACATACTTTATTTGAATTTTAATACAGTGTCAGTGGTATATAGTTTATATTACATTGAAATACACGGCCAAAGTCTTTAATGCCACCGTAAATGAAATTATTATTTGCATAACAGCGGGTCGCGAGTGTTTGGAGGCGCGGCCATTCCAACTGTAAACATAAATCTTGGTGATTTATTTGCCAAGTGGCGTAACGCACCACTAATCTCGGCATTTCACTTTGTAGAATGTGTATTTCGTTTGTCCATCGTACAAACCGCACACACAAACACCGATCGGGCATTCATATGGTGTGGTGGGATGTCAGTGTTCAGGAGGATGGCAGGGTTGATGGGATACCAATGTTCAATGATCTTTAACCGAAAATAGAACAAGCGTTTTCCGCAGCTCCATTAGGATGAATTAATGGCTTGTTGTGTAGAGGAAGAGCTGGAAGCGCCGGTGACGGAGAGTTGCGTTCTCCGGGAGTAGGAACAGACGCTGGTCCGGAAAATGTATTGTTTGGTGGTCGTCGGGCCTTTGTGATGTCGCCTGCCTCATAAAGGGAAATAAATGGGATCATTAGGAAGAGGCCGTGTCCTTGTATTTTTGCCCGCATTTGTCGGCCCTTGTCGCCCACTTTATCATTGTCGTCGGGGTGCGCGTGATACGATTTGTCAATGACTCTATTCCACTAGCATCCACCAAAACAAATGGATGTATTTATTAATCATTTAACATCTCCACCCCAACCTTCCCTTCAACTCTTCAGGCACATAAACACACCATCAGTCACTTACACTAATACACTTTTTATTTCCGTTCGTCTCCGACACTCTTTTATTTTTTGGAGTATATTAAGGAAGGTGATAATGAAGATAGTCAAACGGATGGAATTCTTTTGGTCTTCATTTTTTGGGAAATCCTTAAGTGTGATAATTTACAACTATTTTCGTACTAATTAGATCCATTATGCTGTGTTTCTTTTTAATTAAATTGTAATTAAACATGATTTCCATAAAATGCGTTCTATTTTGAAAGATTTATTGCATTAAATACGTTTGTTGTATTCATAAGAATCCATGATATAAAATTAATAACACGATTTATAATCACTTTAAATACTGTGTTTTGTAGGTATTTATGAATTGTGAGAGAAAAATATTACGCCTTTCTAAGCAAATGAATAATACATATGCAAATGTTGGAAATCTAGGGAGAAATAAATAAAAAATCTCAGATGATTAATGAGAGTCATGCATCTACGATAATGGTTGAGCGACGACTGTTCCACCAGCTGAACAACCAGCAACCATTTTCCCTCCTCTCTTGAGCTCTTTTGCATATGTATATGGTAAAATAGTTGTTGTAGGCCGTTGTATAGTTTAGGGGGAAATCGCTCTGTAAACTTTAATGATTATCTGGTGGCCTGCGGGTGTGAGGTCACTCTTGGCAGCTACAAATTATATTATTATTCAGCAACACTCTCTCACACAGGCAGTTTTATTAAATATATACACAAACATGTATCTCTGTGTGTATATCCGGGCACATTATGCATTGTCCGTAATATATCATTGATGGAACACGCCTGCAGACTGCTAAACAACTATGATAGAGTGAGCATAATTGCTGGTAAAGATAGCATCGAACAAGTAACGTACGATTAATCGTTTCACACGTGGATCTTTATAATTACAAGTTGATCGTGCCAGAACGATTTATTGTAACAACAGTTCAATTTGTCTGGTGAAATGGCATACACAATAAGAATGTGTCAAAAACACATGGTCATAAGTGCTGGAACTGACACTTTAAAGATCCAAAAGATCATCTTCACTCATCTTCAGCGTGCAACGCACTTGGAAGATCTGATGGTAATTAAAAGAACAGTTGTGTGGCAAGAGAACTTTGAAATGTTCCCGTTACACGCCCAACACGTAGATAGTTTTCGGAAATGCGTAACAAGATTTGTGACATGATCAATACATAGGCTAATATTCAATGTACTGGAATAGCAAGTTGTTCCTGTCAGCTGTCTGTGGATCGCAGTAGAGCTGTCTGTTAACTGTCTGGTTTACATGTCTGTCTGGTGTGAGGCCGCCATCGTGATTACGGTTGATAGCCGGCAAAAATTGGATCTACATTTTATCAACTTTCCGATTTGCATACGTAATGGAACGCACAATCCGAACGAAATTACCCGGTGTCGCGTTTACTTTAATAAACAGCTTTGATAACAGCCTGTCATGATAATAACTGACGACGGATTTTCTGTGTGTTACGAGACGACTAATTAAGATCATTTAAATAGCGTGAGTGACAGCTCTCTGAGTCGCTCTAGCAAAAGTACACACGCAAAGCCGCAATCCGTTCTGATGCCTAGCCGATTATTTCACACAGGGCACAATATTGCGACGTTCCATTTCAATTCTTAAGACATTATTTGCATCAAAAAGCACGCTCTCATTTTAGAGCAAAATCAATTCCAATACCTGTCGCCAAAATTTGAACAAACCTAATTTAGCAGATTTTTTATAGTTATACAATAGAGAGTAGAGACAAGCGTTTTTGGGCGGACATTTGCATATAGGAAATTTGGCTCTGTGAAATGATTGAAGAATAATAGCGACGGAATGACGTTACGTTAAGAATAGCGAAGCCACAACTACGAGTATGGGAGTATATTGTGAATGTACAAGTGTGTGTTTGATGTTGGTTGTATGTATGTTATAGTGAATTAAAGTGTAGATTTGTTTTGTCGTTTTGTGTAGTTCTTAATTATACTGTCAAGTTGTCAGACACTTTGCACCATCTACGGAATTGTTCATTGTGGCCATGTGACGTGCAATGACGTTGCTATATGCGCCGTGACGGCTGGTGAAAGAGGCCGATAATAACCGTGCATTGTCTGCTTCCTTTCCGTAGTGGTATTACGGTATACAATGGTCAATTACCTGTAGTGATATGGCACTCTATTCACTAGTTGACAAGCGGACAGATGACTTAAAAGAACGCCGCCAACATCGAGTCCCAAACTAATTTCTCTCTAGATTATATCTTCGCTCATAAGATTTTCCAGAAGACGGTTTTGATCTTGCCTGTTTATTGTTTGTAGTAATTGACTTGGATATTGCCACGCCTTGATTATAGATTAACTATATTGTACGCTTTAAGGGAATTGAAATTGAACCATTTCATTTTAGAGCAGCACAGCTCTTCTGAGTGGAGAGAAAAGCATCTTTTCAAGTATTTCATAACATGCCCGTGAAAACTTGAGCAAAATCTAAACTTTAAGCTTTATGTTTAGGTATACATATTTCTTGGCCATGATTAATATGTTATTATTTCTCATTTATTGGTATACTTCCATCAACCTTTGAATTTGCGAATGAAATTACCTCTCAGAAACCATTTCTATTTAGCTAACGGCCATGTTATTATTTATGAATTACGTATATGTATAATAATTAATCGACTTAGAATACAAATGTCTACATTATTTTTCTGTTCAATGACTGCAGTTAGAATAAACACACTTTTACTAATTAATTTCACTCTATTGAATAGCTGTTCCTTTCTATGAAATTATTACCTATAGCACCGTACAATATTGATGGGTGTTCGATAATTTGGAACCCACACACACAGATCGTTAATAAAGCATACAACGACAGGTTCTAGAAGTGAAAATTTATCAGCTTACGAAAAGTGAATTAGTGAAAGATTGCAGTTCAAATGAAGAAAAAAAAGTGATTAGTAAAAGAGGCTGTGGAGAGGTCTAACATTATTAAAAAGTAGAAAGAAAAATGTTGAGTTATTAAAATGTGACAGCAATTCATGGTACTCAGAAATTTGTTTTATTTCATACTTAAATATTGAGGGCGAGATCAAACACATTAATCTCTATGAGAGAGGCATTCATAATTTCCTTTCATATGATAAAGACGTCCATTTATCAAATGTACTTAAATAAATTATTAATAACACGTCAAAGTTGCAAATGATTTCCGCAGTTTAGAGCATAAATATTGAGTACATTTGCATTTTAAGTGTTTGGGGGAAGAATTCCTCTATACAATAATAACACCAACATACACTTGTGTGGAATCTAGCGAGAAACACCTAAAACTTGTTGCATTTTTTTTGCTGTTTTCCACATAGATATGTGTAGTGTATATAAGTTTTATCGTTAAAGAATTAACGCTGTTTTTAATTAATACTATATGGTATGACATTTCAACTATAAATAAAAGCGGCGTTGAATTTTGTCGCGACAACCTATTAGCATTCCGTTCGTATTACCAACAAAAATTTCACGCATTTAAAAAACACGACACTCTTTTCGAGGTAATAAATTTTCGTTAAAAGTAAATGTCTTTTCTTGTAAAAATAATGTTGTTCAGTAAAAAAAAAGTGATTTAAAACATACGTAACAATAATGACACGATTCATTTTCCATGCCATTCAGAATTAGAATTATTTACGGTTCATTAAGTAAATCCTAATTAATTTTGATTTTTGTTTGATACAGGCGTAAATAATTTGGTGTGATAGTTTTTGAGTAGCGTTTTAATCCTGAAGGCACACTGGTTGTTGGTTTTGGTTGGAATGCATTTGGAACAGCTTTCTGATGCTGTACTGGAAAGTAACTATTGTATTTAACAAGGAATCAACATCAAGGAATTAGTTTCCACTTCAAGTAATAACTAAAAAGGAATTCTGACTTGGTAATAACTCTGTTTGAGACATCTAAGTTGCTCTTTAATTCCCCTGAAGGTTCCTAATGTTATATGTGCCTTTTGTAACATTAAATTGTTAACACTTCAGTTACTTGATTATGTTTTCGTGTTTGTAATTAATTTTTTCTTTTGTGTTTTACTTCAGAAAATATTAGATTTAGATCTGTGTTTTTGGGCCTGTCAGAACAGTTTTGCCACTGATACCTTATAACAGTACATTTTCTACCTATTTACCTACACATGATTGCAATAGTTAATTAATGAGCCTCTCTTCTCGTTTCATTAGTTGATTAGTCTTGTAAAAAACTTTAAATAATCACTTTGTATTAATTATCTGTGTAAAAATATATTAATATTTTGATACTTGATGGAAATGGTTATAACATAATTTACGATAATTAAATCTGTTAATTAGTCTGCGTAGAATATTAATGTTATGGCTATATATACTGACACCGTAATTAACATTGGGGGCTTGTTATGTTTTAATTAATACCTTTCTCTCTCATAATGGCCCCGCAAGTAGCAATATATAAATGTGTTTGCGTATTATATACGGTGTATTTTATCAACGCAATGATATACAATTTTATTCTTGATTTATTATGGACTTTCCTGACACATATTTATATAATATTTATGCATATATTTTCACACCCAAATTGCGCTAAAACTATATGTTATGTTTACCATACCTACCTTAGAAGTCTGAATTCTTCGTTTGCGTTTCTGTCTTATTTATATTAATTGGTATTTCGACCGCAATGTATGTAGGTGTAAAATTGCCCACTCTTCTCGTCTGAATAATTAAGGAGAAACAGACAAATGTGAGGTGACTTTTGACGGCACCTTAAATTGAAGACAGAAGGGAGGCAATAAATAATAAAATGTTGTAGGTACACCAACGAAGTGTATCCATTTTAATGGCCCCTTATACGGTAGAAACACTTGGGATTGCTTTTGTCGGCTGAGCCGTTTTCAAAGGAAACGATAAATTTCGTCTTTAGAGATTGCCACAAACGGAAAGATATTCAAACAAAATATATACCCTAAAACATATCAAAGGTAAATGCAATGTATGTTAATAATGCAAACGTGTTTTGAGCATTGATGAATGTCAACTACTTTCTGCTTCGCCAAACTTGAAACTTCTTCCTAATTTACATTTGAAGAAGTGCCGACGCGATCTAAATAAGCAATTTAGTAGTTGTATGAGATTGTTTTGCCTTTCTATTCAAAGAATCAAAGATCATTGCGTGGTGTGGATAATTTTCTAGTCTAGGACATCCCTGTATTCATATTTCAACTTGTATTCGCAGCAGGAATTTCCTTTCGGTGTAAACAAATTTAACAATCGTGAATTCGAAATTAAATTCCAACAGATTTTCAAATAAAATTAAAAATCACAGAACAGAACATGTGGCGGCTCATATTGGAAACAGACTGAATTTCTACAATCCAATGTAATTCTGGTTAGAACGGTGTTGCCTTGTCCGCTTCATGGAGGATAAACTTAGGTGAAGTGTTAGTAGATGGGGCCAGGAAATTTAACATTATTAGTTTGTTTAAAAATTTGTTATTTGTAATTAACCAACAACGAGTAAAAGTTATATAAATATTTATAATTGTGCTTTATAATATTATCATAACAGTCAGACCACTCTATAGTCCATGTGGCATCCGGTTAATCGTTTTTTAATATCCAAGATTTATGATTTTATATTTTGCAATTTGCTTTATCGAAATTCGCTTTTCCGTTACTAATCTATAAGGAATTTAATACATTTCTTATTTAAATAACAGTTACAGATCATAATAATTTTATGTCAAAGGAATTGTTAACATTAAATTTTCCAGTTTATTGTAGTTTTTCTCCAAAAGAAAACAGAAGTTAACAGATAATGTACAAGATGGACCAAGAGTTTCACACGATGATTCAATCATTTTAGAATTGAATTTGAAGAATTTTTTTTAATTCTTTTAAGAAAATATATCTGCTCAACAAATGATATTAATTGGTTTGTTCATCAATTTAATAATTGAAAGAAAATATATCGATTAAAGAACCTTGACCTTGCTAGATGTAAGAAACATTTTTTATCTTAAAGAAATGTTAATTTAAGAAGTTCAATCATTCTTCTATGTAATCAATATTGATACACATGCTTAGACAATTTCTTATCAGCAAATACATAAACCAAATTCATTAAAATTATACTGAATTGTAATCAGAGGTTTAGTGGCTATTCACTTCTCATCTATAAGTGAGATCCTTAAGATGGGAGTTAAAAAGCGCCCCGAATCCTCTAACAACAACAAAGGGGACAAGGAAATCAGGAAAAATGGCAAGTTCCATGATCCAATGGCTCTCACTTGGGCCGAACAGTATAGTGAAAATTTCGAAAAAGTTTGGAATTTTTTACCTACCAACATTGGGAAATTGATAGTGACAGTTGCCACATTTGTTTGCGGAATATCGATTAACGGTAAGTGAATACAAAAATTTTTATCAAAACAACCTTTAAAAATTGATTTTGTTTTGGTAATTAATAATTATAAATGTAGATTATCCATTTTTAATTAAAAAAGTTTTCATGACTTTGCATTAATTACACTTTAATAATAAATCATTAGGAATCGAAAAAACATTTATTATACTACATGGAATTATGTTTCTATATTATTACTGTTACATAACATTATTGAATTATATGTCATCTGCACACAGGTGCAAATTGCTCTTGGCCTCGCATAAGAACATTTAAAGTTTGTTACAGGAGATTGGATTAATATTTATGTACATCTGTCTAAACAATTAGGATATTACAAAACAGACACCTCCAACACAACCTCATTTATATCTCATTATTTCCAAAATTGTGGAGAGTTCGTATTTTTCTCAATGATAGCATCCTATGGAACCTATTTCCTCGTTGGGGGCTTTCTGCATGTAAGTTTTTTTCTTTTTGAATATTAAATTAAATTAAATATTGTAAATATATTAGTTCATACATATATATGTATATGCATAATTGGGTAACAAGTGCTACAAAGTAAGGGTTGATTTTTCACCTTTTGATAAGTTGCCAATAATTACCTAACTAAAACTTTCACTGTGACTTTTGTTTAATATACATACACCTAGAGATTGTCACAGTCAAAGTTTTAGTTAGTTATCGGCAACTTAACGGAAGATGAAAAAATCAACCTTAAGTGAAAGATAAATTAAAGTCATACAGTCATCAGGTACGTGCTGGACTTTATCTAGCTTTATTAAATAACACGATAATTTTGCATGTAATTTCAAGAATAATATGATAATACACATTTTATGTATAAGGAACTCAGAAATATATGTACATAATTCATAATTTAAGTGCTGAGGCTTCTGCTGTCTCGTCTCCCATCAGTCGAGCACTATTTCCTTTGACTAAACAAGTCACACTATAACGTTTACGAAATGTCTAATAAGGGGTATGAGCAGAAGCAGAAAATTGTTAGGAGTGATGGTAATTAGATGCCTCAGGAAGTGGTTGTTACGAGCAGCAGGAGCATTCATCATAGTAGCGCAAAAATATTAAGCGTCTTATTTTCTCGTAAAAATGTTACAGCCACACGTTGTTGTTTTCTCTGGCCATTTTTTATTTCAATAAATATGCCTCTTTTTAGACAATACGATATAAAATATCTGTGACAATATATTCAAATAACAATCAATGTCATACATTTTCATCTTCCCTCCTGCTGTTATTTCTCAGCAAAAACGAGCATATAAAATGAAGAAGGTGCAAATTGGTTTTTATGGGTACGCATAAACATTTGTCGTATAAGAAGGTGTATCGTAAACTCTTAACACGCTTGTTTTCATACACGTCTTGGGGTCTTGTGGATGTGGTGTTAAAATTCGCTCCCTGCTGGTATGGTCGCCATAATTCACCAATTTTCCTTTTTATTTTATTTTATAATGGCTCAAATATTGAGTTATGTCTTAATAAAGCATATAGTGTAGAATTATCAAGGCAATATAATTTATCATTCGATTTAGCAACAGTAGCAGCGATACAGTTGTGAAACGAAAACAAAGTAACGTCAGAACGCCACTGGGCAATTTTACCTTACCTAATGCTCGTTATAAATCAGTATCGAAGAAAAATATGCAAATATTCAAAGGGTAATGTTATTAATGGCTCAGTAAAAGGAGCACACGTTCTAAATAAATGTGATTATTTGGCATTAATGATCGAATGATGAGAATATAAAAATATCTCTCAATTTTTCCGGTCCGAAATTGAAGTTTACAAATAAATTAGAAATTGTTATATATGGTACAGATAATTGGATAGTTGGTTGTTTGAGACCTAATCAGCCCTATTCAATTACTCCACGATTAGGATCATGAGAATCTGTTTGGGTAAGCCCATCATGATGTAAGGAAAATTTATTAGGTTTTAGTCAGAGAATGCGTTGTGTGTTCCTTTCTGGACCATTTCGCAGAAATTTATGGTAAGTGATCCGTTGATAATTAGCCCTAAGGTGGAACAAGTTGCACCCTTACATGTACTAAAAATTCAAATATTTACCGAAAGATTGGGGTCGAGTACAATTTTCACATATAGATAAATTCTCATAAAATCTTTCTGTCACACAAAGAATGAGGTGGAAATTTTCGGGCGTGTTAAGTTTTAGCGGTTCAAAATTCGTGCACATATCGTTAACTTCCAACAAATGTGCTCTATTTCAGAGGAATAAATTGTGGTCTTGTAAGCTATTTTGCTTTTCCTTATACCTACTTTTAATGTGTATGCAAATCGTCTGGTGTGCTGTACATCTGGAGAAAGCGATTCAAGAATTTACTTAATTGTCTTAAATAATTTTTCATATTGTTGCAGTGGTATTATTATGTACGTCAACGTGACCGTGCTGAAGAATGGAAATGTCAGCCAAACAAGTGGTTGTCACCTGATTTACACAGGCACGAGATAATTTGGGGCTCGATTACATTGTTTCAGAACGGATTATTATCCGCACTTTTGGCATGCTACATTTCGAATGGGGGCTACAGTAAAGTTTACTACAAATTCAATGAATACGGCTGGTTTTGGGCTATTTTCCAAGTTCCAGTTGTGTTTATTTACCAGGTAACGATTTCGCGAATGGAAAAACTATCGTCTTCTAAAATAAACATAAATTCAATTAAACGATAATCCAATACCTATAATTAGAATCGTACTTTTCAACCGGGTGATAGTTAATAATAACTTCTATGTACAATGTATAATAACAGTTTCGCCCTTTCACATAACAGAAATGTGAATTTTTTTTTACGGAGTTATGATTTAATGTTTTCCACTTTGAACACCGTCTAGTAAAATTTTTATTGCTTCAAGAGAATTTGTGATGCCATGCCGGTGATTATTTTTCAGGATTATTTAACATATTGGATGCACAGAATGTACCACTTACCATTTTTGTATAAAAATTTCCACAAACTGCATCACACATACAAACAGCCGACAGCGTTCTCCACCACAGCCATTCACCCCTTTGAATCTTTTACCTTGCAAGCTGCTTTAGCGTCACCAGTTTTTCTCTTTCCCGTCCATTGGCGTAAGTAACCCAAGTGTTTGTTGATCAAGAGTTTTTTTGCTAAATTGAATTATCAAATTGTTTATACAACAGTTTTATTTTATGGCATCCTGTTCTACACATACTACCATGGTCTTATTGACCATTCTGGTATAAATTTCAAATCGAAATGGTGGCAACCTTGGCAACCCGATGCAATCTTTCACGATAATCACCACCAATATTTCCATGTCAACTTTGCATTCAACATTGGATATTGGGACAAGGTATTTAGGGTCAAATCAATATAGCATTTCCAGTTTAGTGCAACCTCTAAAGAGCATTTTAATTTAAACACTTATTTATGTTAAAAAAAAACGCAAAAAGAGAGTTAGAGGGATGCAATAAAATGGCAAATTAAATTCCATTTGGATAAAAGTGTATATAAAGGGGATAAGAAAAAAATACTTAAAACAAATTAAATATATATACATGGGACAAACTGGAAAAAGAGGGTCATTCAGAGTGAAATTGCACTTTACTAGGTTTATTATTATTGTATAGTATAAAATGTGTTTTAGTTGCATGGCACAAACAGGAGAAAGGATCGCGTGTACACTGAAGACATTTTCTATGGTAAGGGGAAACAGCTTGACGAAGTTAGTGCCGAAGAACTAAAAGCAGATTTGGACGAGAGGAATTCGGAAAATCCATTAGCTTATCGCGGCAATAAGATGGAATATGAGTTAAGCAATAAAGAAGTTAAATCAATTATTATGAAAAAGACAAACGGACAGTTGTAAATTTGTAGGCCGTCCATACGTGTATTACGTTTCCCATTAATAAAATTAAACCTACATACGTAATATTGTTTATAATTTGACTCTTAATTGCTATATGTATATAATTCGTCAAAGAGTAATGTATCCTGCTGAAAGTTTAATTTGGTTTCAAATTAGTTTTGACCAGATTAATTAAGAAGCCAACTTGTGTTAAATTGTGTTTGAAATAATAAATAGAGCTGCTCCGTGTGTCGCAGGAATACCTACTAGTTGAAAAAATAATTTTAGTAAAATATCGTGTTTGTGTAAATGTTTGATCTTTCAATATCAACATCCGATATAAGTAGAAATCTTTTATTTTATATGTGTGTATATTCATGTTTACATAGAAAACAGCCAATGCGACTCTTTCCATATCCGCCATATATAGAAAAACAAGAGAAAACTTATTGGAAAATATATTTTATTGAATGTAGAGTTCACACGTCCGTGGATGCATATTATGATCATGTTGCATATTTACAAATACGTGTAAAGTTTTCACAGTTGTGTTATCAATATCAATTTCGGAAAGCCCATGGGGTTTTAAGGGTTTTCTAGACGTAACCATCTTCAATGAAATCGATAGTTTGAAACTTTACTGTCACGTTTTATGAACCATAAAGCAACTGTACATGTTATGGAAGAGAAGAAACATTTTATACGGTTATCTAGTTCAGCTATCGACGGCTGTTAAAAATATACTACGCAACATCTTTCACATTAGAAACCTTTTACAGTCACTTTTATAGCAAGTGCACGATAATGCTATAAAAATTAGTTCACACATTTACCTCCTGTTCCATTCTTTACCTACTTCCTACAAAAATTATCAAAATTTCAGAGCCAATTCCAAGATCTAGGTACCCAATTCGTATATCCTTAAAGAGAAACTCACGTCAAGCTTTAAAACAATGCAGTTCCGCATTCGCTCCTGTCCTTAGATTATACTATTTGTTAGTTTATGTGTTAAAGTCTACAGTTGGTACCTTTGTACAATGCTTTTCTATTACAAGATTGTAATGTTTGAATTCGGAGATGTACTAAGAGCAATAATTGTACATATTGAACAGCCTAAAGGCATTTGTTATATCTAGCATTATGTAAAGCATTGTGCAAAACAGACATGATACCAATTTCCAATATTTCATGTTTACATAATACTGTTTGATACATATATACGTAAAATTATATGTATGTTCAAAGCTATCGTCACACAACTCTATACATACATAAATACAAAATTCTTCACGCAATATCTGCCGAAAGACAATAGCTCAACATGTCAGGCACACAACATACAATGCTATTTCTATTGGAAAGTTTTTAATTTGACCGTGAACAAAGTGCTGTATACCTTCCTACTATTGGAAAAATTCAAAATATATATATTATAAAGTTCTTAAGAAAAGCACTACATCATCATCAGCAATGGTGACTTGGGAATTGTTTGTCGTGTTGACTTTGAAACTGTGGACATAAATTTGTATGAAAATAGAAAATTAATATATTTCTATGAATACGAGGAGAGAAGTTAATTTAAAAAAAACTTAAATTAATTCATTAAAAGATAAAATTCTCATTCTGGAGCGCAACAAATTCTCCTTTTTCAATAACAGCTTGATATTTCTCTACAACACCGTATGCATAGCGTCCCTTTTTACCTACATTGAACAATAAACTCAATGCGATACCCACTTCACAATATTAAAAAAGTATAAAAAAGAACAAGTTGCTATAGCTTTATATGTTGTTGGGCAGAACATCAAGCGAATTAGATATATATTTCAATGGTCTTCCTTGTATCGTTCTTTATAATGAATTAGAATTTGAAACTTTTACATCCATATACATATATAGTATGGTAACTATTTCGCCATACTTATTCTAGGAGAATACTTTCATGTTCACAGTATTCGCTTAATAATGAACAGCTCCACCGCGAATTCTGCGGCTGACTAATTATCAGACTCTTGCTTGAACCTAACGGTACGCATGTAAACACCTTCATTATATGAATATTGTGCTTTGTAAAATATCGTAACTAGAGGATGGTGTAAAAGGTTAATAAGCCAATAGGCTACCACAGGGAGTAGTAACAGGTCTCCAGAGACAATTTCCCAAGCACTTGCTTCTTACGCTCTACTAAATAACGAAATTGTTGAATTATATTTCGTTTACTTCGCTGTACAAACATATCCATATACACCCACTCACACAGTTTGTATTTATGTGTGTGTATTAAATGTTGTGTTGAGTTGTTAATAGTTCATTGCACACTTACTAGCTGTGAGCATCATTTATCAATTGGAAAATCTCTGGATACTTACTTAGAATGTTCGAAATTCTATTGGTTTATATCTTACCGGAATTGTTGTTTGTTATCACCATCTCCATGGGAATGATTTAGAGAATTTTTCCCCAGGAAACAATAGATCCTTACTAAATATAGAATTGGGATATTTTTTAACGACATGCTGGGTCTGCGTAATAAGAAGCTTCCAACATCCATGATGCTTGAAGGCACACGGTAGCAGGAAAAAGAGTTCAAAGTTAAGAAAATAAACCACTATTTAGATAAAGCATCATTTCTGTATCATTTAGAGCGTAATAACGTTCCTGATAACAGGATATTTTTGTTTTCTCACAATAAATGCTTGTGGTGTCGAGAAAAACGTGTGCAAAAACAAACTCACTCAGGATTTAGACGAATGGGTGGTTGTATTTATTTACCGGTGAAAGCCGTTTTAAGGTCTTTTTTGGGGTTTGTGATTGGTGTGGTATATTATTTCGGCGACGGTGGTTATACGGGCCAGCTTTGTTCTCGTGCTCGTTCTTGTGCTAATAAATGAGCGGCTAAAATAACTTGCAAATGATGTGGTTCACAGATGGGAGCCTATTTCTTAACGATTTTATTCGCCATTTGTTGCAGAGAAAAGCGAAAATGAAACTTTCCTCTTTACTTATAGTTAAAAAGTATATGTGTAGGTATATGTATTGTATATTTTTATTTAATGTGAAGAACATTGTTATTATCCTTCTCATTGATTCAACAGAACACCGCCCAAGTTTCTTCTCTCTTCAAACTCCTTTAACTGCCTATAGATGAGAGAACTGTTTGTGAATTTCCCTGTATATGTAGTATATTTGAAAGTTTTACATATGTGTTGTAATAAAATATCTGTTCTACATTGTATAAAGCTACTTTAACAACAAGAGCTATCAAATAAGATTTCAAGCTTCGTTCCACATAGACGCTAGGATATATTCTCTCTTGTACAGTTTGAAATTTACTTAGTAAAATGTCGAAAAGAATCAAGTAAGTATATTCAATTAAGTAAATTGAAACATGTCTAATATGAGATGTGAACTGAACATGCTTTAAGAAAAATTAATTAATTAACATTGATTATTTGTCATAAGGCTGGCACAAAAATGATCTCAAGTAACAATTTCTATCGAATTGTAAAATCTTAAACAGCATGTAACAAACAGAGTCATGAACGTGTACATTTTGTATATTTTAATTATCAAACAAGTTTTACATCATCTATTATGAAATAATTATTTGATGTAAACGATACGGTGAATAATAATTTAATGTAATTAGTATGGGTCTATGAGGGTGTAGGTATGAAATTTAACAACACGCACCCTCGACAAAAAAAAACCAATTTACCCTCAAGTTCCTGAACTGCAAACAGTGCTGCTACTGCTATACTGCTGCTTCTTTTACACAATCCGGCACACCGTCATCAATATTGTATGGGGCCTTTTATCCTTTCTCTTCCTTTCTCTTCCTTCTGTACTTATTCGCGTCTTTTAATTTTTCTGTACGACATCGTATATAAAATTAAAGGCAAATCAGGTGTCATGAGTAATGTAATTCTATTTAGGTATGGAGGAGTAGAATAAGGAAAAAGTTTTCTTTTTAGGTGTCCCCAGAACAGCCCACCTTATATATATAAACAAGCATGAACTTCCAATTCCGTTCTTTTAGAAATCAAATCAAACAGTGTCACGCAAAGAACACATTGCACTCCTTTAGCACGCAATTTTGCCTAATACTAAAAGGGTAAGAACGCGCCTTCCTTTCTCTCCGAATGTCGAATCAACATTTTATGAAGCTGTTTAAGTCACGCCGACAATAGAGAAACCCTGTACACACTTTCTGTTAATGCAAATGATTTGAGGAAGGGACGAAAAGGCAATAGAAGCAATCATCAGATTCAACTACATGCTAATCAAGGCTCGGGTATTACATTTAATACTTGTTAATGAATATATTTGCTTCTATGCATTGTTTTTATATTTTCTGTTTTATTTCACAGCATAAATAAGTTATCTTTAATCCCTCGCTATATATGTGTGGTGGGTTCGTTAGGTTTTTATTCTCATTTACCAAAAAGCCACTCTCGCCAAATATTATCGAAACACGCACCAAATTCTGACAATAGAAAAGGGGGAGAAGTGGAAGTCAGTGCTTATATTGTTTCGTCATTGAAATTGAACCCATTTTCTGTGAAAAGAATGTAGTCAGGAAAGGATTCGACAAACCAAAAATGTTTAATTTATAGTTTATCGATGATAGTGAATTTATATAGTTTATATCGCACCTGGTACTCCCTTAACAGGCAGTTGCAATCGGTATCAAGAGAGGGGGGTTTGTTCTTTGGAAATTAAATGCAGTATAGAGTCCCCATGAGGTCAGCATTGGCGCTCAGGAAATGACCATTGACGATAATGTTCAACTTCCGACAGCAAAGTGCTTCTAACGGATGATATGTGGCCTGCTCGCTAAACAAAAACAAGTCATTTTAAAATGATTCAAACAATAAGATATATAAATTATTGCATTTTCGATGGAGAGCAAGTTCCCCTTGCATACATATATTCCTGGCGAAAAATAATATACGCGCACCAGCATATATTTTTGTTCCAACATAGCATTTTTTAATATTTATAGGAAATTGTTGAGCCGTTAAAAAATTTGATTTAGATTCGAAACTTCATGTGTTCGTTCAATACGCAATAACATTTATCATTCGTGGAAAGTTTAATCCTGCTCGTTTTTCTAATTTTTACGTTTTTCTGTGCAAACCGAGCAGATATATTTATTATTAAAGGAAATGATTTTGTAATGATTGAGTTATTGAGTTGAAACTGTGCGATATTAGAAAAATCAGAAAAGTTTGGCGTTTGTGGTAAATGGTGAAAAATTTTAATAATTCATTTTTCCGATTTTCCGTTGGCTGAAAATGCGCTCGATAGAAAATAACGTTGGTTCTAGGCGGTGGCAAAGAAGACTTCAATTGCTCTACGGTAATTGCTTTTAAATAGTGTTCTTGTAAAAATCTATTTCATTAATCGCAAAATTTGATGCTTGTAATGACTCTAATCAACTTTGTTGGTAATTAGAACATAAGTGAGCTTTAATACGTTGAGACGATAGCTTTTGGAGGAAATGCTCTCGCGCACTAATTCCTAAATTACACTTGCGAGACTTTATACATTGGAGATTTTTATTTAAATTAGAAATAATTAATGTGTAACGCGCTAAAGTAACGTCTTGTAATTGTAAAATTGACATTCTAACGTTTTATGTGTGCTACATTATGAATAATACATCTGTTCAAAATGGTGATTAAGTAATTAGAAAGCCATCAAGCAAATAAAGTTTGCTTTACCTTCACCTACCCACCTCACCTATATCTATACACTTAGTTCAGGTTCGGTTATGAATCATCCCAAATCCAAATGTATGAAATATAAGTGTTTGATTTATTGTTCCATTTTCCCCTCACCGACAATTACTTTTTACCCATTAATATTATATTGTACGTCTAAATATATTAAAACACATCACCTAAGGCCTAATTTACATTTTACATGGCAAATATAATAAATAAATTTATAATGCTTCTATGTGTGAAGATTAAGTAAACGATCTATTTTTGATGAACCAACAACGAATTCAATTTAACTCTGTTAGCAGCTACATGCTATTACATGGCTAAATTATTAATATTATTAAACTGTAGCAAAGTCAAAGTTCTATTAAATATTTGATTAATATTTTACGCAAACGTGCTTGCATAAAGATCTAGTCATAATGATATCATAATTTTCGAGTTAAGTTATATTTCACAGTATTATTGTTATTATAAAACGCACATAGATCACAAGTGAGGGTAAAATGCTAGGGAAATAAAAACGTTTTGGTTTGGATGTAAAACACAATTAAATAAAACGCGCACGCACTACGAACTTTGCTGCAATAAAAGTGGTTGTATTTACATTTCAATGGTACATGAGTATTAATAAAAATGAAATATTTAATCGTAAACGGTTAGTTATTAGTGCAACGGGACAGTTTATGACTAATGTAATTATGGTTGAAACTGTTTCAAAAAGTTTTGGGTACATATATACAAAAGAACTTTATACAATTATACATATGTATACTTACCATATACATATACAGCTATACTATTTGGGTGAAATTATATCGTAAAATTTAATTATTCCGCTTTGGAGTGGAGCTGCACGAAAAGAAAACATTTGAAAATGGGAAAATCAGATTAAAAGATTTCATTATAGGGAATTAGGTAATTGATAATTATGTGTTTATGACTTTCGACATGATTTTAAGATTCTCTTTACAAAACCCTTAGATAAATTTAATTTAAGTGTTATTGCCTCTGGAACAAAATAAGATTTTTTTATCGAACCGAAATCACTGAAAGTACTCTCTAATGGTGACAGACTCATCAGTGATCTTGATCCTTTTTTGAAGTCTAGACGTTTTTATTACATCCCTTTATGGTAAAATTAAATTATTACACAAAGTTTTTTTACTGATGATAGTCCCGAGAAAGTTAAAGCGCTTTAGTGTCAGCTCGCAGTACCATCATTTGAAATTGAAATAAATACTCTTATAGTGGAAGCCATATAAAAAAGTGCCAAAAAGGGAGACGGAAACAACAAAGCAGCGTATATTTCCATTGAAAATCACTCAATAACTTTTTTCATCAAGATTTCATCAACAAAATGCATTGTTTCGAGATGTTATATAAAACAGAATAACTATAATAAAGGAATCGGAATGGCTGAATGCCATTTATTGATTATATGCACATCGAGGAAACTCATTGAACGTGTTTCTAACAACACAAAGTGGCTTTTATAATCAGTGAACATTTCTCATTTGGCAGCTGACATCATTTAAGTGCCAGTTTAAACTGTGACAGTTTGCGATAAGCTAATGTAGTCCGGATGCGGTATTGGAGGTCACTTCCTATAGATCCTGAACAACCCTCTCTCAATTCACACAAACGTTGCCGTTTACAAACACAGTTAAGTAAGTTGTCGCTAAACTAAAACGTATCCTCAACCTCAACCAACGTTATACATTGCACCACTATCAAACACACATCTAATTACACGCAGAGTTTCATTAGTTTGTTCTCTGTGTAAGATTTTGGGGGACGATTTTCCAGGGAAGGGAATTTCTGCTTTGTGTTAAAGTCACACAATTGCGGTCGGCTTTACCTTTTGCACACGGCTTCACTAATTGTAGTGACAAAAGAGTGCCATTAATATGCAAATACAGCATTTGGAAGACTTAGTATCCCCCATATATATTACCGGTAATTTTTATTCCACATCTGCATCAAGTGAATTGAAATAAAAAGAGTGTTTCTCTCAGTTTTTCTCTGGTTTTATTTTAATTACAAACAATTTTTACATACACATGAAAACAATAAATCCTCTCAATATTTATATCTTTAAGTTTCTAAACTTATACATTCAGTCTTAATTTAAATTATTTTATGTTATACAGAAATTAGTTTTATATGTCATAATAGCTAAACAGGGGAAATGATTTATTAAGATTCTTTGTTATATAAAACATTTACAGGAAGTTAATTGTCTTTAGGCCCATGATGGTTTAACTTTTCATTTACAAAATAAAATGTTAATCTGTGGAAATGAAATTGAAAAAGGAATATTCTATCTAGATAAAGAGTTATTTATGAATATTATTCTTTAAATATTTACAACAGTTTAAACTTTTCAATTTCAAGTTAGCAATAATGCTTTTTATCAACTACAAACTTACGAGTATATGTATATACACTCATATATGGTCGAGGAGCAAGCCCATATTAAATAATTCCTTTTGATTAGTTAGATTGAAAACCGAATTAAAAATAGATATGTAATCATTTTACTTACATTATTATTGAATGATTCAATATGAGATTGCTCTCATAGAAGAACCTTTTACTTATTTTTTTATATAATAAAAATGGAATGTATTTTACAACATTTACAGTGATTTGAAAACGATTTTATTTATATTTTACGATCGTATTTAATATTCTTGGTAAGCGTTGATTGAAAATTTCAAATTAAAACTTGTAGTAAAAATGCACCAGAATTAAAGCCCATAAAATTAAAGTTACACTCTCGACCCCCGTCTGAGATGAAGCGGAGAATGGATAGTCGTCTTCTAAATTGTCCAGTTGCTCTGTACTTGCATCGCTTGGATTGCTACGAAGGCGTAGATCTAGTAAAATATTGAAATTAAATTGGCATGATGCCTTTGTTCTTTCTGTTTAGATTCTTTCATATACGAGCAGCAGACAGAATAATCGGAACAAAGCGAGACATACATGCAAACTGTACTAATAGTGTATTAGTAGACGGAAAACATGCTATCTGGCACTTACTGGGGTACATAAAACAAGTCGGGGATATAAAAATGAAGCTTTATTTTGCTGAAATGTCATTAGATGAGCATAAATCGCTTGCGAATATTGAAATTGTTATTTCTATTTTTTCTTCTCGTGCAATTCAAGTGATTTCGGTTGGATGGAAAAGCTGCATTTAAAGCGCAGCTTTTACTGACTTTTAATGTTCCCCTTTTTACTTACGAATATATGAAAAACTTTTCAAAGCGAAATTGTATCACATGCATAATAAGGAAAAGTAATAAAAAGTGGAGGAAAAAAGTTATTGTACAATATGTACATATGTATATGTAATTCATATAACTTTATTACCTCTCTCCTTTGTTGCTTTCGGATCAATTATCTCATTACTGCTTAAATCAAGTGTTGGCTCCTTGACTCGAAGGCGAGTTTTCGCCTCTTAAAAAAACATTCATTAACAATTGATCTAAGTTGCAGTTTGTGAAAAGTCACCTCTTTGCGTTGGAACTTTGGTTGTGACTGGTGTAGGTGTGGTTGTGGTAGTTGTTTTTACAGTAGAGGGTGTCGGAATATCTGGAAAATCGGTTAAATTTCTCATTATTAATTATCAAGGCAAGTTTCATTCTCATATGCAGATGATCTTCTATAAAGAGAAATCGAACTCTGTGTAGTACCTACGCGAAAATTATTTTTTTTATCAGATTTTAAAGAAAATCACTGATATAAAATGGTCGTTGACCTTTTTACAGACTAAAAAACAGAAAGAAGTTGACACACTTTCTTAAAAAAATATTTCCATATAAATTAGAACAAATATATTTGAATTTCAGGCTTCAATTGCGTATTTTAGTCATTAGAATTAAGAGTAGGCGCAAACTTTGGAAAAATTAACGCCACGTTGACCACACAAAAATTGTGAATCTTTTTGCGCAATATGAATTTTTTTGTCAAAAAAAATATTCGAAAACTACATTTATTTTCTGCTTTTTTTTTAAATAGAATAACTAAAACCAAATAACAAATTGATTTAAAATATATTACTAAACATATACAAAGAATTGTCTGAAGTTGGACCAGCAATTTACCCCAACTGCTATAGATAAAACAAAACAAAATTTTAATATTCATATACAAGTTCCTCGACAAGTTCAGACCGAGAAAAGAGATTAAAATGGAAAATAAAATGACAGGAAGAAAGTGTAGATTTTCCCTAGAATATTATTATGTACATAAACGATAATACAGGGGAACGAAATGCGGGTCAGATAGGCATCAGCGATAGTCTAAACGATAGTCAACGTTCGCTCCACATTTTTAACCACTAAACCAACCATATCGACCTTTTAGAGACAGACTAAACCAATTGTAATAACATTTTCGATTCGTGCACACCCAGGTTCAGAATATCAAGTGGAGGAACTGTGTAAATGCAATTTTGCTTTTTAGAATATCGAAGAAGCGGCATAACTGTGTGTTCCCTCCTCTCTCGTTGTTTGTCCGCGTTATGACACGTTGCCAAATGCACCTGCTGTTTTAAAAATATGTAGCTGAAGCAATGTCTCCGATAGATTTCCAAACTGCTTATTTGATTTTCTATTTCAGCGATTTTTGTGCAAATTAAATGTAGGAACATGGCTAACTGCACAATTTCCAATGCACTTTCAGAAGAATCTAAGTGACAAAATGAACGTGGAAGGGTCTCTATTTGTATATGTGTCTGATTGCTAATCCTGTTCTGGTGACGATGCAATTGAAAAGACGCCAGTGACAGCAGATGAGGATGACAGACGATTTAGCTGGAAAGTTGAAGCTGTATATACCTATACACAATACCCATCTTTCTGAATCACATCCGATTTGTATGAGTCGTTTTATCAGATTGATGGTAGAGTCTATATACCTACCTGACTTCTGTATGGAGTTAAAAGGATAACGGGTTTTCTTTACATTTCGTATATATATATGTATGTGAAAAATACTTGGGTAAAGTCTTCGATATCCGTTGCGGTTCCCCAATGAAGAAAAGACCTAAAGTACACGTTCACACTCACTCTTTTTATAACACAAACACATACAGGCCTATATAAAATATGTCTTTGGTTAACTTTCAACCCCAATACTATATAAATGGCTGGTGTGCATTAAACTCAGCTGAATAAAAAGTTTTTCGTTAAATTATAGGAAAAGTGGTCGCCTTTTCCAGCACTTTTTATTTCTATTATTAATCAACTAAACTCTTGTAACAAGTGTGCGTATACCTATACTCTTCCGCTTATTATAATTCTCGAACAATATTAAATCTAAAAGTGGAAGTTTGTGTGCTAATTATTATTACACAAATTTTAAATTTTCTCGCATAAATTACCATAAATTAAACGGAATTAAAGGATGTTTTTGTTACACGAAATTACAAATACTTACGATATAGTTTGATGGTACCGTCAGTATCGCCAAGAGAGTTCTTCGATACGCATTTGTACGATCCGTAATCGCTTTGATTAACTGAATGGATTGTGAGTTTCATTTTAATTTTGTACGCGTTGTCCACCACTGAGGGTTCATATTTTGCACCTGAAACAAAAAATCGAAGTCGATTCATTATACAAATAGCCAACAACCTTTACGGCGCTTAAGTATAAAATCATAAAGAGAAAGGAAGAGCGATGTTATCAATAAATAAAGGGCCCACCATCACCGATATATTATAACATCGATTCCCTAAATCATAATAATATATTCGATTTTAAGAAGTTCGACGTACAGATTATGGTCCGAAACTAAGTTCTCCAATACACCTTATCAAAGTTCTGATATTTATAGGCAGCTGTATATTTTAAGGAAATGAATATAATTTTCAATGGACTTGATGTATAAAAAGTTTCTCTCCGTAAACTCATAGAGGAAAATTTGTGTTATGCTCGATTCATATATATGGGCGAAAATTGCAATAGGAAGAATGTGAATCGGCAATTTGGAGGCGCAGCATATATGTATACAGCGATTTTAAAAATTACATATATAAAAGGAAAATTGATTGCTGAAAAATCAGTGTGAATCACGTTCATTAAATGGTATGATTCTAAATCACGGCAAAGCGTATTGAAATATTCATAACGGGACCGGCGACGAGGCCCATCAACTGCTAAATTTGGCAGTTATATCAAAATTCATTCATCGTTTTCGATAAGAGAGAGCTTATGGTGTGACTTGCCAAGTTCGTTTCCAATAATGTCTTGTATTCCGTTCATACGTTCCTGTAAACGACAGTACACTCTGAAAACACGTATCTTGATATAAATTTGCAATACAATTTCAGGCTATTATGGACCCGGTGTCGCCATATAAGATAACGCTCACACACACACTCAAATATACGCCCAAGACCCCATAATATAAACGATTTTCTCATTTGTAGACAACTTTTCTTTTATCACAAGTTATTAGGATCTTTCACATATAATGCCTGCATGCTGTAAAAGGGAAACACTTCTTTTTGATTTGATTTATTTTTATACACTGTTCTCTCAGCTCTTTGTATTGTCATTTCCTTTTTCTATAAAAACAAAATCTACTTGAAACAATTTATTCCCATATAATACTTAAATACGACAAAATGAATCTTTGATATAAAATGATTGCGGAGGAAAAATGGAATGCCGATATATTCGGGCCATAGTAGTTTGTTCTAAATTCCAATAAATGGCATGAATTTATTTCGTTTTTTTCTTCTCTCAAACTTTTTATCACATAAAAGGTTGCCTTTCACATATATTAAAGTGGAATTCATTCAAATTTAAAAGAAATAAATCTCAGACATTTCCGCTGATTCTTATCATACGTGAAACATTAAAAATTGACAGGCGAGCGTGTGTGTGTGTGACAACTTAGCAAAGATATTGATTTTCACCTACTTTATTCGCCATATAGGTACACACACACACCAAACGATTGAGAAAATTGTTTTCACCTCTTTACATAACTCGCTATACAATTCGCATTTCCACCTCACATAAAACGTAACGCGAATCCCATTCTAGCAATAATATGTTTTTATTCGAAAAACTAATAATCCAAGTGCCACTTCAGCATGATTTCCTTATGCAAAATTATTCTAAAAACAAACCGTTATTACAGCAAACATGAATTTAATTTACTTTGTTTTATTGTTTTATGAAATATTATTGCGGTTCTTATTAGGAAACATGGGACGGTATAAATTTAATTCATGGTGCTATACTGCATTTTCGTATTAAACTTCTACGTTATTTCGTAAACTCTAATAATAACTAGTTCGGCCAGGGCTTTATATTAATTGACGAATGATTGTAAAAATAGGCTATACCTTCCTACGTTCTGGTACCGATATTATTAAAGAAAAATCAATGAAACGAGAGACCGTTTTTTTAGTTGTACTTAATTATACATAGGTATATGTATAATACCTACATATGTATCGTGTGTGTGCGCGCTATATTTGTTTAGAATGATTAAATATCATCTATTAAATACGACAAAAAATAGGGGTAGGTATTCAAAAATAAAGTCCTGCTTAGGTACACATATAGTGAAACAAGTCAAGTTTGTTACTAATTAAGGTAATGTTTGGTAAATACAACAAGTATGAATAATGACTGAAATGCCTAATGTTTTAAACAAACAGCCTGACATAGTATATGCCTTCCTAGGGCCCCCTTTTCTACCTGTATCCTGTATGTATGATGGCTACAGAAATATTGGTGTTGTACCTATATCATTTTATGTGACTGCGTTTACATACGTGTCGTGTGCTCATTAACTAACACATATCACTCTTACTGAATTTATTAATGAAAATGTTCCTAGGTACTAAATCGTGTGATGTGAGTGTGTGTACCTAGAACGCGCTGATATATTAGAATTTCAATTGAAAACTATCACTTAGGCTTACGCACCCAACGTAGGTATCCGTTATTTACCAATCTTAGGATATCAGCTTCATTGAAATGAAAAACTTATTAGACTGGATCCATTATTATATCAACATCCACCACTTATACATACATATTTCATATTGCACATTTTAAATACTCTCAAAAACCATTATTCAATAGAATCTCTTCAATAGAGTTACATTTACATACAAAGAACCCTATAAGACTTATTGCTCAATACCTACATAATTCGATTCTTAAAACCTACTCTATTATGTGTACTCGTATGGATAAATACCGAATCAATGTTTGAAATGAATATTTCTTTGTAATATTACAACTTTATTTTGTTACTGATGCGTTCGAGTGAAGATTCGAAATTCCTTAACAAATTCAGACAGATTAACGCACCATCAATTTATTTGACGAGGTCAAATTCGATTTAAGGTTGTTTGTTGTTTTGTAAGATATATAAATAACACAAGATTCATGTTTTGGTAAAAGTAACGAAATTTTGCCATTGATAGATTACATTTTCATATTAATAAACAGTAGGTAATTATATCCCTGTTGTAATCTGCTTTCTGACTGGAGATTATTTATGAGTACATCGGTAGTGAAATTAATTAGCCCATTTAACCCCAATTCCCTTAAGGCTGATACCTACGTGTGATGCCTATATGGCAGCTGCAACATCTTTTTAATTTACAGGAAAACGCAAACAGTTTCACATCGCTTTTCCGAAGCGATCTTTTGGCAATGTCAAAAATTATCACAAATTTATGGTTTTGTAGACAAATCGATAGCACACACTGTCAAAAAGGCACTTCTTCAAGTAAATAACAGATTGAGTAGTAGTATTTGGAAACATCCGGTGTTGTTGTTGAAGGGCTTTAGTCGAGGAAGGGTCCTTTATAGTATCGTTTACTTAAATTTGAATTATCGACTTTCGAACATTAATCATATGATAAATTACCTTGCGAAATAATGTTGCCATCATCCTTAGTCCAGTAATTAATGGATGTCGGATAGGCTTCCGAGTCGCACTCCAAAGTTATTTGCCGGCCCTCCATAGCGCCAACAAGTTGATTGGAGATAGTAATCATCGGTGGAACTAGAAAAGAAAGGTTCTCCACTCAGTCACCAGCATACAGTTTGGTCAATAAAAATCATTATTTTTTTTTACTGATGGTGATGAAGCACTTACAATGAACGATGAGCATAATCCGTTTGCTAACAGTGGGTGGAACTCCATTCGATGCGATACATAAATACGGACCCATATGTAGACGATTCACTTTGCTTATGTTGAACATGGTTCCTTCGACAGAAGCAACTACAAGAAAATTTATTATTGTTTCTGATGTTTAGTCGAGTGGAAGTTTTGATAACGTATACACAATGAAATTATATTAAGATTGTTATCAAATGTATTCAATTTATTGAATATACGTTTGAATATAGAGCTCATAAAGGAATGGTTTTTGTTGTCTATGGCTGCCAATAATAATAATCAATTATCAAAGATGAATTTAACATGGTATTTGGAAAATGTTTTTCTTTGTTAGTCAAAGTTTTGATTATTAATGTGGAAAGTAAGCAGTGTACATACTATTTACATATTAAATATGTATAAGAATTAATTTAATGAGAACGCGTATAATTTTTTGTGTGTGATTGTTTAACTTGTTAAATAACACGTCTGCAAACTCGATGGACGTATATCTATCTTCCATGCATTCCATGCTCCTTAAATTAAAATTCATTAAGGTTTAGATATATTTTTAGTTTGGAATTTTTAGTATTCTATCTCATGTTATATAACTGTTTAGTCAACGAAACACAAAACCTTTATGCTTTGTTTTCGTTTGTAATGTTATACTTGTTTTTTGTTCAATGTTCCGACGTAAAATTGTATCGAATAAAATGTATTCAATTTTCTCATGAGGCTTTTGTTCAAATTTGACAAGCCATTTTAGAAAGAATAAATATGTACTTAATAATACTGTAAGGTAAGTCAAATTATATTTATTATTCAACTGGAAATAATATTCCATAAAAGAAAAAAATCTGTTTGTAGGTAGATATGTCCATTGAGAGGATGCTGTTTTTATCTTGAATGAAATTTTCACTGTGAATGTTGTATCATTCTAATAGAAATTTCATCGGATGTTTTTAATCTGTATAAAAGTAGCAAAACTTTTTGCTAATTCAATTAAATTACAACCTCTTTAAAAGCTTTTAGAAATTTTTTAAATTCCCGCAATAAAAAGTTCATATAAAAATTTCCACAATATCGATTCAAGTTAAGAAAACTACCTATATTTATAATCAGCCAATTGTATAAATTTTACAAGATTTAATTAGAAAATAACCTATTGTTACATTTTATATCTAAAAAACTTGCAGAAATGCATTAAGAAAAGTTGTTAATGAACTGGTTTCTGTATTAAGTTTAGAATTATTTGTATAAGGCTTTATTCTCAATTCTCTTTACACTATACGGAAAATATGTAAATTAAGTCGCAAAATTGTCTAGGAATTTATTGTGCAAATAAACGACGGTTTCCTCTAAATTTTTATGTAAAACTTTTTTCGACGACAAATTGAGAAAAACGGAGCGTTTTGTTTTTAAAACTATGAAATATCTACATCAATGTATAATTAACGAAAACAAGTTGTCTCATAAAAATTTATTGATATGCACTGAATAAATATACATTACCAAAACACTCATATTCTATATGTATAGCACCTAAATTAAACGATATTTTCTCTATAATAATAAATATTTTATGGAAATGTAATAAAATACCTAATTTATCCTGAAATATGATTTTTAACGGTATAATTTAGTGTGTGATACATCATATCGTATTTAATAAATATATAATGGATGTTTGAAAACAGTTATAAATATAGTACACTACAAGAGTATACATTAACTTTTAAACAAAAAAGTATTCTTGTAATACAAAAGTAGGTATATTAGAATATGAATGTATAAATTTCCTTGGAGGCACCATCAGTGAAAGTATAAACTCTCACGCATTTCCCAAATACGTATCGTATTTTTCAATATTTTCCATGTAAGACCAACAAGTCCCTGCAGACTTGAAGGCACAGCATAAAGTGAATTTTTCTCGTACAGGGCACCTAATTGTTATTTTCAAATGTAACGCAACCCGAAATCACGTCTGACATTTACATTGAAACTCCGAGTAATTTAATATGAAATACCTGGTTAATAATGAAAGCTAAGGTGTCATTTTGATACATGAGCATATATGTGAGCGGTAACGTGGATTATTGTGAAAAAATGCATCACGCACACATCAAAAACAGCACGCAAACCATCTCTCACCACCTTTTTTTCCACGCAATTGCTAAGTGTTAAAATATTATCATGTTATCGCCTTTACTGGTTTAACTATAAATTACGACAATAAATTATCGCTCAACAGTTAAATTTTAATTAAAAAAGTACTTTAAAGAACGTCAATATTTTTTAGCTAATAATTTTGTTGGGGAAACATTTTTTATATTTTCTTAATGGCGCCTCTCCCGCTATATTGGGGTGCAAAATTTTTTAATGCTTAGACCTTTTATGAGTTCGCATTGTGTTCAAAAAGTGGCGAATAAGTTTCCTGTATGAAAGTTTTTATCAGAAAATGCTTGCGGATACTCCCCAACAATTGTGTCCCCCGGTATTATTATTATAACGGACATGTGAAATTCTCCAATTGAATAAGAATTCATACGATCTGATTGATATCATTTCAGAAAATGTGTTATGTAAGTGATGTCACACAATCCGGATCGAAATTGGCCATTTGTGAAAAAGATTATTGGACAGCTGGAAGTGGTGTTGTAATCGAAAAATGGACACACCTTTTTATACTTTAATTCTAGCTCTTAATTTGTTTTCTAGCACATAGTTCTAATTTAGTAATAGTAGATTACATACCAACTAAAAGTCTTTTGTAACTCTATACAATAATTAATTTACATTTTAGCAATTTTGTATTTTCTATTTTTCGTTTGTTTAGATTAAGCGGTAATTCAATATGTTTCATTGTTCCTTTAGTATAGCCGAAAGTGGAAAGCCGGCAGTTTAGTGCTTAATATTTACCCATAAAATTTTGTATTTGTCTTTGTCTATTCATTATCAAAAGATGTATTTTTGATCATATTGAGACAGTTCAGTTTAGTGTTTCGTTAGTCATTTGTGCGTGCGTATCGAATCGAGCAAGTTTTGCCATGTTTTCTTACGTAGTGTTAATATTCGCGATTAAATTTGTAATTGTGGTTCTATGATCAGTAAGTTGTACGAGGATGCCTAGTGAGAATGAGTGGTGCTAAAAAAATTTTGTGGTCGGGATTAGGAGAAGAAAAACTACAAAAACTGGTAAAATTAGAAAGCAAAAATTTTTTACTTTACTGTTGTTATTGAGTTTAAATAAATTTCCATTAAAAAAATTCGTAATTGCATACATATTATACATATAAGCAATAAAAAATTGTAACTATACCTACATGGACAAAATAAAAGGCAAAGGACCCGGACTGGATTTTAGAACACTGGCCCCAAACACTATCGATACGTCCCTGGCTCTTTCCAACTCCAAAACGTGTTTGAAAGTAATACGCTCATTTCATTACTTTATGAATAAAAGTATAAATTTGCGTTGCGTTTAGTCTCCAATTAGAAGCTCATATTACCTGGTCAGAATTTTGTATATGTATGGTCGTTAGCACATCGGATCGATATAACATTTAGCTATGCCATTTATGATCAGAAATACTTTTTCAGAAACGAGCACCTTCGTTAGCAATTATTAATGAATATTTACACGTATCGTCAATAATATGAAAGCATCAGAAGGAAAATAAACAAGAGGCGCTTTTCCACAGTGCGCACGCACATAGTTCTGTTTGAAGTAATTTTGTGTTGAAATTTGACTGGACTTTTATATATTTTTTATGCAAAAACCAGCCTAATATCCAAGCTTTTAGTTTTACTGATTCACATAGTGAATGAATGCACTTAACTAATGTGTGTGTGCCGGTATTTCTGCCAGTTTTGTTTGTAAGCTTCAAAGGATGAAAGCGTGAATCTATTGAAAGCTCTTAACCAATTGAACAGATGGGATGTTCAAGCGCGCTTTTTCATATACATACAAATACATAACCACTCATTAATCCTAATAATTGTAATTAGACTAACATTTTTCATTTCACATATCTCAAATCAAGTCTCTGATTGAAAATCCATGGAAAATGAAGCAAGGAAAGCCTCTTTTTATCGAAGGGATTTAGTGTTGCCATTTGCAAGGCACTGTGTTTCAGTGTGTAATGCGAGTTATCTTAGATTAACTGATATTTCTATTCTCGAGGGATGAATAGCCGGGCTCTAATTGTCCACAACCCCTTCTAACACATACATTACAATGCAAACTTTGTTTCCAGATAGAAACAATAGCGTTAATAATATCATCCTGCGATCGGTGTAGATAAATAATTCCATTATTAATGCGGCGACAGATCGATTTTATATTATAAACAAACAAAAATCCACTGTGATTATTTGGTATGGGGTGTTGTATTGGAATGAAAGGATTTATTCGGGCAATGTGGATGGTGTGTACGTGAATGAATTTTAAATTCACTGCTCCCGCAATTCTAATCAAATATTATCATAATTATAGTTTAAATTTGCATAAGAAGATAAGCAAGACGCAAGTGAAACGTCTTAATCTATTGTAATTTCCTAAGGGAATCTTCACAATGCAAATGCTTGTAACATGGTGTACATCAGATAATAAGTTATTTGTCTATCATGATCCTGGTTAACGGTAAGACAAGTTTAAATTGGGACTGACCTTCAGGCATATGTATGTAGTTAATAAAATAGAAGCAAATTGAATTTCTGAAATATCATGAAACGCTGTAGTATGTCATACGGCCAAGGAGACTTGTATTTTAATTTTTGAACTCCTACATAAAAATCTTCTTCGCTGTTTAAGTATAACATAATTACGAACGTTTTAATTATTAATTTAAATAATTGGCCTTGAATTAGGTCGTACCCTATATTAATTCGTTTCCGTATGCTTCACCTTATAATTAATTTGATACTTTCAGTAGGTGCTTCGGCTTGGGTATACAGATTCCTAAGTATACAAGCAGAGTATAATAACTGGAAACGAGACTTGTTATTTAAACTTAATAAATAAGGCACTTAATAGTCGTCCTCGCCGTTAATGCATTCAGAATACAATAGACAGTATAGAGAGGATCTTTAGAAAAGGACTTAAGTGTATCTTATTAATAATGTATTACGGCGTAATAAACATAACAATTGGAATTGTTGAAGGAAAACTTATAATTGTATGCGTATAGATGGGAAACGTAAATGTAAGGGGATTTCGTGTATAACAATACCGCCGAACATTTCGCTAGCATACAGTAGACTAGAAGTGGAAAACGGCGATGCTTGGTGGATGATTTAGCGGAAAGTGTATTACTGGTAGTGAAGAGTTCCGGTTTGCCGCCTAGAAAGCGTCCGCCTCCACAGTCCCCCACCGTCCCTAACTCATTTACACCTCAACGTGGCACCATTACATTCTTGTATATGTGGCCACTCGGCACACAAGTTTCTGTGTTCCTCTTGGACATTATACTATTGTTTAGAACATTCATTAAGATTACCGATAATCACAAGTGCCATAATTTAGGGGCCTCATTCGCTCTCTCTTCGTTTCTCTTTCGCCCTCGGTAGCCTGTTAATGAAGTACTTAGATAGCGCAGTGTGGGAAACTCGACTATTTAAATGAGCTATAAATAAGAGATTGTAAAATAGATTGCGTGGTAATGTACACTTTCTTGAGGCAAATCACTCGCCACCAGCTACAACACCAAAAGTGCCCGCCTTCTTTGTCTCACTTTTATTACAATATAATTTAGTCCATGGTATGGATATGGGCTTAGAGTTTAAAACAGCGTGCTGGGCTGGCCTATTTCCGTTCCTATTCCAATAATGAATCTCGTTAACAAGTAAAAAAAATTTTTTTTTTCTTAATTCATTATAGCTGCAGATACTTTTTATTTTGAAATTATTTGTACATATACAAAATGGGAAAACATAAAAAACGAATGATATATATAGAGAGCGAAAAATAAATACAATGCGCATTTAGTTGAAAACTTACACAAACCCATACAAATGTACAAAAATCTCCATATTAATTAAAATTATATGTACGTGAAACCATTGTGCGAAACAAAATGAGTTTGCCGTTCTGATTAAGTAGGCAAGAACGGGAGAGAACTAATACTGTACAGCCTCAGGGAATTAAGCCAACTGAAATGTACGATATCAAGTGATAATATTTTTTCACTTTTATTTTGTGTTTATTTCTAGAATATTATATACCTCAAATAAGGCTTTTATATGATTCACTTTTATAGAGCAAACTTTCCAATGCAAATTTCACGTTTGATTTGTTTAAAGTTTTGTCAAATAGGGCAAAGTTGGAAAAACAAAAAAATAAATATAAAAATTATTGGCTGAAACAGTGCCATTAGTTTGTGAAACTTTATGTATATGTGAATACTTTTATTGATAAGAGAATGTCACCATAACGTTATAGATATGTTTTATGTGGGTAAAATAAGAAGTTGTTTGTTTTCTAATAGCAAATGTTGACAGTGTTGTACGTAAATTGTTTTCCAAACTAAGTGGAATTGGAAAATAATGTAATATATAAATGTTTTAAATGAAATTAGCATTCATTTTAATTAAAACATTAATTCAACATAATAACAATTTATTTCCATTCTCCCATTTATATGTTATTCAAGCTTATAGAGAAAAAGTTTTGCATTATCAGATTATTAACATTATAACATATATGTTCATTTTTCAATGGTAATATTGTTTCCGTGGACTAGGTGCAACCGCTGGGGGTTATAAAGGTTATAAAGAGACACTAGAGGGTTGAGATGGTAATACATTGTCATTAGAAAGGAAGTAACCATATTGAGCCATAATCCCCTTAACGTTTTCAACTCGGTGTCGGTGCAATGTGCACCATTTCAGAAAGACATTTATCGATAAAGCTCGCCTTAGGGACATGTAATTGGTCACAAACATTCATAAAAGGCGATTTTTCTATGGAATAAAGAGTTTACAATTAATCAAACAGCAAACTAAACTTGTAGGAAGCTCTATTTGGCCTTCCTTTGATCGGAGTATACCGCAAAACTATTACACGTATTCCAATAGTTATACCATTTTCCTACTTTATATTGTGAAATGCTATCATGCAGAAACAAATCTCATAGAAGACATACACACATATACGAATAAATCGTATATCTAGAACTTGTTAAAACGGATTGTAAATATTTTGCAGGAGTTTACGTTCAGTTTGTAATTAGTTTATTTTGTTTTATATTGTATTCTGGTTTATAAGCGTACGGTGTACGTTACGTTTGTTAATACTAATCATCTGAATAATCGCAATTTGTCAATTAAAATGCTAATTAATTGAATTTTCTTTATTGTTTCTGCTTCTATGGACACGACATATTATATCTCGGGAAAATAAATCAGTTTATTAACATTAATTGCAATTAATTTGCACCTTCGATAATTTTCCGCTCCGACTGGAGTATTGCCAGATCATTAATTTTAATAGGATACCCACAAAATGGTGAATCATTTTTCTGATGAATGTAATAATTCAGAGATATTTTCCGATAAGGAATGTCAAAAATATTGCTCATGAGTCATTAACACACTGATTATTTAAGCGCGACAACACAAAAACCTATAAAAAACATCTAAAATTTTTTTATTCTTGGTTAGCAAAACACTCAATTTACGCGTAATTTTTTTATTAGGCGTTCATTTCTAATTAGAAAACTGGCTGAAATTGAAAACATTTACAGCTCGTTAAAATTTTGTCATAAATTAGTCTTCTCCCATATCACTTTCAATTATCTTCCTTCACAACATCTTTTACGATTATGGTGAAGTTTTAGTGTAATTTAATTTGAGTTTGTAAAGGCCAAAATTGAAATTGGAAAAGGGGGTCAGACAAGGAGTAAGAGTAGGTATGTCTATTTGCCATTCAGTTCTTCGTTTTTGAACGTGATGAAATGGACAAACGGCTTTCTCTTGGTGTGCGAAAAGAACGAAAATGGTTCACACATGACACATGACATCCACTATTAAATCTGTGTCGTCTGGGCAAATATGTTGGGCGTTAAAATTTCATAACATTTCCTTTTTATTAACAATTGCAATCATATTTTATCACGTACGGTATTTAACATTTGGGGCACATCCTCGCTATTTGCCTCGTTTCCCGTTTCCGTTCAGTTAACATCAATGTACTGTTTCGTTCTTATTTTTTTTTTTCATTTCTCTGTGTTCATACAGCATTTTCCTAAACAGTTATTGCAGACTCCGCCGAGGTCCCTAACTCAGGATATGATTGCCACCTATACTCGTACAGCACTGTGTTCAGATGGCGTCCCTAAGAAAATGTTTATAAGAACAAAGTATATAAATACGCTTTTACCTCCTTTTCCATTCGCCAGCTGAATTGGATCGCCGTTTTCTCGTCGCCATGCAATAGTCGGTTCTGGAGATCCAGTGGCCGCACATCGTAAAGTTACATTGGATCCCTCTCTCACAACCATATCGGTGCTTGTAGGATAGTCGAGGATATCTGGTGGAACTGAAAATGGAAAAAAAGGATAATTGCAAATCGTACAGGAATATAAAAGCACAACTCGACAAAATTACTGGCTTAGCCAGTTTAGGTTTTTCCCCAGTATAGCAACCAACTCTACTGGGGATCGAATAACTTTTTGATCTTTCAGGGCGGTATAAAAAAATTCGGTATCGGGACAATCTTTGGACCGAAAGTTGTAAGTGAACTAGAGAATTTTTAAAAAAAATATTCCAAGGCGGAAATTTTATTTATAGTGTAATTTAAGGGTGCAGTATTTCAGAGACAAGATCTGCGAAGAAAGACAATAAACTGTGAATTTTTTTAATAAAAGTCGCTAGTGCACTTTTTATCATATCGCATATATAATAACTGTAACGTGTATGTCTTATGGGAGTGAACACACAGGGAAGAGTAAAGAGTTCACGTTTGTATAAACTTACCAACTACATTTAAATAGCCAGTTTGGCTTTTCATGGGGTCAGTGTTGATCTGGCACATATAGAAGCCCTTATCCGACTCCCTCACATCTCTTATATGTAGATACCACGTCCGGTGTTCGCTGTGGGTCACTGCGATGCGATGATTTTTTGTTATTACGTGACTGTGGATTGTGAGAATGGTCTGAGTGTCTACCCTCAGCCACGCGACCTGAAATAAAAATGTGTACATGTTATTCGAAAGACTTGAGGTTCTCGTTGTTTTTCTCTTGTTGTTATGTTGGATTTTTCCCTCTTTTGTTCTTAATGCTCAAATTTACTTTTGCTGCCCCTTTTGTTTATGTTTTTAATGAATTTCTGTGTGGCAGAAGAAAATTCATATAAATACTATGGCTACACAAGGTAATTTCCAGTGCGAAAATTAAATCACGAATTTTTTTCCCATCTCTCTGGTTTTCATTGAATCATTAATTAATGCACGACAGCTTATTATTTTTTGCTCCCCGAATAATAAACTTTCTTAATAATATACCTAATATAACTTGGAATCTGTGTAGGTATTATACATATCTGGAGAATGTCAAGTGTATATGATAACCGATCATTATTCCGCCCTCTCTCTGATGGAAATGTCATCAATATCGTAAAACTGAAGCTGTGATTTGACAAAAAGAATCCTTGTGATATTTGATCGACAACATAAAATCAATTAGTTTCATTTCCTGTAAGTCACTAGGCTATGTGATCCATGAAAAACATCCCTCTTCTATAGAACCGATCCCTCTTACAGTGCACAGATAACCAGTTATTCAGAGAAGGGGAGTTAAAATATCACATGCAGACATACACACTTATGGGATGACTTAATCTCAGTAAGCGGCTTGATGCAGCCCTCTATCATATATTTTCTTTTTATTTCTCTATTAAATTACTTTGTGCTTTCCACACAATTGATTTAAATGCTTTCATGAAAAATGGACAAAGTTCTTGACTAATTTCCAACGGATGAATATGAGTGTGTCAGTTTTTTACGACTTTACTCTCGACTTTACTAATTATATGTATACATAGAGCAATATTTGTATTAAGGGTGATTTTGGAAGATTGAAATAAATTGCTCAAAACTAGGATGTTGTATGTTAGGTATGTTAAAGTTTTAGTATACAAAAACGGCAATAAAGCTTCAGTTGTGATAATAAAAAGTTTTAACCACTCAAAATAACAATGAAAATTTATTATCTTTGTAAAATAATAATACTTTATGAATTTAATAATAATGCTTAATGTTACAACAAAATTTATTTTATTTTGTACAGTTCAAAATATTCTCGTAAGACCTGAAATAGTTAATATTAGGTATGGCGTCTATGCATTTATCTATAAAAGTGTGGCTACAGAATAATTAAAATGTGGGATTTATGGGTGTCATAGTTGATGAATACACAACTTTCTGCATAATAAAGAGTTTATATTTTAGTCTATATTTGCTCATGAAATCAGAGGAAATATTACAAACGTACGAAATGATGACCACATAAAAAGATTTATGCGAAAATTTATGACACTTATTATCTTGTGTGCATTTTTAATATTAAAAATATCTTTTGCAAAGAACGAAGAGCAAAATAATACCTACACATGCTACATGGATGTATGAGAGTAAAACTGCAAAATAAAGAAAACTAGTGGACCAGATAATAAACACCAACCAGTGTGCAATATTTGTAGCTGTTGGAACCCCTGGAATTCTTTTAATGAATTTCACTGTGACGTGCTTTTAAAACAAATATCCCCTCAGTCCAAATGCAAGAAAAACGCTGGATTTTAAGTCACTTTTACAGGTAAATAAGTTTAATTTAAAGGAATGTTCCTGCACACTTTTTAAATTTACACTCTGACCTGTCAACCCATAAAGCGAAAGAACAGTCAAGACACACCAGGAAGGTTGGTGGAAAGCGCAGAGCGTGTTGTTGCTGCCGCTGGTGTGCTGGTGTTCCTGGTTTGCACGTAAATGTGAGTATGCAAAAGAGGAAACTGGAAAATGAACTTTTTCTTTTCTTTTTAATTAGAGAAAGCCAGCTTTCGGCTTTATTCATCTGATGGTATGGCCGTCCGAAATTAGCGAGATAAATTTATAAGATTACTCACCTTAAAATTTGATAAGTTGTCTACGCCACATTCAAGTACTGCTTCTCGCCCCACCGGAACTGTTATATTTAAAATCTCACCGGTGAACTTTGGATTTTCTGCAAAAAAAAAGAAAGGAAAATCACACTTTATTCTTTACGTTGTGGCCTTTGTTTTATGTCACGTGTTATAAATTTGTGTGTTAAGTGCGGAAAAGTGAAACTAATTTTACACTGTCACTCATTGTCTCGCTTTTATAACAAAAAAACTCTTAAAAAAGAAAAGCTCTAAGGAAAAATCATTATACACATGCTGTATACATATATTGTGTTATGGAAACTAGTTTAGCAGTTTTCGGTTTGTTTAGACTGCGTAATGCACACAAAATTGCATTTTCCTGCTCTCTTCCCTCTTAAGTGAACAAGAGATTTTTCAAGCTCGACTCCTTGTGTGTGTTTTATTATCCGACGTCTTACAAAGTTTATGAATAAAATACTGTTAAGTGATTGCGCCGCTAATGAATGTACTACTAGTACAATTTCAGTTTGTAATTAGTCATCATATCGTATAAAGTTTAGAGCAGATGTGCACTGAAAAACATTTTCTCACCAAGACAATTATATAATTCTTTTTGATATTTTTCTTCTTTTTTTTCCGTATTTACTTTTGTTTTAAAATCTGGTCGAAGTTTTGCGTCTTAATACAAAAAGAGGGTTTGAGTGCAACGGCACAAAATTTCACTTGTAAATTTTCCGGCCCGCTTTACTAGCATATTTCCATATCAAAAAAAATCACAACATAGTGAAAAGAAAAGAATATCCAGTTATTTATCTTTCATGAAGAGGTGTGTAACTTATTCACGCATCCATTGAAAATTGTACAATCCTTTTTCTTTGTGAACAAGAAGAAGGTAACCCCGCGTTTAAGAAGGAGACAGTGAAGATTTATTTTATTGTTTAATGGTTCGTAATTTAGTAAAAGAGTAGATATTACAGTCTCTTTAGAGAGCAATGTACGGCGAGGAGTGCGAAGAGTGTTAACTGGACAAATATTTTTTGCACCTTTTTTTTTATTATCTTTTCCAGTATAATATAATTTACAAAGCCATATTTAATTTAAGCAACCACACAAAGTGCAAAGGAATTATGAAATATACTGCAAGCTTGTTTTTTAATTGTTCATTGTGTGGAAAAATTGCTGCTAGGGAGAACATTATAAAAGAACTTATTTAAATTAATATAAAAATATGTTGTGTGTGTTTTTTTATTTTATCAGAAGCGAGTTGTGTACCTATGTGTGTTTAAAAAAATTGCAAAAGTTATTATAGAATGTACGTTTACTGAATGAAGAAATGCAGCAAATATGTGTGTTTATTGTTCCATAAAAATACCTGCGACTACCGGTAGGTATATACATTGGTATTAGGTATAAACCATTGAAAGGACAGCACTTCAAAGAAGTTTCCGTTTTTAAATTCAAGTGGGGAAGTTGAATTTATTAACTAATACATGTTATTAGAAATTGAAATTACAATATTGAACATAGCGAATTATTCTAAGAGATTAATGAAGGAAATTCTTTAGTCTTCTTTTCTTTCTTTGGATTGCATGATAACGTTAATGGAATGACTTTTTGTTCTTGTAGGCGCGATGTATTCTGCTTCAATTAATCCTTCACTTTATTTTAATTTCGCACGATTAGATATATGCATTTACAGGAAAACCATGCTTTGAAACAAATAATTTTATTTTGTGTAAAAACTTTTTATAAACATTAAGGTTTTATGTATTTCGGACTTTGAAGCTCCAACCATATAAATCCTTTAACTATACCAACACACATACGGAAGTACTCGTAATAGACATTAGCATTCATTACTTATTTACTTGAATTTTATTATGCCCTCAAAGTTCGGAAAACTTGCAATAGCCTCCCCACATACGTAAAATACATACATATAATAGAGTAGAAGGAATGAATATGTCGTTATTAGTGCTTGCATTTTATGTTATACAACAAATACAGAGAAAATTATGTAATTCGTATACAATGCATATCAGGTCCCAACATGCAAATATTCCCATTACGCTGAAAATTTGGAAAAAAATAACGTTCGATAATTTGTAACAAAAATGATGATTTTTCCGCAAAAATTCAATCTCTACATCAGTGTAGATGAAATAATAAATGATAAATCGATTCATTTCATTATTTTCTGTAAATTGGAAAGGTTAGCTTGTACATAGGCCTATTTTACCGAATCAAATCTCATGTAATTTAATTACTAAAAATCGATATTGTTTGGATAATGTCAAACATCATGAGGGAATTTATTAAATTAAATGCCGAGCGGCTAATTTAAACATTTCATCAAGCTAATTGTGATTCATCGCAAACAATCTTTCTGTTGTGGAGACACCAACGGGGGTCCCGAGTTTTTGATAAACCGATATTCGTAACCGAGAAACAGTTACCAAAGTGCCGCCCTAAATCGAATCCGTGCAAACATTCCATAATAATAAGAGAAGTCAACAGAGTTGTGTTATAGGACAACACAATGCAGACTACTCAAATATTTGTCGAATGTTTGGTTGAGTTAATTGCATCTGTACGTACAAAACAATTAGAGTGAAAATTGTGCGAGTGTAATCATTTGTAAATGAACAGATTCGCGGACGGCCACCTCGTCTCTGCACTCTAGCCACGACCGCGATTCGATGCTGTGGTTTTGACAAGGACTGTCTGCCTCGGCCTGGCCACAGACGAACAAATGTGACGATTTTCCAGCCAACAATTTCCCTCTTTTAGTTGGGAATTACCGTTTAACTTAGAGGAACTTTCGAAACTAAGAAGAATAATAAACTTAACTTTCTTATTCAGTCGGATTTAATTTAAGCAAATAAAAATTACGGCAAGCTCAAAAAAGCGGCCAGGATTTCTGAAATTAACCAATTTTTTCCTCTCTCATCTTGCTGTAGAACTAAATAGCTAGAGTGCAGTCTGGTGGCGCAAAAGCTTGTGTTGGATGTGAAAGTTTAATCAAAAGCTCACGATAAACGAATTAAATAATTTAGCATTTTCCAACAAATGCACGCTGTGCGCTTAAAAGTAGGTACCCGGCCTTTTATGGAGGTATATGGCTAAAATCAATCGAATATGGGGTTTGTTAATAATAATAATTGTTATGCGGCTATTTCACACGATTTTATAATTAATGACAATTTTATACACAATTTAAATGTATTTAAATTAGAGTAAGAGTCTTTTGGACCGCTGTTTAGATATATTTTAATGGCCACAACATGATGAGAATGGATGGAAAATATGCTATAAAATGCTTGAATGGTTGGTTCTTTATTACCTATGCAATTTTAATAACATTATAAAAAAGCCATCATAAATTTAAAATGTAATTATATCGAATACTCTCTGTATGAATTTAGCAGCAAATAGACTTAACGATGTATTTTGAAAAATATGTAAATAACTCAGTGGAAAGTACGAAATCGGAATTTACGATGAGTTTTCAATATAGCAAGATTATAATTTAAAGCCGATACGTAATAGTTATCTATATTATTGTTTGTCCAAATTAAGTAAAATGCATCAATAAATAGTAGGTATTATTTAGTTTATGAATATAATTCATGGTTATTTCCGGGAATACATGCATCACTATACGAGATAATATTCGTGTTTCTATATAGGTATGTGTATTTGAATTTTATTACGGATTAGGCAAACTCCTCTTCTCTACTGAATATTTTATTAAATTATAACCCCACCGTTAAAATCATCTCGTACATTGAATTAATTAGTAAATCGAATATAAATATTAATGAAATGTATAATTGCTCCCATTCAAAAACTGACATCAAGTGTGTGAAAATGGAAAGTGTACAGCTTTATAATTAATGAGAATTATGACCATACGTAGAGCTGCAATATTATTTTACTCTAAATAATAATAGTTTGATAAGCAAAATACATCAAATTGCTGTGTTTACTGAATATCGCATATTCGGCTAACAAGTTAAATTAGTGTTCAGTTTCAGTTTTATTCATCACTAGAATGGTTAATTTCAATGTTACATACTTCAACAATTATATTCCATGATGTGATCTAAAACGCGTTGTTCTATTAATAATACAACAATCTTGAGATGCTGTAAGAAATGTTTTTGCATTTTGGCGTTAGCATTTTATTTTAATAAACTAAAACACCTAAAATCTTGTAAATAGAGAAGATTCTGTTGCACTATTATATCATGAATAATATTCATATGAAAAACGAACTCATAATACGAACCTAAAGATATTATTCACTTGTACACCGGTGGGTTGTTTATCAATGCTTTACAGTGTGTTTTAATTACTTCACTACCATTCACTGAATGTGCTTTTATTCAGATAGGTAATGTTATTGAAAGTATAGAAACCCTTGCAAAGGATCTCTATAAATGTATAGTATATGTATACTCAAATTAATTATTACATTTCACTAAAATGCCCCTTGTATAAGTCCGGTTCTCCGGTTGCCAAATTTGTTTTACTATCCAGTACCCACCATGACGTTTTATTAATGATCGCTGTGACGTACCTGCTATATTAAAACCATCTTTTCATTCAAATAAAATGCATAAACCTAACAGAATTTTTGAAATACTATTTTGTAAATATAAGTAAAGTTTTAAAAGTAAGTAGAAATCTAAAAGCACTTAAAGGAAGTGACTTGTACTTAAAACACAGGCTTTTCATTCAAGTTTTAATTGAGGCATAATCCAACCATATAAAAACCTCTTACCCTATTTTCCAATTCGCTCTCTTTAAAGTGGTTCATTAGCAATGCAAGTCAGCTAATGGAATCAAGACTAGGATCAGAATCTCGAAGAATTTTCTTAACCTTTTCGTACCTTTATTAAAAAGTTATCGGAATTTCAGGCCATAATTCCATGTCATCACAGAATTAGATATTTATTCTGGAGACATTTATCGGTTTGTTTACTTCATTTATACCAGTAGGTATATGTATATGATTAGGGAGTTTTCCATTATATAGCACCATTTTATGTCTGCATATTCTATATAGTGATAGGTATTAAGACAAATTGTCGCAGCAATAAAATTTTCATGGCTATTTGGAACATAATTACAGTGCATACATAATTTATTCAGGACGTTGTTGCTGTAAGCTCCACTTGACTGAAAGCTGATAGGGATTAGGGAAATTCTCGTTTAGTCAGTAAGTCTGTAGGGTCATCTGTTCTGGGCCAATGATTTTCTTATGTAAACAATATGTTACGAATCTTTTAGTTAAATTCAATTTTTCGTATTTTCTATGCAACAAATTTACATGAACAAAGTAGCTGAGTAAAGAAATCCCCAACTTTATTTTGGCGAGGGTGCTGCTGTGCTCCCTCTTATATTTTTCGCTGAAAAAGCTGAATTAATATGTGAAACTACACAAAGCAAACAAATCATTTCTAACATTAGTTCAGAAGCGCTTTCATGAATAGACAAATTTTCAAAGAGTATTTATTCAATAAAATTAGATTACATATACTGTTTTGATGCTAATTAAATTCAGTCCATTGTGTACTGGAATTTAATATACTAAAATTACTTACATTTAATGTAGTGATATTAATTTTTATCAAGGTATGTTTATTGAGTGTAAAAATTGACATATAACGTTTTAATCAAAAGCTGCGAAAAGTGGTGACTAGTCAGATGGAAAATACGTATATGTCCGGCGTTACTCACCCTTTTATCTGTTGATTGTGACTGTTGACAAGGCATATGTCATTTTTTTAATACATATCACATCAGAGTACAGTAGTTGGTGTATGAATGTGATCATATCACAATGGTCTTTTTATTGAATATTATGCTTTATGGGTGTAAAACTGAATGAAACATAGACCAGTCGTATCCCCTCACTATAAACTGTCCCTATACTTGTGTTATATATTAAAATGTTCACCCCAAATTTGGCCATAAAGGAAATAAGATATTCTTCCCTATCACCCTATCACTAGAAAGCCATGCAGACCGATTTAAGAAGATTACATCTAAATTATAAGGGTGAAAATACTAATAATTTCAGTGTGGGAACCTTAAATTAAATAAACTGTTTTTAATGAAACATCACATCCAGACGCATAAGCAAATCCTCAAATATGTATGTAAACAATCGGATGCCGGAATGTTTTATATTTTCCTTCTCTGTGAAAATTAAAATTAGATTTCTTTTGTGAAGTTTTCCTATGATGGATTTAACTCGCCGGTATTAAAAAGAAGCTTAACGAGAAAACGTACACATAAACTAGCTTACAAATTTTATTAGTATTACAGCAAATAAACAAATGGAATAAATTTATTAAAAATTTCCTTTTATATGCTTTAGACACAATAATTTTCTAAGACAAACATTCTCAATTTTCCACAATAATGAGAGCAATTTATCTTTCTCAACTAAAACAACGAAAGAGATTGCAGGACTTTTTTTAAATAGAAAAACGGACGGCCATTGAAAGACAGTATTATATGGTTTTTGGGATGCTATAGTTCAAAAAAAGGAAGCAAAGTCAAAAATGTCGATTACGATTACATTTAATGGCGATAGTAATAAATGTGCGGTCAATTTTATGTACATGGTTATAATAGATATCGTTAAATATTCGCGTGACCATCACAGCTGTCTTCTAGCTGTCGTCGTCATTGAAAGTGTGTGTGTTCTTCTCCGGTCGACATGAATCGCTCAACATGCTTTCAACCGATAATAACTCATAGGAAATTCGCCCCCTAATAACATTGTGTGATCATGTATCAAGCTATCGTCATTGATTAATCTATTCCAAGGTTCATGTTCGGTGCAGAGGTAATTTGTTTTGGAAACATTGTGTTAATTTTCTTTGTTTCTGTGAACTGCCATGATTAAGGTCGACGGAAAAGGGTAGCCAAAAAACCTATAACTCCTTATAATTGACTGTGTTTCATAAAATGGATGTTAGATTAATGAAGAGCTCCTCAAAAGCTTAAGAAGAAAATCAAGCCCCACCACTACTTACGAGAAGCTGTACATTATTTTACATTTTAGATGAGATTGAAATGCATCTTTAATAAAGGCTGGAACCACAATCAACTTATAATTTGGTGCATCACTCTCCAATAAGAATTAAACTTCATTGCGAATAAAACCAATAAAGTTAGTTCATACAAATGCATTTGTGTTAAAATTTAATCCATTTAATTTTATAGTCACCTAATCAAACAGTCTTTTTGGGCAATCGTTTTCTATTAAGTAAAATGAATTTATTCTTATATAAACGTTTATTATAAAACACGTCCCAAAGGGTAGTAAAAATGTATATAGGTAGTATCATTTTAATAGAGGGAAAATAATGACATTTATAATAATGAATATAAGAAGACCTTTATACACGAATAACAATGTCACTCTTGGAACATTAAACACGGCGTGCCTTTTACAATAAAGGTAAGTAATTTACTAAAGCTCAAATGTCAATATTCGATTTAGTGAACTTTCTCTTCGCTACACCTTAGCCACTCAGTGTTCTTTGCAAAATTTTTAAATCAAATGTTGAGTGTTTTTCCTGATAAGAAGTCGGAGCGTTAGTGAGTAGAATTTTTTCACTCGCAATTCTAAATTCCCCTATTATACCTCCATAGGTATTCTATGATGTGATTAAAAAACGGAACAATTTTCCCTTATTTTATTTTGCTGCCCTTAGTAGAACGAGCGGATGACCCGCGTGATGTGCTAGGTAATTGGATTTTTTTACATAGTTGTGGCAATATTTGCATAAGCTTAATAGAGAAGACGAAAGCTCATACTGTTCTTTCAGCTATTAGTTGTAACCCTTATATGTGTGTGTACAATGTTTGAACAAATAAAATTATTGCAATCTAGATTCAATTGTAATAAATTGAAGAGCTGCAGGCAAATTTCGTTAACGGAAATTAGATAGGAATTATTACACACATAAAATCGTTGAACATTATTGAGTCGACTTTGTATTATGGTATTTATGTGTAGGGCATTAATAGAGCAAAAGCTAATTAATATGATATATAGGTTGAATGTTTACGCGGTCGGCCTTATTTTTGGTTAATGCATAGACTGTCATGTTTGCATACAACATGACGTACATGATGCTGTAGCTGACATCTCACCGCAGTTCGCGTCCTACAGAGCGATCCATCACAACCCCTCGTCATGTAACTAGGCGGCAATCATTGATATCAAATTTCTCCCCAGTGACACGCAATGTATTATTTCCCAATATTTCCCTCCCAACCGAATCCCTTGTAGCCCTATTTCCTACCAATAACCATATCGAAAATTAGTAAATCAATCGCCGCTCTCTGCCTCTTATATTTATAGAAAATTGAGGACGGAGTTTGGCGTCCAGGATTAATAGTTTTCGGAAATTAAAAGCGTTCGTTTATAAGAAGAATTTTTAGGAAATTTTATAATACCCTCGATATCATTATACAGAACCACTGAGAAAGCAGGTAATTTTTTCCATGTCAATGCCGAATACATTGATTTATTGCTGGAAGATGTTTGTCATCTTCCAGCACAAGCTCAGTTCTTAATGTTCCGGCTATATACGTTTTTTAACAAAAAAACTTCAGTATCAAATTAAATTCTAGAATTGTAAAATTTATGAAATTTCCGAATAAAATTCCCCGCCATGTAATATGAGTATACTTACCTATACACGGACAAGAAAATTATGTTTAATTAAAATATAATTTGCTATGTTTGTACCTTATTACAAATTTCTCATCGCAATTTTGTCACTGTCTAAAGCAATACGAGGATTGTGTATAGTTACAGCTTTATTCAAGAAGAAGATTTGAATTTTTTTTATTAAACTCGTTTTGAAATAGGCAAGAATAAGTTATAGATCGATTAACTGCATCACATTGCGTGTTTCGTTATAAAACTTTTCTATGTAAATAACAACACGTCTATGGTTTTTCCACTGGTCCAAATATGTATATGTAGGTATTATTGCGAGTTAACCACAAATGCGAAATCAATATGGCAAAGATTTATAAGAGCACAAGGGACTGTGTGAGTGTATTTGGCCACATAACAGGCAAAAATATGTTCGCAAATGGCCAGTTCACTGTGTATCCGCACAAGAATCGAAGAAACCAATAGCGGTGTCGGCGAGATATACTGTGCGGCATACCATTGTGTGTTCACCATCATCGATTGCATTTTATACGCTATTTCTCTCACTAGTCACTACTTTAAAGTGTATACGAACAAAGAACACACACAATCAATATAATAGAGAACTTGACCGTGTTTATTTATTATTTGGGTTCAGTAGGAGGGCAACTCTCATATAGATACATATAATAGGTATGTATATTATAGAGCGCAACTTGTGGAAAAATCTCTCAGTTTGGATGCCTTTCAAAGCGGATGAGTGCTGTACGCACATAAATACCCTTCTAATAAACATCTTCAACAGAAGACATTCTCTCCTATACAAACCTCTTTCAGGATCGACACAAAGGAGCAGCATTAATCATTTCATATATTATCCTTATAGATATATAAGAAAAGGGTGTATATAAACAGTATACAATTTTTGGCCACCATTTAATTGCCATTTCTCACCTGTTAGATACCTAGTTACTTACTTGGAAAAGTACCAAGGTGTTAGAGTACATAGCAAATGTGCTGCGTAACTTAGTTCATCCGCAACGGTGTAAATAAACAAACTTTCTAATACGTAACACTGCTGTCTGAAAATAGTTTTCATCAATAAATTTGTAAATGTAGATTTCTCCAGTAAAGTTTATTAGGAAAAGTTTTCCTGTATAAATTTTTAGATGGCTTGTAAAGTTTTTCAACTAAAAAGTCAATAGTAAATACGAGAACGTTGATAGAGCAAACAGGTGTCATAAAAGAAGTTCTAAATGTGTATATGTTGTCATTCAAAACCCAATCCTTTCATATTGGATAAACAGCATAGAATGACGCCAGGAAAATGTATTATAAATTCGCGTGTGTTTTTTTTTGAGAAAATGTATATGTATAGAGGAATGTGCGCGCCTTCATAATAGTGTTTCTGTCGATACCGAGAAAATCTCGTTCTCGCTCTCGGTCTCGCTCCGAGAACGATAACGAGATGCTAGTTGAGAAAATCGTCCGATGCCGAGACAATATGAACGAGAATATCGTACTAGACCGAGATTTTTTTGTTACGTAGTCTTTTAAAGGGTGCGAATAATTTAACAAAAAAAAATAGTTTAACGGTAAATAAACGATTTATTGAATACATTCTTATGTATACAGGTATACTTCGATTCACGAATGTTTGTGGTTACACAACAATTTAAAGTATTGTGTTTAATTATTATGTAACCACAAATATTCGTGAATCGAAATATATGTATACAATTATTAATTGATGAACTGGCTCAAGACTTTGTTTCGTAAAGAGTCTTTTTTTGGCAAAGTAACATTATTACTTTTTAGAAATTGAAAAAAATTCTGCGTTACGTCGTCGTCAAAGAAGTTAAAAGGTAAATATTTGACGGCAATAAATTTCACAAGCATTTCATCGTATGTCAACTGATTATCTGTCTTAAGTTTTTTATTTTTATCTGTCATCTGAAATATAATTTAAAAATCGATTATTGCTTTTCAGGGATAATGTATTTTAGAATTTAAGTGTAAATTACAAACCTTTTCAAATGAATCTTTAATTGAAGTTTGATCATTTTTAGTTGCAGTTTTTACACATTCCTTTTGGTAAATTGTTTTGTGCCAAATAGACAAGTGTCTTCTCAATCCACTTGTATTGTGATCTGTCATTTTAATAATTTTGTTTTTATTCTGTTTTTCACAGATTAAACACCTTCCAAACTTTCCGTTTTCATCTTTATTAATGTTAAAGTAATCGTTGTAACTCCAGTTTTTTTCCACATTTGCATCAGATGCGTGGGCTTCATTGTTAAATTGATCGTATACTGATCTTTTTTTGGACATATTGACACTTTTAATAATTTCTTAATAGTGAGTAGATATACAGTTGTTACACACCACATATAACAGAGTAATACGCATAACGTGCTTGTTTGCACCGGTTAGTACACACCAAACAGTTATCTGATTTAGTTGGAAATGCTATGGATAGATGGCGAGGACCAGAACAAGTGCTTTTGGTATGTGCCGATTTTAATTCTCGTTTAGAGCGAGATTCTCGCTACGATACCGAGACGAGATTTCGAAATTAGAAAATTTCCGAGATCGAGACCGATACAAGCCTGATATCGTTCTCGATGACCGAGACCGAATCACTACTTCATAACGAAAATACAAAACTAATTTGAATATCAGAAATACGAAATCAATAGACTGTTCACAAAATGTGTTTAGCTTCTTGTTGTCTTGTTTAATTGGTTTTTGACGCACTGATGCGAATAAGTTAAATGATCATTGAATGTTTAAAATTGACACCTCAGTTATTTTTGACTATAATTGATGTCTGAAGTGTTGCGCCTCCAATACATCTTTTTATGAATTTCAATTTAATTCGTACAAGTGAATGAAACCTATCGCTATGTCTATTACTAAATGAGTGTAGCAATACAAAGAGACAAAATTAGCGAAAAAAATTAATAAAGCCATGAATCATGATACATCTAAGCATCTCTGGGGAATAAGAAACAGTGTGATAGATTGCTCAATCTATCTCCACGAATCACCAATGAACTTGACATTGGAACAATGCATTATATAAGGTGAGACAGTATGGGATTATTACCGTGTTCACCTTTGACTCTCACAGCATACCTACATTTCCTTAGTGCTTTATTGTTATTCCACACACTGTATATATATCATGTTAATGGGCCAAAACTACTTTTACGGTTATTTTTGTTTGCAAAATAAACGCCCTGTTTATATTCGACCAAGAAAGACAATAACTCAGACTTGCAAATGGAAATCAATTGTATATTGTTATAAATACGCGTACCTAAGTCTTAAATAGTTGTTATCGCTGCTACTGTATTGTATTTAAGTAGTTTTATGTATTTGTAAAACTATATTATACTCTTAGAATATCAGCCATGCCATATCCTATTGAAAGACATCATTAATCCTGTTTAAAGGATTGACCTGATTTTTCCTGAACAAAATAGCCTAAATTTCAGTTAACTGAAATTTAATACATAATAATAATTCAGGAATAAAATCGTCTATTACCTATAATATATATATATATATGTTTAATATTTGATAGTGGTTCTAGTTTGAAAGACTTAAATTGATGACATGATAGTTTACATCGCTCTCAAGGTATAAAAAACTTGAAATTCTTTTCGCTCGTTTTGTTGATAATTGTGGTAATAATGGGGTATGTCTAGGACTCTACCAAAATATATATGAATATTGCATTATTATAACTCGAAGTCAATACTCAAACGTATATAAACCTCTAACTCCGGGCTAGTCGTGTAATTACATATTACGATATTGTTATATTTGTGTGTAGCAAATGGTGTACGGAGCCAACTGCATAATGGAAACATAGTTTGTCTATGTAGAACGGACAGTAACACCTTTGCTGGTAAACATATATATCTATTGATCTACGTTAATTAATGTTCTAACAATCGCTTGGAAGTTCACGAGTACACACAGACACATAATAGTTGCACACCAACGACGAACTTTGCAAAACAATGAAAGTTTGATTTGTTGTTTAATAGAAGACAATACAGTGTTTGTTACACCTGTTCCACTGGCGGCACGGACTCTACATTTTACTTCATTAACAAGACTTTGTGTGTCAATCCTGAACTTTTGCGCCCACAATAGAAACGATGTCCTCCGAGATTGACGCTTCAGTGCTTCTTTTATGCAAAACTTTGAGTACAAGTTGCACATTCATTTTGCATTGTTACTAAATTTATTGTCGTAGACAAGTAAATTATTTCACTCTCGAAGTAAATTAAATAAAAGTTTAAATAAATTTACTAGGAAATTGCAATACAAATCACACAGACATCTTATTTCGTTCATAACATTGTCAGTAAAAGGTATTATGTTCGATGTGCATTTCCTGGTCAAATGCGCGTTTTTATTCATTCCACTCTTCTTCTCTTTTCTCGCTCACCGGTAAATTTCATTTACAATTTAGTGTTAAATGAGAGTTGCACCTGAACCAATGTTGATGTGTGAGCTGAAAGAAATTAACTAGCGTTACCCCTTAACATTTAAACGAATTATTCGAATGCACCGAAAACAATTAGCCTCTGACATGCCGAACAAATTGTTGAACCCGATCCACCGTTTGCGAAAAATATTTTACAAACTGATGAGAATGGGTGCATCAGTATGCATGGTTAATACAACGTAAATTGTAAACCCCACAAGTGTAATTAAATCTATTATAGCTAATTTTACTCTCACAAATACCGATACTGTATACAATATGCTGAATATATGTATATATACCTATAAGATCCTTCCATTTTATCCGCTATATCGTATGCAAAATGAACAGCCTAATTGTTGAATATTAGCGTTATACCGTCATCCGATTAATTATGATAAAGAGGAGTAATTAACGATGCATGTCAAGTGGTGGTGGTGGTGGCGGCGGTGGTTGTATCGTGACGCAGGGTTGGAAGCTTTTCAAAAGGCGGTGGCCTAAAATACACACATGTCACAAGAGAACTTAAATGAGCGCCACATGACAACTCAATGTTGATGTAAACATGCAGTATTTTAACATTTTCATTATTCAGCTGTTTAGAAGAGTGATGCATGATGCATGCACGCGTTCAGGTGCATTCTGCCACCAGGTGCCACCCCCTCTTCACTGTATCCACCAACACGAAGAATTCGTTTTGTTGCAACACCTGTATAATTAAAGCACCATTTGTACCTATCTCACAAAAATATGTAAAAAAATCATTAATACATTTTAAATCTCTTGTCAAGTTTGAAAATTAATCCTAATGAGAGAAGCACAACATCAAATGCTAAACTTAAACACTCTGAAGTGACTTTATGCACATCAACATTTGCATATATCTATCTACAATTAATGACTTTGAATAATGATGGTATGTGTGTAATTAACCCACTCGTTTCTGTTTGTTTTCATTGATAATATTAAGATTGGATATGTGATATAGTGTCAGTCACGTCGAAATATTGTTACATCCTTATAATCGGAATATATCTTTTGACGTTTACGTGCTGGCTGCAATCACATCAGTTTATTAGAATATCGGCCTAAAGGCTTAATGAAACGGTATACTTTCTACTTAGCTAAACAATTCATAGAAAGAGCGAAATCGCATGGACGTGATTTTCTATTATTCTGCATGTATTCAATGTGATAATATTATCTTGTAAAATATATATGTTTTTGGGGAGAGAATATCATATTCATTACTTGCGTACTTTTCATTTTAAGTTCTATTTACATGATGGAAAACACTGAATAAACTTCAAAAGATTGCAAAGTAGTTGGAAAACTCTACATTTGGACTTTATTAATTATAACATATATTTTAGGAGTAAAATTTTCCCAGTCTTTCGCTTTTATCATTTGCTTTAATGGTATTTAATGTTACTTTGTGCTTAATGAATTAAAAATACGCATGGCAAGGTATGTACCTATATGTGTGTGTGTAAGACTCACTTTTATGAAAATATATAAAACCAACATTTAAATGGAAATTTGTGTGTGCTTTATGTAGAAGAACCTTATATTGTGCCTGGCATCTTGACCAAAGCTCAAACATTATGTCAAGCTCGGGGCTGTTTTTCATTATGCAATTAAGGTACTATAGAAATTAACAATCGAACATTATGTCTTTTTACACCTATAGAAGAGTGTTTGTTATTTCCGTGGAAGGAGAATCCTGTGTGTGCGACTCATTTGTGAACCTATATAGGTACAACAGATAAGTTAGGAAGGAAAGCTTTGAAAAGAGATCAAAGCACATGTCACTTCCAAGTTGCCCCCAAGCGATGTAACAAATTTTATTACCTTTTATTGTAAAGTACAAGTTGATTGTGTTAGCAGAAAATCAGACCTTATTATTACAAACTTATTATTACTTAATCACGGCTGGAGTTTGTGAAAACTTATTCGTGTTACACAAACCATCCGTTACAAACGTTGTTTTATTTATTAAAAAAATCTAACGGCACCATAAGGCACTAGTTATCAGTCTGCTTTATTTTTATTTTCGCTGTCTGATGGGCTTACGTCAGACTTGGTTCTTTTATTATTATTGTGGTGTTATACAAGAAGCAGAATGAAAAATTAAAATAAGCAATACTTTCTTTTGTGGTTTTATTTTTATATTGCGTGTTTAAGCATATAGGTACATAAGTAGGTACATTTATGTACATAGGTAGCTAATACCTACCTGATAACTTAACATAATATGTAGTTATTATGAAATTATATGATACATGTAAGATATACATATATATGTAGGTAATTGTCTAAACTGTACAATAATACCCGAAATTATTATAAAGTGATGGGTGAAGGCTGGTTAACTAATTTTGAATCAGAAAATTACATACCTATATAAATACTCGAATCATTACAGTTTACATAGATAGAAATTTTTTATAGCATATCAATGCTATGTGCATTTATGGATAATTTTTTCTGTGTAGTGCACTCTTGAAACATGATATATAAACAAATAACCAAATAACCTGCTCGCAAACCACACAAAATAACTAGGTATTATATAAAGTAGACAATAGGGGGATTAATTATCATATAAAAATTTAAAGGCTCACACATTTATGCTATAACATCACGTGAAATAGTGTAAAAAGTGACATAGAAAAGTAAAATAAAATACTTTCAAATGGGAGAACAAACATAATGGAGCAAAGCATTATGATGTTGATGATAAACAATGTTAGAATGGTCAGGGTACCAGTGGCTTCGTGTTGTTATGTTAAAACGTTTGCATTCAGTGACAATTGTCATATGTATAAAATATTTTTACTTGACAATATTTCATTTTAAATAAGCCGAATGTAATATATGTATGTATATATACTTACTAGTTGTGCCATCTGTACACCATATATTTTAAATGGACAAATAAATGAATTGGTCGATGGAGAATTTATCATTCGACGACCACCATATGTCTCCGTGTCCGCCCGCATATACTTAATGATATATGAAATTTTATTTTATTTGCAGTAGCACTCGAAAAACCTTTAATTTTTCATACTTTGGAAAGTAATTCACCTTTTAAAAATATATCATATATTGCCAGTAATAAAAGCAATTCGTTTAATTGATAAATGGACCAAATAATTCATGAATGGGATTATTTAAGAATGTATCATAAACGTATTTTTAATATAGAGTGATTTCTATTTATAACCTCTGAGTTAGTTTGATTTAAAGCTGAAATAAGTTTAATTATGTATGATCTTCACCGAGTGTGAAGATCTCTGTTTTCTAAATCTCTCTTTGGCATTGCAAGACCTATTGGAAAATATGCGATAAAAGTTGTTTCAAGTTAATTACAATTCCTTAAAAAAAGTAAAGAGTTAAACAGTTTAGCACTCCAAGACAGATTTTGCAATTTTAATTTATAAACTTTAAAGATAGTCAACTTTCCCCCAAAACCATTTATTAGTGAAGCAAAAGTTTGTTGGCTTGTTTAAACACAATTTTCCAAAACACAATTTATTACCCTGTGTTTTACGCAAAAAATACTGATTGAAAGAGTGTATTTAATTTTTAATTGAATTAGTCAAGCATCAAGTTTTGTTTAGCAAAAAATATTTAATCCCAATATCCCTATACGAATATTTAAAGAGATTTTCTGCTATATCCTACTAATGGTATATATATTCTCCATATTTTCCTACATTATGATTGGAAAGTTGGCACATAGAATTCATTCGGAATTTAAATGCTTCTAAAAGGCAAAGAAGCATCAAGTTGTTTGTGTTAATTTGCATTATTTTGCATCAAATTGTTTTAGTAAATTATTCAAATCTAAATTCTATTGTATCTTATACTTAATTTAAAATTTTACTGAAGTTTCAATTTTATATTTTGCATTTAAATTAACTAGAGGCATTAAGAGGCTGGCCATTTTTTTTTACACTGCTGTGGAAGCTTAATTATATTTTCCATCATACTTTAAAACAACACAGTATTAGATATTTATGTTGAAAAAATTCCAACTGAAGCTGCAAGATCAACAGAAGAGGCAGGAATATAATTAATCGAGAGGGTGGTCTAACCAAAGCAAAGTGAAATATTTAAGAAAATATGGTCAGGCGAATGGAAATAATAATTTTATTTGTTTATCAATTTTCGCAACAACTCCTAAGAAAGAATCAACACACAAAGGGCAATTCAGGTTGATTGTAATATAAGTAAGTCTACGGCATTTGTTTTGGGGAGTGGAGTGGATATATACGCTGAATGAATCTCTTGGGAATGGGAGGACGTCTTCTTGGGCCTTCAGCCATGATCAGTGGCTCAAGTCCCTAAAGGCATTCCTTTAATCCACGCTGACCACAGCAAGCTTCCTTGAATCACCTATCACACATAACAATCACCGACAGGACAATGGCTACAGGGTCGAAACTTCATCCAGTAAATGATCCACATTGGAGAATTGGGTGAAAGACGTTTGTTTGCATCGTATGGCCCTTTGCGAGGTTAACCTGAATTGTTTCAATTGACGTTAAATGACAAACCAAACACTCGCTGTCCATCAATACTAATGCCATTGTTGAATAAGATAGATCATTATTCAAAGGAAAAGAAAATTGAATATGTTATTATACAGAAGGAGCTGTCGTTATTATTCCATAAAGTGATGATGGGGTGGCATTAATATGTCACAAACTTGATAATGAATGAAATGAGTGACGGATAACTTGAAAAAATTCTTCTTATATAAATTCACGTCCATTATTGAACAATACCTTTGAGAGCTGTGCACGAGAAAGATTAATTGCTCAAAAATATATTTTTGCCTTTTTATTTAATCGATCCCAACCATATACGAGTATATATATTGAGAGGAGGACTTGAATGTTTTTGCTTTATATCGTATTCGCGAGATATTGGACAAGAAAAATTCGCCTTCTCTCCCTGGTGTACTGTCTTACCGGAAAAAAATTCCTAAACTGTGTCCATCGGACGGACGGCCTTCTATTTCATCCATCAACGAAATTGCTCGCTCTTGTTTTTTCTTTTTCGAGTTTTGGTAGCTAGTGAGAAGCTATAAGGTAAGATTATTAATTAAATTTCAGTCCGTCCGATACACACAGTTTTGTTGGCATTTCTGATACCCACCATTTTTGACCTCCGCATTTATATATGATTTATATATTCAACGGTTACAAAGGAGATCACATGGCGGTGAAATGGGTAAAAACATGTCAGAAATTCACGCTAAACTAAATAGTAGTATAATGCTATGATATAATTGTTTATTTATGTTTAGAGAATATTTCATATTCGTATAGGTGGGAGAAATATATGTGCACCTGCAACTAAAAATAACGGGAAAATTATGAGTCAATAAAGCTTACATGATCCTTAGGGAATTCACTATTTACCAACATAAGAATGAGATACACAAAAGGTATTCTTAATAACTTGATGTTTAATTTGAAAGTTTCCATTTTTCTCATATATTAAACAAATTGTTAATAAGTTGATAAATTTAAAACTAAATTAACGAAAACCTTTTCTTATTATATAATTAGATTTTATTCGTAAAATTGAGGTTTCATCCAAAATAAAATTACGAACTTTTCCTTATCATTAGACATAATACCATCATCGTCATAAACATTGTCTGCCAAACGCAAAATTTCCTTTAACGAAATTATGAATAGCAGAGTATAAAGATGTTTCTTTAATAATAAATGAAGAAAATGAATTTACTAAATGAATTTTGATACAACTAATTATGGCTGGAGATATTTTATAAATTTGATTTGAATTTTCATGAGGGAATATCACTTAATAAAAAAATGTAACAAATATATAGGACCGACTAACAAAATCACACTTGCAATTTTTAGTCAGAGGAGCACCCATTTTAGATGAATACACACACAGAGGCGAACTTATTCAAAGTACTAATTTAATTTTCATGAATTCAGGAGTTGTAACTTAACAATGTATATTAAAATTTTGTTAGCACTTTTTACGGGTGCACTTTTATTGAAATACATCATCAAACATATAAAAAGATATGAATTAGAAAGAATGGAATGCACAATATTAAAATTGTTTTGCACTTGCAGAGAGGGAAATAAATTGCGTTATGCTGGGTCCAAAGTGGACAGATAAAGGGTGTTAAGAAACGGCGACAGGGAAAATTAGAAAACAGACGAATTAATAATATATATTCATTAAATGTAGGTATGTGTATATGCATAACAGAGGTTTGGGTTCAATCGTTGCAAAAACTTGAATGCATACCTACGTTCTAGTGCTCAAAATGAATGAATCCGGATTATATTCTTAGTTGCAAGTGTGAATCACGTCCGTATATCTCAGCTTTAATACATATTATTTATGTACAAACTAATTATTGTATTCCATCACGAATGGAAAATTAAGTTTATGTACACGTATTAAAATATTCTATATCCTAAAACACTGTGAAACAGTGATGCGAGCATTAATGATCATTTGTGTTTATATCAGCACGTATTCAAGAAGGTTACTTGCCGATTCGTTATACGTAGTTGAAAAACTTTTGTACTACAACAATAACAAAAATTAAACAGAATTTATATGGTGTAAACTTTTCTGAAAATAAGCTGGTTTGTTTGTTTTTTTTTTTGCTTTTCTTCAACGTTACCTACTCCTTAAATATTAAATAATAATGATATTTCACTACTCCACTAGTTATATAATACAGAAACTTTCTTGTGTAGAGTTTATTATTATAAAGTGAACATAAGTGGGTAGTACACAACTATTTTATAGTGAAAAGTTACGAGAGAAGACACCACGCAGAGCTATGATTGTGTTATTAAGTTGTTTCAAAGTGTAATTCAAATCATAAGCGTAATTTACTACTGACTGTAATGCAAATTTATAATATCTAATAGATTGTTTAATTAGTTTTTAGCGATAAATCATTAATTTTACCACATGACGACATAAACCGTTTAATGCAATGAAAAATCCTCTGAACGCAATTATATTTATTATATTTGGATGTGTGTGGTGCGGTTAAAAATTTACACAAAGTGTATGACGTCGTTTATGTTATATTCTAAAAAGGTGCTCATATTTGTTGACTCAGTTGCATGTAAATAGAAAATTTGCATTGAAATATTGCTAATGTTCTTCATGCAAATCCATAACATACCTACACTTCGAGGTGGTAAATAGAGTTTCACGTACTACAACACATACACATACACCGCAAAGTATTTCCAGGGTGAAATGATTACTTTATGCACGGTCCTGGGTGTTGTGCATCATAAGACCAATAATAGTTTAAAAATTTTTATTTTTCTAATAAATATTCAATAATAGTACTTTAGTTAAGTGCTGAAACAAACGGCCTTGTCACAAATTGTTTCTAGAATAGAAAAAACAAATGTCTGATAGAATTAGAAACCCTAAGCCTCAAGGACAAATTTCGTAAATAAAGAAAAAATGACAGTGTTTTTTACTCGATATTGATTTATTAGAGCGGTCACGTTCAGCCATTATGTTTAAAGTCGTATCCGTATCATTCGTTCGGGAATTATTATGCCAGTTGGTCCCCTCGAACTGCACTCAGGTGTCCAAAATTTCTTTTTCTTGCAGAATGTGCACAATACACCAATCGCACTGGGAACAGATGGTGGTCCTTGTAAGCACAAGCAAACACATTGTATTTAACTGGATGGAAGACGTCGGAAACAAAGGTTATATAAACGCGGCACGCAAATCCAAAGTTCGCCTAAAGGGTTTTCTGCCAAATATGCAGAATTTCGTGTAACGGATAGCGGTATATTCATCTACCCTGATATTACACAAGAATCCTGTATACATAACCATAATATTTACAATTTTTTATAATATATCAGATGACAATGACGCAGAATTAATGCATGAGATATATATGTATTGAATACCTGACTCTGTGTTATTATTATTGTTGTTTATTATTAACAATTATGTATGTGTCATTTAGTTACATATGTATGCAAATGCGAATAATAATGTGGATAGCGAATTTACGTTTTTAATAACTGAAAATCTATTAAATAATAAATATGCATGCATAATTTTTTCACAGCAAAATAAACAATTAAACAAATTATATTATTTTTACCAAAATGAACATGAGTAAAATAATTTACAAATAAACGCTGCGTCTGTGTACATATATAAAGAGAGTACACAGTTATAAATTTAATCCTGTATTTGACAATAAGGAGAGATAAAACAAATTTAAAATGCAAAATCCACACACAAGTCCGGTGTGATATATGTGTTATTCACGCATTGCAGATAGCTGTTAAAACCGAAGTATTCATTAACGATTTAATTTAGAATTGATCTAAAAGGGGATGTGCGTAATTATTTTGTTTTTATACATTTTCGCCAAACTGTTGAAATATAAATTGTGTACCCTGGCTGGGTTTTTGTCGGTTTTGATTTCATGGCATTATCCGTACAATATGTTATAAAATACGGGACCAGAATGAAATTATTAATTACACTTACAGATAATTTTGGACAAATTCTTCGCTTTTTTATAAAGATAATTTTGAGTTTTTTTTATTCACTGTTCCTGTGTGGCTGTGCCGATTTAGATAGAACTAGAAATCGTTTGTCCTCTAAAACAGAGGGTCCTTCAACTTTTCCATTTGGACTATTAAATCCTTGGACAATTTTCACAGAACTTTCCTACTTTAAAGCTCTTAAAAAGAGACAAGTATTTTTCTAAAAGCTGTCGAAGCAGTTTTATTCTCTAATTGTGCAACGAATTAAATTAATGATTGCATAATAAAAATGATATTTGCATTGAGAGAAAATGTGTACATTTTGCATATAAATGAAAAAACATGATAACAATTTGTCGACTATAAACGAAAATAAAAAGCTATTATCTATTCAATTCCTTAGAGGATTTTACTGTTACAAAAAGAGAGTAAATGAAGCGTTTTCATTTATTTAATCTCGTTTCACTTCACATTTGTTATTCCTAATGCTTATTAGTTCAGCATCTTTTTGATTTACGGACCGACCGCATTTCTTTAAAAAAGAGCGCATTCATACTCGTAAATAATAAATAGGTAAAATTGTTAAGCTTCCGGACATAATCAATAATCATTATTTATTATCTAAAATAATACCCACCTAATATTAATTAATTTATGTTTTCATGTTTTATGGTCGTTTTTTTTATATGAATATGTTATATGTAATTTAATTTGTAATATTCAAAAAGGCTAATCAATTAGCTTCTGTTCATGAACATAAAATAAATGATATATGTATTGCCATCATAATTTTATAAACTATATTTTATATAGAAATTATTTCCCATATTCACAAAAGCGTAGATTCTAGAGCGGGAACCTTGCAGTTGGTAAATGCTTTAAAAATATACTTTTTTCACAGAAACTGCATCATTACTACTATGACCATGATAGACGAATGCATTTTCGAAATTCTGAGCAGCGCATTTATTAGCCAAATGAATATTGACGTACTTACGTACACTTAAATCTATAGGTATTACGTTTTTATTCCAATTATACGTACACACAACATCAACCATATCCGCATCAGTTACACGGAAATAGTAAAAGGACCATTATTAGATTAGGTGATAAAATAGTCCTTTCTCTCCCCACATACACAAATACATATATAAATTGTATTAATCCTGTGGACATATTTCACACGCCAAAAGCAAGCAGATCATAAAAGAAAAGTAATTTGAAAGTTAGCATGTTAAATTGCTATGTTTGTACTCAACAAAATTCACTTAAATAGATGGAAACATGTTCGGCATGAAATATATATTCTAATAGGGCAAAACACACACAGCACATATACATAGTAAGTTTTAAAGTTGAAGCGGAAAAGTCATTCGAAATTCGTTAATCAAAAGTGTACTTAGGGTTAGGGTGAGAGTACCTCACAGAGAGTGAGTAATGGGCTTTGAATATCTGAATGATACGATTTGTCAAGGATCACCCAGAAAACACACATCTAATAGTCATTCCCCTCTTCAAATCATCATGATTGTAAGTAGAGGAAAAACTCAAAGAAATCAGCTAAGTGGTTCATTTTTATTACATTTCTCTCGTTGGTCAAATAAAAATTTATCTTCTGTAGGAGCGGTGCAATTCAATGATCTTTTAAAGGTTAATTTGTGGGGTACGATTTGATGTTTGAGGTTTCTTTTTTTAATACGGCATAAAATTTTCGTTTTGTGTGTACCTCGCATAAAAGCCCCTGAGATGAGAGCTTATCAGAGAGATTTTTACACAGTTTTAATAGCCGTACGGGCCCACGATCAAACTGTAATTAGATGATGTTGTGCACACATTTACTGTGCGACGAATTCCAAATTCAGCAACTACAGCAAATGTTTGACGACTCATAAACTGTTTTATAGTCACTGCGCACTCGCCCATACACGTTCCTATATATCTAGGTATCCCTTATACCTTCTTCACTCATCAGACCCACACATTAATCATTTATATTACAACAATTTGAATTGTTTTTGAATTTCAGATGGTGTGAAAAAAGTTTTCGGGTCAACCGTATATGTGTGTATCCACAAATTATCGCCCTCTCGTAAAATGACACTTCGGTATATTCGGAGAAATCTTGTTCCAGAGTCTAACGTTGTCAACTACACTTGCTACTTAATTAATGAATGAATACATTGGCCATCAAAATAGATTAAATGTTGCCACAATGGAAACACAGTGTGGCTTGAAATTAGCACCTTCCTGCTGCAATGACGATGGAATAATGAAATTATAAGTGTACGTAATTTTCTTGTCGCATCCAATGTCATCATAGAGTATTAAACAATGTGCGATGGAAGTATCACACACAGGACCAACAGATGGATAAAACGGATGGATGATTATTTTGACGAGTTTAGGTGCGAATAGCTTGAAACTTGTCCAATTCCAAAATCTATTGTATTACGAAAAGGAAAGATAAGAAAAAGACGCACCCTTTTAAACGAACGTATACAGTATTGTGTCTGTGTGTGTATGTCTGAAGAAAAGTGTATAAGCAGGAAAATGTGTAAAAGAATATAATGTGTCAAAGTGTGTTACGTTTGCGTGCAATCCTGATAGGAGGGCCGAATTCATTTGATAGCGTAAATACAATTACATTTAGATCTAGACAGCTAGAGCCCATTAGCAGGATAATACTATTTATACTAGGTCTGATAACCTCTGTGAAGTACGTCCATGTGACCCCGACATAACGATATCAGTATACGTTTATAGTCCAGAGTTGATATCAAACGCCCTGTTATACAATATTGTATAATTTAGTGAATTTCAATTTGGTCAAGTAAGCGTAAAAATCGTATATTAAATGAATTCATTAAAAAGGAATGCGAATTCGACATACCGGATACGTATAGGTAGGTACAGAAGCATCATATACCTATGGAAATGCATCGGGAGCCAGAGAGGAACACACAAGGAAATTATCGAAAAACAATTTTTTTTTCAAACGCTAGTAAAATCCATGGGCGTAAAGACATCTACAAATTGAGATCCAACAGAAAGCCGTATGATGCTATGGCGTTTTTTCCTATATATAATGGATTTATAAACCTGGTTCGATTTATTTGATGCCACATAGCATACACGAGAGCGCCACGATCCTTTTAGCGTTTTCTTTCACGATAATATCAGCCTCAGAATTATCGTACACACTGA